>CADCXT010002104.1:527500-1270000 GCA_902806775.1 Microtus agrestis
GTGCCTATGACTTCTGGTTCCTTCCGTGTATGATGGACAGAAAGAACTGTGGGGAAATATGCAGAGTAGACAGAGTGGGGGCATGATGTAGCAAAAGGAAGGCTTATGAGACAGGTGTCGGCATCTAGCAGATGCCCAAATCTCAGTCAATTCGCAGTAGCACTGAAATCCCAGAAACATAGCACAAGCAATTAACAACAGAAGATGAAATCTGACGCCACAAAGAGGTGAGTTAGCTCTCTGGGTCCTCAGGTATATTCTGTTGATCATAGCTTCTCTTCTGGATCCCACGCTCCTAAATCACAGTTGAGCTCTCTGATCAAAACGGGGCAAAAAGTTTTGATCTCACCCAGTCTGCATGCGGATGACCCTTCGGCATCTGTCGCGGGCGCCTTTCCTGGAAGATGCATCTGCTTATGAAATGTATCCCCAGGAGCTGCCTCAAGCAGCTCCAGTTTCTCCACTTGAAAGAGCACTTCACTTTACCCTGCAATTATCACAGCTGGAGAGGCTCGATGCCATTTGCTGAATTCGTGGGGTGAAAGCAGAAAGGAGGGAAATAGCTGTCATTATTTCTATGTCTCTATGCACATGTGGGAAGCAGGGGAATCTAAGGAAACTTCATTTTTCACCCTTCCCCTTTCTTCTGCAGCGATTTTTGTAAATTTCTTCCTTCTAAAACCACACATTATTAGGCAAAGCGTTGAAAGGGGCTTTCCAATCATCCCAATTGCTACCTTAGAAATGGTATTACTTGGGCTTTCAATGAGTTGCTATACAGGGCATTCAAGAAAGACAATCATGCCTCCCAAAGCTGACAAGAGAAGTGGTAATCCAGGCATCATTTTGAAACTGTTGCAGGAACAGTATTGAAAACTGACCATTCCAGCAGCTACAGTTACGGAGAGACCTAGCCTAATGCTGTTCTGCTCCACAAGATCAGGGGCAAAATCACCTCCAGAGGTCTGTGATCGGCAGCCACAAAATGGACTAGCCTAAAAACTGAGGCTTTTGCAGTGCAATCATTCAGGGATACTTGATCAAAGATGCATAACGTTTAAACCCTCAAATGCCAATTTACAGACCATCTTCATCTCTTCAAAGATGCCCGTTATTAGCTCTAAAGAGGAGGAATAGAGACATGATTCAGTGCTTACGAGTACTAGCTGCTGTTACCAAGGACCCAGGTTCCATTGCCAGCATCTGCACTAAACAACTCACAACCACCCGAACTCCAGTTTCAGAAGATCTGACAGCCGCTTCTGGCTTCTGAGGCTACCTACGTGCACATAATGTTCATACAGACACCAGGCACAAACGAGTACACATAAATCAATTTATTTTTAATTTGTAAACGTTTTTAAAGTTTAGGTCTAAAGTGAAAAAGACTTGTTATATTAAAAATAGTTTTTTCTAAAAAATTCCCCTCAACTGAAGAATGGATAAGGAAAATGTGGTACATTTACACAATGGATGGAGTACTACTCAGTAAAATAATAATAATAATAAAATGACATCTTGAAATCTGTGGGCAAACGAACGGATCTAGAAAACATCATATTGAGTAAGGTAACCCAGACCCAGAAAGACAAATATCATATGTACTCGCTCATACATAAAGCAAAGGAAAACCAGCCTATAGTTCACAATCCCAGAGAACCTAGACAACAATGAAGATCCCAAGAGGGACATACATGGATCTAATCTACGTGGGAAGTAGAAAAAGGACAAGCTTTACTGAGTAAAATGAGAACATGGGGACCAGGGGAAAGAATAGAAGGGGAGGGGAGAGGAAGGGAAGGGAGTGGAGAAAAATAGATAGCTCAAAAAACCCTTCCTGCTCTATGGACAACACATTATAAAATAAAGTAAGAACAGAAGGTAGCTGTATAAAGATGACACATGACAGATTCTGGATGAACATGTGGGAAATTCCCTAAATTCCTCAGAGATCTTTCTTCCACCATTCCAAAACTTACCTTTTCCAAGATTACCATAGGAACGGTGATGACAAGAGAAAGGTTTGGGTTTTGCAACATAAATTCAGACTTTCATAAGATGAACCTATATCCAGGTTCTTACAATGTTTTTTAAATGCCAACTCTAAACAGCAACCACTCCTTTGGGGGGCCAGTTTTGCTTTCTGTTTGCTTGTTTAATGTAGAGACGGTATCTAGCTCATAACATATAGAAAGTGTACGGATGTTGTGGGAAAGGAGAGACTAGGCACTCAGAGCTGAAGCATGTCAGCTTTCGGGTTGAAAATGCCTGCGGTGGCTGGGGTAGTGCAAACACGGTAGGGCATCAGGAGCTCAGCTCTGATGCTTGGGTGGAGAAGAGTGGTGAGGGGGCATCAGTGTTCTCTCCAGACCACTGTGTTAAACTGACTATAGCAATGAGTGCCTTAATTTTAGGTTTTCATACAAATTAAGAAGGTAGCATGTTTTGAGTACCTTATGAAAGATTCCCAAATGTTTTTCAGTAATAACACAAAAGACTTTAATGTTAGCCTCAAATATACAGGTTACTTCAGAGGGTTATAGCAATATAATAACAGAATACAGTGTGTGTGTGTGTGTGTGTGTGCATGCGCGCACATGCGCACACAAGTTGTATCAACTCTAAGTATTAGTTGATATTTAAGGAGGTCTCTTGCTTTAAGTCTCATATTGGTCATTATTTCTTCTTTATTTTTCTTGTTCGCTTTTATCCTTTTGTTTATTCATTTTTAAAAAGAAAATGAACTATCTTTTTTTCATTATACATATTAATCCAAGTTCCCACTCCCTCCCCTTCTCCCATTCCCTCCACATACCCTTCCACCCCACCCTATCCCAATCCTCAGAGAGGGTAAGGCACATTGCTTTGGGGAAGGTCCAAGGCCCTTCCTACTATATCTAGGCTGAGCAAGGAATCATCCAAAGTGAATAGGTTCTCAAAAAGCCAGTACATGCAGTAGGGCCAGTGACCCCCAGTCTGCCCCAGTCATGCAACTGTCAACCACATTCAGAGGGACTAATTTGGTCCTATGCTTGTTCCTTCCCAGTTCGGCTGGAGTTGGTGAGCTCCCATTAGCTCAGGTAGACCATTTCAGTGAATGAACCCATCATGGTCTTGACCTCTTTGCTCATATTCTCATTCCTCCCACTCTTCACCTGGACTTTGGGAGCTCAGTCCAGTGCTCCAATGCAGGTCTCTGCCTATGTTTTCATCAGTTGCTGGATGAAGGTTGTATGGTGATATTAAGATATCCATCAGTATGACTACAGGATAAGTCAAGATCAGGCCCCCTCTCCTCTATTTCTTAGGGTCTTAGCTGGGGTCATCCTTGTGGATTTCTGGAAATTTCTCTAGAGCCAGGTTTCTTGCTAACCCTATAATGGCTCCATCAATCAAGATACTCTTTCCTTGATCTCATCTCTGTCCTTCCTCCTTATGACTATCTCATTCCCTCAAGTACTCCTCACACCTCCCCTTCATCTCTCCTCTTTCCCTTCCACCCTCTCTTCTTCCACCCCCATACTCCCAATTTTGTAATGTAATCTTGTCTGTTTCCACTTTCCAGGTGCATCTATATATGTTTTTCTTAGGGTTCACATTATTACTTTTTTATTCATTTTTGAGTCACATTAATTTTATGCCAGTCACATGGTTTGCAACAATAAGAAAAATCTCACTCCAAATCCCTGCTGCACGCACGCGTGCGCACACACACACACACACACACACAGACATGCACACAGTCACACACAGAGAGAGAGATACAGACATGCACAGTCACACAAGTACACACACAGACACACAGACATGCACACAGTCACACACAGACACACACACACACACAACACAGAAAATAAGACAGTATATCTTAGACCAACCAGACCACTCCAATTTAAGCATTTTCAGTCTTTAGAGTTCTTTCCCTTTGAGTATACCATGTGTCTATTTTTCAGCTAGGATATCCCTGAAAGTGCAAAGACACAAAATCATGCATTCTTTCCTCTTCGTATCTATAGCTGAGATTATGCCCTAAAAACAAAGTCTAGTCACTTCCTCTAGCTTTTAAATGTGTGTGTGTGTGTGTGTGTGTGTGTGTGTGTGTGCGCCGGCGCGTGTGCATTACCCAGATGTGGAAGAGGTAACCAGGCAAGATCTTTGCTTAAAGCTTTGTTCTATTACAAATGATTTCCGCAAACTGTGGGAGAGTACAATGCTGCAAATATTATGTCCCGTGATCAGAGGCCAAGCAAATGTTTCTATTCCCTGGAAAGAAATAAGTTCAGTCAGAAAAAAATGTCAATGGTTTAGTGTAATTTAGGTAAATGAAGTCTACACTCTAAAGAACTGTTATGATTCAGATAGCAGTCATATGTACACACTTACGCCATTTAGCTGGAGCGCAGACATCCAGCTGATGGTAACACAGTGGTTGCTCACCCACAGACACAGTCCCCTCCCTCACTTACTCATTCACTCATTCTTTCCACAAGTGTTTACTACGTGGTGGTGACAGTCACTCCCTCAGTCTACTCAACAGTTACCAAACAATCTCTGTATGTTAGACATTGACGTAAGAACTCTAAAGTTCACAGTATGTGCACATAAAACACACACCAAAAACGTGAAGTGACCACTTAGCAGTGAGGCTGAGATCTCAGCGAAGGGACCAGGCTGTGTGGAAAGTAGCATGCCACAGTGCCAGACTTGAATGGACTGGAAACCCAGAGCAAATAAATATCATATTGAGGTAAATCACAGTGGAGATCTACATTCAGGGCCCCAAATGCGCAGTAGAGGCTGTTATGGTCACATGTGGCATGTTTAGGTGTGTTCTCCATCATCAAGCTTCCTTGACAAATTTTCTCTCTCAGTTATACAAGAAAACAGGTCTCGCTGAACATAGCGGACAATGAGGACTACTGAGACCTCAAGAACAATGGCAATGGGTTTTTGATCCTACTGCACCTATTGGCTTTGTGGGAGCCTAGGCAGTTTGGATGCTCACCTTACTAGACCTGGATAGAGGTGGGTGGTCCTTGGACTTCCCACAGGGCAGGGAACCCTGATTGCTCTTTGGGCTGATGAGGGAGGGGGATTTGATTGGGGGAGGGGAGGGAAGGGGAGGTGGTGGTGGGGAAGAGACAAAAATCTTTAATAAATAAATAAATAAATAAAAAGAAAATCAAATTTAAAAATTTCTCTCTACATTTTTTTCTAACTAGAAGCATTTTCTTTCTGTCTTGACATTTTTGGGGGGGAAATGACATCTCAGTTTTAGAATGTGTTCTTCCTAAGACATCATTTAAAGAAGTAGAAATTCAAATATGTTACCAAGAAAACTGTTCTCCAGGTGGGGAGCAGGCAAGAGCATCACTTTCCAGCTCTGGCTGTGTCCAATTGTTCCAGTGGAGAAGGGAAGAAGCATTTTCTCTGAATGAAAGGACACCAGTGCAGGCATTTGAAGCTGTAGCATGTTACAAGTCAAACATTCCTCATATTTACTTGACCCCATTGCCTTTGTATTATATTCATTCCTTCATATTTGTATGTGTATGTACATGGTATGCATGCATGCATTTGTTCTGCGTTGGGACACGTGTGTGCGTGTGTGCAGACGCATGTGCACATATGTGTATGCATAAGGCAGAATTGACATCAGTTGTCTTCCTTGACCCTCACTCTCTAGTTTGTATATTGAGGCAAGGTCACTCATTGAACCAGAACACTCTGGTCTGAGCAATCCAGCAAGCCAGATTTCTCTGGGAATCCCCGGCCTCTGCCTCCCACGTGCTCAGACTGTAAATAAGGAAGCAGAGTGAACTCTAGTCCTCATGCCGGCTCGACATGTGCTTTACCCACTGAGCCTTCTCCACAGCCTCATGGCTCACAGTTCCATCTGAAACATAAGGGAGGATAGCTTGCGCTCTTAAAAAGCTTATGATATAGTTGATTATGGAAGAGTAATTATAAAATTCTTGCAGGAAAAAGTGCAAGCGGGAAAGATAATCAGTGTCAAGGAAAAGAAGTAGCATATGAGTGTGACGAGCTTTACTTGGGCCACCAACCAGCTCCCTAATAAGGACAGGGAGACATAATATTAATTATGAATGCTCAGCCTTAGTTTAGGTTTGTCCCATTAGCTGTCATTACTTATTTGAACCTCTTTCTCTTCATCTACATTTTGCCTCAGTTTTTTTCCCTTTCTTTCCTTCTGTATGTCCTACTTTCCTGCTTTCCCTGTGTCTGTCTGCCTGGCAGCTGCCTGGCTAGCTAGCCCTGGACATCTCCCTCTCTTTGTTCCCTGTTCTCTCTCTCCCAAGCCTAGATTCCTCCTCCTACTTATTCTCTGTGCCTAACAGCTCTACCCATCCTTCTACTGCCTAGCTATTGGTCCTTCAGCTTTTTATTAGGCCAATCAGGTGCCTTAGGCAGGCATGGTGAAACAAATGTAACTTTACATAGCTAAGCAAATGCAGCATAAACAAATACACACAGCTTTATATAGTTATAGTAATATTTCACAACATGTATGAAATCGAAGAGAAGGATTGGTACTTCCAGTTGAGGACAAGGAATGGTGCAAGGAATGTATTGCTGGTCTTAAAGGATTTTTTTATATTAAAGCATGGGGAGTATTGAATAAATTTGTACAATGAAAAGTACAAATCTTCCTGCTTCATGTGTTGGGAGAGGGGGGCATTTAGATACCATCAGGGATTATGAAGTTGTTAGAATGATAAGAGCGACATGAACCATATTACATAGGTCTGTGAAACTCAAGATGATAAGCAATTATGTACAGCACAGCTCAGGGACATATCAGCTCACTAGACATAAAGCAACCTTAAATAAAGTAAATAAATTGAAATAAAATGAGATTATCCAAAAATGGATAATTATTATGTGCACACATGTATGCATGTCATGATAACTTTTAAATCTTTTTCAAAACAGATTCCCAAATTAGGTGCTAAAAACTAATCCCTATACCCAGTAATGAAAACTATGTGCCGTCGTCAATCTAGGTTGATAGATCACAGATCTTTTTCTTTCATATGTGTCTTTTTATCTAAGAATACAAAGGACCGCTATCACTTAGTGCAACAGGAAAGTCATTTCGGCTATGCAAAATGGCACAATGAGATGCTAGCGTTGTGCTACCTTACAAATATTATGAGCAGCAGAAGAATTAGCTCAGTGGTTAGGAGCACCTGCAGATCTTATACAGGGCCGGAGTTTGGTTTCCAACATTCATTGCAGGGTCAAAATAGAAATTCTGGCACACAGAAAAGAGGAAGTTTTATAAAGGATAATTTCTTGTTTTTTTTTTTCACTTGATTATTTCCAGGGACATGGAAACCCTTTCAGGGTGGTATAGGCTTGGAATTTCTTAGCAGTGGATATACATGCTTGGTGACCTGACAAAGCTCCTTGCAGTCTCACAGTTCAACAATGCTGCCCCTCTGTGTAGACACTAAGCTATGCAGCAGTGGCTTAGAAGCACATGGCAACCTGATGATGAAGTGATCTATGACAGAACAATGGAAGCTTAAGCCTTTGCTTGGAAAAGTCTTTTATTTTATGTTTGTTATTTTCCTGGCGTTCTGGCAGAAGTTATTAATTCCCCTTGTATTCTCCTTCCATGGTGCTACAGAGAGTCAAACGCGTGCATCCGACAGAATAGAAATTAATTTGTTTTACCCGTGAAAATGTACGTTCCTGCACAGTAAGCTGCTGTACTTATCTTTGACACATTCATTCTCAAAGACTGAATAAAATTTCTGCTGCTCCGCTTTTCATATAAAGAAGTTTTGTGTGCTTTTAAAAGAAGGAAAGCTCGTTTTATTAAGTACATTCTTGTTACTGTCACTGCATTCTTCAGAACGCCGGCTCTGCTACCAATTTTCATAGGCTTTGCAGTGCAGACTTACCGGGGCATCTCTGAGTGGGATTTTCCCGGCAGCTTACACCCTTTGTCCATTGCCAGTTTCATTCATTCCTGTTCTTAGGTCAGTCTTCTGGAACACGAGGAAGTGATCTATGACAGAACAATGGAAGCTTAAGCCTTTGCTTGGAAAAGTCTCAGATATGTATTTATATATGTTTGCTTTAAAGAAAGTTGCTTCCCTTTTCTCTGTTTCCTATACCTGTTCTCGTGATGACCTAGCCACGCTAAAAATCCTAAGTACCAATCACATTTGCCTTCAAATTTGAATTTCTCTTTGAAAACTGAGCATGATTGACGAGTGTTGTAACATCAGATATGATCCTGGACATTTAGCGTTGTTCTGGAGCTAGAAGTCACACAGAGGGAAGTTCTGGCAGAGATGACACTAGGGTTTCCTTAGCATCAGACATGATGTGTGTCAGCTCTGGAAGGCTCGATGCCTCCCACGCCTGCCTCATGCAAGAGTGTGCGTCTTCTCCTGGATCTGACTGGAGATGTTCTTCTGGATTGACTTTCCAATGCTTGGAAAAAGGGAGCCATGAGTCATTTGTGGGAGGTGGCAGGAAGAAGGTGTCATGAACTCACTCATCTGAGGTTGTTGGTGAGTGGGGAATGGAGACTGGGGAAACGAGCAAGCCGGAGTTGGCTCAGTAAGAAGTGGTGTAGAAATGTAACAGTGAGGCTGAGATGCTGAGACCATAATATCCTTGGCAAGGCCATTTTCTGTCTACAACTTAGGAATTAAAATTTCCAAAATCTATCTAGAAATCCAGATATATCTTGCCCTGAGTATCAGGTATTGTGGTTCTGATATTTGAGGGTGTGTATTGGATTTTGTGAGACACTCAGCAGCATCCACAGCCTCTGACTAGATGGCAGTAGCAAGAACACTCCTGTACCCTTACATGGACTGCAGAATAGTATGTCAAAATGAAAGTGTCAAGGGGCTCATCTCATATAGCTGCTTACCACCAATCCTGAATCCCCAGCACCCACATTTGAAAGGAGAGAACCTACTCCACAAGTTGTTATCTGATCTCCACACATGTATGTGCGTGCAAACCCACACACACATACACACACACAGAGAAATAAATAAATATACAAATAGATAAATAAAAAGACTTGAAATTTAAATAGGTGTCAAGAATTCTTCTCAGACTCATAATTAATTGGCCTGTGTTATTATTCAAAATTAGTATGATTTTAAAGACCCTGAAGTTATTTTAATGAGTTAATTATCAGTTTGGGAAACAATTAATGAAAACCTAGTAAGTGCTCAGCATTGCCAGATGAATGAATTGTTTTCTTTGTTCTATAGACGTTCAGGATGCGGTGAAGACATGATCACGCAGTGACAATCTGACAATGCACTAGGATAGGAATCTTAAAAAGCACAATTCAGAGCACACCGTCAGCACAAAAGACAGTTTGGCAGTCTAATGACATGCATTCTCCAGAAATGCGTTCGCACCTGAAGGTCTCACATTTTAGAACTGGAGCATCGTAATCATAAGAGACATTAGATAGAAGGAGGAAATCACTAGCCATCCAGATTTGAAAATTAGACATTGAGACATAATTTTTTGAATTTAGTTGTAAATTCAAAACTAAGAATTTATGCTCATTAGATAACTGTTAGGTACAAAGGTGGGCCACAGAGTGGCCAAAGGTATTTACCAAAACTTCATTTGAAAATTACTCATGTCCAGAATAACATGGACATATAGATAGGTAGGGAGGTAGGTAGATATATATAGAGATAGAAGATAGATTACTGCAAATTAAATTTAAAAGAAAGAAAATCTAACATAGGTGAGATTATAAAAAGAACTTCCTAACATAATATTCCCAAGAGTTTGCCCTAGAACTGTAAGTACAGGTGTTGCTCTCTGCCACATGGATGCTGAGAATCAAACCAGGTCCTCTGGAAGAACACTTAGTGCTATCAGCTGCTGAGCCATCTCAGTAGCCCTTAGGAGTTTGTTAATAAAAGCTTCTCTGGTTGTCTTCCTGCAGATATTTTCTATAGGAACTTTGTAGGTTCACAATAGCATCCTCTGTTGATAAATATATCATGCCAAAAATGCCCTGGAACTACCACTTCTGTAGCAACCATCAATTGAGAACAAATGAAGTTGTACCATCCAAGCTGACGCATGAGCTGTGGGATCGTGCCCCAGTTCCCCATTCTCCACTGTGTCCTAAAGGACCCACTGAGATGGTGACCTAGTTGTCATCAGTAATAACTTCCTCATCAGTGCATCCTGTTTGGAATTCTCCCTTTTTTTCCTTAGTTTTCTACTCCTTTCTTGTCTTGCAGATCAGCTGCTTATCTACCCAAACCTAAGAATTTCAGACAAGCAAACAATGTACTTTGATTGTATTCATAGCTCATCATATGGTAAAATACTTGATAATGTCTAAAGTGAACAAGCAGCCAGGCATGCACAGTGGTGAATATCCAAAAGCCCGGCACCCAGACAGCTAAGCCAGCAGAATTGTGAGTTGAAGGCCAATTTGGGCTGTGTAATCAGACCCAGTCTCAGACGAATAAAATAGCAGGAACTAACTATATCTTCTCATCAATGTGTGAAAAAAACTCACAAAATTTTAACCAAAAGATAGACAGTATCAACTAATACTTGACGATATCATCATTTAAATGAGCTTTCAATATCAGGCAAAAATAGCACGTAGTTGAAGATGAATTACATTTCCCCTCCCAAAAGCTATGTTAAATTCATAGCCCTACTTTCTCAGAATATAACCTTATTTGGGAACAGAGTCTTAAGGTTATAACGAAGTAAAAATGAGTTCATTAGTGTGGATGCCAATAGAAAGGAAGGCTCAATCACAAATACAAGATACAGGAAGAGTACACTGCATTTGTTCAGAACTGAGTGAGGATCTGCAGGCAAAGAGACAGGAGATTTCAGGGAAGCTACACCATGTAGAAGGAAGGACTGAAACAGACTCCCCTGCACAGTCCTCAGGAGGAAGCCAACCTGCTAACCCTTGACTTCAGGCAACTGGGAAACAATAAACCAGTCGTTTCAAGCCACCCTTTGTGCCGGTTTGGCTACAGCAACTCTAGCATACTGGTGTGCTCACATCAGAGATTAGGATGGGGGCTGCCTTTGAGGAAAAGAAGAGTCGAGTGATTAACAGGAACAAAGGAAGAGGATATAAATATCTTAATAGTCGTGATGGACTATTTGTGTGTTCACTTGTAGTGAACTTCTTTATACTTTATAATAACATTATTACATTTCGGTGAAAGGGTTTTAGAGCTAAGCACCCATTAAATCACACACAGAAGAGTCACTATCTACAAAATGAAAAGGGCCAGAGTCTGGTGAAAAGGGCAGGAAAAGGGTGCTGGTAGATTCAGCTCACCTGAAGGGGGGTTCTAACCAGCCAGTGAGCACTCTGATAGCTAAAATGAGCAAAACTCGCTGGGGCTGAGGTCCCACCTCTTTGCACCTGTTCCTGCTTTTCCTACACCTTGTCTCTTCATTCCCAGCCTTAGTCTAGAACTAGATTACTTCCTCCTGCATCGAGCTCAAGCAGGCTTGGCAGTGCTGTGGAATCCTGAGAGGCAGGCTCTGAAACCCGTCCTCGAAGCCTTGACATGCTGACTCCTCAGGAGTCCTGCTCAAAAGCCCCTGCTCCTCAGTGTCTTTCTCAGACACTTGCACTGTCCATGTTAGGGTCTAGTTGAACATTCCCCATAGGATAGACTGAGTCCAGGGACTAAGTGGCACTGGACCCCAGCTGCTCTTCTCAGTTGATAACCACAAGAATTGCCTGAAGTATCCAAAGGTGAATTCCTGACAGCCAGAGCTTCATTCATTGTTTCTAGTCTACTTGCTGCATGATATTTATAAAAGAGTTGGTCTGCTCTAGCCCAAGGAGCTTGGCTTATTCACCTTTGACCTCTGCCATAGTCTGTGGAGGGAGATGGTGTTTTCTTCCTAACCTTGACTTTACTGCAATTCATCAGAGAGGTTCACAACCACATAGTGAGGCTCCAGGTTTACAATTAGAGACATGTTGCTGTCAGTAGCTTTGCGATCTTAATTAGTATTTAGCAATGTGAACCTGGGCAGTGGAGGTGATGTCACTTTCCTGAAGGCCTCCTAGGAGCTGTATTGTTGTTTTACCTTAATTGGAGTACTGAGAGAGAGAGAAAAAAATGAACCAATTTAATTTTCTCTTACCACTGCCCTGTGGTGTTTCTAAGAAATAGTCTTGACTTATCTCTATCAAATGGGTCCTAAGGGGGCTGGTTGCCTTGGTACTAAAACTTACAAATAAGTCCGCTTGGAACGGGGGTCAGTGCTAGTTGGCTAATGAGCTACTCCAAAAACCACTGTCTTGACCTGAGGCCATTCAGCGTCTGAAAATGAAGAACTGACTTTGCAGTCTTAGAGGAAGACGGGGCTAGAAATTGGGTTAGGAAAAGGTAGTAGGTTTTTTTGTTTTGTTTTGTTTTGTTTTTTAAAAAAAAAAAAGGATTCCACCTTCCTGTTTGTTATTCTTTCCCTGCTTTTAGTCTGGATTCTTTCAGGCTGTTGCAATACAATGAAGGGTGAAGTGATTTATTTTCCATATCGGATGTGCTCGCTCCCGCGGTGAGATCCCACTTGAGAAACAGCAAGTCCCCCAGGTTTCCCACACTAAAGAGCTAGGCAATTGATTGCTTGAGAATCGTAGTTCTGGTTCACTGGGTCTTAACTATCCCCCTAGAGAGTCATTTGACCCGGAGGCAACGCTAACTGTGTCCAGAAGGTGACAGAAAGAATTCACAGGGGCTTCGGCTGTCCTGCCCTCCTAGTCTCATCAGGACGGGGAAAGTTTGCTTTGCTTTGTCTCACTATCAAGGCCATTGTTGTCTTGGAAACCATTGTTCCCAGACAGGACTACCCTCACGTGTGGAGTGTGGAGTATATCTCAGATGTGGTTCACCTTTCTCTTCTTGAATCTCCTTTGTTCCTCTTCATGCTGGTACAAACGCAGCACTCTGTATTTCAAACTAAAGAGCCAGCACATTTCTGACAATGAATTGTGGTAGGATTTTTAAAGTATTTATTTGAGAAACTGTAAGGTATTTTTTTTTTGAGTTTCAGGATTCAGACAGTATACTGTATTTTGTTATATGTTTTAAAGTTTAACAAATTTAGTAAAAGGTGAGTTTTCATTAAGGAACAATTTCTACTAGGGAGATGGTTTGATCAGTAAAGTATTAACAGTGAAAGCAAAATTACCTGAATTCAACCCCCCAGAATTCAACACACCGGTAATCCCAAAGCTATAATCCCAGTGTTGGGGAGGCAGAAACAGAAGCATCCCCAGGACGACCTAGCTCCAGGGTCAGAGAGAGATCCTATCTCAAAATATATGATGGAGAGGAATTAAGGAAGACCACTGCTCTCTACTTCTGACCTCCATACATGCACAACTATGTACACACAAACATGCATTTACATACACACTATTCCATTTTAATTGTATAACTTCTTTCCAAAATTAAATATGTACTTATGTATGTGAATATAGCACACTTAAGAGAAGAACAAAAATCTCTTCCCTTGCTTTCCCCACGCGCAGTCCACCACCTACACATGTGCACTTCTCCAGTTGTCCTCTTTGCTGGAAAGCAAAGTGATCCACTTTTTATGCTATCCCCTTCTTTCTCCTGACATTTTGAACAAACTCTGAGAATTTTTTTTTATATTCATACTTACCTGAAATTCTGGTTTTGTTATATCATTTCACAAAGCTGATTCTTTGTGTGTTTGTATGTATTCAGGCACACGTTTATGGGGGTGCACACGTGTAAAGTCCAGAGAATAACCTCAGCTGTCATCCCTTAGGAGCTATCCACCGTGTGGTTTTGAGGCAGGGTCTCTCACTAGCAGAGTTGATTCTTGTTCTCTGAACATCCCATCGGAAGACTTTCTCATCTGTCTCATAGATGATGTATTTGTGATTGCATAGCATATATGAGTAGTAATAATGCATCTACATTATTCAAAATTTAAACTAAAATAAAACTATAGTAGCCCCCTTTGCCACCAGTCTGTTTACTTTCTAGCTCCTAGCCAGTGTGGCCACTCTCTGTAGTTATCATTCTTGAGCTCCTCTGCATAGAAAAGGAAAAGGAGCAGAACCCGTTATGTTCCCCACCCCCATTAAAATATAGCTGATCAAACATTTTGTTCTTCATACAAAGCCTTGTAACTTTAGGTTTCTTTTCTAATATGTCCTCATTCTTCTCACAGCTGTGTAACATTTCATTTGTTATTAATGAACCCAACTATGAATGACTGGTCGTTCTCAAGTCTTTCTGTTGTAAAGATCCTTCAGTAAACACCAGCCTAACTGATCTGTAGAATAAAGTCCTCCAATGGAAATTGCTAAGCCAAAATGTGGGTGTAACTGTACTTTTGAGAACATTCGGACCAGTCGCCCTCCTTTGGAGATGATATACTGTTGGTTCCATTTGCTGTCCTCCACACTGTCTGAGGTTTCTCCTGTGTTGCCTATTGTGCTCAAGATTTTTCCTGTGTTTTAATTCTTTAACTGGTAGAGAATGAATCAAGACCTGATCAAGACCCCATACTGTATCAATTTAAAGCTACCTAATTTTATTTCTAATGTTTCTGGAGGCTAGATGTCTAAATGGATTTCACTGACGTAAAAAAGCAATGTGTTGGCCAGGCTGTATTACCTCTTGAAGGCCCCACAGGACCTGTTTTATTTCCTTTCCAGTTTTTATTGTCCACCCAGTTTGGCAGCTCCTTTAGAGCCAGTAGTGGTGAGCTCCATCTTCTGTATCTAGCACCCAGGCGCCTCCTTTAGAGCCAGTAGCAGTGAGCTCCATCTTCTGTATCTGTCACCCAAAACCCAGAAGTGAGCACCCCTGATCCTTCTGCAGAATTCTGAGCTGGGTCAGGTATTACTGGGCTCACCCATATAAAGCAAGATGTCCTTATGTCAGTTAAAAGCCATCTGAATCCCAACTTGAATTCATCTATGTTGTCTGGCATAGCCGTATCAGGGTCTTGGCATTTGGCTTGTAAAAGTCTTCAAAGAACTATTATTTGACCTTTGGAAGTTTGCATTTTTCTGCAGTTTGACTAATGTTGAACCTATTTTTATGTTTAAGAAAATTAGATTTTCTGTATGATAAAATAGCTACTCAAATCCTTTGGACATTTTCTAAGGGTTATTAAGTTCCTTTTTATATTGGAAATTTGTACATTATCTCAATACCATTTGAAGTTTGCATTATTGTTTCTCACTTATGCTTCAATGTTCATGTTTATTGGTTTGGGAAGTTTGCATGTGTGCACATGTGTGGGGTGCATGTGTATATGAGGGTTCGCATGCATGTGTATGGAAGCGAAGATCAACCAGGGTTCATCAAGAACCATTCATCTCGATATTTAAGGCAGATATTCTCACTGGGACCTGGCAATCACCCATTGATCTGGGCTGGCTAGACAGTGAACCCCAGGAATCATCCTGTCTCCTGCTCCCCAACGCTGAGATTATGAATTCCACCAGGATACCAGTTTTTTGCATTATTGTGGTTTTGGTTTTTGTGTGTTTGTTTGTTCTTCATTTTCAATAGCCTTTGAAAAGGACTTTTTCCCCTCTGATATTAATATGCTCTTTCTATTTCTAGAACTTCTATGCCTTTGTTTTTTCCACATAACTTTGATCTTTTCAAAATTTATCTAGGCATAAGTAATGAGGTACAGAAAATTTCATTTTTTTCCAGCTGATTAAACATTTACTTAACAATGTGTATGTAAGACCGTCACTTGTCTCCGATACCACCATTAGCATTTATTAGGATGTAGTAGGCCTATTTATGGGTATCTTATTCTACTCTCTTGGTTTCTTTCCGTAAGTATGAGTATTCAACCATAATAGTGTATATCTATGAATCACCCAGACAGACACAATCTTCTTCTAAGGAAAAAGTAGCGACTAACAGTATGAAATGGAAAATACACAACAGACCAGCCAGTGTGGAATAAAAATACAGAGCACATAGTCACTTACTGAGCCTGGTCCCGAATGAAGATTCAATCTTCAGCTGCATCCTGAAGACAATTGCAAAGTAATTACTACACGACAGCACACATATGTAGGAGAGGTAAGCAGGCTAGATGAGAAGCTGTAAGCTGAGTAAAAACTCCCTCTTCAGCACAGTGTCTGCACACCTACGGCTCAGGGACTATTACAGAAGAGTGAGCAGAAAGCCTATAAGAGCCAGAATATCAGAGGTCATGCATGTCTCCTACAGATGACGTGGAAACTATATCTATGATACCGCACCAATGTGGTTACCAAAACAAGACCTAACAATAACAGCAGCAATGAGACAAGCTAATATGAAACGAGGAGATTTTACTGGGCCTCACCTGCAGACAAAGAGCTACAGGGAACTAGTGGCTGACTGCTGAGAAAGATAGAATTACTCTTTTCAGGGCTGAGTCCCCTAATCGGGTATTCAATGCCAAGTGGTCAGCCCTGAATTCTTTACATACAAGCAATGCAGGTTGTAGTTATATATATTTGTGTGTGTATGTGTGTTTGTGTGTGTGTGTGTGTATGTGTGTGAGAGAGAGAGAGACAGAGAGAAACAGAGAGAGAGAGACAGACAGAGAGTATATAACAATAGCCAGAGAAGTGGGGGCCATGATTTCATAGTTAGTAGGAGAGGAACATGGGAAAGGCTGGAGGGAGAAGACATGGGAGGGGTTAGAGAGAGGAAAGGGAAAGAGGAAATAATGTAACTATATTTTAATTAAAATTAAAAACTCTTAAGGAGAAAAAGCTTCCCCTCTCAGTTCATAGTCTCCATGGGGCTCTTCAGTATAATATTTCTGAGGCGTTTAATAAATGCAAAACAGGATGTAATAATAATAAATTGTATAGAAACTTATTTTAGGAGTTTAGACACATGGTCAGCGACAGTTGAGAAGGAAGAAGCTCGGGTGTTCAGACCAGCTGCTCTCCAGGACTTCCCAAAGGTGTAGCAAAGGGACAGGATCGACAACATCTAATTGTTTGAGATCATCCCACCCTCTACACTGGCAGTAAAGCTCATTGGCAAATGTCCTGCATATTGTTGTGTGCATAAGATAGCTAACAAAGTGGAGAGCACATCTTTGTAACCCCAGCATTCAAGATGCTGAGGTAAGAGAACTGCTGTGAATTTAAAGCTAGCCTGGGCTACACAGCAAGACTATATGCCAAGAACTTCAGAATGACTACAAATACATTTCAATTTTTTCCTATACTAATCATCAGAAATGTTTGAATGCATGTGTTATATATTTATATATTGTGATCTCATTTCAAGGAGAGAATTTTTGCTATTAATTTTATGTTGTTATGAATATAAATAAGATGGTAAAAAAATTAGTGGTTGTATATACAAGTATGAAACAAGACATGAAGTTCTGCCCGATTCCCGTTACAAAGATTTTAAGCAAATAGCACTTCCCATCACAGAGTACAACATCGCATGCTCCTGTGAAGTGGCGCTGTGTGATGTTCATTATTATCACTGGCACTTGGCACCCATTAGACACGCAGCAATCCTAAGTGAGTAACCTTATGAATGCATAAGCACTCTGGAAGCTTTTGATGTGTGGCTTTCGACGGTAAGTAATAAAGTGTGTCAGCCTGGGTAACGCTAGTTCCTGCTCCTTCAGTTCTGCTGAGTGTATGGCAAAGGGAATTGACTGATGACATAGGAGACACCTAAACAAGTGTTCTTTTCTTGTCTTCATTCTATGTATCAAAGCTCCGTTCAACCCGAATAAAGGAGCAGACAGCATTGTGAAGTTTGACACTTTCGGAGATGGGATGGGAAGATACAACGTGTTCAACTTCCAGAACGTGAATGGAAAGTATTCCTACTTGAAGGTTGGCCACTGGGCAGAAACTTTATTTCTAGACGTAGACTCTATCCACTGGTCCCGAAACTCAATCCCCACTTCCCAGTGCAGCGACCCCTGTGCCCCCAACGAAATGAAGAATATGCAACCAGGGGACGTCTGCTGCTGGATCTGCATCCCTTGCGAGCCCTACGAATACCTAATCGATGAGTTCACCTGTATGGATTGTGGGCCTGGCCAGTGGCCAACGGCTGACCTCTCTGGATGCTACAATCTTCCAGAGGATTACATCAAGTGGGAGGACGCCTGGGCAATAGGCCCAGTCACCATTGCCTGCCTGGGTTTCATGTGCACTTGCATAGTTATAACTGTGTTTATCAAGCACAACAACACACCCTTGGTCAAAGCATCAGGCAGAGAACTCTGCTACATCCTGTTGTTTGGAGTGAGCCTGTCCTATGGTATGACATTCTTCTTCATTGCTAAACCATCACCTGTTATCTGCGCATTGCGCCGGCTTGGGCTTGGGACCTCCTTCGCCATCTGTTATTCGGCTCTGCTGACCAAAACAAACTGCATTGCTCGCATCTTTGATGGTGTCAAGAACGGCGCCCAGAGGCCAAAATTCATCAGTCCCAGTTCTCAGGTTTTTATCTGCCTGGGTTTGATCCTGGTGCAGATTGTGATGGTGTCTGTGTGGCTTATCTTGGAGACTCCAGGCACCAGAAGATACACCCTTCCAGAGAAGCGGGAGACAGTCATCCTAAAATGCAATGTCAAAGATTCCAGCATGTTGATTTCTCTGACCTACGATGTGGTCCTGGTGATCCTATGCACTGTCTATGCTTTCAAAACAAGGAAGTGTCCTGAAAACTTCAATGAAGCCAAGTTCATAGGCTTCACCATGTACACCACCTGCATCATCTGGTTGGCCTTCCTCCCAATATTTTATGTGACATCGAGCGACTACAGAGTAAGTCTTTGACTGCTTCTATCATTTTCTTAATTTGACTATCTTCTTTCCTTTGTTCTTTTTTTATTTTTCTTAAAAATTTCCACCTCCTTGTCTGCTATGTTCAGCGAGTCCAGTTTTATCCCATGCTTTTTCAGACCCGGGACCAGCTGGCCTTGGTGAGTTCCCGAGAGAACATCCCCATTGTCTCAGTGTGTGGGTGCACCCCTCGCGGTCCTGAGTTCCTTGCTCGTGCTCTCTCTCCATCTGCTCCTGATTTGGACCTTGAGATTTCAGTCCGGTGCTCCAATGTGGGTCTCTGTCTCTGTCTCCTTTCATTGCCTGATGAAGGTTAATATCAGGAGGATGCCTTATATGTTTTTCTTTGGGTTCACCTTCTTATTTAGCTTCTCTAGAATCACGAATTATAGGCTCAATGTCCTTTATTTATGGCTAGAAACCAAATATGAGTGAGAACATCCCATGTTCCTCTTTTTGGGTCTGGCTTACCTCACTCAGGATAGTGTTTTCTATTTCCGTCCATTTGTATGCAAAATTCAAGAAGTCAGTTTTTTACTGCTGAGTAGTACTCTAATATGGACATATTCCATACTTTCTTCATCCATTCTTCT
Organism: Microtus agrestis; assembly: GCA_902806775.1. Taxonomy (NCBI): domain Eukaryota; kingdom Metazoa; phylum Chordata; class Mammalia; order Rodentia; family Cricetidae; genus Microtus; species Microtus agrestis. The sequence continues at coordinate 546,959 of CADCXT010002104.1, forward strand.
ATTGAAGGGCATCTAGGTTGTTTCCAGGTCTGGCTACTGAGAACTCAAGAACAATGGCAATGGGTTTTTGATCCTACTGCATGTACTGGCTTTGTGGGAGCCTAGGCAGTTTGGATGCTCACCTTACTAGACCTGGATGGAGGAGGGTGGTCCTTGGACTTCCCACAGGGCAGGGAACCCTGATTGCTCTTTGGGCTGACGAGGGAGGGTGACTTAGCTGGGGGAGGGGAAGGGAAATGGGAGGCGGTGGCGGGGAGGAGGCAGAAATCTTTAATAAATAATTAATAAAAAAATAAAAAGAAAAACAAATAAAAAAATTCCACCTCATCCCCTCCTCCCTTTTCCCTCCCCCCCCCCCACCCTCCCTACTCCTTCCTCTCCAGTCCGGTTTGATCACATGCTCCATCAGTCCCAGTCCAGCTGGCCTTGGTGAGCTCCCATTAGATCAGTCCCACTGTCTCAGTGGGTAGGCACACCCCTTGCGATCCTGACTTCCTTGCTCATGTTCTCCCTCCTTCTGCTCCTCATTTGGACCTTGGGAGCTCATTGAGCCTATAATTTGTGATCCTAGAGAAGCTAAATAAGAAAGTGAACCCAAAGAAAAACATATAGTTATCCTCCTGGATATTGGAAGTAGACAAGATTGCCAGGCAAAAATTGGGAGCTTGGGGGTGGGGGTGCGGTGGGGGTAAGGAGAGATGGGGAGAGAGTAGGGAGAAGGGGAGGATGGGAGAGCTTGGGGGAATGGAACGGTTGGGATGGAGGAAGGATGGATAGGGGAGCAGGGAAGTATATATCTTAATTAAGCGAGCCATCTTAGGGTTGGCAAGAGACTGGACTCTAGAGAGGTTACCAGGTGTCCAAGGAGATGTCCCCAGCTTGTTCCTTGGGCAGCTGAGGAGAGGGAGCCTGATATGGCCCTATCCTATAGCCACACTGATGTATATCTTGAATATCACCATAGAATCTTCATCTGGTGTTGGATGGAGAAAGAGACAGAGACCCACATTGGAGCACCGGACTGAGCTTTCCTTTGTTCTTTTAACTTAGCAATGCTTTGCTGGGTAGGAGTTAGGGTAGATTGTTTTTATTTCCTCTCAAGAATCAAATAATTACAAATGCCATGATTAACTTCAATATGATATGAGAAAATTAATTCTCTATGCTTTAAGACACTTAATTAGTGCTTAGTTTGCTCAGAGCACTGTGCCAGGCACAGAGGGAAAGATAGATATAACTGGAGGGCCATTCAAGTAGTTTATAATCTAGTGAGGAATAAAACATAATACATGCACATAAAAGTGTCTTAATTAAATTTAAAAGGCAATTGACAAGAGGATGATACTTAATCACTAAAACCCTAATGAGAATACTTGAAATTAGACGCAAGAGGATGTCTATAATAGATGCATGTATAAACTAAAGTATCACTGTAACATTAAGTCAAGATCAGAACAAAGATCTAAAACTTTTATTCATGCTTTAGAACTTCCCTGCAATTGATTAAAATACAGTCTGTTGTGCATTTTCTAAGCCTTTAGTTATGTATACAAATATACCGTGTATAATTGTGAGTGTCTATGTACCGCTGAACTGCTAAAACCTTTATTACACGTGTAAGCATAACCTAATTAAGTCGTTATTTATAGAGTTCAAATTTATGGACTGCCATATAATTACCATCTCTTGTGGGGCAGATGTCATCATCCCATTATAATTTCACGAGTTGTTGAGCCATTGATAAGTTAATTTTGCTTTAGTAATTCTAACTCTAGTGTCTTCGGTGAGTCATAAGATTTACTCCCTCTTCCCACTGTTGGTTTTTATTCTATTTTCTAAGTCATCATAAATTAGTTTTTCACGGGCCTGTTTCCTTGTTGTACCATGGTTTTACAAAATGTAGTAGTAAAAGAGCATTCCGAATCTTCTGTTTACCAGTAATTACAACATCATCCCAAATCTAGGAAACCACATCTCAGAAGGAAGGCACAGCAAATCCCAAACCTCAGGCAGGGAAAAAGCAAACAAGCAAGCAAGGAAACAAACACCTTCAAGGTGTTTTATGGCACATCATGGTATGTATTATTAATAGAAATAGATTACATTCTTGAGGGTATAAAAAGGTATATTTTATTTGTTCTCCACACAAACAGTAAGTGGCAACATGTGCTTATTAATATATCATTCCATAATGCTTTCATATTTCAACACATGTTATGTACATATACATACCATTATTAATATAATATGATATGTGAAAATTAATTTACTAAGTTTTAAAATACACATATCATTTGCTTTAAGATATATATATATATATGTAATTTCTACCAATTAAAATGATTTTTTAAAGGAAGAAAAAAACCAAGAGCCTGACAAAGGCTACTGTCTCTAGTTCAAATTATTCTCAACTATATGCATGAAACTTATGGACTGCGTACAGTAATAATCAGTACAAAAGGGAACTTAAGTTCAATGTTAGAGTAATTGTCAGGTTTTTAATGCTAAGATATTTAAACATTTATTCATTTTAAATTTTTAAAAATCTTTAAGAGAGGTAGTATCACAATTTGATAAGCAAAATTAAAAGCAAAATATGTGAACCACAAAAGAGTTTGAACATTCAGAATTTCAGAATAAAACAAAGAAGTATCACTAATATTTTAAAGCCCCTATCCCTAGCTGTATACACTCACCCCATAGATCAGCATGGACAACAGATTTTTTTTTTTTTTTTTGGCTTTTTAAGACAGGGTTTCCTTGTATCTTTGAGTCTGTCCTAAAAGTAACTCTTGTAGACCAGGCTGGCCTCAAACTCACAGAGTTCTGCCCATCTCTGCCTCCCAAGTGCTGGGATTAAAGGTGTGCACCACCACTGCCTGGTTGGGCAGCTGACTTTTTAATGTTGTTACTGTATTGTCATTAGTGAACCTGGTTTAGAGTATCAGGAACCAGTGGGATGATAACCATGTTGAGTTTCAACTTCTCATACTCAAAAAAGCCGCCTTAAAGTAAAGCAGAAAATGTTACCAAAATTTTAATCTCATTAGAGAAGTTAGCACTTGTTTCTCATGCACCAAAACTTGAGTTTGCCCCTTGTATGATAGCAATATGGTAGAGTACTAACTAGATAGAATCGCTGGAGATACCAGAAATTTCACCGTACTGCAGAAGTCAACAGTAAATATGAACAGGCTAACTGTGAAAAGACAAGGTGTGAAAAGACAAGGCAGATGTGACCCTGGAATTCCGATAAATTTCAAATACAATAAAATCCAAATATGCCCAGGTTGATAATCTTGAAATTTAAGTAAATATAGCAAATCATCAATTATTTTTAAAGAACTGTCAGCCAATTTTGTTGGTACCCATTGCATAATGTCTACTGTTGAAGGCATAAGTCACAAACAATCCCACACCAGTTTGGAACTATGATTAACAGAATGGTTATTTATTTAAGGGGGAAAAACTTACAGATCACGGTCCCAGACAACAGCCCTCTGCGCAATCAGGAAGCCAGAGAGAGAGGAGGGAAGTGGCTGCTTTTTTAAAGAGAGAGAGACCACGCCCAAATGGGCTGGTATCTCAGCGGCTATTGGCTGAAAAAGCAGAAGGAGCTCCTGCAACATACTGTAGAATGAGACGCAGCCAAGCCCCCAAATTCTACGAGCCAGCCAGAAGAAACCACCAACAACAGCACTCTCATGCAGAAATACATTAGGGTAGAAAGACACATGGACAGCTACAGTTTAATACATAAACGCAAGAGTTATTTGATCTAAGAGGTTGGCTGGGAGCTAAACCATGTAGGACTTTGTAGGATGTAGAAAAGAATATAAATTTTATTTTATAGAAAAGGAAACCATTGGAAGATTTTTTTTTTGTGTGTGTGGTGACTGAAATTATGGTCTCATGCTACAAAGGCGAAAGCAGGGAGAGTGGTTAGCTTGCTTGGTAGGACAGAGGCTGTGGGAGCTGCCTCCAAGTGTTAATATTTGAGAGGGTTAGAAGTGGACACAGTAACCTGCCACAGTGCCAGGGACAAGGCAGAGCCCATGTAACTACTGGTTCAGATGCAAAGGACTTTTTCACAATTACGGCAGCAAGTAGGGTCAAGATCTATGTAGGACCCCCAGGTTCACTTTCTAGAACGCAATGCAAACTGGACTCAGGGTCACCTGAATTTGCCATGATTGAGACAGGCCCATCTTTCCTGACTTGATTGAATATACTGAAGCACAGCATTGTTAATGAGCCCATTCCAGTTTAATTCTTGTGCTCATCACAAATGTCAGCATTATTTCCGATTTTAAAAATAAAGCAATAAGGACCAGAGAGATTGTTCAGTGGTTAAGAGCACTTACTGCTCTTCCAGAGGTCCTGAGTTCAATTCCCAAACACCACATGGTAGCTCACAACCATCTGTAATGGGATCTGATGCCCCCTTTGGGCATGGAGGCATATGTGTAGACAGAACACTCATACCATATGTGTGTGTGTGTGTGTGTGTGTGTGTGTGTGTATATATATAAAATTTTAAAATATGGCATTATAAAGTAATTTCTCTTAATTACTGAGTTATCAGTGTCCCCTCCAATTTTCATCTAACATATGTGTCTTACTTTTGTCCCAGCCCTACCTCCCCAGTGAAAACACTAGGTAAGAGGATGATTTTAGTCAGCATGACATACAAATTAGAATGTCTCCCCCTCTTGAGTTGCCCAGTGTCTGGTGCAGGCAGACTTCAACCACCCTGAAGGATGGAAAGAACTTGTCCCTCACCTTCAGTGTGTTTCTCCTAAAGCAGCGAAAGTCATGAGGGAGAGCGTGCAGAAAGCAGGCACTGTGGAGGGGTAGTGCAGCCCTGTGCCAATAAGAAGCCACTTGCAGCTCAACTTAAGGTCTGATTTTGGGGGGCACCTGTATGTTCAAATTGGTCAGACATGGTAGTACATGGCTGTAATCCTAACACCAGGGAGGCTAAGACAGGATGAGAGTGTGGTCTAGGGAATCTAACCTTCATGGTGATGCCCCACATTAAAGAAAGAAAAAGAGAGTATTGTAGCTTTCCGGCTTCACAGCTGAGTAAGACTGTTGGTATCATCTCTCCCTGCAGCCTGCAGAGCAGCTTTAGGAATAGTGAAAGCTAGCCAGCAGGAGTGTAGCGTCTAGGGCACTTCTGGCTTGCTTACTCTATGCCCTGTCTTTAGCAATAGGGTCTTATCAAGTTCTGGTGGACAGCCAAGAGCAATATCAATAGCGTGTATTGTCATTTCTGAGACGTCCCCGACTGGCAGCTCAGAGGGAGATAGTCATCCCACATCTGTCACTCAGATTTTGGTTTAATAACCTCTGGTTCGAGGAGCATTGTCTCCCATACAGGATACCTCTATTCAAAGGCCCACCCCACAAGAGGGAGCTCACAACTGGTACTGAAAACCTGGCTAAGAATGCACAGGTGAGGAGATCACAGGTCTCCAGGTGATTTACCACTATTCTTTGGTAAATGGATGTGGTGTCAACCTACCTCTGAACACTTTTCTGTATACCTGTGGATTAGTGTAGCTCTCAGACAGCATCAGAGATTCTGCTTTTTTTTTTCAGTGGGTAGCAGTTGATACAGAGACTCACAACTGAGCAGAGTGGAGAGAATAAGTAACTGTGTGGAGTGCTAGGGTCTAAATAAGACATCTGTACCACACCCCCACACACACACACACACACACCAAGGCTCAGCAAACACTGTGGGAGAGAAGAAGAGTATATTTAAGAGTCAGACTGTGAGGAATACAGCTAGAAAGCACCCAACAAGTGCCCCCGCAAACTCACTGCAGCTGGGGTTGTCTGCACAGCTGACCTGCACAGGGCCAGCCCATCACCCTTTCTTCTTGTGTGGGAGAGAACCTCATGAGGCTCCACCCCTCTAGGAACTACTGACAGCTAATGGCTGTTGGAAGACAACTTGTTGCTTTCTTCAGTGGTGCAACCACTGCTACTTTGTTCCTATTCTAGTAAATAGTCTAAGCAGGCTACTCTGTCTAAGCAAAGTGGCTCACACACAAAAAGGATATGAAACTAGGAAGAGACGTGTTTAAAGGTTCAGTAGAAGAACAAGGGCAAACAAGACAAGGAGCACACCAGACGAAAACCAAATACTTATTGTGTACATGGATTAAACTAGCAAAAAATAATAGATAATTTTTGAAAATAAAAAATAAACGAAAGACAAAAGAAGAAAGAATAAGTCCAACCCAGGTAAGAGTACAAATGCCAATAAGTGCCTCGTCTGTGGATATTCTAGAGTTTTTCCGTCCTGGGAAAATGTACTCAAGTAGACAAAAGCTCCTTTACATATCCAAATTCCACTGCAAAACTGAAACTTTTATCCATTTGAAAAGTTACCTTTAAAGTGATAAGCCTTGAGAGAGCCCACTGTGACCTTCCTTTTGTAACAAGTACCAAGGGCCCTGTGCCCTCAAGTACCAAGGACCCTGGACCCACAAGTACCAAGGATCCTGGACCCACAAGTACCATGTGCCCTGTACACATGGAACCATATGCCCTGTATGCTCAGCTTCTCGAGGACATAGGACAAGCTCAGATGATCCATCCACCTTTGCCTTTCTTTAAGGTCTCTCTTCTCCTGATTAGTGAGGTTCAAATCTTCACAACTTCTGTGTTCAAAGAAGTAGAACTTTCTGCCCAATCAGAACAAATTCAATATTACGTTGTTAGTATCACATGGACTTGACTCCTGCTGTGAAGAAATGCACCCTGTCCCATCTCAGAATGATCTGGAAATAATCAGAGCACCAGACTAGCTGCTCTCTTTCAACCCTTTCTCTATAACCCAACATTCAATCTCCCTACAGATCCTCCACTTAACAGGCAATGAGTAGAGTCCCGTTTGAGTATGTCAGACTGACCATACAATTGTGCCAACATATGTGCTATTGATTTTTATGGAGTTTCTTTGGCCCTTGAGACCCTTATACTTCCTTCCTTAAAAAGCCTATCCGAGTTAGAACTGCGTCCTTGCTGCCCAAACTGTCAAAGACCGCAGTGTCTGAGATTTTATTCTACATATTACATACCCAGTTACCACACCAGTGTCATTGCTGCTGACAAAAACAAAACGAAACTTCCAGAAAAGACTGTGATTGACGCCAAGAGCAATAACAGCCATAGCCAGACTGAACATTTACCAGAGTTTCTGAGTCTCACTTTTCACACAGAGGAACAATGGTCACTGCACTAGGAGTAGACTCCATCGTCTAAAGCTCTTTCTGTGAATATCCATGAGCAGTAAGCTCAGAACAGAGCTTTGTTTGCTTTGCTTACAAGCTAAGTAGAAACACAAGATCTACACAGGATTATCTCCGACAGAACGTGTTCATGGATTGGAAGAGTGAGTTTAAGGACAGTGGAAAAAGCAAAGATGACTCCCAAGTTTTTTAAACATCTGTTGTTACTCAGACTGAAACATTTAGGAAAGGAAGTCAAGCTTGGGTGATATGAACTTCCTTCATTCCTACTAAATACTCAGCATAATGTGTGATCGTGGCAGTTGAGTATGTAAATACGAAAGCATACAGGATAGGACTACACTAGTAAATATCTGGATATAAACAATATAGCAGGTATCTAAGTCATGAAAACTTAACGATGAAGGGGAGATATCAAAAACCTGAGGTCTAAGACACTCCAGACCTTAAAGTTCAGATAGAAGAGGTCATTAAAACCAGGAGCAAACGCCCATTCTAGGGAGGGATATGTCTTGGATGTCAAAATTAGGAAATGATTACTGATATCAAATGTTGCTGTAAGTCTGAAGATAAAGTCAGGGCCATAGGAACTGGTGGTGTAAAAGAAAACAGCGAGCTGTATATTAAACACCAACTTTTAATCATGTGACTTGTTGAAGGAACTGGACAAGTGAACTTTGAATGAGCCATGTTCATTGGTGATAACCGCCTGCCATCTAGTACTCTCATCACTGAATATCTGTGTTTTGCTATTTACGATTCTGACTTCACCAGCTCCGCATAAATATCATCATACAAATGTAAAGAAAATCAGGAAATCCATGTGAAGTCTTGGCAAGCAGTCAGAATCAACCCACACAAATGATGCTTGCTTTGAAATCCTAAACAATGTTTTCATGAATATTCCAAACACAGAAGATCCTATATAATTAGCACATAAACTTAGCTATGACAAGAACAGAGTTAATGAACGATTCTCATTTTCTATGTTGGCCTTGTCTCAGTATTCTCTTTAGTTGACTTCATGATGAGATTTAGAGCTGGACATTGACGGAGCCAACCTTTCTTACAGGTGCAGACGACAACTATGTGCATCTCCGTTAGCCTGAGTGGTTTTGTGGTCTTGGGCTGTTTGTTTGCCCCCAAGGTACACATTGTCCTGTTCCAACCCCAGAAGAATGTGGTCACACACAGGCTTCACCTCAACAGGTTCAGTGTCAGCGGAACTGCCACCACGTATTCTCAGTGTAAGTATGGAACCACACACTAATTCATTCGCAAACAGCCTCACATGAGGAGCCAGGACAGCAGGGCCCAACAAAGAGTGCCTGTCCCTATAATGAATCTCAGATCAGTGTTAATAAGTTCTAATATGAATATTAAATTAGGATGTGTATCAGACTGAACTGTGTGCTAAGGATACAGTAAGAAGCAGAAGACTCAGCATTCTGTTTGGGTGCTAAGTAGTGTCTGTTAGGGAAGAAAGACATGCAACCTATTCAATTAACTGTAATTGATCAGATTGTGCAGCCATAGGACCAGCCTTCTAATCTTTTTGCAATAGTCCCCTGGGTTGCCTTGAGAGAGTCAGTGAGTTACTCTGGCCTCACTTTACTCAATGACTAGAGAGCAGTGTTCTATACAGAATATTCAGAGTCACAGACATATTGAGAATGCTTCATGAAAAGTGCAAGGGAGGGATGCTCACCAGGGGGAGATGCTACCAGGGGGAGATGCTCACCAGGGGGAGATGTTACCAGGGGGGATGCTCACCGGGGGAGATGCTCACTAGGGGGAGATCCTCACCAGGGGGAGATGCTACCAGGAGGAAATGCTCACCAGAGGTAGATGCTCACCAGGGGGAGATGTCACCAGGGGGAGATGCTACCAGGGGGAGATACTACCTGGGGCGGGATGCTACCTGGGGTGGGATGCTACCTGGGGTGGGATGCTACCAGGGGGAGATGCTCACCAAGGGGAGATGCAAACCAGGGGGATACCACCAGGGAGATGCAAACCAGGAGGAGATGCTCACTAGGGGGAGATCCTCACCAGGGGGAGATGCTACCAGGGGGGAAATGCTCACCAGAGGTAGATGCTCACCAGGGGGAGATGTTATCAGGGGGAGATGCTCACCAGGGGGAGATGCTACCAGGGGGAGATGCTCACCAGGGGGAGATGCTCACCATGGGGGAGATGCTCACCAGGGGGAGATGCTCCCTGGGGAGGGATGCTACCTGGGGTGGGATGCTACCAGGGGGGGAATGATCACCAAGGGGAGATGGTCACCAGGGGGAGATGTTACCAGGGGGGATGCTCACCAAGGGGAGATGCTCACCAGGGGGAGATGCTCACCAGGGGGAGATGCTACCAGGGGGGGAGATGCTCACCAGGGGGAGATGCTACCTGGGGCGGGATGCTACCTGGGGTGGGATGCTACCAGTGGAGATGCTACCAGGGGGAAAGACTACCAGCAGATACCACCCTTTCCAAAAGTTCAAGCACTTTTATTTAACATGGGAAGGTAAGAATTGGAGAGACATTGGAACTAAATTTTGGAGACTCTTCTCAATAAGGACACTTGATTGTTCTGTTTGTGTGTAAGCACAGTAAAGTACAACTAACGTCCCATGACCAGACTTTGGAAAGTGCTAGAAAAGATCTTCCTGACTCCATGGCACAGAGATTTCTCCCTGAAAGCAACTGTGTGAACAGGGTTCTAGGAAGGCTCCCCGGATCACCATTCTTTGCTCTACTGGGAATTTTGTACCTAAGATGGTGGCTGAAATAGTCACTCCAAAACACATAACTCAAGGTTCCTAAAGCACAAGTGTATCCGAAACAGACAGTTTTTAAATTATTTCCAATTAATCTGTCGTTCAAAATAGGGGAAATTCACTGGGTAAGAGAGAAGGGGATGGAGCCACAGGGGGAGGGAAGTCCAGGAATGACAGAGACAAATGACTCCTTACAAATTTGCCTCCAGCCCATTAGAAAAGAGATTTCAAAATAGCTCAGCATCATAGGGTGAGCTATTACATTAGTGCCTCAGTTTCTCCAACAAGAATAGAATGTCGCCTTTTCTCCACCAGACGGAGAGTTACAGAGAGGGAGCACACGTGTTCTGGGGTGTACCTCTACCCTTATCTCCTTAGATCTGAGCTGCTGTGCCTCAGGGACCCACACACTTCCTACCAAAAACTGAGGTTTCCCATTGGTGAAGTAAAGCCCATAAAATAGAGAAACATGCTTATTTCCAAACCAAACAAATCTGTTCATTTCTTGACTAAACAAAATTGTTATAGCTAGCTAGTTCAGACAATAAAAAAACTGGCGATAAAAAAATAATGCGATGCACAGAAACTATCACTTTTCTATATTTTCTACATGATGGGCATTGTGCTAAATACTTTGTGTGTCTGTGCAATTTACATCTTATTTAATGTTCACAGCTTTTGAGATAAAAAACCTGAACAGGGCTATAAAGGGAGACTGCTCGCTCGTTTCCCAACTGCTCAGACAACAAACACACAGGCACTATATTAGTTACAACACTGCTTGGCCTATTAGCTCAGGCTTCTTATTAACTAACTCTTACATCTTAAATTAGCCCATTGCTATTAATCTGTGTATCAGCATGAGACTGTGGCTTACTGGTAAGGATCTGGCGTCTGCCTCCCTCAGCAGCTACATGGCATCTCTCTGACTCCACCTACTCTCTCTCTATACCTCTTCTAGCCTGGCTATATTCTGCCCTGCCATAGGCTGAAGCAGCTTCTTTATTAACCAGTGGTAATAAAACATATTCACAGCACACAGAGGGGAATCTGACATCACAGGTTCATGATTACCCCAGTCAATGAAGCAGTATTTTTAAAATATCTGAATCAGAACTTAGCATCAGTACCTCTGAATGTCAAGCTGGTATACCTAATTAGAATACTGTGCTGCCCTCCCAGAAAAGCATGTTGGGGCTGGTAAGCACCTAGTGCATGATGCCAGTTGGTTAATAACTGCCATAAGGAAGAAGTGGCATCACTAGACTGAATAGGACAGGTTTCCCTTGAGTCCATAGCTCAGAGCTGGTGGGCATGACTGTAACATGTAACTGTTATACCCAAATCTGTGAAGTCTCCCAAAAGTCAACAAGAAGACCGAGTCCCATATGTAAAAGCAAAAAGCCTTTATTTTATGCAAGTTGGCAAACTGAGTCTCTCTGCATTCCAATGGATTGGCATAAACGGAGAGCACCCAACTCGGTCAGAGCTGGGTTTTTATAATAGTAAAGGTGGGGTGAGGTTTTAGGACCCCTGATTGACTGATATTTGTCTAGAAGTGTCCCAGTAAGTGTGCTGGCAGGTGATCCTATCTACAATGGTTGGAACGTTAGGCATTTCCTTTGGATGGTCTGTTCCTGGGTGGTGCTCAGGTAATCTCAGTTTGTGGTTCTTCCTGCAGCCAGGTATTGCTTCAGGGTCAACTACTGAGACTCAGGCCTCCATTAAATTTATTGATGGCTGAGTCCTACTCTGGCAGGTGATAATGGTTGGAAGTAAAGAACTTCCTTTGGGTGATCTGTTCATATTTAGCTTATCATGGCTGGCTCTTACAATAACATAGTCTTTAAGTTGTAACAGACATTTTAAAAAGCAGACCTCAGTACCTCAGAAGATAGTAGCATGTTCTAATACACATGGTGGGCATTATTAAATATCTGGAAAAAATACTGGACTCTATCTGACCAATCCTCTTCTCAGAAATGGTAAAATATCTGTTCACACAAAGTATTCTGTTTGGGCTATACCAGAGCCACTGTGACTCTGTAAGCTAATCTGAAAATGGCCAAATTCGTGCTTTAAGGTAGATGTCTACCTAATGTAACATTGTTGGAGTATTCCCAGACCTCAACAGTATTGCTCTAATTAATTTATCCCATCAAAGAAGCAGTATTTTCTAACAAAATGCCTGTCTGTCTACTCACTCCAACACAGCCTTTCTCTCTTTCACCCTCTTCCCCAATAAACCTCTTGCACTTTGTTGTTTTATTTAGAGTGCAAGCAGTCACTGAATTTAAATATCCAAATTGTAGATCAAAACACTTAGGAGAAAAATGCAGAAAAGGCCTAAATATGAGCAAACTAATTTTCAAGTCGCTATCCTCTAAACACCAGCTAAGCACAGTATGTATCTGGGGATGATATAGACTGTATGGGAGGTGAGTGTGCTGCAGACAAACACCGTCTTACGGGTAGAGAAGCAGAAGGGGGAGGATCCTGTGACCAATACTTTACAGACATCAAGGGACAAGTGTAACTTTCATCATCCCAGGAAGCACTGTGTGCTGGTGATATATTCCACTGACTGGTTACTATTGATGCTATTCCTGATTCTGAACTTTCTCCACAAGAGAAAGAAACACACCACACATAAATGAGGGTGAGATTTGGAAGAAGCAGAGCTACCTCTCTCTTCAGTGTTTAGTTATTTATTTCTACATGAGGAGCTTCACAGCCCCAGTGATTTAAAGCAACTCTCTTATCACCTCCTATGGTTTTGTGAATCAGGAATTCAGCCAGACCTTGGGTGGGCAGTTCATCTGTTTCATTTTGCTTTACTTGGCATCCTCCAGTGATGTTCCTGCTGAGGCCAAGCTGATCTGCAGGAAGCATCCTAGTCTCACACCTATGCTTAGCACCCTGGTGGGAAGCCTCCCCATGTGGGCTTCCAGAGAGCATGCTCGGTAAAAGTTCCAGCAAAACCTGCCAGCTGGGAAACCCACACAGGATGTCCTGTACTAAATCTACTCAAGGACAGGACCCAGCCTGCCCATCTTTAGGGGGAGGGCCTAAACCAGCTCTCAGGGACTCTCACGTGGCCTCTTTAATCATGCGGGACTCTCCATATCCTAGATGAACTCAGGGCTGCACTCTTTCCAGGGATTCGTGTGACTTCATGGTGCAGCAGCATTATTTCCTACTTTGTTCCTTGGCGAGACAGTGGCAGATGCAGCATGTCACTTGGGAGCTTTGGTCAGCCTCTTCGCAGAAGCTAAGGCCATTAATAACAGGAAACTGCGTTTATATCAAGTTGCTATAAACAGGTGGAAAAGTATGACTAAACTCAGAAGTCAGTATGAAGAAGGGGCATGGTGAAAGAGAATTGGGGGAACATGACCACCATGAAATACTTTGGATACTGTTTTGTTTTCTTTTGCTTTTTGAGGCAGGGTTTCTCTGTGACTTTGGAGCCTGTCCTGGAACTAGCTTTTGTAGAGCAGGCTAGCCTTGAACTCACAGAGACCCACCTACCTCTGCCTACCAAGTGCTGGGATTAAAGGCTGCACCAACACCGCTCAGCATATTCTGGATATTGTTGTGTGAAAGAACACTTCACTTTCTATCTGCTTAATTATATACAGTGGAAATCAGAATAAAAATAGTTTAGCTCTTCTCCATTAATTATACCCACTGGCTAATGGCTCCCAAATTGTTTGTATATAAATAACCAATTTGAAGTAGAGATTTCCTGGCTCCACCCACAAATATTCTGATTCCTATGAACTGGGGCAAAGGCAAAATCTGGTTTGCGACAGAAAACGTAGTTTTTCTGTGGAAGTATTCCAGGGGGAAGCTTCTGAGAATGCAACAGTAAGCAAACTTGCTGGCTTCGTTTCCTATTAGGCAGTGCAGGGCACACTCACTTCATGACCTTCAGAGTAGAGGCAGACCCTGGGTTCAGAGAGTGGCAATTCCCCATGCTTTGCTTCGTGATGCCATTGGCCACATCCCTGTGCAGCTGTTTCCTAGGATACCACTGGCCACAAGCTTACACAGCTGATTCCCTGACTCCCTCTGGAACTCTCCAAGGAAGTCATTTCGAGAACAGAATCAGCTGGCCACTCATATAGACTGCCCCTCCCAAGGGAAGCATAACTTGGAGATCTTGACATCCTAAACTCATCCTTGCAATGAGGCTCCCACACCCAGTCACATAAACAAACATCCTATGTGGCGAGATCAAAAAGGAAAGACATCCTTCTTTATTTTGCTCTGCTTTGGTGGTCTGGGCAGGAGTGGGAGGAATCAACTTCCTCCTTCCCAGAATTCTCCTGTTCTCATTACATCATTTGTATTTCCTGTCTGGTTTTCCCACCTGTATTTCCTGCCTGGCCAATCAGCGTTTATTTATAACATGATTGACAGAATACAGACAATTCTCCCATACCAAAAAATGACCTCAGAGACTGGAACTGAAAAGGTTGCTAAGGATATATCAAAAGGGATTCTTAGAGCTAGTTCCCAAAGACAGAAAATGGAGACAATATGCTGGCGATGTAAGAGGCACTGCATAAGGTTAAAGGAGACATGCTAGACACATTTGGGAGTTTATGCAGCTCAAAGCCCTCGGGAGCTATAGAGGCCGGACTGCAAGCATTAAAATGGTTTAGGATCAGCAGGCATCGGCATAGATGTGAGAAATGAAGTGTGCCCTATGGTCTTACACAGCTATTAAGTACTCAGCCTTGGTCCCCTGGGGATGTATATTTGTCTTTCTCAAAGTGATTATTTACATGTGTGAATGTCATTATTGTTACACTCAGTCGAGAGACGTCTACTAAATAATGATGCCCAGATCTGAGTCTTAGAGGAACTCTAACCAGATATAGATTAATTTTCTCTGTCCAAATTTTACTCAGAAAGTCACCTGTCTTTGTGATAATGTGTGAACTGCTCCCTTAACAGAAACTAGTCTTTAATGCAAAGTATTTTTACGTTACAAAGCAAAATAAATAATACAAAAAGATCAAGTGAACCGTCTTCTAGAGGCATTGCCTAAATTTCTACAGAGCTGCAGCACGAGAAAGCAAGCATATGAGAACAAAATTTTGTGTTTACTAATGGTTAAACCTTTGACAGTTCTCTAGTGAACAGAGTACAATCCATTGTTGAGATCTGAATGCAATGCTATAAGTTTAAATATATCATATAATGCCCACATCTCTTGTCTACATTGCGACTCTAGAAAAATAATGTTAGCGTGGGCATACATTGTAGATTCAAAAAGTCTCGTTGACACGATGCAACAGCCTGGCCAGACAAATCAGCAAATTATTGGTAACAAACACTGAACTGATAGCATCCTCACCCCAGGCAGAAGCATCTTGTAAATATGAATCAGTGGAGAATGCATGAGGAGCCTAGAGCAGTCAGAAAGTGAAGCCATCTGCTTGCAGGCAAAATTCACAAAATTCATCCAATTCAAATCAATTCAAACGGATGCCAATCTGTTTTCCCCCTTGAAAAGTCCACAGCAGTCTGAGACGTTCTTTCCAGCCTGGCACACCCTCCTTCAGTGAGGATGGAAGGACGGTCTGCCGTGGTCATAAGCAAACCTACACATGCTAGAGACTTGCAGCGCTTCCTCCTCCTGTTTAATGATGTAACCGTATTAGCCTTGTAAGTGTTCTTTTCTAACCCCTGATCTCTTTACAACATCCTAAAAAGAAAAATTGTAACATGGGGAACCAGGCCTGCTTGTTGGGGTTTTTGTCCCGCCTGGTACCCCACAACTGTTTAGCCCCAAAGAAAATCACACATAGGTCTTCATAAATTATAAGCTGATTGGCCCATTAGCTCTATCCTCTCACTGGCTAACTCTCACATCTTGATTAACCCATTTTTCTGATCTGTGTTAGCCATGTGGCTCAGTACCTTTTTTTAGTGGGGCAGATCACATCCTGCTGCTTCGGTGGTCTGGGCAGGAGTGGGAGGAATCAACTTCCTCCTTCCCAGAATTCTCCTGTTCTCATTACATCATTTGTATTTCCTGTCTGGTTTTCCCACCTGTATTTCCTGCCTGGCCAATCAGCGTTTATTTATAACATGATTGACAGAATACAGACAATTCTCCCATACCAAAAAATGACCTCAGAGACTGGAACTGAAAAGGTTGCTAAGGATCATTTATTCTAAAAATATTTCCAGGTGAGAAAGACAGGGCCCTCCCCATCTCACAGGTGCTTTAAACCAACTGGGCAAATAACGTCAGGAATTAAACTCTCCTAAGATTCCTGGCCTCTCTGGGTTTTCTACCATGGTTCAGTTAAGGGGGGACAACCTATTTGATAATGAGAATCTTAGCATATGAAAAATGAATGACTTAAAAGCTTTCAGCTCCACACTCAGCAGCATCTTACTCTGACGCCCTGGTCACAGATCCCCTCTCCAAAGCCCATGTACAGAGGTCCAACACCTTATGTCACATTCGTTATAGACTAGGTGTCCACAGCACCACAGTGCACACAGACAAGGCATGATATTCCAGAAAATATAATTTGATGGGGACAAATAAAGGAATATTATTAGAGTGCCTAGATGTTTATGCCAAAGGCATGCTTTCTCTCAGTAAGTGGTCCTTTAATATTAAGCAGGTATTTTGAATTAAATTACCTCACATCCCCCTCCTTTCTCTGTTGTACCTTTGGACAGGAAGCAGCACAGAAAGAGTCCCTGAACCAAAGTGTTCAGTATTTTATTAGAGTTGTCTCCAGGCAAACAAGTTCATGTGACCCCAGAGGGAACACTGACATGTTCAGAATTATGTGAATATGCTAACTTTAAAACTGTGTTTGTCATTGACCATTGTCTATAATTTGTTTTAGATGCTCAGTAAAAAACAATTTGTTTTACTAGCTTATCTTCCCTACATCTAATTCACCTCAAATGAAACCATCAGGAGTGTTCCGAAGTAGGGATACTGTGTTTCCACATAGCATGAGATGAGACCACTGTGTTGTCCAGATGCGGGTGGCTCAGACCAGACTGACAGACATGGAAACAAATGAAGCATAGAGAGGCTATATACAATTTGAATGTGACGTTAACAAGACTAGCTCCACCTGGAAAAGACCATGAGTCTGGCACAGTGTTTTAGAGTCTGATAGTTGCAGCTTCAGATTCTAATCCCTCGGCATAGTAGCACACACTCCATGCTAATAGACTCCCACAGTGAGTGAATCTCTGATCCTTGAATGAGTTTTAATGCACATTTTGATAGGAAAGAAAGAAAAAAGTGCTGGGCAGCTCAGGGGTGAATAAGAAGAGTGCAGAATTAATGAGGGGGGAAAGTAGGTAGAGTTAAGGAGCCCTTTGTTTGCCTGATGTTTACTAAACATCTGCTTTTGTAATTCTGAAGGGGAAACAGTAGAGGGATATGACTGAAAACATCATGAGGTAACAGTGGAGTAAGGTAGACGAAAGTGAGATCTCTGCTCAGATGGGAATCTAAATTGTATCACGAACAACAAAAGTCACATTTGATCTCTCTTCTCTTCATGACTCATCTCTCAGAATGAAGAAGTCTCAGTGTCTGTTGGATTATAAATCTCACCTGGAAAATAATATCTTTAATTTTTACCTTGTTCTGTATTAATAGATTTTATATCACTATTTGAATTAGTAAAAGTAAATATTTCCTGAGAATTCAGTCTAGAATTACCCCCCAATGTCTTAGCAATGAATATTCTGCCTTCCACTTGAAACTTCACTGATAGCAAGACTGCAACACCAGTGTCCAGCAGCACAGCTTGGTCACCAAAGGAACTTCTTCTGAAAGAGGGTGAGCAAAATTGAGAGAATAAGCGAGAATACAGATTTAATGACAAAAGGAAACAAAGAGGCAGACAGCCAGTAGAAACTAGATCCCATGACTATTTTTAAAAACACATAAATAAGCAGATATCCTGGGAAAAATTAGTTGAGGTCACCACCACCAGGACAACTGAATGGATGGGAGCAAACAGAAATGTTTGCTCTGCTGAGATGTTTATTTTTCTCCAAGTCTGATGTGCTACAGAGCTTGGTGAGGCATTAATTCTCAGTTGACTAACAGGCTTGGCATGCCGAAAAATCTATTCAATAAGTATGTTTAATTGATCAAGCGCCCAGTTACATTACGTGAAAAAAAAAGTCATAATTTCCTCCCAAGCCTGGGCAGCCCGTGTGTGAGCAGTGGGAAGAACTGAATTCCACAAAGGGAGCCATGGCAGCCGCGTGGATGCACTGATCCATGTTTAATCGTGTCTGTGAAGTCAAATGTGGCTTTTCTTGGGTGCAAATTGTCCTTTTGTGATCAATAATGAAACCTACAAGGTCTCTTCCAACTATTTTCAGTTTTCACTTTGAGTTGCAAAAAGGACCATTTTAGCCTAGAGCAGACAGCAGCTGCTGTTTGTCCCACGTCCCCAGAAAACCTAAAAGAAGCCTGCATGATTATTGTTTCTTGCAGACAGAATGATTACAGAAGTCTGCTTAGGCTCGCTGAAGAAAATGGGCCAATCTTACAGCATTAAAAACCTCACGAGAAGTTCATCAGAGTAACGGCAAAGACTCATCACAAGAACACAAGTGCATGTGCACACACACATATGCATGTGCACACACACACATATACAAGCACACACACACAACGACAGCATTTTTATTATCTGCATATTTTACTATCTTGGGGAATAACAGATGGGTTAATATGGGAAGTACATGTAAAATATTTATGAAATGCAAAGTAACTGAAATGATAAACTCATCAAACAATAATTTCTCCTACTATATTCAGCAGCATATGCAAACAAAGGAGAATTTTTTTTTACATAATCAAATACAATGGCCAACGCCGCAGGGAAACAGTGAAAGGAAAGCCATGGAGATCCCTTCAACACACTACAACGGGTGTGGGGGACGTTCCCTTCAACACACTACAAAGGGTGCGGGGGACGTTCCTGCAGGAGGAGTCTCATGGGCTGCCGAGTTGCTGTTACTGTGTAAGGAGATCTAGAGTTTGTATTTTGGCAAAGGGTGCCTCCTTTGATATCCTTATGGAGCAGAGACATGACTCAGAGTTCTCTGTGAACTTCCATAATGATGGCCATGGGATCGAGAGCTAGTGAAACCATGCAACCAGCTCTCCATGCAGCCACTGCATCTCCTACTTAGTCAGAGACACGAGAGAGTACTTCAAAGAACAGAGGTCCGTGCCATTCCACAGCAGACTGGGAACATCAGAATAGCTGTAAGAAATGGCCTCAAGGAGAGCATAGAGAGGGCCTGAGACTAGACCACAGTAGACAGAGGTATCTGCCTGTCAGACTTTGTTATCCCTGAGTTATTCCCACTATATATCATCATTCCTCTTCAGTCTCTGAAAAGGAAAAGCCTGCAAAGAAATAATAAAAACCTGATCCTAGGAAAGATAAAGGAATTAGCCGAAATGCCAAAGGCAGTATGCTTGTTGTTAGGAGCTCTCACCTTGAGCCAGTTCTCTGTGCAAGGGTAGTCGTTGATGCCAAAGGCAGTGTGCCTGTTGTTAGGAGCTCCCACCTTGAGCCAGTTCTCTGTGCAAGGGTAGTCGTTGCCCTGGTGTGACTGAGGCACAGAAGAGTCCACCTGTTCTAGTGAGGCTATTACAGACCTCGTAGGTGTAAGGTCTTCCTCCTGAAGATTTCCACTGATCTCACTCTGAGAAACGTGAACGTTTATGGACTCTCCCGGGAAACATTTACGGGAAGTCTATTCATGAAATACACTGGAGATTCATAGGGAAACAAATAAGCAAAGCTGCTTAATTTCTGATCAATAGTGAAGAAGAGGGAGAGGGGGAGGAGTCTGCAAGCATCAACTGTGGAGGCCACAATTTTCAAACTGGGTGATATGACAGAGAGTTGCTGAGACTGGGCTGACTGGGGACCATCTTTTTAAGGGGTCACATTCTAGCTGTGGGAGACATGACAGAAAGTAACTGAGACTGGGTTGATTGAAGACCATCTTTTAAGGGGTCACATTCCAGCTGTGGGTGACATGAATGAGGCCTGTGATGAGCATAGAGATGCTCCTGGTAAAAGCCACAGCCATGGCAAAGGCACAAAGTTGAGAAACATCATTACTATTTGGAGAACAAAGCAAAGGGGGGCAGGAATATGCAGGATGTGTAAAAAACAGATCGGAAGGCATAGTCCAATTAACTGAGATTTCTAAACCCAAGTTAAAACACAAGGGGGATACCACTGGAAGTGTCTAAGTAGGTGGCTCATATTTCAAAATGCAGCTGCACCTCAGTATCCAGGGACCAGCTTCAGAATATCCTCCTCCATGAGTGGTCAAACTTTCAAATAACCTATGCACATCTCCAATAAGCTTCCGATCATGTCTAGATTTCTTACCATGGCTAACACAATGGGACTGCTATAAATAGTCATTATATTGCATTATTTGTGGGCTAGCAGAAAACTTCTGAATATGATCAGTACGTATTTTTTCCTGAATGTTTTCAATCTTTGGTTGGTTGAGTCTGTGAGCAGAAGCACAGATGTGGACAGTTGACTGTAGTCTTGCTGCTGTGAAGGAAGCATATGATCAGAAGAGATGTAAGTAGTATCTACCTCTCCTGAGAA
This sequence comes from Microtus agrestis, assembly GCA_902806775.1. Classification (NCBI taxonomy): domain Eukaryota; kingdom Metazoa; phylum Chordata; class Mammalia; order Rodentia; family Cricetidae; genus Microtus; species Microtus agrestis. The sequence goes on from CADCXT010002104.1 coordinate 567,668, forward strand.
TCTCCGTGTACGCAGATGATTAATAGCAGCTTGCCCAGGGTCAGACATGCCCAGGGGGCCATAGCTGGATACACAGCTAAAGCTAACTGCAGCTGATGGGAAGGTTGCCATGGGGAAAACAGGCAAAAAAAAATCAAGCATGAATTTTAGACTTCTAGTTTAGGTCAGAAGGCAAAACCGTTTACTGAGGAAAGGAAGACTAAGTGGGGAAAGGCTATACAAAATCAAGAGTTCTTTGGACACCAGTTTGAAATGGTGACTACATATTCCCATGACAACGTCATGCAAACAGCGGGATACAGGGCTCGGAGACAGAGCTCAGACTGAGTGGTGCAGAGTGGTCCCTCTGCTTCCAGTGTTCTGTGTTTCTGGCTTCATTGACCTTGTTCGTTTACTTGACCAACTTTTACTGATTCGAGGATTTCACAAAGCGTGTGAAAATAGAGAATAATTAAACTACTAAAGGTCTCACACTCGGAATCGTCATCATAACTACTTTCCATCAAATTTTGCCAGGTATATACTATGTTATTACTATCTCCACAGCAGAAATTTTAGGAAATTTATCACATGTCATCCCTTCCCTCAAAAATTATAGTCATTTGGGAAAGATAATTCAATAATGTAACATATGCCAGTAGACAAATTCTGAAGAGATAGAGGCAGGGGGTCATGAGTTTGAAGTTAGTTGAGGCTACAAAGAAAACTATTTAACGTGGTCCATTTATGTTAAAAGGTAAAAAAAAATATCAAAGACTTTGCTTTTCATGTGACTCCAGTCTTTCTCAATCTACAGCCTACTCAAATTACTGAATGGAAAACCTTCAGGTTGGCTAGTGGTGGACCTGCTACAAGATGCCAGTGCCCTAAATATGGCGGTTGCTCCCTTGGAATGCTGCCTAAGCTACAGTCTCACTATTAGTTAACTCCTTTGTGTGCAGAGAAGTTCCTATACAAAAAGTAATTTATGGGTCAATAGTATCTGCTATCAGACACAAACACTTTGGAAATGAAATTAGTTCATGTCTTTAAGGAAATGGAAGACAGTTTGTCAATTGTAACCAGGCTGTGTTCTGGTGATCCAGTTCCTGTGGCAAGAATATACGTTAGAATAGATGGAGAGACCTAAAAGGTGGTTTAAGTTCACTTTTATCATCTTGACCATATGGTTTCATCCCAATGAAGAATGAGTTTCCTGCTTATGTCCTCATTCCATGAAAAGATATCAGGTGTAAAATAAATATAAATCCTCTGTGGACAAACTTCACATAAAAACAAGATAGTAATAGGTAGAAATTGTGTCTGAGAAAACCGTTATAAAGAGTGACTGTGCCAGGCGGTGGTGGCACACGCCTTTAATCCCAGCACTCGGGAGGCAGAGGCAGGAGGATCTCTGGGAGTTCAAGGCCAGCCTGGTCTACAAGAGCTAGTTCCAGGACAGGCACCAAAGCTACAGAGAAACGCTGTCTCGAAAAACAAAACAAAACAAAACAAAAAAGAGTGACTGTACACTGCTATGTTATACAGGCACCATGGCACTGAGACCACCATTGTCATTAGTGATAACACTTTCTTTGGAATGCCTTCATTTGAGGAATTGTTAAGGAGCCAAAGTCTCAGCCTCACTGGTGCCCGTGTCCTCACAGTCTGTGCAACAGTGAAATCACACCAGCTTTCTAAGTCAGTAGAGTTCACACAGGACCCCTGGGACCAAAGAATAGTCATTCCTGATCCAAGATCAAAGTGAATTACAGTTATTGAATAGAAGAATTTAATCATCTGTAAAAAAAAATTATAGGGCCCTTCGGTTCATTCAGAATATTTGAATCATTTTAGAGATTATTAAATTAAATTTTCAATCCATGAGAGATTTCTTTCAGCAAAGATGGTGCTTAAAGATCCCCTTTCCGAGACGTATGACATGGGGAGGCACATTTTAAGATATAAACTAATGAGCAGAAGAAAATTAGAAAGTTTGTCTACTCTACCGTAAGTCAGTACGCATTTTCCAAAGCCTTGTTACAATGGGTTTCAATTTAATCTTAACTCAGTGTCTGGGAGAATTGATGCCCTTAACCGAGTGTCCTGCTCAACTCAGCCTCTGCGCCACTTTGTCTTGCAGCCTCCGCAAGCACGTACATGCCGACGGTGTGCAACGGAAGGGAAGTTCTCGACTCCACCACCTCATCTCTGTGAATGTGATATGCACTTCAGTTCGTACGTTCTTAGGCCGTTAGCCCAAGCGCTCACGTGCTGCCGCAGAACACGGGGACAGAGCAAAAGAACAACCCTGGCACCTTTTTTTTTAGAAACAGTACAATAAATTATTTTTGAGGACTGTTCAGTATCTAGTGATGTGCTACGACTTTCTAGGCTGATTTTAGTGCCCCTAATAACACCCCCTCCCCGAACATGGAAATAACCATTGTTTACAGAGCTGAGCATTGGTGAAGGGTCCGACAGGGTCAGTCTACTAAAACAAAACAAACAAAAAACCCTACACAGTGGCAATATTAGGTAACCTTTTTCCTATGACGTCTTTTGTAGGTTCTTGTTGTAACTAATTTAGGGTGAGTTTCTACGTTGTATATTAAAGTTACATTATGTGTAACAGATTGTTTTTCTCAGTACAAAATAAAAAGCATCTGTATTAATGTAAAGATAACCAGAATAAAAACCTTCCAGGTTTTCAAGTATGGTGGATAAAGGTTTGTCCTTCTGGCTCACTCAAGGTAATTTGAATATGTAGATTTCAAGTCACCTTCTCTTGTTAATGCTGGAAGTAATTGTCTCGCTGTGCTTTCTCCACAGTCACATTGGAATCGCGCTGTGGCCCTGCTAGAGGGCTGTGAGTGGAATTCTACTTTCCTACAGATGACAGTGATCAGAAATTGGCAAAGGGTGACACCGTGAATATAAGAATATGGTGATATATACATAACATCTTTTTAAAGCTATGACTATATAATAGGCAAAATCTGCTGAATGAGGCAAAGTCTCTCGTACATCCTGAGTAGAGGGCTGTGACCTATAAGGAAAAGTCTGGTGGATCTGACGTTCAAAACCAACCATTATGACTAGAAAAGAAACCAGAAAACCTCTAGGAACTCCACTGGGAAATCGCTCTTGCCCTTTATAGATGAATGGAGAAGTAGAACCCTGGAGATCTTACTTCCCATTGCTCTCCCAAGTCCTATGAATGAAGTTCCAGCACATGGACTTGCCATTAAATTTAAATATTTTACTAACCTAAAATAAGGCATGAACAGTATAGGTAAAACATTAGTAAATTACTGCCCTGTTTCTATCAAACTTTTATTTGCAAATGTTTTACTAATGTTGGAAAAAAATATTGAGAACACATCTATCTGTAGAACCTGTGTCATGTAACAAGGGCAGAACGTACATTTGTTTCTTGTGATAATGGGGAACAAAATGCTATAAACTATGTGGCTTAAAACAACAAAAAGTTATTCTGTCACAATTAAGAAGTAATAGGAACAGGCTGCTTTATAGACTTAAAGAAAGAATTCGTTCCATTCTCTTTCTAGCACCTGGTAGTTGCCCACTTCCTTGGCTTATGGACATGTCATTTCAAACTCTGTTCAGTCTTCGTACCATCTTCACCGCTGTGTCTGTCTTGTCCATTGTCTTAAAATGTCATGTGTCATTAGATTATTGAGCCACCTAGAAAACCCAGGATCCTGTATCTACAGAGGCCATTCGTTTGGTTTTGGTTTTGGTGTTGCTGATGGTGTTGTTGCTGGTAGTCATTTTGGTTTTTCTGGTTTTAAAATAAAATCGCATTCTCAGGGATCAGGGGCTAGGGTGTGAACATATTTCTGAATGCACTATTTAGCTCACAGCAGAAAGATCAATGAGATCCAGTCTATCTAGTCCCTGTCATCGTAAAGCACACACCAGAGCTGGGGATATAACTCAGCTGCTAAAGTATTTGCTTTGAGTGCATGCGAAAACATTTTAAAAGCAGGACTTGTGGTCAGGAATGACTGAGAACGAGAAGAATTAAATATATGAGAAGCAGTATTTGAAATAGTAACACATAATACTATTTTTAATCTATCTACAAATAGTGAACAGTGGCATGAAGGCCCAAAGGATCGGCCTTGAAGGAAATAAGATGCTAGACAATCTTCTCTCCTGCATGCCTTTGAATGGACAGCCTAAGGAATCCAGCTACAGCCCACCAGATGCTTAAAATAATGATACCCACCACTCCCTGAATTCTCACTACCATGGGTACCTGAAATCTGGGAGTGACCTAGGGTAGGTGAGCAACAGATTTAAAGACACTAAAAAACAAAATTAAGTTCCAATCTGAGTGCAGTTGGCAGGAGACCCCGAAGAGCACGCTCAAAACCCCCATCTGCAGGAGGTGACGGCTGAGCAAGGCTGATGACAGCGAACAAGCTCTGTCCACTGATAGACTGTGACAAGATCACGGAGAAAGGCAAGATCAGCTGGGCTGTTCAGAGGCCAAGCTGATGCCTCTAACAATCAGGCCGATGGTGGATCTTAAGGCGAGACCATCAGGGTGGTGTCTGAATCGTGAGGAAACTGGTTTTGAGGCTGGGTTTTGAGCCACACAGAAAATGCATTAACAGGAAGCTCTTGTCATTTTCTCCATGCTTCCTACAAGTCTTGTTTCTAATTAGAAAGTGCACCATCTACCATATGATCCCTAGAAATAATTTTTATAAGCATCCAACACATGTGTGAAAAACAGATGCTATAAGATCTTTTCTATGCAAGCCATCTTATAAAAAAATAGGTTTGGAAGCTTTTATTTTTCTATATCAGTAACAACATTTTATCCTTCCAGAATGTAAAGCTGATTGATCCATCTCTGCAAAACTTTTCAAAATTTAAGAATTCCAAGCTAAAAAAAAATAGGTCCTAGTCATAAGAAAAAAATTAGAAGCTAGCTATCTGCTAGCTTGTCTTGTGTTTCTGAAGTTACTGCACTCTGCATCCTCCCTAGCTTAAATATTAATAGATTGTCCTGCCCACCCGAGTTTAGCACAGTGGAGGAAAGTCGTTCCTGTCTTAAAACTGCTAGGCAAGCTGGTTCCTGGACAACTGGGAGGGCAGATGTGAAGAATGGCTGAGACAGGTAATCTCTGTCTTTACAAGCCTCGAGTCCACGTGTTCTCTCAGCTAGTCCTTGCTCTATCCACAGGCCCATCCTGATCGTTTTAAATTCCATAGCTTGTCAAAAAAAAAAAAAAAAAGGAAAGAAAAAGAAAAAAGAAGAAGAAGAAAAAGACTGTGGGGACAGGGCTGAAAAAAGCCACAAAGGCAGATTTGAAGTAGACCCCTGAGGCAAAGGTGCGCACCCAAGGGTGAGGCAATCACCCACCCTGCTCAGCAACAGCAGGAGGCTTGGATTTACATAATTCTTACCGGTTCACTCCTTTATTTGAAATGCAGTTAGTAGATTTTTGGAAATCAGTTAATTGACCTAAAGGAAATAGTACCCAATATACTCCAATTTCATCAAAACTCATAAGCTATTTTCAAAGGAGCCTCCTTCCAGAACTTATTAAAATAAAGAAAAATTCAGCTAACCAAGGTCTTAATAGATACTTCATTCAAACAAACTGGAGGTGTTTGCTGAACCAACAATCATTAAAGGAAAACCAAATACAATTTTTAGTTAAAACAGGATCTACTAAATGGGTGAGCATTAAGGTTCTTGAACACGTGCCATAAATAAAGCAGGGAAGCCTCCCCAACATCTCATGAATCCATGCTATTTTGTATGTCAACATCCCATCCTCAGAAGATATCTCCTACTTATCAATATGAGAACATAAAACGAGCAATCCCTCCCACACTAACCAAGCAACTGGTTTTCATGGGGAAAATAGAAACACATAGCCTCTCATTAGGAATGACCCTGAGCCATAGGAAACACTGTTACCAAAAGACATCAAATGACGCTGGCCAGATGGGACTTAAAGAAGCCAAACCGACTGCTATCCACCACCTAAGAACCCAGATGGCGAATCACCAGACTCAAGTAATTGTTCCACGGTACTGACTGAAACCATCATTTTGGGGGTATAATAAAGACAAAAGTTTACACAAAAGTACTATGAAATGTTTTTAATCCTAAGAAGGATATGACTATTAGTAACCAAAGAGGGAAAAGGTCAATAACAATAAAATTCAGTCTTTTAAAGCAAGTGAATATATATCAAATTGTTCTACATTGTTAAATGGCATAATAGAACTTATTCATAGAAGACATGTTCTCATCCAGTGGGAAATTGACTTTAAAATGATGTCGTGGCACAGTGCTCAGAGATGTTATAGGCAACAGTTGACTTAATGCTTAAGTACTTAAGTATTTGAGGCTCTAAAGTATGCCTTTTAGAAAAAACAAATCATGTATGTTTCTAGCACTCATAGTAATGGGGGGAGCACAAGCCAACTGAAAGTCATAGAAACATAATAATTTGCTTACACCTTTCAACATTTCACTGGGCTTATCAAAGGCCGCACATAAAACTATGCAGAGTTGTAGCGCTAAAATTGGTCTATATATTCCCCAATAATATTCTCTCTGTCATCGTTCTTCAGCTCTTAGAATAAAATGACAAGCCAAGAGAATCCAAAGGTGGGACTGAGCTGACAAAAATCTGTTTAATATCTAAAGATAGAAATAAAATAATAACTTCTTCGATATCAACCGCACTTTCAGAGAGTTCATTAAAATTTAAGGCATTTTCGACATGTCGGCAATTTTCGTCCAGTGACAAGCAAAGAAAGAACTACCTGGGAGCAAATCCCAATTATCTCCATGGCTTGGAACATGCATGTTATTATCCCTATGGCTTGAAACACGCATGTTGGCACAGCGGAAGATGGGGCGGGTGACAGTGACGGAGTGCTCCGACTCTGTCCAGTGTGCACATTTTCACCAGCTTCCTTTGAAAGACATTTCAAGTGTATTTCTCTTAGGATTAAATTTTGATTATGAAAGGGAAAAAATGCCAATATTCTGATAGTGGGACAAAAATGAGCGGAGTCAAATAATTTCTTATCCAGAAGAATATCCAAGAAATTAAACACAAGAAATATGCTAAATAACATTCTCCTCAATAGTAGACAAACAATACAACATCATCTACTTCTATATTTAATAGTAGACACACACATACACACACGCACCATTCTTTTAGTGATGGCAAAAGGGTCTAGTGTTTTACCCACTGACCAATAAGCACAATTATTCATTTATTCATTTTGTCTCATTTTTCACAAAAATAAGACTACATTACCCATGGAATCAAACATTACAAGTCACCAAAACACCTCAAGCAAAAACATAGTTAAAACTTTACCCGTGGGCTTTGCCTCCTTCATCCAATTGAAAATCTTTTTAAATTTTTGGATTAAAATCTGTAAATAGTATGGCTTACTGGAAAAACAAAGTAGAACATCTTAGACCAGCAATGGGCAAGATACTCTCCTCCTTCCCAGTGCTAAAAGTTTACACAAAATTGATCAAATTCACCATCAACCTTTTTTCCAAAAATAATATCCAAGTCACACTAATACTCATAATCCATCATAAGAAATACCACAACTTTCTAGGTTGCTTTTGAACAGGAACAATACGCACTTCATAACTGCTAAGAAGATTCTTACTATGAATACAAAGATATACAGTTTTCGAATATTGAATTTCTTCCTTATTGGCTTAAAAATAAAATCTTCCCAGTAATTCATAATTTCAAAGTCTTGTAGCAAAGGAAAAATAAAAAACCACTAAAGTTCTGGGGTCCGCCTTCTGTGAAGAAGAAACCCCTTGACATTTGTGGACACTTTGAGCTGCCCAATCAAGCACAATTATCTGTCCTGGAGACACACCATCCTCCTCTTCCTTCTGTCTGTGCAGGCTCTGATAAACAAGGTATTCTACTGCTTTATTACTCAACAACACTCAAACTGCTTTAAGCCCTCTAACTCCTGATCATGCCAGACTGCTTGAATTAATGACATGTTGAGGTTTCTCTTTGGATTTTATTACCTCTCCCTTAAGATTCCTTCACGCAATTAGTTAAATTCTTCATACAAGTTCCTACAAAGGTGGAATTTTGAAAGCAACAATCAGCTTTGATAACCCAGGTAAAAATCTTCACAAAATATTACTGATATCCTAGACTTTTGAAGTCAAGAGAAAATATCTTATGAAAATTTATTGTCTTTCATAGTTCATCATTTTAATAGAAAAGATGTTTTCAAGTCTTGGAGAAATAAAGGGAAAATAATCATAACATAAAAGGTTTTTTTTTTCAAATCTTCCTCAAATTACAAGACTAAGACATACATGGGAACACAAGACATATGCTTATGTCTGCCTTCCAACACATATTTTTTTATGTAGACATTATAAAGAATTAAAGTTACCCAGTAATTATATGGCATGCATCAGCAGTACATTGGTGGGCTTGAACTTGGATTTTAGTTATGTGTATATACAGCTAAATCTCTTCCTGAGTTAAGCTTCATCTTCAGTGAGACCCAGAACATGTCTTCTGTAGTTCGACAAAGTGTGTGACGATTTATAAGGCAATCAGCATGTCTGCCTCCTCCTCTCTGTGGCACAGCCCTTCTGTGACATCACAGACACGACAGGTGTCAGGACAAGTCCTAAGAGGTGTCCTGAAAGATTAGGTGTCCTCGCTCATCAGTCTGAAAGCGGAAGCACTGTCTCTTCATATATTGGGGCATCTTGAGGACTTCAGCTGAACAGATTCAAAGTGGTCATCTTTTTCCTAAGGGGGAAAACATAATAAAATCAGCCCAGTGAAATGCCAATAAGATGATTAGGATTTTACTTGCCATAATGAAATTTCCCCAAACTCCCTTAACCTATGAAGCTGCCACTTACAATTAGGGTTTTTACATTCAAAGTAGGTAGAAAATACAACCAACAGCAAATCTACCCTGAAGGACAATTTTGATGCCCAAGTGATAAGACAGACAACTCCAAAATAGAGACAAAGACAAGATGGAGCAGATATCAGAAGATGCAGCTGTGACTTCTCTGAAGAAGGAAACCGCCGAGACTTCCTGAGGACACTCTCGACCTTGGTATGAAATCAGTGACATTGACATGCTAAGTGTAGGCAAAGCGGAACTGGCAGACATAGGTGATGACACAGATTGAATAGTAAAAAAAGTAACAGCCAAAATGAGTTCTGTTGATTTATATGTCTTAGGGGAATCTTTTGTGAATGTGCATTAGAGAAAACATATAAGGTAAGAGACCAAATGTCTAATTCAAACATGCTATTGCTGGGGTATATAATACTCTCACAGAGGAGACTAGGCTTTAATGTGGTGGAAGAGAAATAGGAGGTTGAATATTTATGGATGTTTTAATCATTAAATATAAAATAAGGCTGTTTTAAGTCTCGTGGAACAGGAAGAAGCTCTTTTAAAACAAAACAACAAAGCCAACCAGGGTTAGGCTAAGCCAGGTGAGGCTCAACTGGGTAAAAAGACTGGCACCAAGCCAAGCAGCCTGTGTTCAATCCCCAGAAACCACACATGGAAGGAAATGAAGGAATGCCATTTGTCTTCTGACCTACACACACACACACACACACACACACACACACATGCTGCATGCGCTGTCATGTGGCCCCCCTCCTAGCATATATGGAGCCCTAAATTCCTCTCCCTTAGTTTGAAGGGAAATAAGGAGGGAAGGAGAAAGGAGAAAGTGAGAGGAAGGGGGAAGAAAGGAAAGAGGGATGGGGAGAGGGAACGGAAGGCAACCAGCTATCAAGTCCCAGCTGAAAATAGAAATGTGATAAAAATGAGTGTTCCATGAGAAAATGGTGGGGAGTAGACAACGACAAGCTGACAGAAAGGACCTTGCCTTTGGTTTTACCTGAATAATACCCAGGATATTTCAATCACAGTCCACACTGGAACCCACTACTTTTCCCTGCTTTTCTGGGATGATGAGCCTCTGAAAGAGTGGGCTAAAGTCCTCAGTATTCTTGATGACTGACTAACTCCTTAATAGCCTGCCTACAGTTTCATATTGATCTTTAGAATAACTATGAATAGTTTGAATTTATTAAGACCTCACAGCATTGAAGGACAGGACTACACTTTAGGGATGCACCTGCGTATAAAGCCAATGGCATGTTAAATGTTTAGAATGTCAGAAATGACCTATAAAGGAAGCCTGAGATTCTGTGGTCTTTTCTTGAGAAGATGTAATTCAGCATGTTCATAAGGGAAATGGAGGCATGTACCTGTCTATCCTCAGGGTGATATTTAAATTCAAATGCTTACATAGGGATGATAATGTGACATTCCTTTCAGTCCTACAGAATTCTGCTTCTAATGCTGATTTAGTAAGATACATATCCTTGTCTATGTGTGTATGCAATACATACAAGTCTATATAATTATAGACTATAGCTAGACTATAAATACATAGAGGTCTATATAATTACTTAAATAGCGCCACTAGTGAAGTGAGACTTCCCAGTGGTAGGAAGCAGATGTCTTCCTCTCTGAACATCTAGGACTCAAGACAAGCCTATCACATAGGTGAATTGTTAAGAGGCAGGTATGAAAATAAATTGACGTATGCCTATATGACTGTGGCTCAATACTTGGGAGCCACAGAGGGATCAAGGCTGCATAGTGAGACTCTGCCTCTAAAATAAATGCACTGAGATATCGTAGTATAGAAGAAAAAACAGGAGGCTGGAATTTGGGAAATACCGACTTCTTAGCCCCACGACCTATTAGACAAATCAGGATCCTCCCTATAAGGATGTCACACAGGACAACTTTTCCAAGCCCTGGACTCAAGAATCTACACAAGGCTTAGGAAGCTTTTCCTCACCATCCTAAGACGCCTCTCCTACTCTGTTCCCTCTCCTCTGTGCCGAGAGACCCTACTCCTACTCTCCTGACACTGGATAACCAATCATGTGCACATGCATGATATGTCTCCATAATGTCTATGGTTAGAAATAATGAGAAAGTTATCACATTCCCTCAGAGAAGGAAAGTATCTTATAGTATCTTATAAATGACTATAGAATAAACAGATTCTAAAAACCCACAAAAACGTTAACTGCAGCTTTCTTTTAACTGCTGAGCAAAGTCAAGGAAAATTAACAAGCATCCAGATGCAGAACAGAACTAGGAAAGGACCGAGGAAGTTATGACCTTTAGAATATAAGACAAAGCAAAGAGATATAAACATATAGCTCTGCTTGTTCAAATCATGCATACCCATTTTTAAGTGGTAAACACAACAAGATTTGATGTACATGGTAGCTCTCTCCAAACACTAGAAATAGCACTAGTGTCCACTAGCAAGTTGTATCCAGATAATACTGCACCACTCGTGAATAAAAAGAATTCTACTCCTGACTGAAACAGCATGTATGAATCTCACAAACCTCCTTTGGAGTAAAAGAAGAATTTGCATAAAGTATGACACACTGTATGATGTGATTACACAAGGCTCTGAAACACATAAAACTAATCTATGGTTTAAAACATCACCCTAGCAATTGCCTTTGAGAGATGAGAGGCTGATTCCATGCAAAAGGACTGGAGGCCACTTTCAGGATGAAAATAGTGTGCTAGATTGTCGATAAAATTTGTAGCATACACCTTTCCCAGAATTCATCAAATCATGTGATAGTCACAATGCATGTCCTTCACTTAGAATGACCTTAAATATATATTCTGAAGTGTTTAGGGATGAGGCTTGTTGAGGTCTGTAACTTATGTTAAAACACAATATAAAAAGACACTGATGAAAATATAGAGAGATGGGCAGATATGCAACAAAGTAAATATATTAAAATGTAGGTGGTAGGTTAATGATCTTATCATTATATAATTGTTTTATATTGTCTACAATAGTTCAAATTTTTATTTTAAAAAGTAGAGATAATAAAAAAGCAAAACAAACAGAAACAAATCCTCTGACATAACTGGCAAAAATTTTTTCCCATTATGCCCGAGGCAGTCTCTTCACTGTGAGGGAACACTTCCTGTGCTGTGTATGAGCTTTTTAATGTGATCCTGTTAATCCTTGAAATTATTTCCTCTGCTGCCGAGCCCCTTGCAGAAAGTCCTGTCTCTGCCTATGCCCCGCCTACATCTTGAAGAGTGTTTTTATATAGTTCCATCCTGCAGTTTCCAGGTTTCAATTTCTATATAAAAGTCTTTGATCCACTTTGATTTTGTGTGTGTGTGTGTGTGTGTGTGTGTGTGTGTGTGCAGGGTGAGGAACAGGACTCTCGTTTCTTTGTCCTGCATGTGGATGCTCAGTTTATCCAAATCCAATGTTGAAGTGGGTGTCTTTGCAATTCATGTTTTGTCACTTTTGTCAAAACTTAATTGGCTGTCACTACTATGTGCTTATTTTTAAGTCCTATACTATATTTCATTAGTCTACTTGTTTGTCTTTGTGCCAGCACCACACAGTTTTTGTTACCGTCCCTTCATTATATAATTTAAGATCAGATATTTTCCCAGTGTTCTTTCTGCTTAAAATCCATCGCTTTGGCTATGCAGTGTCTTCTGTGCTTCTATGTGGACACCTAGAGCCTTTTAAAGTGCTGCAGAAATTAAACGCCAAAATCATTAGATTAATAAATAGACTGAAAGATAACACAAATGTCCAATTAGTATTTTTTAAATGTGTTCATCATTCTCACCCATCAGGAAAATACAAATTAAAACTGCTCTGAGATTCTAGTTCACCCCATCAGAACTGCCGCCAAGATGACAAGTGCTAACAAATTCTGGCAAAAACTCTGTGAAGAAGGAAACCCTTAGACATTGCTGGTAGGAATATAAAGTGGTAGCGCCCTCGTGGAGATTAATATAAAGGTTTCTCAAAAACTGAAGAACGGAACCACCATATGATCCAAATTTATCTCTCCTGGCTGTCTACTCAGATAACAGGGGTGATTATTAATGACAGGAAGAAAATGGAACCAGCTTAGATGCCCTTAAACATATGAAAAGATAAAGTAATTGTGATTATGTACATTACAGGACTTTATTTAGCAAAGAGGAAAAGTACAATTACGGCATTTGCAGGATAGAAAAAGTAAATGAAACTCTGCATCGTTATGCTGTGTGATTTAAGCCAGTTTAGGAAGGACAAAAACTGCATGTTTCTCTTCTATGTGCATATCTGGGTGGGTGGGGGTAGGTAGAAAGGGGCCCAAGATGGGAGGAGTAGATCTCTAGAAAGGTGGGGGGGTAGGGATAGTAATAGAATACGTGTGCTATGAAAGAGGGGTGTTTCAATAATGAAGGGAAAGAACAAGAGTGGGGTAGAGGGATCGGGGAGGGTGGCGAGGGAGGGAAACAAATTAAAATGTGTAACATATGTGTGTGAAATGTCAGGAAGAATCACATTACTTTGTATGTTGATTATTGAAAACAATAAATTTTTAAAAGTGGACAAAAGATCACACTGACTGAAATTGTTACATTAAAATGCATATTCTGAACTCTCTCATGGAGTACCTCTGTGGACCTCTTATTTTCTGTGACTCTTTCTAAGAACCTTTGCCACCTTTCAATATGTTCTGACTCTAGTATAATAGGGCAGGGGGGCATACTAAAATATAAGAAAACACTTAAAATTCTCCATAATAGCTTAACTTATTCTCCTCCTGAACAACTCCAACGTACTCTTTAAGATATGGCTTAAGTATCATTTTCCCTTTAAACGTCCCCTGGTATGTAAATGTTCCTTCCCTGGAAAATACTGCCCAATCAAGACAAACATGGTAAATGAAGGTTATTCTTGGCTTCATGAAAAAGACATAGATTATCTTTTATTCTAAACAGTCTTCACAAATATGTTAATAAAACTCAAATCCTTGGATGATAGAGATGGCACCTTCTTCCAGAACAAAGGAAAAGCCTGCTTACAGACCTGAAAGCTCAAAACAGAGTAATCAGGAAGCACACTATTATAAAATTTCTCAAGACAGGGGTTACTCTTCCATAACACAATATACCGTATATGCAGGCATCTTTTTAACCTTTTCCCTCTGCAGTAGGTGAAGATCAAACAAACAGAACAAATCAGGCTGCCATTCCTAATGTGGATGACAATAGACTGTGTTTTGTCTCCAACGTGGGAGACTCAAGCCTTCTAAAAGAATATGAAACCATGGTAGACTCACATATTGGCTTTCAAGTACAGTGACATTTCAAAACCATTATAATTCTTCACTCCTTTGCTAATAAAGACATAAAAATGATGGGGACATGGTTCTGTAAATAAGGCAGGATTCAAGCTTCAAATGTTAATCAACATGAATTGATAAAAAATTAATTTCTGAGATTCCATAAAGTTTGCAGCAAACATATGGACCACATACCCAAAGCAGAAGGGGTCTACATTTTACTGCGTGATAATGAAAAGCAAAAGGTGAAGTGGGAAGTAGACTACGGGGTTTACAGGCTAGCTCCTGAACAGTGTCTGATATTGATTCTCCTCTGAGCAGAAGGTCTTCCTTACTAGCCAGGCTGTTAGCTTCAGATATAGTTCCTGGAAGAACAAACACCAAACTTCATGCTAGTAAGAAAGAAGGATTTATTTTCTTTCAGATAAAAATTACAAAGACAAGTATCTATCCTCAGCACTAAAGGGGGCGTGTTAGAAGCCTGGTGAATTTTAGGATTCTGGCTAATTTTGGAGATATTGCAGGACTCAATGTCAGGAAATGCAACAGCTTGGCCATCTTAATTTTCAAAACATTGAACTCTACCAAGCTTTATCAATTACTGTATGCCACTGTGACCAACAACTTGAGAGAAATAATTGAAGAGAAAGATTATTTTTGTTCCTAGTTCTGGAGGGATTGATCAGTCCTATGAGGGAGGCATGGCAGAAGAACCTACATTCTAGCAGATAAAAAGCAAAGGAAATAAATATAACAAGGAGCAATAGCAAGATAAAGACCCCCCAAGACACGCCCACCAGTGACCTGCTTCCTCTAACAAAGGCCTACCTCCTTATTATGTGATTGATCAAGGACTGGCCCATTAAAGGAGAGTCTTAATAATCCAATCATCTCTTAAAACATCCTCAAAGGCATACTGAGAAGTGTGTTCTACTAATGTCTTAGGCCTTTGTCAAGACAACCACGCTAACTTCTGACCAATTAATACCTGTTTCATTGGTAAAGTGCTTGCTTTGAAGGCACATGGACCTACAATGAGTACCCAAAGCCCACATGGAAACAACATAGACTGGTAGGCTCTCAAAATCCCAAACCCCAGGGAGATAAAACAGGCAAATTTTTAGAACTTGCAGCCAGCTACCCTAACCTGCTGAGTGAGGTTCAGGCCAATGACAGTTCCTGTCCTAAAAAAACCATGTGTACTGTCCCTGAGGAATGGCATTGAGGCCATACCTTTGAGGAGTGACCTCTGGCTTCTACACACATGCATACACATATACATGCTCACTTCCCTCCCTACACACACACACGCCTGCATATGCATAAGCAGCCACATAAATAAGCATGCACACACACAAATTTAATTAAATAAAATTAAATAAATGCTGATAGAAAAAAATGCCTCAAGATTTTGTGCATTTCCTGACCAACAATACAGAGCATTGGTTTTCTCCGGGAAATTTTCCCAAATATAAATTCCCACAAGCACCTATTGTAAGGAATTGACCAGTATTTAGGCTTTCCTTTAGCTCCAAGATAGATTTAGAAGGCATAAGGAGATCACTGTATTCTAAGAAACTGACCAAACAGAATCCAAAAATAATTGTTATTGTCAACTATAACATAGTAATTTCCTCTACCCTTTATGTTAAACCCAAGAATTAACTAAATGGAAGAAAAAATACCCTAGATTAATACCCAATTCTTGAATGGGAGGAGGGACTCCAAGTATATAAGCTAAGTTCTAATCAACAAATGACAGAAAATCTGTGGCCTCACACAGAAAGCAATTGTGATATGGCCTGTGACTCAAAGGGCCCCAAAGCTAAACCAGATGATGTTAGTAATTACTACCTTGCTATTCAGGATGACATTGGATGAATGAAAAATACCAGTTTAGTGGACAATGAGCAATAGCTGAGCTGACTATAAACAAGACAGATGCAAAGTCCATTTGCTCTCAGGCATTCTTCCTCTCTACTCTTAATCTCCATACACCCTGTCACTGGCTGTTAAGGAAGATGATGATTAGTAGAGAAACTAAGATTCCCTGTCACCAGGAGGAACTGAAGAGCACACACATCACTGGAGTGTGTTACAGAGCCTGGTAGCAAGGTTTCCAACATGACTGTGCAGGATGCACTCACCTCAGGTTAATAACCTTTCTGGACCTGTGACTTGAGCCAGGGAGAAAGCAGAATGTCTTGTTGTATTGTCATGACCCTCCACCAAGAGGCGAATAATCCAATCCCCTATTGTATACACTGCTAACTATATCTCCCTGTAACAGCCCACATCGATGAAAATGGGGCACACGTTAGGGCTCCCTGGCCCTCCTAAACTTGGATTTTAGAGAATGAATCTGAGTAACAGCTGATGGTGAGTAAAATAGGTGGTGATGTAGCTACAGAACTAGGGCACTGGCAAGGAAGAGACATAACATAACTAATAGAAACTTAGAAAGACACCTCCTAGATGCTGAGAGGTGAAGAAGTGACACTATTGACCACCGTCAGTGCCATTCTGTCACAAAAACACCCTGGTGTGGCTCTCACAAAATGGCACAATACCTCATATGACTTCCTGGTTGGCCATATCCACTACAATGTCCACTCACAATTTTCTGGCCATTCCTTTCAGACTTACTGAAAAATCTGACATATGAAGTGGCAGATGACCCCAGCTCCTGTCCCAATACTAACCGACACCACTGTTCCCATAGACACCACTCAGCCATCTCATGGGTCCATAAACGCCACCCCATTTGGGGTACAGACAAATAAATAGATTGAATTGACTGTGCATCTTGGAAAGGGAGGGATACAGCTATTTGGGATGGGTTGACACCACTAAATTTTATTGGCCATCAGAGAGGCTCCTTTCAAGGCACAGTGAGCTTGTGTTTCCTGACTAATGTGGGTCTTTCCTGGTGTCTCAAAGAACTGTGACTAACAATAAATTCCAAGACACCCTGCACATAACCAACTATAGTGTAGAAACCAGAAATTAACTTGCTTGTCTCCTAGAAACATGGTGACTTTTACCTTTAGGAATAGTCATAAAAATTGTTCGATTTTATGGAAACATTCCAAATAGATGATCATGCAGGCTCCAGAGAACTATAGGAAGCTTTTTAAATGAGAAAATAACCTATTTGCCACTCACACTCATCCTGTCTAGTCATTTAGTTAGTAAAGGAGCTACAGGTTTGTCTCCGTTTTCAACTAGGTGACCCATGTCTAAGGACATTCAAATTAATAGCAACTAATTCTCTCTACATTATCAAAAACAATGTAACTATCTTATAATTCATCCTAGAGGGCAAATAGTTGTATAGTCATTAATACATCCTGTAGTAGATTATCTTGATGGATTGCCATATCTTAGATTAAAATGATAATTACCATTGAGGTGCACACATTGCTCACAGAGCCCATGTAGAAAACAGTGGGAAATACATTAGGTCTCTATGTTATTGTTTGGCATGGAGGGGTAAATTCTTGACCGTATTCTACTTGAATCTTATGGCAGAAACATCGTTCTGTCAGTGAAAAGGTGTCTGACTGAGTAGAAACACAAAGACAAGAAAGATATTTCCTGCTCTAAAGTGGAACCTAATGGCTTAGGACGTGTTTATGGTTAGCTAAGTATGTCTGGGATTGGCATATGGTTAAGGATAATGATGCAAAGTAGCCTCGTCTTGGCTGCTTAATACCCTATTGACACAGCTTCATTTCAATGATGTATGGAAAAAAATGGACAAGGCTGCATCCCTGCCTCAGGCGGTCCCTAGCAGAGTGGTGGATGGAACTTACTGAAAAGTCACCAGAAGCCATGATGACGAGGAATGCAGCTTAGATGTGACTATGAGATAACTCTCTGTGGTCTTCTTAGACTTGTGCACACTCTACCAAGAAAACACTGGTTTATCTTTGTTTCCTACTATGTTTTCAAGAATGGAAATGAAGGTGAGAGAAAATCATTACATCGGTGTGTGAACCTATCAAACAACAACCAAAAAATATAGGGAAGCATTTTGTATAGAAGGAAGCCTTTCAGGTTAAAGCATTTTCTTCTATAGCAAATACCAGGCGTGCCTACTTGTCTTGGAAATGGCTTCTCCTTCTGAAGCCAGTGACAGCATCTTATCTGCCCAGGACAAGGAAGAACAAAGGACAGACGTACTTCCTGCTCGTGCTAAATGAAACTGACACTTAGAAATGTACGCCTGGGAATATAAACATGCTATCATTTCCTCCGCACGTGACTGTGGGAACCGGGAACTGGTATAGGTCCTATTCCTCTGCCCAGTGTATCTCTGCAAATTCTAGACTGTCTTTGCTCTTCTGTCTTCTAAAGCACACGTGAAACTGTGGAAGGCTCACTTAATCGCTAGCAAATGGGGCAAAACTGTCATTTTTGACCAGCGCTATATTTTTGTTATTCCACAGCAATCATATCCTCCATGAAACCCCAACTTAATAACAGAAAAAACCTGCAATAGAAATGTAATTTCTTTATTTTCTTTTTAAATGATTTCCTATATTTATATACCTAAACTAGGAGAGCGGTTACTAAATCATGCCTACCAATATATTTTATTTCTTTTTTTATTTTCATGTGTTTTTGTGTCCTTGTAAGCCTGCATATGTGTGGGCCCATATGTGGAGCAGACTTGCATAGAGATCCAAGGTTGACATCAGAAATTATCCTGATGGCTCTTTCATCTTACTCAATGAGGCAGGGTCTTGCTATCAAACCTAGAGCTCGCAAACACGGCTCACCTTGCTAGGCAGTCTGCTCAGGGGATCCATCTCTACCTCCTAAGGTTATAGAACAGATGGACCACACACCAATCTGGCATTCACAAGTCTTCTAGAGATGCAAACTCTAGTTCTTTGCCTCACTGTAAGTGCTTTAACCATTAGGCCATCATTCCAAATGATAGTCATCATTTGTCTATTGGTTGGAAATAATCTGAAAAGCACTTTCGTCTTTATTTTTCATTTTTATATAATTTTCATTATAATAATTTCATTATTCATTTTTTGAGTGGGTAAGCCCGAAATTCTTATCTCCTATCTCAATAGTGAAGAATGTCAAATAAATGTGATTTCAAAAAGTACTCAAGGTTTCATATTCCCTTTATATACAGCTGTGACTATAAAGCCAATAACATGATGACATCCAACATGACACCATAAACATTTTCCCAGTTATGCAATTTTTTATAGAAAGACAATCATAAAATAAACACAAAGGTATAGGTAAATATAAGATCTTTTATTAACCAAACTTTGTTTTTAAGATTATAAAATAATACATGATCTTTGTGAAAACTTGAGAATTACTAAAATGTTTTACCTCAATATTCTCATTAGATTCCAATTCCCCAGAGCAGTAACTGCTAATTTCTTATTATGTAAATAATGGCATACATATTTATCTTATAGCAATATTTGTTTATTATATACTTATTGTCCTATCAGCACACAAAGATATCTCAATTAATTATTTTAATTTTAATTATTGAGATAATAATATAGTCACATCATTTGCTCCTCCCCTGGCTTCCCTCTAAATGGACCCATGCACAGCTACTCACTCTCTAAAATCATGGCTCCTAATTTTCATTAATCATTGTTATACATATGTGCATATATTCCTAAAAGTAACCCATTCAGTCTGTATAATGTTACTCATATTTAAGTTTTCAGGGCTGACCATTTGGTCTCAGATCACCAATTGGTATCCTCTTTCCTAGGAAAGCTTTTTTGTCCCATTCTCTGCTTTTCTTGGTTGTCTGTAGTTCTTTGTCAATTAAAAATATTCAATGATTTTACTATAATTTCAATTATTTAAAACAATTTTTAAATTTAAATAGATTTTGATCATATTCTTTCTTCCCTTACGTCCTTCCAAATCCTCTCCCCCTCCCGCCCCACCCAACTTCAAGTGCTTTGTCAAAACACAAACATCTTTTAATAGGTGTAGAATCACATCATATTGAATCATTTTGATGTAGAATAATTTCTCAACTAATTCTCATGGAGGCTGTGCAGGTTGTTTCTACTTTGTAGAAACTCATAACTACCAGGTTCAGTTATTAACCTAATATAATAAACTTCCAGAAGCGCTGCTGTTGAGAGAGTACTGTGAAAGACAAGTGCACTGAATGGCGTTAGGTCAGTATGGCCCCTGGTTTAAAAGTGCTCAGTAAGTCCAGGCTAAACGTCGGCTCTCACCTTCGTGGCCAAAGATTTAAGTTTTCCTAGCAGTGATTGTTTGTTGGAATACACAACATCCTCTTCGTTATCTTCTCCTTCCATGATAGCGCAGCTGTCTGCCGCCGGGAGTTCACACTCCTTTGAGTTAGTCGTCATTACAAGTTTAGAATATTTGTATTCCAGCCTAAGCAGTGATAAATAAATATGTAAATAACAAGCTAGCCATTTATAGTAATAATAAAATAATATTTATTATAAACATTCATATAGTGGCTTCTAAAATACTCCTGATAGTAACATATAGTTTCTCCAACAGCAAATTCCCCTCATCTGTGACTGTAGCTTTAAACATTCTCACTTATAAACCATCTACATAAAAGTGTTCCCCGGGATGTCAGAGAACCAGTTCAATACAGTTAATTTTACCACTTATTCTGCATCGACCTTACTATCCAGTTATAAGGTACATTTGTAAAACCAAGAAAAGCCTTGAGGTCAGAATGCATTTCCTTGATGTATTAATATGTCAATACCAATTCGCTACCACAGCTTCTAAAGTTTAGATCATAAAGATGAGAATGTCGTGCAGATGATTTGCTTTCTGCTGCATCTCTATTTCCTCTGTACTTTTACTCTTTACTCGTGACTTTAGATGCTAGAATTATTCCTAGAAATTAGAACACAAATCCCCCATGGCCCCCTAAGCTCTACATCATCTCCAAAGACTCAAGGGACACATGCAAGGGTTGGACTCGACATCCAGACCCAGCATCTCTAAGACCTAGAATAAACAAAGATGATATTTGTCCATGGCTCAGTCTGTTTCCTTGAAAAATCTATGTACATGAAAATAAATATGAAAGATGGAAGAAGTCAGATTGTGTCAGAGAGAGAAAAACAGGCCCACCTTTCCGGTCTCAGCCCTGTGCCTAACTGGGTAACTTAGAGACTTTTTCATTTTTATAAAATTTATATGACATATGACTAATTCAGTGGTTAGTAATGTTCCATCTACTTTCAATTATCAAAATAAGAATAATTTTTTCTCCCTACTTTTTCAAATGCCTTGTCTACAGCTTCCTCGCCATAAAAAAAAGTCTTATGGCACTGAAGGAATGAACAACATACAATAATAAGGTCTAAATTTTCATAACATAAGCAGACTTTCCAGGTCTCATAGGCTCATCCCAACGATGTTACTTACTTTTGATTCTTTTTCCAAAAGTAGCATGTTAAAGCCACCAACAAGACAGCTGTGAACGCCCCCGCACCAGCTCCCACTTTCAGCCAGAAGTCAACTGTTTCACAGGCTGACAGCTTTTTCTCAGGTAGAGCAATCCCTTTAATACACCACTTAGGCTCGTTCCATACATATAATGTTTCCTTTCAAAACAAATAAATGAGACCATAGATGAGATTAGAAGGGAGATGAGGGTTGAACTGCAAAGGCTAGACTTGGTACTGGGTCGACTTATCACATAGAAGAAAGAGTTATGCTAACTCGTGCTCATCATAAGCATAAAGGATATATCCTATTCAGTTAATATTAAAGAATATCTAGGAAGAAAGGAAAGAGATATAGAAAATAAGTAAATAATGAATTAAAATGCAAAACTCAAACAAAGACACGCACTGTCACGTTGCAGGGCTCACTATATGCTGAAGAAGCTGAATACAAATCATTCCACTTTTGACACTTTGGGCTTTTTTCTCAAATTTTTATGATCCGAGGGTCATCACTACTTTTACCAACCATTCTTGCCCTCCCAAAGTAGATGATTTAATTCTTAAAGCAATGCCCATGTGCCCTAAATAGCAAGAGACAATCAACCAGTGAACAATAAAGCAGACACATCGATTCTTAACACACATTGTAAAAGGTAAAGTGGGAAATGAGAAAGCTCAAATGTGGAGATCAGAGCTCAGGGCTCTTCCTTCCATATTTTAGTATTTTATGACCAGTAGCTCCTTGCATGCTCATTAAAGCCAATGACATGGGGCACTATGTTTTATGCCTGGCTCACCACTAAATTTTCTGGTATATGCTAGTCACTTTATCTACACTCCAACAAAGAAATCCAGTCATGTTTCACTTTATTGCTTACGTGCAGAGATCTGATGTGGGAGAGTCTTCTGTTTTGTGTTGATTTCATTGGTTAAATAAAGAAACTGTCTTGGCCTTTGATAGGACAGAAAATTAGGTAGGCGGAGTAGACAGAACAGAATGCTGGGAGAAAGAAGCCAAGTCAGGCAGTCGCCATGACTTTCCTCTCTGAGACAGACGCAGGTTAAGATCTTTCCTGGTAAGCTACCATCTCGTGGTGCTACACACACTTATTAGAAATGGGTTGATTAAGATGTGAGAGTTAGCCAATAAGAGGCTGGAACTAATGGGCCAGGCAGTGTTTAAAAGAATACAGTTTCTGTGTAATTATTTCAGGTAAAGCTAGCCATGCAGAGCTGGGCAGGAATGCAGCCCACCGCTCCATACTACACAGATCCATTTCTACCATCAGTTATGAACTAATGCACAGGAGAAGGGTTTGCTATGAGGAGAGGTTCCATCCAGGTTTCTCATAAGTTCTTTCAGCATGTTTTCCTTGAAAGGTTATTAGTGACCCTGTGGCTTTAGTCCATGACAACTGTTAACATTCTTATTGAACTCGGCATCAATAAATTACTTTTGAAATGGGTAACACTTTTATAAGAATGAGGAATGGGAAAGGCAGAGGCACACTTAGGTTCACCAACACCTAAATGTAAGCCAGAATAAATGTAAACTCCAGCACATGTGAACCTCAGCTGAAGTACATTCTACCCACACCACCCAAAAGGTTTGTGTGAAACCAATGTATAGAAATGAAAGATATATTTAAAAGATCCATTGTCTAGTGGCTATATTCCAAGCATCTCAAAAACTCAAAATTATAATGATATGTGTAAACCCAAAATGCCAAACTATTCTGAATTCAGCCATTCAGTTACTGTCAATGAAAGAGTGTTAGTGGGAAAAGTTCCGAGTCACTCTGAAACTACTCATTAGAAAGTCTGCTCCAGGCATCTGATCAGGTGTCTCCAGGAACAGACAGACTCTGACACAGCAGCTGACAGTTCCTTCTTCCAGCATGAAGGGCGATTTGGAACAGGATTTAGATAAATTTGGTGATAAATTTGGTATTTCTCTTACTGATAACACTGTATCACTTCAAATCTTTATTACTGCCCGGTGTTAGATATGATGCTTAATACACACTTAGAACCCGGTATAGACTTTTAAGATCTCAATTTGATAAGAGTCCTTTTCTCACAAGCCACGAAGCCTTTTTTTGCTTTTATCAGCTCTGTCTAAAGTACTTACATTCTGTAAGCTATACACACCTGTTTTCGAGATACAGGACAGTGGAAGTGTATGCCCAGTAAATACAAAGTGAAAAAAATGGAAAGAGTAGGGAAGGGAATGGGACTGAAACAGTCCTTAAAAAATAAATGCTTAGAACTTTAAAAGATACACACTGAAGTATTTTTTTTTTGCAATTATCATTTTTGTTCAATCGTGAAGCTTTAACATCCAAAGAAATCTGTTTATTCACAGACACGGAAATAGCTGTTGACATCTGTTTAGGATGCCTGTATAAATTAGACCTTACCTGAAATCCTCTTTTGCAGGCTCCCTCAATTTCATGGAAGTCATGCTCTGTGCACAGAGGGCAAGCCTCTGCACTCTCCCATAGGAAGTAGAATGCGCAGCCATCACAGGTACCAGCTGGACACTTGCTGAAATGTTAAAGAAACAGCAACCTTTTTTAAGGCATTCAGTCCCTCCAATCAACACCGCAGTTCCCAAAGCATACTGAGGAGTGTTGCATTAATGCTGAGGAAACTCTTGTAGAAAACAGAAAATGGCTAAAGGAGCTGAGACCACAGTGATAACCTTTCATGCTATCGTTCTGAGTGGCTGGAACAAAACAGACAAATAATACCGAGGGTGTAAAGGGGAACCCTCATATGTTGCAGACAAGGATGTGATTAGCCCCACTACTTTCAGAGAGTCTCGCATTTCTTCAAACACCCAAACATGAATGTATCATATAATTAGGCAAGTGTCCTCATAGGTATAAACCCAAGAGGGGCGAAATGGATTCCACACAAAGGCTGATCATGAATGCCCACAGCAACATCACTCATAATGACCAGTAGTGGAAACATCCCAATGTGCAGTGGATGAATGGGGTAAGTGTAATTGTCTGATGGGCTTCTACTTGGCTGTATAAAGGAATGCAGTAATAATATATGTCACGATTTGGATGAACCTTGAAGATACTATGCTAAGTGGAAAAGAAGTCAGAAATGATATGAATTACATGTTGCTATCCACATGAAAATTTAGAATAGGGACAGAGAAGAGATGATTTGCTGCTTAGGCCTTGGAAGAGGGTTAGTATACAGAAAGATGAGAATCAAAGGGTTCAGAGATTTGTTGGGAAATGATGAAAATGATCTAAAATTAGTTGTGGCCATGACTATATACTCCTATTAAGATTCTGAAGAATCATTTGTGTGTGTGTGTGTGTGTGTGTGTGTGTGTGTGTGTGTGTGTTCTCTCCTACCATATTGATTTCAAGAATCAAACTCAGATTATCGGGCTTGGCCACCAGAATGGTACCTTTATCTACTGAGCCATCTCACTGGCTCCAAGCTGTTTTCTTTGAAAGTTTAGGAGACAGACAGAAGATAGTTACCAAAGGAACAGGTTCTGGGAATGTTTCTTGGAAGTGCGAGCATCTAAACTGAGTCTAGAAAACTTAAGAGGAGTAAAACAAAAGGAAGTAAAGAACTTCCTACCAAAGGGATAACATGGCATGACAAACAGAAATTCACTTGTCAGTCACTCAGGGCAAAGCAATGAGGACAGTCAGGAGACAAAGTCTTAAGTCTCAGATGCCAAGGGGACTATAGTTCCTATTGAAGACAACATACCGTGGGGAGGTAATTTGGGGAGAGAACTAGGCTATATTACAGCAGGAGAACAAAAACTACTTAAGCTAACAAACTAACCATCCCTGGGTCTCCCTGGACTTACAATGACTTTCAAGGGTGATGATGCAGATGAGGGACACAGTAGACCTGGGGTAGACTGCACAGAGCAACCACAGGCAGAACCTAAGTGAATACCTTATGAATGCCTGCTTTCTGATGTGTGAGCCAACTTTATCATCTTGCGTCTTTTGACTAAGGAACCCATAAACAGCATTGGCTCTAAATTAATTTGTGATTGCTGTATATGCCCTGACTGAACCAGAATCTATCTGAGAAGATTTTGGTATAAAAAGCTACTTTTTATGAATGTGTAAAATCTAGAGACTTTTCTTCTAATTTGCCTATTTAACTTCTCGTCCCTTTAAATCAGTCCATGTGCCTAGAGGTTTTCCCTGCAACTTCCTTCAGACCATTCTAATGCTGAGCAAGGGTCTCCCGAATACCCATTACCTAAAAGATAGTCACAAAACAATAAGGATAAAAACATATGATCCATTTTAAAAGCTTTAACATAAAACTTTATTGGTATATTAACTGTACATATTGATAGGCTTCATAAAGACATTTCAATACAATTATGCACTTTGATCATACCCCCTCATCTTCCATTTTCACCTACTCCCAAATATTCTTTTCATTCTCCTAGTGGTATAACTTCTCCTTTCTTGTCATCCATTTCTATAATCTTTATCTGCATAAAGTTCAGAATTGGACTTATTTTCCTTTGGATGGTGGTGTCCAATTGTAGCCATTTTCTGCAAACAACTTCATTCTGTTCTTTTTTTTCCCTGTTTTTCTTTATGACTGAATCAAACTCCAATGTGTATATGTGTCATGATGTCTTGATCTTGGATATTGTATATAACACTCCAGTAAATGTAGATATGTTATTTATAACCTTAGTGATTAGAGACCTTGATTTACTTATTTGTAAAACAAAGAAATAAAAAATACAGACTAATAAATGGAGGCCTAAAATAAAAATAAATACAGTTGATAAAGACCAGACCTATTATCATCCCTACCTGCTCTCTTCTAGGTCAGGAAAAGCAGTTTTTAAAACTTAGAATTCCCAGTTAGAAAGGTATTCCTATATAACCATGATTTTAATTTTTAAAGTAATTATATTTTCTGATCATTTAGCAAAAATTGTCCAGCTCAAATCTCTCCTCCTCAAGTTATCTTCTGATTTCTCTTCCTAAGAAGGATGAGAGAGGGGACGAGCCAACTGTTTACCCTGGGGCAGGGAAGAGGGCAGGGAGAGGAGAGTGAGCCTGCTAAACTTTGTAAGGAAATGTAAACAAACAATGGAGAAAATTAAACTTGAGAAATTTCTGACAATAACGCAAGTTATAATCCAAAGTGAACAATGCCAATTTCTTCCTTCTCCTGCCTCATATTTTATAGTTTGTCAAAGATGACGGTTATAATGCATAAAATGAGACAGCAAACTTGGGAAGCTTAACCACAACATCGTTAAGACTGTTAACGATGTGAGTCACTTTCTAGAGAATTGACTGAACTACAGAAACTGCAGGAAAAATAATCTGGACATGCATGTCATTAATAAGGCTGTCACAGTGATTCAGAACCTCTCTTTGTAGACTTGACTTTTTTAAGGATACATTTAGGTCAAGTGCAGTTTAGAACCAAGTCCCTAAGTCTTTTAACTCTTTACTCTGTGTGGTGCCCAGTATTGATTCTTCATCATAAACCGAGTATCACAGTTTGAATCGAGCCTTCTCTATGAAGCCTGCCAAGGTGCACTGGCTGTCCTCTGCCATGCTGTTGCTGGTTCCTCTCAGCCTTGGCATCTCCTGAAATAGCCTTTTTCTGTTGTAGAGCCTGGGCATTTGGAGAAGCCCTCTTGTATTGGATCCATAAAACATGGTATCTTGCCTTTTTTTTTTTCTGGATAAGTGTGATTGGGTATGACTATGTCTTACACTATTTGGTCTGTAATAGCAAAATGCACTAACTTGAAAAACAATAAATATGTTTTATATTTATATAGGCTGGGGAGGCTAAGCATACAGTACATCTGAGTGTGGGTTTACCCTCTGTTCTACAGATAGTGCTATCTTACAGTGTGTCCTCACAGGGCATAAGGAGTGAGCTAGCTCTTTGGGGTACATATATAAGAACACCGATTTC
This sequence comes from Microtus agrestis, assembly GCA_902806775.1. NCBI lineage: Eukaryota > Metazoa > Chordata > Mammalia > Rodentia > Cricetidae > Microtus > Microtus agrestis. Next base: position 595,323 of record CADCXT010002104.1, read on the forward strand.
ATTCATGCTCTGGGAACATGGCAACCTAACCACCTCTCAAAGCTCCTGCTTTCTAATAGCCTCAGGCTGGCATCTAAGATGTGAACTTGAGGAACTCAAACTCTTAGACCAAGCCAACTGAATTTGAGCAATGTATTTTTCACCTGGGACTCTTAGATTCAAGGATACAAAAGCCCGCCTTTAAGTACCCCCCTTTCTGAGGAATTCATCTTAGATTAATTACTGTAAGTTAGTATCTGCTCAAGATCAGGGACACAATAATTAAGTCACTCCCTATTTTCTTTTCTCTGTAGATTGCTTTCCTTACTGGAAAAAATATTTAGTTTTATCATCCCTGTTCCAAAACTGTTAAAAATGCATGAATGTTTTGTGACATGATTATATCTGTCTCCTAAAGATGGCTTATTCGTGCTCGAATTGCCCAATTCTGGCAAGTCTGCATTAAAGGTTTTCCATTTTCTTATCACAGGGTTTTTTTTGAGTATTTTCAAATGTTCATAAAGCTTTATGCGCATCAGTACATCTCTGTTCCTGGAACATATTTGACCTTAATCTTCTACATTATCTTACTTTTCAAATTTAGTATCTCTTATCTTGTAAAGATTCAGAGGGAAAAGATAAGGAACTCATTTGCTCTAGCTCTGACTCTTAATTTCACATGGATAGATTTTTTGACATTAATAGGCCTTCCTTGATGTCTCAACCAAATGCTGCATTAGAGTCCAATAAACCTGATGACTTTGATACAGAGACTAAATAAATCCGCGGAGCCTGCAACTCTCGATCACTATCGGGACAGAACTGCGCGCATTCCTTTGGTGAGATGCAGTATCGTCGGAGGCCATGCTGATAATGAAATGAATGTGGATTCCGCCAGAGGATTTCACAAAACGATTTTAGACCGACTGATAAACAGCTCCAGCAGTTGAGTGTGTTCCTAAACTGTAGGAAAGAAACAGGGGGTGGCGATGCTTTCAGACGAGTATTAATGATGACGAGAGAAGGCAGTTCAGCCAAAAGAGTATACCAGTAACCTGTCGATCTGCTGAGCTCTGCCGCAGGACAAATCTGCTTTGTTTACTGTGCTTCTTGACAATCATTATGAGAGACTGGAGGAGGGTGGCATTTTGAAAAGGCATTTTATCATGAAAGAACAAGAGTCCTTAGGAGGTTGCTCCATCTTAGTGTTGTGCACAGCACTTCCACAGCCTCTGGCTCGCTGTTTTCTACCTGGTAACATGAATGTGTTAACTCAAGGGCCTCCCAGTTACAAACAACAGACCATTCTCTGAGCCTGCTTTCTAAGAAGGCATGTGTGTAATCTTTTTACTATGTCAAAAGGGCAGTTCTCGGGTGCAGTGCTTAGGTATGCATTATCCCTAACAAAAAAAAAAAAAAAGGCTTGACGTCAGGTCTAAGAAGCCAGGGAGTGGCCTCATCTATATAGAATTATTTGAGCTATTAGGAGTCTTTTGTATGAGTATTTTAGTCTGTGTACAAGCAATAAACTTTATTAGGAAAAAAAACCTCTCAGAAGTCACCTGAGGCTGTCATATTTTATCTGCCACGGGCATTACACTGTCTACCATTGGGGGCCACATACATATATTTGCCAGATCAAGCGGACAGGCTGAAATTTCTAACTGCAGATGAAGTCCAGGTGACATGCTCCCTCTGAAGTCCACACTCAGCAGAACACACACTCCCTGATTCTCCCTGTGCAGGCAGTTCACCTCACGGGAGTTGAGGGTCTTTAGGAAGTATTCCTGACCACCAAGACTCAAGGAGCCAACTGACATTACTAATGCTGAAGTCGCTGTTGCCTGGCTGGAAAAGAGTAATTCCTGACGTGACACTACTGTCAAGGTCTCACTATGAGATCTCCTGATCAGCAAGAGGCATTTCAAGACTAGGTGTCTGGTTAGCTTCTTTTCCTTGCGGATTTTAAAGCTTCCAAAAAGATGCAAAATAAGTCTTCTTCAAAAGTAGTCTGAGAAACTATTATTTTCCTGTTAGTCGAAAATCTTTATTCAGCCCTGTACCCAAATAAAATAAAATAAAATAAACTTAAATTGTGGTCAAGCTGCTCTTTTGCCTGTTCTGGTCCTTGGGCGCCCCCTTGTGCCCTGATGGGAAATTCATTCAAGAGGAAACTGAAGGTCAGCACATTTATCTGGGACTTCTAGCTCCCTAGAGCCTCTGCCTGCCCGCCTTGGTGTACATCGCAAAGCACAAATGAATTTTTATCAAGATCATCTGTGCGAAGGACTCAGCCATAAACGCTACATTTTAAATCAGCTTTTCAGAAGGCCGAGATGCAAACAATAGAAATAGAGAAGCTGTCTCTGGAAAACAGAGAAAGGAAAACCTACACCGCGGACGGCAACAGAAATAGTCCTCCAAATTTAATAGGCTTTGCAGTTGGCTTCTATTTTCAGAACTACGCCAGTGCTCAACACCAGAGATTCTGAAATCAATTTTAACAATAGATATTCTAAGATTTCTGCTGCAGGCAATTCTGGGAAACCACGGTGAACACAGTCAAATTCCCTGAGAGGAAAAGCTTGCCGCAGGTAAAGAGAAGCCTCAAGTCCTCCTGAGGTGCCATTCCTTTAACCCCGTGAGGCTAGGTTTTATTTATGGTAAGGCATCGAAACGTATCCCCGCAGAGTCAGAGGATGATTTATTATCTGCCGGCCATGCCTGGCCTTTAGGATACCATCTGCTTGCGTCAAACCTAGAGGAAACTTTGAAGCCACCCAGATAGACTCTGCAGACCAAACCCAGAGAGCTTAGTCACAAAATCTGGAAAGGGACCCCAGGAGGGCTATAGTCCATATACCGAGCACCAGAACTCAAAACTGCCCAGCAGAACACCAGAGCGAAGAAACGTGCTTCTCTTTCTGGAATCTTTCCACAAAGTCTCTAGCTGCGGCGACCCCAGCTGAGAGGTGGCAGTGGGAGGCCCTGAAGTCCAAGAGCATCCATCTCTTCCTATTCCTGTATCCACTGTCTATTTCTGTTTTCTCGTCACATTCGTCTCTCACCTTAAACAGGTGAAAGCAATAACTCGTTGGTAGAGCTATGCAACCAAGCGCTGCAGCTGGTGAGAAGCTGCAGTGTGCCTGGATTTCCCAAAATAAGCCAGAATCGCTGGCTTACTGATGGTTCTCTTGCTAGAACACACAGTAGTTTAAGGTATAGAACAATGTTCTCTGATCTGTGTGTGAGAGTAACAGGAGGGCTTTAAAAATCTCTCAAGTAGAGTTTTTGGGGTTGCTTATGGATCACCAAGGCCAGCTGGACTGGGATTGAAAATGCATGGGATAAAACCAGACTCTCTGAATATGGTGGACAATGAGGGTTGCTGAGAAGCCAAGGACAATGGCATTGGGTTTTGACCCAACTGCATGTACTGGCTTTGTGGGAGCCTAGCCAGTTTGGATTCTCACCTTCCTAGACCTAGATGGAGGGGGGAGGACCTTGGACTTTCCTCCAGCTCTTCAGTCTGGAGAGGGAAAGGGAAAGGAGTGGGAGGAGGGGGAGTGGAGTGGGAGGAAGGGGAGGGAAATGGGAGGATGGAAGGAGGCGGGAATTTTTTTTCCAAGAAAAAATAAATTAAAAAAAATAAAATAAATAAAATTAATAATAAAAAAAAAAACTCTCAAGTAAAGTTACAAAAGATTAATTCCACTTTCTTTTTAAAGTATATGCATTTGAGTTGAATAGAGAGACACTAAGCAGGCTACCATCGAAAGCTCTTTAACTCTAACAATATTGAACACGCTGAACAATATATTGAAAATACTGAGACACTTAAGTGGTCCTTGTGGGGAAAGCAGGCTATATTCAAATTAATCATTTTTGGAACCTAGAAGTTATGTTCTAGTATTACACACACACACACAGACAGGGTATATCAAATACAGACCACAGAGAGCCGGTACCACAATGGCAATCAGTTGAAAATTCTGCATTATGTTCTACAGGTTAGATTTACCTTGATGATTCTGCTACAATTACTCAGAAACCTGAGATTGAAAATGGATCTAAATATCGTCTTCAAGACCCCATTCCCTCACAGAGAATCGGGACCCAGAGAGAGGTTAGATTACTGAGTCCAGGCAGTTAAATGTTGACCTAGTTCTAGGAACCAGGGCCCGTCCTCACCAATTAAAGAAAACCGATGAACAGTGAGAATAAACACAAGAATGCAAACAGTATAAGCAGCTGTTTATTGCCTAAATCGTTTTGAAGGTAAAAGGGACAGGGGGATATCACTAAAGAGGACGGAAGGCAGAGATACTGACAAGAACCTATTCATGTAAATCATGTCCTGACATATCCCTACAACCAATGTACCGGCTCTTTTGATCTCTTTCTGCTTTGTGTCCATAAAGAATATGTTTTTAATAGTAATATCCCAGACAGCTTTGCTTCTAAAAAGAAACTCCACACTGAATAAGCACATAGGAAAAGTGAATACCTGGGGACCGAAATCACACCTGCGCCAGGTCTCATGGGATTACACCTCATTTTCACAGCAGTCGATCGGCCATTAATACAAGAGGTGGTGCCTGTGGAAGACCTATCATAAAGCAGGCACTGATTAAAGATCAAATATAATACAGATGACCAGGACAAAAGCATCACGTACAAAATGGCTCTCATGCTCCATGAACAAACAAAAAGGGAAAAATGTATTAATGGTTACTAATTGGTAACTTAATACAAACTCAATGTATTGGCTTTCACTGACTTCATGAGGTAGACAATTTTCCCAGGTAAAATGATGGCCTGTCATCAAAGAATTTGGTACGATTCCTATAATTCTAATCACAATTAAAAAAAATTAGAGGAAAGCAGGGGTTAGTCATATCAAAACATCAGGCTAGTGTTTAGATGTGTGGATAAGAAATAATTGCTGCCTAGGCCATGAGCCAAAATCTTCTGGTGGCTAAACTTCAAAGTGTGCGTGCATGCATGTGTGTGTGTGTGTGTGTGTGTGTGTGTGTGTGTGACTCTCAAAACAGTCCATGTTTCTCACTCTTTACCAAACCATTTAGCATCCACATTTTAAACACAACCTACTATATTAGACACTCTGAAGCAACATTATATTTCTTTCTTGTCATTAGGAAATTATAATCTGGAGTAACAACTAAAGTCTATAGGTTCACTTGTGTGAGATCTTTATTAAAAAATAGGCACATGAAAAAATACCTCCACTTACTTATAAAAGAAGTGCACATCTGGAATGTGACTCGGTGGCACTGGGAACATGTCTTCCTTGACATTAACGTTTTGCAAGGCAGCTTCAACTGTGACTCCTAGACAACATTGACAAACAGTGAAGCAACCGGAGGATCTAGGTTTACTTAGGTCTGTACGTCTGAGCATAAAATAGCCTGACTTTGACAACCGTCCCAGAAATATTAAATTAAAGCATTCCTGGTAAGCAAAAGGAACTTTCCAACATCTCCAGATGTTGGAAAAAAGATTCTAATCCTCAGCCATGTAATCTACCGCATTTCACCACCCTGGGCGTTTTGTTGTTGGTTTTCTAGAACCTGTAGGATACACACAAAGATTTAGAGAGTTTCTAAGGTCCCTGCTAGCTCTAATGTTTCAAAATCTATTCCAATATCATAAACTTCCACTGGGTTTCATCAGACAAGACATGCTAGTCTGCTAATGTAATTTTGCTCACCTTCAACACAGACATGTGTCTTTCACAAAGCCTAGTGCTTTCATGCCTATACTCAGGCAACTTTACAGGCTGGGCAGTACAGTGAAATCATAAACTCCATCCACCCACCAAAAAAAGGAAAATGATGGAGAAGACTTTGCCCTAATGCTTTCCAGGAACAAATACCAAACTTGTTCAATCAGAAAGGCAGGTTTTCACCCTCACACAGGTAAAACCTTGGTAGAATTAAACTCTGGGAATGGGCTGGAGCCTGGTAGCTGACCTTGGTGCTAAGGCTTGAAGTTCAGTACACTTGGAGTCCACAGCAATGTTCTCAGATCAGACCTCACACCCCAAATTCCAGCCCCCTGACAGCAGTTATAAGTGGATTTGATTCCTAATAATCACTAGGGAGCTGGACTCCTCGTAAAACTTTCCTATATTATAGGACCTCAGGCAGAAGGAATAAAACTCAAGGTTTTCACCCTCGGTACTGAAATCCTTCTGCTATGAGATGGGGCAATGAAACCATCTGTATCATGACTTAGATTTATATATACGTCTTCTATTCTTTGCTTTTTTATATTTATAAAGAATTTTAATTTTTATTATATGTGGGAAGAGTGTATGCATTTGTGTGGATACACGCATCCATGTGTAGACATAATAACGCCAAAGTTGATTTGAGGCATCTTCTACCACTCTCTATCTAGTATTTGCTGTAGTCTTTCATTGCATCTCATTAGCAACCATTTCCACTAAACTAGCTGGCCACCAAGTCCTAGGGACTTACCTCTGTCTACCAGCACTAGGGTTTCAGGCATGAACCACGCAGCCAGATTTTACACACCCATTAGGGATCTAAACTAAAGTGTTCACCCTTGTGCAGCAAACAAGTGAGTCATCTTTAGTCCTATTTTATCTTTAAAATTATTTCCATCTTAAACTAAAAAAATCTGAATAAACTAAAGAATGCAAATAAACTAAATAATCTCATAAAACATAACACATAACATTCCGTTGAGAAATACAGAATCTTCTTATACTCTGAGATTGACCAACAGACCTCACTCTCATGGGATTTTTTTGTTAACCATTTTACAAGATGACAGTTTTGTTCTGCAGGCTTTAATCTTGTGTGGTAAACACCAATATGATGAAAAGTTGTTATTACCATAAATAATAATATGCATGCTTGTAATAGTCAGAGGAAACTTACCTAAAAACGTGTCTGCCAGAATAATAGACTGGGATGAGAGGGCTGCCCTGAAGCCCTTGCTCTCAGAAGGAATGATAGTGGACTGGCATACAAATGCCCCAACCAAATTAGCGTAGTCATCTGACCCCATCACCACTTCTTTCACGGTAAAGTCTGAGATGTTGTTGGTACAGAGAGCCATCTTTCTCCCCTAGGAAAGCAAAGCCACAAGGGGAAAGTTTGTGGGTAGTCAGCCTAGAACCTGAACCTCAGTTAGCCTGTGAATCTCCCCAGAGGAGTTGCTTTCTCCTCAGCATAGTGATCCTTACTTACTTGCTCTGGGTGGTGCCCAGGCATCAGTCTCAAGGTGCTCTCAGTGTTCAGTTGAGGGTGGGAGTTGATGAGGTTGTTCTAGACCTATTGGTCCTCCTACTACAAACCTCATTTGTTTGGATGAAAGCTGTGTAACTCCAGGAAATAAATATCATTTATGAAATGTTTACTTCATAGCTCAACAAGGCACTCCAGGGATGCAGCACACTGCTGATGAAGATTTGGATGCTCCTTCATGAGTGATGAAGTGTGGTTGGAAAAAGCCACACTGCTACAGCATCCCAGAGCATCTGAATTATAGACTCTTGGTCACTGTAGGTGTTTTAATAACCTACTCTTGGACACAGTGGTGTATTTGTTTACACAATAATTTGAGAGACTATGAGAAGTTAACTTTTCAATCATATCCTGGCTGTGTTTGTATATTTTTTAAATATATTTCAGGCCACTGCAAAGAACTATAGCTTGCCCCACAATTTCTACAAAGAAATATAAAAAAGAAAATTGGAAAGTTATTTTATTGACCTGGGAGTACATATACAAAGACATGAAACATAAATAGTTCTCTTCATTAATGTAACTAGCAATTCTAATGATGTGGGATTTCCTTTGCATGCTGATGACCATTGATAAATTAAGGAACCACTTTGGGCCTAAAGCAGAGCTATAGGGGAACAGAGCTAGGCATGGTTAACTAAACTGAATGCTGGGAGAAAGGAGGCGGAGTCAGTGAGAAGCCATGGAGCTGCACTGGAGTCAGACCAGATATGCTGAAACTTTGCTGGTAGGTCATAACCTTGTGCTGATACACAAATTAATAGAAATGGGTTAAATTAAGATGTTAGAGTTACCAATAAGAAGCTAGAGCTAATGGGCTAAGCAGTGATTTGAATAATATGATTTCTGTGTGATTATTTCAGGGCTAAGCTGCCAGAAACCAACAAGCAGCCTCCCTCCAACAAATTGGCACCCAACATGGGGCCAACTAAAATCCACATAAATACCTAAGAGAGCTTAAAAAGAAATTCTAGACACAAAAATAGAGTTTAACACAGCTCCTTGCTGTTTGCTGGTGGTGTGCTGCGGCTCCTTTAAGAAATGTTTTCCTGACTCAGCAGTAGCAGAAAAAAAGCCACACCACTTTAAAATGCAACTTTCTGGGCCATTCTGCAAGCGTGACCTCTGGCTCTTTCAAGAGACTGAGTATTTACATGGGGTTTGTAAGCAGTGTGTTACAAACCGCTTAATGGCTATACATAGACCCACTGCATAATTACAACTGGGGCAATGTGCACAGCTTACAGATGTGGTGAACAGACTTCCACCATGTTGGACTGTGCATAGCAAGCAGAAAGTACCATATATACCCTAGTAATGCCACAGCTTAAGTTTTTAAGACGCACTTAGCATTTTAAAACGTGCTCCTAAACAGGAAAGAATTACAGGTACACAATAGGACAGATTCAGACATACAAGTCCCCTAAATGGGTCACAGTTTTAGATAAATATATGTAGACTTGGGAGAGAGAAGAAAAAGAGTATAGAGATGTTGAAATAGGAGTGGCGGGGCTGCGTCCCCAGCACCCCGGATGCCTGGTTAGCTTATGCCCCGAAATAACAACACACAAACTGTATTCATTTAAGCACTGCTTGGCCCATTTCTATCTAGCCTCTTCTAGGCTAACTCTCGCACCTGGGCTAGCCCATTTCTAATAAGGTGTGTAAGCACCCCAAGGTGCGCTTACCAGGAAGATTCTAGCCTAGGTCCATCCTGGGTTGGAGCTGCCTGGGAGAGCAGAGCCTGGAGTCTCTGCTCCAGAGAGCAGAGCTGTCAAGTCTGAGCTCACTTCCTCTTCCTCCCAGCATTCTATTCTGTTTGCTCCACCCATCTATGTTCGAACCAATAAAATGGGCCAACCCAGTTTCTTTATTAGCCAATGACCTTCCTCCATCATAGAATTATAAAAAATGTTTTTTTTAAAAAAAAAAACCATAAATCCCCTTAGCAGTAACAAAGTCCTGCTTCTTCCATCCCAACAAACAAATCCTATATTCATCAGGAGAGGCTACTTTATCAGTGAACATTTGACCCTGTATGTATATCTCCTTTGGAATTAGGCCAAAAATTCTCTTAGTAGTTTTTTTCCCCCTTTTTAAAAACATAACCAGGATTTATGTTATACATCAACACGGTTAGAATAGAAATGCTGAGAATTAGCAAAACACAAATTTGAGGGAGTGTTATGTTTCATAAGAGACTGGTCTGTGAACTGGTTGCCTGAGGGAGGGGAAGGTCTGCCTTGAATGTGAGCAGATATCACCCAAATGACTGGACCCAGATAGAACAAAAAGGCCAAGGCAAGAATTCCTTCTTCCCGAGCTGCTATGCTCTCATCCTGCTGCCTCGGACATCAGAACTTCAGCTTCTCTGGCCTTGGGACCCAGGACTCAGAGCAACAGTTCTCAGTTTTCAGCTGGCTCTGATTCTGAAGCTTTTAGACCTGGACTTTTAGCCTTATCAGTATATTAGTAGCATCCCAGCTAGGGGTCTCATTTCCAGATAGCCCATCATAGGACTTTTCAGCCCCCATTATTATATGCACCAATTCTGCACAACCCGCTCTGTGTGTGTGTGAGCATGTGTGTGTGTGTGTGTGTGTGTGTGTGTGTGTGTGTATTGTGTGTATGTGTTATTTCTCTATCTCTGGGGAATCCTAATACATAAGCTTTCTGAAACCATAATACCCTACGTATATTTTTGAAAAATGAGATCAACACACTTAACCACTTTTACCCCTTCCCACTTTCGGGAAGAGCGGAGAGAAAGGGACTCAATGTATTTAAGCTACACCTATAAGGCTTGGAGTTCCGGTGATTGGATCAGCCTCTAAGAACCACATGAGACTGCCCTGGTAGAGAAGGTGGTCAATATGCTAGACAATAAGAGGACTTCAAAGGAATCTCTATACCTGGCATTAGTTGTTGATGGTCATGGAGATTTGATCGGTCACTTTACTCAGAACAGTATCTTGAAAGTGGACTACAGACCCGTCCCACCTGAACCGAACACCCAGAGCTCACCTCATGCCCACATAAACTGATATTGAAGAAATGGAAGTACTTCGTTCCCTTGGAGGTAAAGCTGGGGCCGTTCATTAGTGAACCCACACTGCTGAGGTTGCGGAAGTCATAGTGCAAACTCCGATTTTCCTTCTCATAGGAGAAAAAGCAGTCACTGTAGCAAGTGGAGTGATCCTTAAAGACGAAAAACAAGCATATACTCAGTGCTCGCCTAATTTAAGATAAAATAGGAAAGAAAATTAAAAAGAACTTCTCCAAGGTCATTAGCAATTCCACGTCCTGCCCACCTTACTGTCAGAGAACCATACACGGGAAGTTTGTTATGGAATACTATTTTGACTAGGCAAAGATGTGCTGCAGAATATTACTTTGACTGTAAAAGGTGTGTTACATTTGTTTATGCTGGACTTGTTCAACAAATGTACAGATGTGTGTTTAATTATGTAAATATGTGTTGAATTTGTTTTACCTCGCCTGCCTAAAGCACCTGATTGAACCAATAAAAAGCCAAATGGGGGGCTGGAGAGATGGCTCAGTGGTTAAGAGCATTGCCTGCTCTTCCAAAGGTCATGAGTTCAATTCCCGGCAACCACATGGTGGCTCACAGCCGTCTGTGGTGAGGTCTGGTGCCCTCTTCTGGCCTGCAGACATACACACAGACAGAATATTGTATATTGTATACATAATAAATAAATAAATATTTTTTTAAAAAAAGCCAAATGGCCAATAGCTAGGCAGAAAAAGGATGGGCAGGGCTGGCAGACAGACAGGGTAATTAGGAGGAGAAATCTAGGCTGGAGAAGAACAGAAGGGAAGAAGAAAGAAGAAAGAAGGGAGAAAGAGAGGGACATGCCTGGAACAGAAGACACACAGCCAACAGCCAGCCACTGGGGACAGCAGGAACATAAGATATACAGAAAGAATGAAAGATAAAAAGTTCCCAAGGCAAACATAAAGAGAAACAGAACAAAATAAAAGCTAAGCTAAGGCTGAGCATTCAAATCTATTAATAAGTCACTGGGTTGTGATTTGGGAGCTGGTTGGTGGCCCAAAGAAAAAGTCTGGTACAGACTAGGTTTTTCTGCCAAGAATGGCTTTGGGAATGACTGCAAAGCAGACTTACCTGGGTGCTTTTACTCCCAGGCCCACAGGGAATGCAAGCCTCCTTGCCGTAGACCTGATGGATGGACAAGTAGGTGTCAGCTGAGCACTCCTTGCACTGGTTGGTTTCCTTCTCAATGTAGTGGCCTGGGGGGCAGGGCACGCACGATGAGCCGGACTGCTCAGAACCCAGGGCACAGGCACGGCATGACGAGGCCACCCCATCGACGGCATTGGTGGCTGTGATAGAATAAATCTTCACCACATCATTGATGAAACGTCTGTTCTAGAAAGAGAGTGGAAAGAATGACATCTGCCTTGGACTGCAACTGTACAGCAAAGCTACGTTTATGTTGGCATTACCAAAATAACCAGAATCTTCCAAACTAATAGGCCATTACTCCTATTTTGTCCTTCTAAATAGAAAGCCCTTAAATCTTGATATCAGGAGCTGCTTTGTACAACCACAGAATTCTAGATATGTTGCTGTGATTGACATCACGTATGTCATAGCTAGCATGGTTACAGAAGAGTACCACAGCAGCTTAATATCTCACCTGAGCTCACTCATCCATAACCCTCAGTGATGTGGTGGGTGCCGTGAGTTGAGTCTGGCAGAGTGGGACAACCTAGAAAGTAAGGACCTCTTTTCCTCACTCAACCACTGTGATACCAATGGGCTCATATCGCTTCCTTGAGCCTTCCTTTCCCTCTCCAGCCCTTCCCCAAAACAATGCATCCTAGTCTCTAACAAAGGGGCGTCAAAAGAGCCTGAATCACTACTGCATGGAAGGGCTTTGTTGGAGTCTAGTCTGTTTGGATGCTCATCTTCCTGGACCTGGGGGGAGAGGGGAGGATCTTGGACTTCCCATAGGGTAGAGAACCCTGACTGCTCCTTGGACTGGAGAGGGAAGGAGAGGAGAGATGGGGGGAGGGGAGGAGGTAGAAATTTTCAATAAAAAATAAAATTAAAATTAAAAAAAAGAGCCTGAATTCTGCTGCGTTTCTCCTCTGATGGTACAGGATTATTTAAGGTCTTGTTTTTGTCACCCTAACATACAACATCACACCTGACTGCTTATTGCTTTGCTTCTGGACCAAGATGAAAAGACGGAAAGGAGGGGGTAGAGTTCCACGGCTGTTCATCCTCCTAAGATTGAACACTAAATAACAAAGCCTAATGAACAACTAAAGCCATGGGAAATCTGGAGGCTGGGTTCCTATTGAAAATAAACAGAAGAGAGAAAACGCACTCACATGCCACCACAGCAATGAAGAGCCTCTGAGCAAAGACTCACCCTGTTTTCATTTTGATAAACTCATAACTGTGCAGATACACAACAAATAATAGACCCCAGGCTAGGGAGGTGACCCGGTGGCAAAGTGCTTGCTGCACAAGCATCAGGACCCAGTATTCACATAAAAATGAGGCATGGCACCATAGGTGTCTAACCCCAGGGTTGGGGGGTTGAGGTGGGACAGAGACAGATATTCTGGGCCTGCTAGTCTAGCCAAAATAGCTGGCTACAGGTTCTGTGAGAGCCCCTGTCTCAAAAAAAAAAAAAAAAATGCTGAGTACAGTTAGATGACTTCCAGTGCTGACTTCTGATCTACATTCAGACAAAACAAACAAAAACAAAAAAAAAAACCACAGGCAAAGATAGAACACACATTCTCTCTCTCTCTCTCTCTCTCTCTCTCTCTCTCTCTCTCTCTCTCTCTCTCTCTCTCACACACACACACACACACACACACACATGCACGCACTCATATATATATATACATATATATATAACACTGATACACACACTCACACACACATATATACATACATATATATATTAACACACTGATACTCCAAAAATAAATGAATGAATGAATGAATGAATGAATAACAGGCCAGCTAGTATTGAAATATGCAATGGAATGTTCAGAGAGAGGATTAGATCTATACTAGCAATGAAAAACAAAAAAAAGGCAATAGTTGTCTCTGTTCTACCATTCTGTATACAAATACATTCTCTCTAAAAGGAGATATCATCATAATGAAAACCATAAACTCACACTAGTTAATAACACCTAAGCAAATCTTAGCTAGTTGGATGAAGAAGAATAAAGTTATGAACTTTCTTGGTCTCAAAAAGTTTTCTTTTAAAAAGTTCTAAGTAAAAACAATATTGAATTTTCTCTCAAGCCTCAACAACTGTGTTTTCTCAAAGCTCAGAATAATTCATAGATTTGTTGTCATTCCACCCACTACATGCATTTTTACTCTCAAAAAAATAAAAATTGTCATCTTATACTAATTCACAACAAGATGACTGACTCAAAGAAGTGCTTTCTCCAATCTGAAGGCAGATTTATATGTATCACAAGTGGGCATCATCTTTGTGTCTTAAAAGAAATAAAAACTATGGGATCATATTGTTCTGTAATGTGGGTGTAATGCTATGTGCGTCTCACAGAGCACCTCCAAAATTCTCTGTTCTGTGTATAGAACCATGGTATCCTATACACAGGTAACAATGCTCTACACATGGATACATGGTTTCATTCTTTGATGTCCTATGTCCTTACATAGAGTTCATAATGCCCTGTATGAGGCTTGTGGTGCAAGTTTACCACTCACAGGGCACTTACAAGGGCTTGTGTCGTACTTTTTAAATGGTTTTTCATCTCCTGTATACAGGTCAGAATGTATTTGCATAGAGAAAGCAGCTCACCTACACACAGCTTGTGATGATATCAGTGGAGCTCATACTGATCCACATAGACTACTTGTGACTTTCTTAATTTATAATGCCATGTATGAAACAGATGATGTCTCCATTACAACCTTTAGTGTCTCCAGCAGAGACTGATATGCTCCCAATGGAGATCACACCCAAAAGAGGGCTGAAGAGCGATACAAGGCTGGAACTTACGTCTTGACCTTGGTTAGTTCTCTGGAATGCCCATGTGAATGTAAATGTTGCGTTCTTGAAGATGATGTGGGTATATGCTTGCTTTTCTTTGGTTCCTCCCCATGATTCCACCACATTGGTGCTTTTTCTATTTATATCCTAAAACAGCAGAGAAATATTTACAAATAAAGCATAAACTAAGCAGTTCTTTATTTTAAACACACTGTAAACCATTTAGAGGTTTTATTTTCCATCTGAATCTGTCTTTTTCTGACCACACAAGTCTTTAATCTGCTAAGTGGCATGATTAGAATTAAAGCTGTGGTTCTGCCGGTTGGCTTCTCTCCATTCATTAGCTTTTCAAGAGTGTAACTTCATGGCAGAGATACTGGTGGCAGCCAGATCTATTGCCACAATTCTGTGGAGTTTCTGGGTTCATTCCACCACTAAGAAGCCTTCCTATAAATAATATAACTTTATATTATATACATCATATAATATAATATGTATTACTATATGTTTATATTATAAAGTGTTATTTGATATATTATTTGTGATTTAATTTGATAACTCAAAACTCCTATGAGAAAATCAATTACATGAAGACTAAAGGAAGTTATCAAACTCTGCTATTAGCTTACAAAAAATATTGCAATGATTTGTAACATGTAAGCTTGGCATGTTGGTACCCTTGGGAGGATGGGACATCAGAGTCACAAGGTTAAATACTGAGAGCCTGTACCATGAGGAATGAACACTTGGCAAGCTTTATTGTACAATTCTTTGTAATTTCTTTAGCTATTTAAAAATATATATTTGAAAGTTCTAAGAAAAACAAGGAAATTGGTTCTTATCCCAACTTAAATAAATAAATTCAAACTTGAAAGAGAAAAATAAACCTTGAAATCTGCCTTCAGTTACTTACCACCATGAAGTACAGAACACAGTCAGCTGAGCAGAGGGTCTCAAAGACAAATGTTACTCTTCCTAGCTCAGAACCTGTGGCTCCAGTCATAGATGTTGGTGGTCTACATGACAGAACAAAATTGCAATATCAATAATGTATACTGAATGCAGTTAGAAATAAAATTAAATCATGTGTTCTCATTAAATTGAAAATCCAGCTTCTCTGTTAATTAATCTTGTGCTTCTTGAGGAAACACAGATCCTCCCTTTCTCAGTCTGTGAGTCTACACCCTTGCTCTAGGCTGCACTTTTCTGCTTCTAAAGGAAGAAAGAGACTCACACTGGGAAATCTCAACATACAGGACTAAAACAAAGACATAAATTAATGTATAACATGCTAACTTACAAATAGAGTTGAGACAAACAATTAAACAACAAAATACACACTCCTATGACTAAATGATTTAAACTAAGTCTTTCCATTAAGGATCAACAAGTCATGGATACTACAGGTTTTGTTGTAATGCTGTTAAAACAATTCTGCTTTATCTAAAGAACATACCTGACTAACATTTATAGGTTCTTGGTGGCCAGTTATATAGATTCCTAAATAGCATACATCATTCTCTGACATACTATTGTCTACTTGATAATACAAGCATACTCCATAGAGTCTTCCTACTCCCGTATTCCTATGGAGGAAGTGAAGGTTCCTAAAGAAAGGACCAGTTTCCCTTACTTAAATCCTGGGATGTGCAAGGTTAAGATGAGGTAGTCATTGTCAGAGCCCCCAGCTCCGCTCTGGATGTGATCTCCAGCCACCTCCCAACCTAAAAAGGATAAAAGACATTTTAGTAGTAAAATTTCATTAAGAACAAAAATGTTAAAATAAGGTAACCATAAAAGACAAATACTTATTGATGTTAAAGTTAAAATATTCCAGAAAATCCCATATTTTGAAATATCAATTGTAGACTAAATGCAAAAGTTTAATTCTAGATACTAATGAAGTCATTCTGACTGGACCACTCTACATACAAGTTATTCAATGTGAGACAAGGTGACAATTTTCTCAATGAGGGATGACTTTTGAAACTGAAACAGGTGGCCTTTATCCATGCTAACCTACTAAGATGGCCACTTATTGTTGAATGGACACATTCCCACTCTGCCGACAGCCAAAAGAGAAACAAAACTTTAATTACTGAAAACCTAGGGTCAGAGGTTCTTTTCAGCTTACTATATTTTTGTTTCACAATTTAACTTTTACTAAATGTCAGTAAGTATGGCATACATGGAATAGTAGATAAACTCCCTCCCTGAGAAGGAGAAAATGTGAGGTCTACACATGCTGACAAATGCGAACACCGTGAGGTCTGTGCACAGAAGTCACATGAGGCATGTCATCTTCACAGGAACAATAATAAGCCAAGACAACCACTTTAAAGTAAGCAAAGGTGGTAAATTCACACACAGCAACAAGCAAGCCTACTGTTTAAGGACAATACCGTTAGCATTGATATAACTCCAAATGTTATCTGCTACTTCAAGAGATGTAATATAGGCATTTATTTCAGTACTAGCTTGGCAACTTGACAATTTTCACATATAATAATTTATAGAAAATTAGTATGTTGGTTACACACTAATAAAACATTAAAATAAAAATAATGGGTACTCATCTATTAGAAAAATGTTGACAATTCTGCTGCCTAAATGTTCCTATGATTGAAAACACAGAAAATCAGTTGTCAGCTTTTAATTCTAAGAGTTGAGTAACCATGAACCCCTGTAGCCCAGTGAGATGAGTGTACGGGTGATAGGAGAAGAATTTAGGTTCAGATAATAACCAATAACCATGTGACCATGGTAAGGAGGATCCAGATACCCCATGCAGAGCAAGTGATATCACGAAAGACTGTGATTATCTTTCTACGAATACGTCTTTGAATATGTGAATACCACAAAAAAGGACAGAACGTGAGAGAAGACCAAGGAAGAGGCAGCAGCAAGTAGATTGTGTGCAGTTACTATGCTTCGAGTAGAAACATGCCTCACGTATTTCAATATTGCCCAGTGAAGAGTCCAACAATTTTCCTCATTTTTTCTCTGTCCTGACCAAGAAATATAGATTTTTTTCTCTTACAAGTATCTTTGTTTTTTTATAGTCATACATTTCTCCATTACAAATCATTCTACATTTAATTTCATCTAAGTATATCCTCATTGTTGAAATTTTCTTTTCTCCTGCTTTTCATTCTTATAGAAAACATAAAACCTGACATCTTCGCATACAACTTCCTTCTTCATATCACATTGTCTCATTGGTGTAAATCCTCAGAAATAGCATTACTGAGTCAGAAAAAAAAACAAAAATTAAAAATTCTGGAAACATATTTTAAAATTTCTTTCAATGTACTGTTTCAGTATAATGATGACACACATAATATTTTATTCAATTGAGCTACCTTATGTTGGTAATTTATTTAAGCCTCTATGTTTTCTGTTGATCTCTATACTCCTATGGACATTTTATTTCCTGTGTTCCAAGTCTGTTCAGGGGAGCTATTGATTCAAAGCATGCAATTTTCAAACTGTGTGTGTAAACTCAAGAATAATGATCAAATATAATACGAAGAAAGTAAACTGATAAAATGATGTTGAGGTGACAAAGGATGGCCTCCATCATGAAGTCTTAGTGCTTAGAATGCCTGCTGCTAGTGTCATATTTTAAAAGGAATACAACCAAGTACTGGTGAAAGAACTCTGCCGCATAATTAAGTTTTCGGTAAGCAGGATTTAACTGCATCTTATGAACACAGTCATGGGCTTCATAGAAAATGGGAATTTAAAATCTTTAACCCTTTACCATGGCACAACCCTAAGCCAGAGTAAAGTGACCTACTACTGCTATGGAATATTCCTCACACTGTGTGAATCTATGTCACTGTGATTGATTTAATAAAGGGGTCGACTAGCCAATAGCTGAAATGAATACAGTTAGGCAGGAGAGTCAGACTAGGAGAATGCTGGGAGGAAGATGGGCAGAGAGAAGAGTCACGAGCCAGACATGAAGAAAGCAGAAGAAAAATGCCCCATGCTAACAAAGGTACCACCACTTGGCAGAGCATAAATAAGGAAAATGGGCTAATTTACGTTGTAAGAGCTAGGTAGTAATAAACATGAGCTATCAGCCAAGATTTGTAAATAACATAAGCCTTAGTGCATTTATTTGGGAGCTGCTAGTGGGACAGGAAAACTTTGGCTATAAATGGCGCCCAAACATTCAGCAAGAATTTCCACATAAAACCTGAGAAAGCTTTTCAAAAAGATTCTAAACACACAGAAACAGAGACAAACATAGCTTTCTAGTCTCACAGTCTAATGTCAGCCATAGTGCAGAGATGTGTCTCCTGACAGCTGCCTGTGAGATGGAGCCAGATGGCAGCTGCCATGTACTAAGCCACATGGTTGGTTCCCTCACAGGGTCATGGTTCAGAGATGCTTCTCCAAGCCAATGCCTGTGGGCTGAAGCTCCCAGCACAAGATCCACCACCATGCTGCATAGTGGAGGAGTTTCGCTCATGCAGACAGGAAAGGATAACAGATACGCAGTAAAGACAGATTCAGACAGAACACAAAACTCTAAACAGGTTACAGTGTGCTTTAAAATGTACAAAGGTTTGGGAGAGAGAAGAAAAAGAGTATATACAGTCTTAGATTTAAAAAATAGTTTGAAAATTATAAAATAATGTCCTTAAAAATGGAGTAAAGTGATATAAAAGAAAAAAAGCCATGTAAAGATGGAAAATACACAGAGAGTCTGGATACTGTATCTTATTGTGTTGCCTTTAAATTTTTTTATGCTGAGGAAGGAGCAATAGCTGCTAGAACACACTGAATTATCCAAACTGCCAAATTAAACCAACCTACATACTTTAAAAATGTCTTAACTTCAAAATGTAAGTGAAGAAATATCTAACTTTGGGGAAGAGGATATGAAAATGAAAGTTGTGGAATCATTCAAGGTTAAAAATATCAGGTTTGATCAAGAAAGACGCCCTGAAATCCTGACTACAGACATAAATAAATAGACCTAAAAGAACTACAAGACATATGATGTATATTTTACATGGCTCAGTCACATAAGAAAAGTCATCTATGTTTTATTTGTATCAAATGCAAGTCTATATTTGTATTAATACAGACATGTATGTTACCTTTAGAAGTGTATGTATTTTCAGAACAAGGGGACCAGACACCAATACAAATGGATGACCCAGGTGACCCAGCATCCAGAACAAGGCTGCTAACTGAGATGATCTAGCCTCACAGAATACTACAGCCAAGACCTAACAATCATCCTGATTTTCTCAAGGTTTCCCAAAGATGCTAGAACCCTCAGACAACAGAAAGCAGTCTCGAGAGTCTCGAGGAAACAACACACACATCCCCAAAATATTGGTTATTAATGTTTATTATTATTTAAGGGGGTTGTTTACAAGTTATTGATAATGGTCAAAAAACACTAAACAAAACATTATCTCTTAGGGAGTTCATTCTGAAAAAAAGGGAAGAATATAGAAATGATAGGATAAAAGGGTAGATGATTGAATCTACTGGTAAATTATTTAATCCACTAGTATTAAATATTGCACATTGGTATGGATTTTAGTAATTGATACAAATTTAAAATTAATTTTGCTATCCTCTATGCATATTTCTACTCTTGTTTAGGGTATTGTTTTTATGCAACTAATTTAAAAATGCAATGTGTAAGAAATATAGATTAATAGTCATATATAAGAATCAAACTTATAGTCATGTTAGATGTGTTTTAAAAGTCATACACAGGTATATTTAGAAAGTCTTCAAACACTTCAACCTAGAGAATATGGTACTTAATACATTTAATATGCTTAATAACCTAAGGCTTTTCATGACAGTTTTTTTATTGATTTTTTTTTGAGCTCTACATTTTTCTCTGCTCTTCTCCCTGCCTCTCCCCTCCCCATTTCAACCCTCCCTTAAGGTCCCCATGCTCCCAATTTACTCAGGAGATCTTGTCTTTGTCTACTTCCCATGTGGATTAGATCTATGTAAGTCTCTTTTAGTGTCCTCATTAAGTTCTCTGGGATTGTGTTTTGTGGGCTGCTTTTCTTTGCTTTAACAGAAATTTGCTTTATTTATGGTGAAGGCTAGTCATTGGGCAAAGAAGCTGTCCCTGTCTCAATTGCTGGCATCATACTGCCCAAAATGGACCAATAGGATGCAAAACGAAGCAACTGCCAAACTTTGTCAAGTCAAGATAGTCCAGTCCTTCAAAACTCCCTGCTCAGAAATGTCTGCCAGACATACTATGTCTGTAGCTCATAGCTGGATGCCACAACATCAAAGAAGAACCTAGGATGACTGTTCAGGAGGCCTGATACCCCTGTCATTGGGTAACAATTCATGCTTCTGGGATCTTTGGTGGAGTTGAAGATTAGATAGCCATAATTACAGTTTTCTTTAGTTATGATAAAAAGGTAAATCAGATGAAAACTTTAGACTCACCAAGATAATATAGATACTAGAGTATTTTCTCTAATTTTTGTCAAATACAAGTGAACTGGATAGTTTAACTGTAATTCTTACTTGATAACTGTTTTTGTTAGATATGATTTTACTATGTTAAAGTTAAAACCTTCCGTTTTATTTAGACAAAAAAAGGGAAATATTGTGAAATATTCTTTAACACCATGTGAATGTATTTCACTGTGGTTGGTTGAATAAAGAAGCTGACTGACCAATAGCTGAACAGAATAAGGTTAGGCAGGAGAGCCAGACTAGGAGAATGCTGGGAGGAAGAAGGGCAGAAAGAGGAGTCACCAGCCAGAGGCAGAGGGGGCAGGAGATGAATGTGCCGTACTAATAAAGGTACCACCACACAGCAGAGTGTAAATAAGGAAAATGGGTTAATTTAAGTTGTGAGAGCGAATTAGTAATAGCCAGAGCTACCGGCTGAGCATTTGTAAATAATGTAAGGCTCAATGCATTTATTTTGGAGTCAGCAGTACCGATGAAAACTCCGCCCACATGCTACTCCTTAAAGTGGTAAAAGATGTAGATGCTGTCACCTTCCTTGCTACATCTCTTCTGGGGTTTGGGACTTTAAACATGAGCTTCAATATCGACTTCAAAAGTGACTGCATAAAATGCAAAAAGAATACAACAGTTGTCCACTGTCCCACCTCCCATGCACACATTTATCCTCAGAGATAAGCTCTGAGACCCCCACAGTGGACACACCAAGCCCTACTATTTAATACATTTTCTATCTTAGCACTTGCAACATGCTGCTGTTTATCTTTTGCCATTTAAAGTGTGAGAGCAACATTGGCATGGATATTTTTTTTTTCTTCTTCACAGTTTAATGGCTAATAGCTTTTTTTTTTACTGTGGATTATTAGCAACTTCATCAAACAATTTATGGTCTTTCTTAAGTTGAGAACTTTTGCATTTTCGGCTGGAAGAGTGGGTGGGGTGGAGGGAGAGAGGGAGGGAGGGAGAAAGGGCTCAGGGAGTGAGTGAGTGAGGGTGACTTTTATGGGTTCTGTTTGGCATGTTACTTGTGGTTTGAGATTATTATTAGAAGCTATTTGAACTCAGATATTGTGAAGCATGAGCTGTGTCTAAACACCAAGATGCTACTAACTCACTAATGGTCAGGAAGCAGAGGTAACCAAACAAAGCAATAATTCACATCCTGGACTGGAAAGAAAAAAAAATGAAGGTGGTTTAAATAAGTACATAGAACACTTTGCCATTTGAAATTTGAGGTTTGGAGTTTTCTACTTGACATTTACATACTGTTATTGACTATTCAAAGCTGAAACTAAAGAAAGTGACACCATGGAAAGGGAAAAAAACTGTATGTTTTATTACTGTAGGAAATCCATCTGCCTGATTGCTTGATTTTTATGTAAGGGTTGGGGTAGACACACAGCCAAACAATGTGAGTCTGGTGTGATTAAAAAGCGAAGTGTAAAAACAAGTGGTGTTTTGCTGCCACGACAGCTAAGGAAGAGTCCAAACTCACCATTCATTCCATCACACTTGGAATTCCCAACATTGAAGCAGGAAGTTTTCATGTTGTCAGGGAGGACATTCCACCATTTGTACTCAAACCCAAGCGCTGGCTCTGTTCCTGCTGGACATGGCTTGCACTCTGCAAAAGATGGGAGTAAACAATCACAGTAGGCTGCATCTGGACAGTCTTCTCCGTGCCAAGCGCCTCTAAACCATGATTAGCAGAGAAATGAGAGGGAAAGATGCAATATCACCAGTTCCCATAGGAACATCTTCAAACGTGATCTGTAAAATGGTTATAGATAGAGTGCCAATGCATGTGTATGCATTTGGTGGTCTTTTTTGTATAGTTCTTCATTTTATGTACACACACACCCCCCATTTGAATGATTGTCCTTATTATCAACAGTCAACAAGATAGGATCATTATTCAAAGAATAATTAAATATAATATTTTTAAAGGAAACAATCTCACATACACAAAATGCCAGCAAGAGAGTTCTCATTAGCTGGTAAATAAATCATAGTCTCACAGTCCCTTTATCAACATTTCTCAACTCTTTGTCCTTCCAATGAAAAAAGAAATGTGTCTTCTAAAGACTTCTCCAGCAAATCAATTGAAAACAAGATCCCAAGTCTATTAATATTATCTTTCTAAAAGTGCAGTTCATGATAGACACCTTACCCTTTGTTCCATCTGAAAATGTCCCAGAAGGGCAGGGATGGCAAGAAGAAGAGCCATTGTTATAGAATCCTGGGTTGCAAGGAGGACAATCCTTCTTCTCTCCAGAAGGGGGCAGTCTGATAGCATCCGAGAGATCCTCCCTGCAGATTTTCGGCTCGATCCACTTATACATTATCTGTGTCTGGAAAAAAAAAAAGATTTTAAAATTAAAACAGAAAGCAAATAATACAATGTCCTCACAACAAAGATGTCAAATAGACAAGCCAAAAAAAAAAATCACAAACAGTGAGAGAAGATGGGGTTGAGAGAATCTAAATGGTGACAGAGTGAGAGAAAAGAAAACTCAATAACACAATAAGGAGAAAATAAAAATTTGGTAGAAAAATAATCATTACTTCTCTGTGTGTATGTGTTTGTGTGTATGTGTCTATGCATACATGCTCCTTTTCATGAATCCCACAACTAAACGGTCACTCCTGAGCACATACATATGAGCAATATTATACAGCCGTCACATGGAGAAATACATATGTATATACTCACACATGTGTGCATGTAACAACACATAATGAAAAAAGGAGGTCACAAATAAGAAAGAAAGAAAGAAAGAAAGAAAGAAAGAAAGAAAGAAAGAAAGAAAGAAAGAAGGAAGGAAGGAAGGAAGGAAGGAAGGAAGGGGTTTGGGGGAGGATTAGGAGAGAAGAAAGGGAAGAGTCAAATCATGTGATGATTTTATGATTTCAAGAATAACAGACAAACTGTAAACAACCGCTGTCCTTGTGTGTGTTTGCTTCGTTGTGTAGCCTACAGCTTCAGTACAATGACATTTCAGTACAATGTATTTTCGGTTGTGAGCCTAACCTTTAAGGGCTGAGCCACCTCTCCAGGCCTTCTGGCTCATCTGTGACCTTTTCTACTCCCTTCTTTCCTCCAGACACAGCCTTCACTACCATACTTTGCACATAGTAATCATCAAAGAAAATGCCATTTTTCAATAAGTATAGACCAAACCTCATGTGCAATCATAATGTTCGTAAATATCAAGAGTTCCTGGGCCTTTTTCAGTAACAGCAGCTATAGTCAAACTCTTCTCTCCAGAAATTGGTAGGCCTTTTCCATGTGCTCTGAGCTTCAGGACAAATGCACCCTCTGTGGTCCATGAGCACCATCAGTTAAACCCCTGTGTTATCCTCCTCCACACAAAACAATACAAAACTAGCTGTAACAGCCATGCCCAAAACACTGTCCACAATTAGTTATTCTTATGTTGAGACTGGAATACCAAATGGGTTAGCTATTCTAAAGCAAAATTGGAATGTGAACATTGAGGGATATAGAAGGTAGTATTCTATCACAAATAGTAATCAATATCAGTACTCAATAGAAGTTTTTAGAAGAGACAACAACCTTTTCATTTCATCCAATAAACTTTTGAAAATATTGTTTGTTCATTAAAACACCTTCTGTAGTAGGAAATCTATTGATTTCCAGAGAACAGAAACCACAGGCAGCACTCCACCACTGCTCCTAGTCAGGAGGAACGGTGCATTCTGAGTCTTCAAGCCACTCAAGTTGTCCTCTCAATACGCATTATTTTGTACGAAGAAGGATGCAAAGAAAAATGCTTTAAATATAGATGTCTCAACAGAATGATAAATAGCATTATTCTCTTCTTATGGTTCCTATTTCCACATTCATTTTACGGCTCATGTCATGATATTCTTTAATGTGCTACTTTATCCCTCTGCCTCTGTTACCATCTGTAAAACACTGGCTGCTACAGCTAAGTCTTCCTAAGTAGCTAAAAAAGATTCAAATTATATACTATATCCATAAAAGGTTCTCAATGCCTTTCAAAAAAAGGTAGCATAAAATTCAGAGAATCTAGATAAATAATGACTTATTATAGCAGAGACGCTGACTTTAAGTTTCCAGTTTAACAAATATAAAAAGAAAATTTAAAATCCTAGTAAGTTATTAATTTCCTGACTCTTTAATAAAAATTCATGACTGCTACATTTAGGGGAAATTTTGGTTCCTACACAGGAACAGAGAAGATGTGCAGCATTGAAGAATCTTCCCAACCTCTTCAGGACAAGCTATGCCCAAGCTTATAAACAAGGAAACACTCCAGGTTAGAGAGGGGCGTGTATGTACACAAGTGTGTGTGTGTGTGTGTGTGTGTGTGTGTGTGTGTGTGTTTCAGGCCAGACAACAACCTTGGGCATCATTTTTCTGGGTCTATCTATCTTGTCTTATAAGCACAGGTCACCAGGCCAGGCTTCTCATATGCGTGTTGGGGACTGGATGCTCACTGTGTGGTTTTCAAGGCAAGCACTTCACTAAGTCCCTGATTTGAGTTATTACACAGCTTACCCGAGAGATGCACACAGCACCTTTGAAGAAGGGTGAGTCTGACGAGAATAGAAACAATAATATTTGCAAGTAGATGTGGGAAACAAAATAACCAGCTGCCTCCAAAGTAACCAAAGAAGATTTTTAGAAGTTAAAAAAAAATACGCTTTATCCTTAAATATTTTAAAGAGAAATCGTCGCAAATTCTCCATGATACGTTTTCATTACGAACCTTCAACAAACTGCTTCTCTGTCTCTCTAAGCGAGACATATGCTTCCAAGTGCAGCTGGTGGGAAGAGAAGCTAATTAATATTAATGATATTTAGAGCCAGATGGCTCATAGTGCAGGTGAGACACCAACAATCAACTCACTCTTCAGAAAGTGAGATGGAAACACAAAGTGTTTTTATGAAACCAAAACCCTTTCAGCAGATAAGTTTGACTAGAAAGAGTCACAATGTCCTTGTAGATCTAAGCCTTAAAAGGGGGATCTCTGGGACTTGAAGGTCAGCCTGAACTACACAGGGTTCTAGGCCAGCAAAAGCTACATGGTGAGATTATGTCAAAAGAAAATGATGAAGAAAAGAGAAAAGAAGAAAAAGAAAGGAGAAAATGCACTGCATTTATAAAACATGGATACATTATTTTCTTAAATATTATAGCCATGCTCATGGATTCCCTGATGTATATGAAAAGCAAAGAAACAAAGTTCATGTATATGTATACATTTAGCATGCTTGCAAGTTTGTGCTGTGTGTATATGTCCTAAACAATACTTAAATTTGCATGGCTTTAATTAAATTAAGCCAGGTCAACCAGGTATTGTCATACTGGTCACTGGCATTATACTTGTCAATATATTAGAGCACTCAGTAATATAATAACTATGATTTTAATATATTTTCATGTTGTTCAGAGAAATTGAATCATTAATAAATCTCATTTGTTTACACTGCAGTAATACTGACTTAGTCATCATTACATGGAATAAAATTAATTTAATTTTATTAGTAAGTAAGGCAAGTTTAACTAAGGAACGCTTACTTTAAAGGTATTATACCCAACACTTTTCCTTCCATTTTAGGGGCCTCTATACGTATTTTCTAAACAGAAATAGCCTTACGTGGCATTATTGTAGGGCCATGGCCAACCAGTTAATGTTATTAGTGTCATTGTGATTAAAAATAATGGTTATATTTCTTATTAAAAATTTCCACCAATCACTTTAAATTAGTATCATTTACTCTAAATCACTTGAAGCAATATTTCTTTAAAGTATTTAAAGGCATAAAGAAAGCTTCACATTCATATAAATACGAAAAGTACAAATCAGCATCGACAGATGTAAAATTAGGAAGGAAAGCACCATTTTGTGATATCCCCCAAACTAAAGGTCCTCCTGCAGGCTGCAAACAAATCTGAAGGACACGTCACAGGAGCTACTTCACCCTCAGTGTCTCACTGACACAGGCTGGTACGGGCTCTTCTTTAATTCAAAGAATTACGGGTCAACCGTAAAGCTCATCTGGGCATGTTCCTCCAGCTCAGTGTTGTGCGTATGGTAGTTACTTTGTGGCTTGCAAACGCGATTACACAGTAGCCTGGCATGATTGAGTTAGCATGTGACTGCCTAGCTCCTCTGAGAAGTATTCTGAGTTCCTCCCAGGGCAGTAAAGGCTACCCAGCATTTTCATCCTGTGAGTGGTAGCAAAAGTTTCAAGCTGTGCTCTTCTTGGTCTTTTGACCTCTGAGAATATAGTTGTTTAAGAAAGACAGTAATAATGTGTAGAGCACCTATTCCATGCCAGGCCCTTGGCTGAAAACTTAGAGGACCTTATCTCTTCTCATAGAAGCGTTATGAAGTAGGTAGCAATATCAAAGCTGCTTTAAAGACTGAAAGAAAAGAAAATGAAGGCTTAGGAACATCAAACTGTCCAGAGAACAAACAGTTTGGGAGATCAAAGCAGAGGCAGGTTGCGACACCTAGCATCTTAAATTTCTTCTGTACAATCTGCACACACAGGTAACAATCAGAGCGCTCTCACACTGGGAAGCGGGTCAGAGAAACACAGGATGAGTTAAACACTGCTGATACCTTTCCTTCTTCATCACATGGGGTATGGATCTGGAAATAGTCCTTGGTAGTGCAGGGTGGGCGATCCACACACTCACTGGCTCCTTCTTCTGTAACATACACACAGAACACACTTTAGAAAAGGACCAATTCCTTTGTGACCTTAAGAAAAATTAAACGTCAAAACTCAAAAGCAAGCGAACATGTAAAAAAATCACTGTACTAGAGTGTAGTAACTAGCCAAGCCTTAAGCAAATAAAGGTTTGGGTTTTTTTTATTATTATTATTATTATTATTATTATTATTATTATTATCATTGTTGTTTGCTTAGTTTGGTTTGATTTTAAGAGACAGGGTTTCTCTGTAGAGCCCTGGCTGTCCTGGAACTCACTCTGTAGAATAGGTTGGCCTCAAACTCAGAGATATGCCTGCCTCTGCCTCCCAAAAGAGTACACCATTATTGCTTGGCCAAATGTTCGTATTTTTATTTTGCCTAGAGGGAGAATAAATGTTTCTATGATACAACTACATCAGGCAGCTGTTTCCAGAAGATATTAGATATCTCCTATATTATCATTGAACACTGGACATCTGGAACAAATTAAAAATTTCTAAGTGCATCTCAACCGTCCCTATGGTAACAAACCACGTGAAAGTAAACAGTTGGCTAGACTCATGCAAACACATTTGAACCATTTATCTATGGAGTGTGACATAAAGGAAAACCATAGACAAATGGAGAAAGTCATGCAGAGAAGGGTACTAGAATGTCATATGGTCCCCATCCAACATGAATTCATTCCATTGCATTGGCATGTGGTCCACCATTGCTACAACACTTGTTCTGCCTTATGAAGTACACTTGACCAACATTAGCACTGAAAGAGAAGAAAAAATTGCCAATTAGTCTTACCTGAAAATTGAGAGTCCTCCTTACACTTTATGCATTCTTTAGCACCCTTCTCAGAATAGGTGTTTCTGGGGCACAGCTGGCAGTTAAAGGAGCCTGGCTTGTTGCTGAAAGTGCCTGGCTTGCACGGGAAGCACTCTGAAGTGTATGCCACCCCTGCATGGGAAGGAAAAGCAGTGCTTGGGAGAGAGAAGCCAGGACAGTGAGCACATTAGCACCCACTTACTGCTTCTGCACAGAAGAGAGAGATGTTAAGAGCAATATGAGCCTAAATCCTTTGCTTACTGGAACAAAGGAAGATACAGTGTAGAAGCAAGCAGGAAAGACCCTAGAAACGGAAATCTATTGGTGTGTGCTTCCAGCTTTGTCCAGCAGATGTCCCAATGATTAACGAGGCGACATCCCAAGAGCAGGCACACAGGATGCAGCAAAACACACCGAACTTTAATGAAGAAGAATTGCTGCTCTAACTAAATGCAAGTTACTTGAGCATGAGCCATGACATTTATCGGTGGCTCAGCTGGTCTAGAAATGACCCATCTGGCTCAGAAGGCACAAGGGGTGTAGGAAACAGCCAGACTATTATTGGTTTTATGGATGTACAATGATCAGATTATCTGGCATAATTTACATGTCTCTAATGAGTATTGGGGCTGGAGAGATGGCTCAGTGGCTAAGAGCATTGCCTGCTCTTCCAAAGGCCCTGAGTTCAATTCCCAGCAACCACATGGTGGCTCACAACCATCTGTAATGAGATCTGGTGCCCTCCTCTAATGAGTACTGGGATCCTGTAAACAAATACACCTTCATTTTATTTAAAAAAAAAAACACTGAAGATTGTCATTGTGTTTGCTGCTTTATACTGATTAAATAATCCAGTCTGAGGGTAGAAGGGAAAAAGAAACAAAAACCGATTAATCAATTTGGTGGACATAAAACTAAGGTTTTTAGACTTGCATAAGGTCTGACATTAATTTGTGTCTTTGTTATAATATAAACCCTTGAGTCAGTTAAACCAACACTCTAATAAATATTTTAACAATAAAATTGGATGAGTGACTACTAAGGCTCGTAGCTATAAAATACCTTCGATGGTGATGTTTTTCACTAGCACGGGCTTGACTGCCTTAGAGCCCATAAGGATGCCCGTCGTCCTCCAGTACAGAATGTTTGTGCCTGATTTCAGCATCACCTACAGGAAGAAGCGCAAGACACTCAGGTCAGTATTTCTAACCACGGCCAAAAATTACTCCCTTATACCTTTTTTTCAATTCTTTATATAATCAACATTAAAATAGAATTAAAAACCTAAATACTCTTAGTTCCAGCCTAAGCTACAATGAAGTTGATTTAAAATTAAGAAAGAATAGAACAGTCTGACAATCCACACATATACTAAGGAAGAAACTAAGTCTAAAAAGATACACTTGTTCTTAAACTTCAAGGTTGTGGCTTAGACACAGAAGGGTTCTGTCACCCAGGGTGAATAAATCTGAGCCCAAGCATATATACTTTGACGGTAATGTTACTCTTCAGGTGGATCTCTGAGCTGTAAGAAGGAAAAAGGCAGCACAGTGTTTGTCTCTGCTCTGGCCTGGATATGGTGTGCATACTCCCTAGAGATCCATATGTAGCCCGGTCCCCAAGTGTGGCAGTAGTGAACTTCTGTGAGCTGAGACTGATGAGATGTAGTTACGTCACTGAGAACATTGCCTCATGAAGAGGTTAGTGCTGGTCTCATGCACTTAGTTCCCACAGGAATGACCCTAACAAAAGGATGAGTTTGGGGCTCCCTGGGACTGGGTAGAGTCTTTGCCTGGCTGACTTTTCAGGCTTCACCATGGAGCACCCTTGAAGACATTCCTACCATCTGATGCTTCTTCCCCAGGGCTGAGAAGATGCGGGTACTCTGACCTTAAACCTCCACAGCAGAATTAAAGAAGTCTTTGAGATTTAGAAAATATACAACCTTGCGTATTTTGTTCAGTGACAAAAAAATGGGTTACGTAGCTTCATAGCTTTTCAAACTATTCAACGAGTCACAGCGTGACAGGAACAAGAGAAAACGTGCTGTTCTACAGGTCGCCTGATCTAACTCTAACCTGAGAAACTTAATGGCAATCTCATTTGCTTCCTTTGCTACTGGGACATTTGCTACACCTAAATCAAACTAATTTTCTAATCAATTTCTTGCTGATGCAAGTAATTGATCCAAAGCTAGGAGGCCATTGCTTTTCCATTTGGTACCTTTATTCTTCTATGCACTCTGGCTCATGACAGTCAAGCTATACATGAAATCTGCCCTACTACACACCCTGGAAGATGTGGGGAACTAGTGCACTCAGCACATTGCTCTGGAGTTAAATCCTCAATGGTGACTACAGTATACTTACTGATGGTCAAATTCCCGCTGTTGCAGGGTGGCTGCTTGTTGGTTCCCAGCCACCTGGCTAGCTTAGACCCCAAATAATCACACAGAAACTGTGTTAATTAAATCACTGCTTGACCCATTAGCTCTAGCTTCTTATTGGCTAACTCTTACATATTAATTTAACCTATTTCTATGAATCTGTGTATCACCACATGGCAGTGGCTTACAAGCAAAGTTTTGGCATGTCTGACTCTGGCAGCGGCTCCATGGCTTCTCCCTGACGTCACCTTTCTTTCTCCCGGCATTCACTTTAGTTTTCCCCACCTAGCTCTGTTCTTTTGACCTATCACAGGCCAAGACATTGTCTTATTCATTAACCAATAAAAGCAACACATAGGCAGAAGTACCTCCCACACCATCCTGCCAACTGGGTGTTGAGCTGAACTGACCTTAAGTGTTACAAATATTATTTTCTTCTTCTTCTTCTTTCTTTTTTAAAGATTTATTTATTTACTGTGTATACAGTGTTCTGCCTGCAGGACAGAAGAGGGTACCAGATCTCATTATAGATGCCTCTGAGTCACCATGTTGTTACTGGAAATTGAACTCAGGATCTCTGGAACAGAAGCCAGGGTTCTTAACCTCTAAGCCATCTCTCCAGCCTCCTAGTACTACTACCAAGCATAGAGATGAAAAAATCTTCCTGAAAGTCTACATTGTGTGGACCCAAGGATGTGACTTTTCTATAACCATGTATATTAGGGTGAAAGTTATCAAAACAAAACTCAAGCTTCACACTGGAGACTCCATCTAGGTCCTTCCTGTCATCCTCTTGTCTGATACAGCAAGACTGCTCTCATTTCTAAAATTAAAAAAAAGAACAACCACAGAGACATTAACCAAACCAACTATGAGAAATACAGCTCTAATACAGAGCCAGGTTTTAAAACTACACCTCACTCCAAAAGGACAATATCAAAAGTGTCACAAACAAGACATGTACTAAAACATGTCACCTGAACATCTAAGATTCAAGCATTTAAAGATATGTGTGGGACAAAAGTAAACTTCATCCTATGGCATGAGCAGAAAGGGTAGAATTTTGACCAACCAATATATAGCAAGTACATAGAAAGTAGGTTGGCATTCCAAAAGTGGGTAACTGTTGTGACAATCATGTCTATGTGATGACAGCGACCACAAAAGCCCAAAAAGCAATCCTGTTAACTCCCTTCCTAAAACCACCACAGAAAACATGGAATGAAGGCAATTTATGATCTTGCCAATGACCAGATACTGGACTATCACATGTGGCAGGCACATCTGTAAACTTGCATACTCAAACTGAATAATATTTTATACTAGTTTTAAGTAGTTCCCTAAGTTGTTGAGTCCCACTTTAAAAGGGAAGAAAGCTGAGATGAACAGGGAATGACAAAGCATCCTAAGGAAAATGGAAAACAGAAAAATAATCTAAAATTTTAAATGTGAGTCTAAGAAACATGAAGGCAATTTCTTTGCTAAATGGAATTTCACTGAAGTTGAAGACCATGTTGCTCTTTTTATTTTCTTAGAATGCCTAAAAATAGTTGAGAATGGACATGCATCCTTTGGGTATATGCCCAAGAGTGGTATTGCTGGATCCTGAGGTAGACTGAGTCCCAACTTTCTGAAAAAAAGAACCACACTGATTTCCTAAGTGGCTGTACAAGGTTGCACTCCTACCAGCAATGGAGAAGTGATCCCCTTACTCCACACTCTCTCCATTATAAATAGCTGTCATTGGTGTTTTTTGTCTTAGCCGCTCTGACTGGTGTAAGATGGAATCTCAGAGTCATTTTGATTTGCATTTCCCTGATGGTTAAGGATGTTGAGCAATTCTTTAAGTGTCTTTTGGCCATTTGCAATTCTTCAGTTGGGAATCTGTGCCCCATTTTTGATTGGATTATTTGGTAGTTTGATGTCTAGTTTCTTGAGTTCTTTATATATTTTGGAGATCAGTGTTATGCCTAATGTGGGGTTGGTGAAGATCTTTTCCCATTCAGTAGACTGTCTTTTTGTCTTATTGACCATGTCCTTTGCCTTACAGAAGCTTTTTCAGATTCAGGAGGGCCCATTTATTAATTGTTGCTCTCAGTGTCTGTACTACTGAAGTTATATTTAGGAAGTGGTCTCCTATGCCCACTTATTCTTCTGACATCTAGGAGCACAATAGTTTTGGAGGGATACCTTGTTCAGCCTAGATATGGGGGGGAGTGCTTTAGTCTTGCCTCAAAGGAAGTGAAGTATCAGACATTAATGACTCCCCATAGGAAGTCCTACCCTTTCTGAGGAGTGGATGGGGGAGTGGAGTGGAGGGAAGGATGGATGTGGAGGAGGGGAAGGATTGGGAATGAGGATAGCTATATGAAATGAGAAGATTGTTTTAAAAAAATTCTTAATGAAAAAAAGAAAGTTAAGAAAAAGAAATAGTTGGGAAACAGAAGGAAAAGAATTGAACTGGTATCAACAAATCGACACCAAAAGAGACTTACAGAATGGGAGCCCCATTCTCCATTGTCTGTGAGTTTCACCCACTTGTCTGTGGTGGCATCCATCTCCTGGCACTGGTCGTTCTGAATCTGTGAGTTAAACACAAGCACACAGTAATGCTTTGGGAAGAATAGCTTTCATTCATTGCTGTTCCCAGTGCACGCTGCAAAAGCATCCTTTAACCCATTTAAAACAACACCAAAGTAATCTCCAGCAAGCAAACACACCAAGAGCCCTGGAGGTTACAGTACAACTGCGTAAACCATCTCATTGTTGTAACCAAAGGCCAGGCCAGTGAAAATAATTACACTGGAAAGTCAGCACCAAACCTCCACCCAGCTTACCCGCGTGGTCAACAGTTCATATTCACCATGCAAGCTCAAGTTTAGAAGCTAATTAAATTAATTAGCTTTTTAATTTATTAGTAATTTAATTCAACTGTTTCTCTTTTTGAGAATTTCATTCATGAGTATACTGTATTGAAATCATTTCTAACCCTCCTTCTCCCCCTGAAGGTCCCTGCTGCACATCTCCAACCTCATCTCCAACCTGGGATTCTTGACCTCATCTGCATTTATTATACATCTATAAACACCCACAGAGTCAATAATAATGCTCCTCATAGGAGCTCATGTTAAGGACGAATACTTGGAATTGGTTAACCTGTTTGGGATTACACTCAGAAGAAAACTGGTTCTCCCTCACTCATTGATGGCAGAATGACCCCACCTATGGGTGGACGCTTGTGAACTTGCCCCTCCCGCACTGGCATGCTGACTGGTGTGGCCACTATTCAGGTCTCTTTTAGGTGACCATGCTGATAAGATTTTTTGGTGCAGCTTCTGTCATGTCTAGATGTCACTATCTCGCAGTAGGTGTCCTGAAATTTGGGTTCTTAAAACTCTTTCTGTCCCCTCTTCTGCCATGTTCCCTGAGCCTTGGGAGTGAGGGGGTTGCATTGTAGATGTAGCAGCTGGAAATGGGCACCCCACAGTCATCTATCTCTTCATTTTCACCAGTGTGGACCTCTGTTATGACCCCCATCTGATGCCAAAAGAAGGGAGAGCTACATTTATCTGCAAATTTCATTGACAGCAGTAAAAATTTAAATCAGCAAATAGTGTGTCTTGGCTGTCAATTTCCCAGGACATAATCTAAATATGTTGCTAAGTGGTTATGGATAAAATCTACTTACTAACCCTTGTAATGGAGTAAATATTTATCATTTACCATGACAGGTAAGATGACTAGAGATAAGATTTTTTACATTAAACATCTTGAACTCTCTGGGTAATCCTTGAAGAGTGTTCAGAGGTTAGGACACTACTTTTTCAGGTCTACAAAAAGTACAGAGACACCTATAAGCCAGGCTATCATTCTGGTACAGCAAGATTGTCAGCAGCAGGGTGGAGAAGGAGCTCATCACATGTTCATCCCCCATCAAAAACTATCTTTCTCTTCTTTAAATTACTCTTGCTGCCTGACTTCTTTTTCTATCTGTCACAAAACTTACAGTGTTCTCACGAAGAGAACTGTCTAAAGACTTAAGTAGAAAATAGTTCCATTTGTGATCCCAATATCAAGAGAATATCCAGTTGATATTTTCCTTTAATTGAATTTGTGTCCTATTCTTCCTCTGACCACCATGTGACACCAATGTTAAGTCATTTCATAGGTGCTACAGGCTCTCATTGAACAATGAATGACTAGGCACACTAAAGGCTTTTCACACGTGAAAGCAGATATCAATTCCACTGCTCATTTTGAAACTAGGTAAGGTGCAATCTTGGACCAATAACCTCTCTAGGTTTCAGCTTCCTCATTTTTAAAAGGCATGGCAGTGCTGAAGGAAAGGCTCACTCGGTGCCCAAATTCAGGGCTTCAATACTTCAAATTAAACACTGTTTATATGTATTTCTCTTCACATCCACCTACATCGTTCTTATCTTCAAACATTTCCTTGTCATCACTGACGGATGATGACTGAGAAATGTTGACCTGAGTCAATAAAGCATGATCTATAAGTGTAAAACACCAATACAGAAATCAGCATGAGTTTAACACCCCTTTCAGACTCTAAACCAGATGAATACAGGCATCTCTGTCAGGAAGGAATGAAATATTACACCTTAAAAACACCTTTATGGACTACTCTCAAGGGACTTGTTGGGAAATACAAAGAATCTGCTATTCACAAAAATTAGACCCTTGTCTGCTTCCTAACTTTATTTTCTGCAATACTTTATTTTCTGCAATACTGCTAAAAATATCTCAAGAAATATTAATTCATTCTCACAAGACTGTTTGCAAATAAGATACACTTTAAAAAGTATATCTGTCTAAATATTGCTTAACATCCTAAAACATCAAGATATACCCACATTAAAATATTCTCAAAATGCCTTATCAAACAACCCACTTCACAGACGGGAACAGTGATGACCAGAAGGTCAGACTAACTGCCCATGAACACACAGCTTATAATTATAGAGTTAAGATCAGAGCCAGAACCTCTTCACTTCAAACGCAAGGCTTATACATTCATGGGAAATAGTTCTTGCCTTCAAACTTTTGATATAGAAACTACAATTACTGATTTAGAAACACTCATCACCAAGATCAATATAAATTTGTTTTAGAATTGTTAGTATAGTCTTTTTATAAAATCTGGATCCCATTGTTGGCAAAAACAAACACTGTGCTTAGTGTAAGTCCATCTGAAAACATTTTCTCAAGAATTCAGGTCACTGTCATAATAAATGTTACTAGATCAGATACAGCTTACATTAGTTAAATAGCCTCTGTAGTTATTATGTAGAACAAATTTAAAAAAAACATCCTGAGACAGATATTGGGGTTCAACCTGAAGATCAGAAAAGCAAAGCAGCCAGCCACTAGAGATATCTTACCTCTATCAAGGCTCAGAAAAACAAAGGGACAATCCTGCAATGTTCTCCACCAACCTCAGACTCCACACTCCACTGAGTTCCTGTCTCTTCCCCTTTATATTCCTCTCTCCGCCCATCACATCACTCCTGTCTCCACCTCCCTAGTGCTAGGATGTGATTCCAAGTTCTGGGATCACCTTTGTGTAGGCTCTTTTTCTCTTAGACAGATTCAATCTTATGTATCCCAGGGTGACTTTGAACTCAAAGAGATCCTTCTGCCTGTCTCCTGAGTCCTATAATTAAAGGTGTGTAGCACCACTCTCCGGCCTGTATGGCTGATAAGTCAGACTACTTTGCCCTCTGATATTCAGGCAAGTTTTATTTTTTAAAACACAAATAATATACCACTATATTATTCTGTCAGTATATAATAATGTCTTAGATTCTATCATCCTACTTAAGCTCATGACAGACACATCAACTATTTCATTCAGGGAATCCTTTCAACAGTTCCACATTCACAGAAACAGAACATACAGACTTTTTTTTCTTTTGAAATAATTGTGAATGAACAAATAATTTAATCAGAAAATATTTGCTGACTTGTAAGGAAATAGTTTAAGTTCAAAACAAAAAATTAATATAATTTTAACATAATAGAAACTCTTATGAGGACTTCATGGTAATGTACATGGTACATAACCAGGATGAGGACCTTGGGTCAGATCCCCAGCATGTATAAAAGATGGCTGTGGTGGTACATCCCTAACCCCAGCACTGGCAGAGCAGAGGAAGGCCAATCCCCAGAGATGGCTGGCCAGCCAATGTGGCTGAATCTGTGAGCTCAGGTTCACTGAGATACTCGGCTTCAAAAATCTAAAGTGGAGAGTGAGAGAGGAAAATATGTAACATCTGTCTGTCCTCCACACATGCACACACATGTTCCTTCACATGCACACACATTATGAACATGTAAACATCAATATTAATCTACACACACAATGCATAGGAAGTAATAGCTCTGTAGCTAAAAAAAAATGAATCTTGGAAAAATTATTTGTGATGTACAGTCTAAGCCAAATAGCCACCTGATGAACATTACCAGAGGTGAAACAAGCCAACGTTATTCCACAAGAAAGATCTGAAAAGTAAAGAAACAATATTAATTTGAACACAAAGTACATAGGGGGAAAAACTTTGTTTTAACATTGAAAGATCCAGTTAACACCTTCCAGAAAATTAGGAAGCATAAAGTGGAATGAAATAGTAGTTTTACAGACTGTCATATGAATGTTTCTTAAAAATCAAATTCTAGAATATGAAAAGCCTTACAAAGAACTCAAAGAAGATGTTGTTGTCCACATACTGGTACTCAAAGAAGACATAGCCTGACTTCTTCAGGTGCACGGCGTAGATCAGAGAGACAGTGCAGTCATCCCGGTTAGACTCTATATAGTTCCCACGAGGAAGCCAAGAAGAGCTGGGAAAACAGAACCAGAAGTTTTATGTAAGAGCTCAGAAACCTCTTCTAGCCACAGTCCTTTCAGAGTAGCAGAAGTAGGTTCCATGGGCAAAAGAAGGCCACATCACCAGCTTTGCTGGAACTCAGAGGTTGAACTGCACTATTGAGAAGTTTATTTTTTATTTAATTTTACTTAAAATATAATTACATCATTTTGACTCTTTCCTTTCCTCCCCCTAACCTTTCCTATGTCCTCCCATGCCAGACCCTCCCATGAACACTTCCTGATTCCTTCTCAAATTGTCCTCAGAATAACAACACCAACAGACATGGAAGGTATTCATTACAAAAACTACAGTCGACCAACTACTGCTGAGAGAGGGAGAGTTAGTCTTCTCCAGGGGTGAATCCCAAAATTGGTTATTCAATACAAAGTAGTCATCCTTGCAATCAGACACACACAAGCAACAGGAAATGGATTCGACAGGTTGTGTTTATATAGTTATGTGTGTGTGTATTTTTATACACAGTAGTAACAATAGCCATAGAAAAACATTTATTGTTATAGCATATGACATCTTAAATCTTTTTAAGACTATATGGCCAATTTACTATACAATGCTTTTTGTTTATTAAAAGCAAAATGACTAATATTAATATCTACAACCTCAGGTAGAATTACTCTTTCAAATAGCATCTGAGTTTGACTTATAGACACACACATATACACACAGGGAGAGGTGGAGAGAGGAAGAGAGAGAGCAAGAACAGGTCTATGGAAAGAAATAGTACTACCAAATGCTAAATATTTAAATTGATATATAAAGTTGTAGTACTTTTGACCTCTTAAATTATTGAAGAAGTCATGAATTAGAAACCACAACCTTCTTCACCACCAAGTTAACGCTAGATCCTCTACAGCACCTAAGAATGTGATGTTAGCAATGGGTCTTTCAAACAGAACACTGGTATGTGTCAGGGTTTACAGCATGCTTCACAATATCTGACAGGTGCACCAAGAAGAGGATGTAAATGTGCATTATTGTGCTAAATATAATGATTTAGAAGATGAAACCCTGTCTACACTATAATCAGAACCCACACTATAATCTGCAGTCTTCAAAACTTAGGGTTAGCCAAGAGATCCTAATAAAAAAATCACCAAACAGAGCAAGGAAAAAATAAAACATGATGGTGACTCTCAGTCAAATTTTAAATTTCGAGTTATCCAACATCAAGACAATAAAAAGTCAAAAGCCACAGACCTGAAAGAAATATCACAAACACATGCATATGTGTGTATAACATACAGCAAGTATTTCACAGATACACACACATATGTCTCATGTCCATAATGTATAAAGAACTTCTTGGGCTCAGTAATTAAGCAGTCAATATAACCCAACTGGTTAAAAAGAAACAAACAGGATGTAATGACCGATGACTAGGGAGAAGAGGAAAACAATAGCCAACCGAAATTTATGTTGAGAAATTATTAAAGAAACTATATTGAAAAAAATCTACTTATCATGGATTTTTCTTGATGAATAGAATGTCAATATTTATGTTCACCAGAACAAAGACCTGGTGTCCCATCACAAGCTGCTCCTGTCCCATGCTAAGGCACTTTTATGCATGCATGGTGCTGTGCTTGGCCAAAGCCACACTGAAATGACTTGCCAGTTTAAGAGGAGTGAGCATTGGTGGTGGTTCTATAATAATTTTGGTTCTCAACTTGGTCAGATTGAGAAAAGCCTAAAGCACCCCTTTGGCTCTGTCATGCAAGCTTTACCAGAGATAATTCAACCATGAGAGTTTGACCTAATGAATCCATGAATGGATTCAAATTCTGAGTAGAGTCTTGAGCAGTGACAGAGGTAGGGAGGGTAGCGCATGCTTGGAAGGTAGACCATGGTAGTGCATGGTCACTTCAGGCATGTTCTTGGGAGCTGTATCTCGTCATGTCTCCTATTTGTTACTGACCTGTCTTGCTCTGCTTGCTGTTTGTTATGAGTTGAACAGCTCTGCTCTCCCACCCCAACCCCATGGTGGACTAAAGCCATGAGAAAAGCACGCCTCTCCCACTTGGGTTGTCTCTAAGGATCTTTTCGAGAAAGTAATTAATGCAGTCTTGGAGCTGCAGAACTAAACTAAATAAATGTCATTAAAAATTCCTCAATATCAGGTGCTCTAAAAATAGAAATGCATAGACCAATACAGACGGACAGACACACACACACACACACACACACAGAGAGAGAGAGAGAGAGAGAGAGAGAGAGAGAGAGAGAGAGAGAACAATTTCCTTCTCCAAAGAGGAAAATAAACCATTGCCACTGAGCTGAGAAAGAACAGAAGACTGAAGGGAAAAAGAGTGAAGGAAGATGGAAGGGATAAACCAAGAAATGCATCTCTTAGCTGAGCTGATTCCTCAGTGTCTTTCAACCATGATGAAGATGCCAGCTTCCTGATGAAGCATTCTTGTCAGAAGGCAGCCAGAGGCTTCCTGTTTTACTACCTCTACTTTAAGTTCCGAAACATGGCCACATTACAGGAAGTGTTGCAGAGTCAGTGGAGAGAACAGAAGGAAGGGCCTTTCAAGGGAAAACACTTTTCTTTTTTTCTCCAAGACAAGTTAGCATTTCTCCAGCGCTGTCATATGCGAAGCTAGTGATCAACTAGCAATTAAGCAAAAGACCTTTCAACATTAGATCCTTAACCCACACTCCTAGAAAATAATCAATGCCTTAATGAAGGTCAAACACGCAAAGAAAAGGGGCAAAAACATTAAATTTCTCTTTAAAAATTAGAGAAAGGTTAGTAGAAATACCACAGCACAAAGTTTGATTATAAATATAAGATAATGAACTCATTTTTCTAATAGCTCTTTTGCATTCTGCATACAATATCTATTAAATTGTGAAGCCAATTATTTTCTCATTAAAAATTTAGCTACATTCCTTGTAATGGCAGTCCAAAAACCACCGCTCTTCTAAGATGTTCCCTGAGTCTTAGGTACAGGCTTTGTGCTAGAGTTGTATAATGGACGTTGGCCATCCCACAACCAATTGTTCAAGTTGTGTATTCCTGTATGGTCTCACAAATGATCCAAAAGAGAAGCTTCTGGGATGAGGGATGAGAGCTAAATTTATCTGTAGGTATAAGCTTAACTATTTAGAATACTGTTGGAAATTGTTCTGGCTTAGGAAAGGGACAGTAATAGGCTCTTCCCTGGGGACCATGACCTCATCAGACATGAATAGTTGGTTGTCTGCACTACGAAGCATGAGTTCTTTTGATCAGGGCTTGAGTCCATTTACACAGTTGGCAGTGGTGAGATGGAGGTGCTGCTACTGGACTCTTGAACTTCTTGTCATGCTAGTCATTGTTGTAGTTAATAGGTTTTACACTTGGGGAAGACTATTGATTGCTTTCCTCTATTGGCAGCTTGCATAGCAACTTCAAATACTATGAAAGCTTGTCCTTGGCGAGGAAGTCTCCAGATCAGCTCCAGCTCAATTCCTCCAGGTCTGAAGTGTGTAGCGTCTTCAGCAATAGAGTCTTCCCTTCAAGTTCTTGAGGCAACCAAGTAATAGCCTATATTGGACGGTAACGGGGGTCTCTTGGACTCCCCTGACAAAACAAAACCCAAAGGGCAGTTTCCCACGCCTGGGTTTTTGTTAGTCTAATACTATTAGAGGGAGGGAACAATATTATCCAAGTGATGTAACCTTATTAAATGTGTGTGTGTGTGTTAAGTAAACATTCATACTGAAAAAGAATTGGAAAGATTGTAAGAGTCAGAGGATTAGGATGTATGCTGTACCTATGAAGTCTCAATGATAACGCTCACCTAAACAAGATCTGCACCATGACACCACCAGCTGAAATGACATTGGATGAGAGAATCTCACAAGGCCCCACTCATAGATGAAGAACTATAGGCAATTAATGGCTGCTTCAAGAGGGAAAATCAGTCATTCTCAAGGATGAGCCCCCATTAGATTATCCAGTCCCAAATGGTCAGTCATAAACAAACCCACATTTGAACAACACTAAATGGACTCAGCATCAAGTATTTATATGCATATATATGCATAGACACACATATATACATATATATTAATGGATATGTATGTTTGTAATAATAGAAGTCATGAATTTGAGAGAGGTTGGGGTGACACAGGAGGAATTAGAGGGAGGAGAAGAGGGTGGGAATTGTGTAAATAAAGCGCTCATTTGTTAAATCATTCAAAAATACAACCCTTTGCCCTGTTCTCATCTACAATCCTCATCAGGACTAAAACCGTCCTCCACTTTTCCTAGAAAAGAATGACTACACCTTTGCCAAGTCTTCAAAGTGCAAAGTGTCGTCGCTTGCGGTCTTACTTGTTACAGCCACCTGGCCTGCTGTCAGAAGGGCCCACCACAGTGTCCATGAATGTGGCAACGTTGGAAAATCCCGCTGGCAACTCATCCCATTCATCAAATTTGATGCCACTGCCCAAGGAGTAGGTGCCTTCGACACACTTACTGCATACCTGGTTCTTCATTTCTAGATACTCTCCAGAGGCACAGGAGAAAGCTGGAAGGCAGAAGAAGGTACAGTCCATTAGTCATTGGCCTCTTCCAGTAAATGTCTCTCCTTTGTATTGTCAGCAGAGTTATTTTATAAAACCCCAAGGAAAGCCTTCCAATGTCTTCCTAGTTGCTCTTTGCACCCCAAAATCTTCCTCAACCTATTCTACTCTCCTCGCCTTTCTCTCCACACTCTTTTGATCAAAACAAAATGCATATTAATCCTCTCATCTGCTACTGTGACTTTTCTTCCCAGGGGTTTCACCTTATCTCTATTGGATAACTCTAGTTCCTATGTAAAATGACCGTCTTTAAGCCCAATTATCCCGATCCAATGCTGTCATCTGTGCCCACCTCCATGGCCTAGCAGTTCACTTTCCACAGCTCCTCCACTAAGACACATAGAAATTACTGATGAAGGGAAGTACTACTTTTTCTCCATAGAAAAAGAGGTCGTTACTTTGGGGTCCTAGTTGTAGCTAGTATATGCTAAGTTCAAACCAAATGTTGGTCCAACAAAGAACAAAATAGAAAGGGGATACAGGATAGTGGTGCAGTAGCTAAGCAACTTATCCCCACTCTGAAGCCTTTTCAACATCTTCCTCCTTTGCAATATTTACCATGGCAACTGGCCATTTACACCACCCTCATCCATGTCTAAAGCCAAGGTCTCTGCCTATTTAAGAGCTAGACTAAGCCAGGAGTTTTGCTGCTAAGTTATTACTCATTCAATACATGCAAATCAATGTTTCCACAGTGCATGGCCCTGTGTGGGGTGGGATTAGAGCTCAAGCCTGGAGAGGGGCTATCTAATCCCTTAATCAGGACATTAAAGGAATAAGAACAAAATAAAATGTTCCAATTAACTGATGAAAAGAAATCTCCCAACCCAGGGAGGCAGCAGAGCCTCATAGGCAGGCACACACCTCTTAATACAGTGGAGGACTTCAACAGAAATAAAAACAAGCTGTCTTTTAAAAAAAATCTAATTAAAGAATTAGAGCTCAGACCCACTCTCATCCACCTACTCACCCACTAAACTAATAGAATGATTCTCTTTAGAAAAGCTTAATACTGCTCTTTGGTGAACTGGAAACATTCAAATCAATATTCTGAGATCAGTAAAGCAACAGAATACCAGCGAAGGACAGGCAGAGAATATTGCACAAGATCAAAGTTAACCCGGATGCAGGAAAGGAAGGTCATCTTGGAACAAGGTTGTTACAGCTCTTGTTA
This sequence comes from Microtus agrestis, assembly GCA_902806775.1. Taxonomy (NCBI): domain Eukaryota; kingdom Metazoa; phylum Chordata; class Mammalia; order Rodentia; family Cricetidae; genus Microtus; species Microtus agrestis. The sequence goes on from CADCXT010002104.1 coordinate 638,697, forward strand.
ATTCTGTGACATTGAATCCACTAATTGTCTCTTCGGGCTTTTGTTTCCGAGGTAACTACCATGGTGGCTGCCTCACGGGGCTATGTTAAAAAACGTAATACTGCAAATATGGCGCAGCAGTTGGGGTGACTTCCCGGTCATACTGCACATGCTCACCATGGCGGCTAGTAGCAGTATGAGAACAACCAGCAAAGAAACAGTTAAGGAAACTATTGCTTTTAGTTTCAGTGAGTTAAAGGTCTTCTAGTAAACTCAGAATCTAACAACAATCCCCTAATATAACTAATGTGATCAACAACAAAGCAACATCCTAAACTCTCCCTAAAGACAGTTTAGTCTGAAATCAAATATTGATGTTTTAAATTGATTAGCAATTAATAAAGATGTTTCGTTTCACCTTATAGCTTATTACCCACCATGAAGGGAAATTTAGGAAAGAACCCACGGCAAGAAGATGGAGGAAAGAACTAAAGCAGAGGCCATGAGGAGTGCTGTTTACTGGCTTGCTCTCCATGGTTTGCTCAGTCTGCTTCCTTACGGAAGCCATGACCACCCATAGTGGACTGAGTTTTTACACATTAGTCAGTAACTAAGAAAATGCCCCCAGAAGCATGCCTAAAGTCCAATCTGAGAGAAGCCATTCCTCATGTGAGGTTTCTTCTTTAAATGACCCTAGCTTGTTCCAAGTTGATTTAAATAAATAATAAATAAATAAATAAATAATCCAGTCTGTAAATTATTGTGAATGCCTAAGTTTATGGATTTGAAGATTATGAATAAATTATGCAAATATAAAACCCACAAATCATGAGTATTGACTGTATTTATAAGAGACTCATAAAGGAAAAAGGTACTATATACATATGCCAGGTAAGAAAACTGAGCCACGGTATATTTTATATTTGAATAACCTGGTTACCCAGTACCTGACCAACGAACATCACAGATAATAGAGTCTAGCTTTCTTGGTTCTAAAAGCGCTACCCTACCTTAAAGAAAACGCAAGGGAACTAATAACCAGTGTCCAGAGGAGAAGCAATTATAACTAATTCAATACAACCCTGCCAGCTGTTAAATGGTATTCATCTGCAACATAAGACAATATTTAATTCCCACTCTCATATTAGTTGTAAGTTTCTCATATGTTAAACTGAAAACATGCATTTGGGAACTATTTTAGCAAGCTCCTAACTTCTGTAGGTCTAATAACTTTATTTATGAATGCAAGATAAAAGTAACATCCATCTCAAAAAACTAAGGGAATAGGTGACTGGGCACTGTTCAATACCCCTGGCATATGTGACAAATAGTTGTATTGGACACTATTCATATCAGGAGCATGTAAATGATAACTAGGATGATGCTCCCTTGTGTCTGCAGAACAGCTATGTTGTCCAAATTCAATGGATAAGGGCCTTTAACAACGCAGCAAAGCTAAGATGTCCTAAAGTATTTCATCTTTTAATCCTTTTTAATCCTTTGCTTCTATTCTGTCTTTCTTTCATCCCAATAGGCACATATCAAAGGAAGAACTACACACTCTGGTTAAAATTTAATTGATATCACAAGATTATACTGATTTAACTTAATTGATTTAAATTTAATTAATTTCACAAGGTTATAGCAATGCCTACCTCTGCTAGCACTCCCAAGCATCTCCTTACTTGATACTTTCTCTCAAACTGTCATTAACTTTCTCTCGTGATACTGATCTTGGCAGTCAGGGTTTAGTATGGTCCACAATTTCAAAAACTAAATTCTTTGTTTTGCTCTTGTTTGTCTGTTAGTATAGCATAGGATACTTTATTAGGCAGGGTACTGCACAGTTTTTATAGATATTAGCTGTTGTATGGATTGGCCATATTTCATTTTAATTAATTGGTCATTTCTAAAGTAAAGTTAAAAAAAAATAGACTCTTCCCAACAACCTTGAAATCCTATAATAACTGAATGAAACTGACAATTAGCCAACCCTGAAGCTTCTGTGGAAGGACTATGTTAGTTTTTCAAAGCTTAGACAAAATACCTAAGCAAAACAAATGAAAGAAGCATGGTTTCATTTTGGCTCGCATCCATCATGGTAGAAGGAGCATGGTGGAACCGATTTTGCCATATCATGGTGGGCAATAACCAAGAGAATGCTGATAGTCTCTGACTTTCTCCTTTCTTGCTTGTTACTTCATCTGGACTTCCGTCCTGCTCCCCACTGCTGCCTACAGCGCGGTGCTATCCACATTAGAATTCTCTTCCCTTAATTCTCTCTGGAAAGAACCTCACAATTACACCCAGAATTGCTCTTGGCTAATCTGCTAGGACTTCCTCAATACAATCACAATGAGAAAAATAGAAAGCAGACAGACAGACAGAAACAGAAAAGGAGGGAGATGGAGAGAGATACAGACACAGAGAGACAGAGACAGATGAAGACAGAGACAGAGAGACAGAAAGAAAGAGAGACACAGACCTTCTTGTCTAAGGCTGCCACTGTTTAGCAGTGGTCTCAGTCTGGGCTTTCTTTACCACAGCAGCAACTAGAAGAGAGAGATTTAAATCTCCACCCGCAAAGTCCAAGCTGAACCGGGAGGTGATCCACTCACTTTCCACTGACTCTGTTTTCTTGATATGTTTCTACAGCTATGACCCTGAAAGGGCTCAAATACGCAGGCGCAAAGAAGCATATGGAAAACACTGTACTAGGGCATCAACAAATAACAAAGCCATGGCAGCTTTTGTGACCCTCAGAGTTTCTGTTCTCACATTCCACTTGGACATCCCACCCTCTTCCTCTTCACAGGTCTGCTTACAGGACCCAGTAAGAGATCATGAAAGGGAGAGTCTCTGTGGGAAAAAGAGTGTGATAGAAAAAGTAAGTTATTAGAGTGAATGCAAGAAAAATGTGCCAAGAAGTACTTAATAAATCACATTGCTTATATGCTAACTATTCTCTTGGATTTATGTCTATCAGTAAAAAGTCTATTTTTAATCTGTTTATCATGGAGACTCTTGGTTTTAGCTCTCCATCTAGAGACCTCATGTTTTAAAAGACTACAGTTATAAATTACACATATTCTTTTAAACTTTTTATTCATTTTACATATGAACCACAGCTCCCACTCCCTCCCCTTCTCCTGTTTCCCACCCACCTATGCAGCACAACCCACCCTCCCCAGCCACTGCTCAGAAAGTGTGAGGCCTCCTATGGGGAATCAACAAAGCCTGGCAGATTAAGTTAAGGCAAGATTAAGCTCCTCCCCTCTGCATCAAGACTGAGCAAGGCATCCCACGATAGGCAATGGGTTCCAAAATGCCAGTTTATGCACCAGGGGTAGATCCTGGACCCACTGCCGGGCCCCCCTCAAAGAGACCAAATTATACAACTGTCACCCACATGCAGGGGGCCTAGTTCGCTCCCATGCAGGCTCCCCAGCTATCAGTCTAGAGTCCATGAATTCCCATGAGCTTGGGTCAGCTGTCTCTGTGGCTCTCTCTGTGGATTTCCCCATCATGATCTTGACCCTGCCCCCTTGTACATAAAATCCTCCTCCCTCTCTTCGACTAGACTCCTGAAGCTCGACCCAGTGCTTGGCTGTGTATCTCGGCATCTGCTTCCATCAGTTACTAGACGAAGGCTCTATGATGACAGGGTTTTCACAATCTGATTACACGGGAAGGACAGTTCAGGCACCCTCTCCACTATTGCTGGGAGCCTTAGCTGGGTCATCCTTGTTGATTCCTGGGAATTTCCCAAGTACCAGGTTTCTCCATAACGTCATAATGGCTCCCTCTATGAAGACATGTCTTTCATTGTTCTCCCACTCCATCCCTCCCCCAACTAGACCATCCCATCCCCTCATGTTCTCATCCTCCATCCACACTCCTCTACCACCTCCACCCTCAGTTTACCCAGGAGATGTCTCTATTTCCCCTTCCCGGGGCAATCCCTGTGCCCCTCTTAGGGTCCTCCTTGTCACCTAGTTTCTCTGGAGCTGTGGACTGTAGTCTAATTATCATTTGCTTTGCATCTAGTAACCACTTTTGAGTGAGAGCTTACCATGTTTGTCTGGGTTACCTCACTCGGGATGACTTTTTTCTAATTTCAACCATTTGCCTGCAAATTCCATGATGTCATTGTTTTTATAGCTGAATAATACTCCATTGTGTAAATGTATCACATTTTCTTTATCCATTCTTCAGTTGAAGAGCAACTAGGTTGTTTTCAGGTTCTGGCTACTACAAATACTGATATGAACATATCTGAGCAAGTGTCCTTGTGGTATAATTGAGGATCCTTTGGGTATATACCAAAAAGTGGCATTACTGGGTTGTGAGGTAAATTGAAACCCAGTATTCTGAGAAACTACACCACTGATTTCCAAAGTGGCTGTAAAAATTTACACTGCCACCAGCAGTGGAGGTGTGTTCCCATCACTCCACACTCTCTCCAACATCTGTTCTCAGTGTTTTTTATCTTAGCCATTCTGACAGGTGTGAGATAGTATCTCAGAGTTGTTTCAATTTGTATTTCCCTGATGACTAAGGATGTGGACCATTTGCTATTCTTCTATTGATAATTTACTGTTTAGAACTATACTTAATTTTTAATTGGATTATTTGGTATTTTGATGTCTAGTTCCTTGAGTTCTTTATATATTTTGGAGATCAAGATCAGCCAGATGTGGGATTGGTGAAGAACTTTTTCCATTCTGTAGGTTGTTGTTTTGTCTTAAAGACAGTGTCCTTTGCCTTACAGAAGATTTTCAGTTTCAGGAGGTCCCATTTATTGATTGTTGCTCTCAGTGTCTGTGTTACTGAAGTTATAGTTAGGAAATGGTCTCCTGTGCCAATGCATTCAAGGCTACTTTCCACTTTCTCTTCTATCAGGTTCAATGTAACAGGATTCATGTTTAGGTCTTTAATCCACTTGAACTTAATGTTGTACGTGGTGACAGATATAGATCTATTTGCAATCTTCTACAGGTTATTCAGTTATGCCAGTAATATTTGTTGAAATGCTTTCCTTTTTCTATTGTACAGTTTTGGCTTCTTTGTCAAAAATTAGGTGTTCATAGGTATGTGGATTAATGGCAGAATCTTTAATTTGACTCGATTGGTCCATGTGTCTGGTTTTATGCCAATAACAAGTAGTTTTTATTACTAGAGCTCTATAGTAGAGCTTGAAGTCAGGAATAGTGATGCCTCCACAAGTTCCTCTACTATACAAGATTTTTTTAGCTATCCTGGGATATATATATATATAGTTGAGTATTGTTCTTTTGAGGTCTGTGAAGTATTGTCATGATTTTGATGGGGATTAGATTAAATTTATAGATTGCTGTTGATAAGATTGTCATTTTTATTATGTTGATATTACCTATACAAAAGCAAGGTAGATCTTTCCAATTTCTGGTATCTTCTTCAACTTCTTTCTTCAGAGACTTAAAGTTCTTGTCATACAGGTCTTTCACTTGTGTGGTTAGAGCTACCCCAAGATATTGTATATTATTGGTGGCTATTATAAAGGGTGATATTCTCTGATTTTCTTCTTGGCCTATCATTTATATATATTTCATTTATATATAGGAGGGCTACTGATTTTTTTTAGTTAATCTTGTATCCTACCACATTAATGAAGGTGTTTATCAGTTGTGAGAGTTCATTTGTAGAATTTTTGGAATCATTTATGTATACTTTCATATAATCTGCAAATACCCAAAGTTTGACTTCTTTCCAATTTGTATTCCCTTGTTCTTATTCATTGTCTTACTGTTCTAGCTAGAACTCCTAGTACTATATTGAATAGATATGGAGTGGACAGCCTTGTCTTGTTCCTTATTTTAATGGAATCGCATTGAGTTTCTCTTCATTTAATTTGATGGTGCCTGTCAGCCTTCTGTATATTGCCTTTTATGTTTAGGTATGTTCCTTGTATTCCTGTCTCTCCAAGACCCTTATCATGAAGGGGTGTTGGATTTTGTCAAAGGCTTTTTCAGCATCTAATGAGATGATCATGTGTCTTTCTATTTGTTTATGTGGTGGATTACATTTACAGATTTTCATATGTTGAATCATCTCTGAATCTCTGGGATGAAGTCTACTTGATAATGGTGAATGTTTTTTATTTTTTATTTTTATGTGTTCTTGGATTCAGTTTGGCAGTATTTTATTGAGTATTTTTGTCTCAATGTTCATGAGGGAGACTGGTCTGTAATTTTCTTTCTTTGCTGCATCTTTGTGAAGTTTGGGTATCAGGGTAACTGTAACTTCATAAAAGGAGTTTGACAATACCCCTTCTGTTTCTACTGTTTGGAACAATTTGGTGAGTATTGGTATTATCTCTTCATTGAAATGTTAGTAGAATTCTGTGCTGAAACCATCTGGCCCTGGGCTTTTTTTGGGTGGGAGAATTTTAATGACTGCTTCTATTTCTTTAGAAGTTAAAGGCCCATTTAAAGTATTTAATCAATAAAAAAATAAAAATAAATAAAGTACTTATCTGATCTTGATTTGATTTTGGTATGTGTACCTGTACAGAAAATTGTCCATTTCTTTTAAGTTTTCAATTTTGTGGAGTATGAGTTTTTGAAGTATGACCTGATCATTCTGGATTCCCTCATTGTCTGTTCTTCTGTTCCCCCTTTCAGTTCTTATTTTGTTAATTTAGTTATTCTCTCTCTGTTCTTGGTTAGTTTGAATAAGTGTTTGTCTATCTTGTTGATTTTCTTGAACCAAATCTTTGTTTCATTGATTCTTTGAATTGTTCTCTTTGTATTTTATTGATTTCAGCCCTGTTTGATTATTTACTGGCATCTACTCCTCCTGGGTGAGTCTGCTTCTTTTTGTTCTAGATCTTTTAGGTGTGCTATTAAGTTGCTAGTATAGGGTTTCTCCAAATTCTTTTAAAAAATAATTTTTTTTATTATTTTTTTTTTTAAATTTTTTTCATAGTGTCCCATAAGTTTGGGTATGTTGTACATTCATTTTCATTGAATCATAGAAAATCTTTAATTTCTTTATTTCTTGACCCATTAATGATTCACTTGAGCATTATTCAACTTCCATGAGTTTGTAGGCTTTCTGTAGCTTGTGTTGTTGTTGAATTCTAACTTTAGGCCATGGTGATCTGATAAGATACAAGAATTTATTTCAGTCTTTTATATCTGTTGATATTTGCTTTGTGACTGAGCATATGGTCAAATTTAGGGAAGGTTCTATGAGAAACTGAGAAGATGATTTATTTGTGTGTGTATAGATGTCTGTTGAGTTAATTTGAATCATATATTTGTTAGTCTCCTTATTTCTCTATTAATTCTCTGTCTGGTTGACCTGTCCATTGGTGAGAATGGGGTGCTAAAGTCTCCCACTATTAGTGTATGTGGTTTGATGTGTGATTTAACTTTTAGTAATGTTTCTTTTACAAATATTGGTGACCTTATATTTGAAGCATAAATGTTCAGAATTGAGACCTCATCTTGATGGATCTTTCCTGTGATAAATATGAAATGGTTTGAAGTCTATTTTGTTAGATAGTAGAATAGCTACATCAGTTTGCTTCTTGGTCCATTTGATTGGAAATTATTTTCCCAACCCTTTACTCTGAGGTAATGTCTTTGAAGTTAATATGTTTTTCTTGTTATGCATCAGAAGATCGGCTCCTGATTTTGTATCCTCTCTGTTTGCCTGTGTCTTTTTACAGGTGAATTGAATCCATATATATTAAGGGATATGAATGATCAGTGATTGTTAATTCTTATTAATTTTGTGTTAGTTTGTATGTGTGTGTGTGTGTATCTTTTTTGGGGATTTGCTAGTATGAAATTATCTATTTCCTGTGTTTTCCTGGGTGCAGCTAACTTCCTTGGGTTGGAATTTTCCTTCTAGTACTTACTATAGGGTTGGATTTGTGTATATGTATTGTTTATATCTGGTTTTATCATGGAATATTTTGTTATCTCCATCTATGGTTATTGAAAGCTTTGCTGGGTGATTCCCTGAATAATAGAAAGTTAGTCTAGGCTGGCATCTGTGGTTTCTCAGTGTCCACATAACGTCTGTCCAGAAACTTCTGACATTCAGAGCCTCCAATTGAGAAGTCAGGTGTTATTCTGATGGGTCTGCCTTTATATGTCACTTGACCTTTTCCCTTTGTAGCTCTTAATATTCTTTCTTTATTCTGTATATTTATTATTTTTATTATTATGTCATAAGAAAACTTTTTTTGGTTTAGACTATTTGGAATTCTGTAAGCTTCTTGTATCTTCATGGGCATGTCCTTCTTTAGGTTAGTAAAGATTCTTTCTATGATTTTGTTGAATATATTTTCTATCCCATTGAGCTGATATTCTTCTTCTTCTATCCTTATTATTCTTAGGCTTGGTCTTTTCTTGATGCCCCATATTTCCTGGACATTTTGTGTTATGACTTTGTTGGCTTTAATGTTTTCTTTGACCAATGAATCTATTTCCTCTATCAAAACTTCAACACCAGAGATTCTCTCTTCCATCTCTTGTATTCTGTTGGTGATGCTTGCATCTGTAGTTCCTGTTCATTTACCCAGATTTTCCATTTTCAGAACTTCCTTTGTTTGTATTGTCTTTATTGCCTGTATTTCAATTTTCAAGTTTTGAACTGTTTCCTTCGTCTATTTGATTTTTTTTTCTTAGCTTTCTTTAAGGGATTTATTGATTGATTTTTTCCCCATTTTTTTGTCTTTTCCTCGATTTCTTCAAGGGAATTTTTCATTTCCTCTTTTAGGGCCGCTATCATCTTTATAATGTTATTTTTAAAGTCGTTTTCTTCTACTTTATCTGCATTAGGATGTTCAGGTCTTGCTGTTGTAGAACTACTAGCTTCTGGTGGTGCCATATTGCTCTTTATGTTGTTGAATGTAATCTTGCACTGGCGTCTACCCATCTCTTTTTCCAACTGGTATAGTAGTGTCTGTGCCTCCAGGGCCACTGATGCCACTTGGTGGATGGTTACATTTGTGGGGCTAGTGGAAGTTGTGGATTACAGGGTCCAATGGGCTGGGAGTGGTGGAGCAGCTTGCCCACAGAAGTCTTGTCTGCTGACTGGCTAGTGGAGGTGCAATGGGGGAATGCATTTATTTTTGCTGTTTTCATTCCAGTTATTTCATTACTAAAGTATGTTTTCTGGACCATAAGCAGTAAAAGTAGCTTTAAAAGAATTTCCAATTTGCTTGTTTAGTGAGATATTGACAAGACACTGAGCCTATGGAATCTTATTACAGGTATCAAAACAATAAGATTAATTTAAGCAGCAAACACTTTAAAGTATTTAGCATTTGATAGACAACAATTAGGCACCAGGGGTGTGGTAGCAAATAGGAAGATAGAATTAATTCTGTCTCTATGTTCACAGAGCTGCTATAATAGCCTAGTTTTTCTCAAAATCAATTATAGTTACATCTCATCTCTTTGAGCTTAAACTCATTATAAAGCCCATCTCATATGTCAAACCAAGTTAATATCTCAGCATAAATACTTATATATTTATGGGGAAAATGCTAATCTAAATTCAAGAAGCACTAGTATAACTGTTTTTCTTCAATTGATTCGTCTCATTTAGTAAAATAATACTGTCAAAGTCATAGACATCATTTTCTCTGCACAAGGAGACCTTTGTAAGTTTTAATAATGGTCCCTACTGATAAAGGGCTGAAGCAGGGACCTCACAACTAGTTACAGGGCCCGAAAGAACACTTAGCTGCCATTCCTCATTTAACCAATGGATTATCGCCATCAGATAATCAATACTTTAATGGTCACCCAGGTTTCCAATCATAATTCTCCTAGGAAAATGAGAAGAAGGCGTGTCTGGGGAAAATGAACAGCATTCTCAGTCCAGCATGCCTTGCTTCTGTCTGTCCTCAGAGCCAGGGATGAGGACAGTACTTCCACATTCTCACTTTCAGATCTTATGTGTGCAATTCCTAGGCAGAAAAAAACAATACTTTCTCTCATTCTGCAATAATGAAAGTGCGGTAGGAGGAAGCCAAGTCATTACAATGAAACAGGCCACTTTTTACCCTGTCTGTGATTCACAGGAAGCTGGCTTCCCTTGGCTTAAAGAAAGCACTTGTTCCTCTTATCTAGCAACAGTCCTCTTATCATAAGGAGACATTTCCCTGCAAGGAAGACTGGCAGAGACTGTCAATTGCCTGTCATGTTCGATCTAGGCAGAATGAGCGTTGTGGAAGACAACTAATCCAAATTCTTTAAGTAGCATTTGTTCTCCTAAGAATAAATGGACAAAAGCATTAACAAGCGTCATTAGTGTTACACTATAATTTAGAAGTCATTGGATTTGAGGCATGATTTGATCCCAGAAAACAATGAAACTATGATACCTAATCAGTCATCTTTTATCCAGATGATCAAAGGACTTTTGAGACCTTGTGGCTGTCCCAGGTGTGATAACATGGACCCCGAGGCTTCTCATTTGCATCTGTGTCTGCATCTGCATGGCACTGCCCGCCTCTTCAGACATCTCTGCAGGCTCTCCCAGCAGACTATGCAGCAGAATCTATGCCCTGCTTTACAAGATGTAAAGCTTTCGCCCTTGAAGCTAGAGGATTTCACTACAGCTGAATCAAGAAACCCATTTCCAGGAAAAAGGAGGGCATTGGGAAAAGCTTTGCCTTGGAAGTCAAAAGACGTAGTCCTAGGTCTAGCACGGCCACAAGGCTACTTGAAGCAATGTGTGGAGTTACTGTGCAAGCAGGAGCTACACAATTAAATAACCAGGACTGGATCCTCAAAGTCAAACCCTACCAATGATGACATCTAACTTTCCATTAAGATAAAGTATGGCTCACACAGCTAGAATATCTACATTTAGTTGTGTACTCCTTAGAGAATAAAAATTTTTACCTCTCACAGTATGAAGTGAAAGTTAGTCAAGAGATCCACAAAAGATGCGCTAATAAGGCCAATTCTGGCTGACCTTTCAGCTGCCATTCTAAAGATTATTTAGTGAAAGTATTGCCTCCGATATCGGAAAACTGATTCTCACAGCACATCTCCTTTCACACATCCTCATACAACCATCCAGGTAGAATTCCTGAACTACAAGAAGACTGATCAACCAGGAAAACAGAGTGATGTTAAAACCACAGAAAATCCTTTTAAAGCTAGGCAGAGGTAGTTTTCATCTTTAAAAAACAATAAAAAGGGAGATCCTTCCATTTTCTGGTATCCTCTTCAATTTCTTTCATCAATGCCTTAAAGTTCTTGTCAAATAGATCTTTCACTTCTTTGGTTAGAGTTACCCCGAGATATTTTATGCTGTTTGTGGCTATCGTGAAAGGAGAAGCTTCTCTTATTTCCCTTTCTGCTTCTATATCCTTTGTGTATAGGAGGGCGACTGATTTTTTGGAGTTGATCTTGTATCCGGCCACATTACTAAAGGTGTTTATCATCTGTAGGAGTTCTTTGGTGGAGTTTTTGGGGTCGCTTATGTACACTATCATATCATCTGCAAATAACAAAAGTTTAACTTCTTCCTTTCCAATTCGAATCCCCTTGATCCCCTTATGTTGTCTTATTGCTATTGCTAAAACTTCAAGCACTATATTGAAGATGTATGGAGAGAGTGGACAGCCTTGTCGTGTTCCTGATTTAAGTGGGATGGCTTTGAGTTTCTCTCCATTTAGTTTGATGTTAGCTGTCGGTTTGCTGTAAATAGCTTTTATTATATTTAGGTATGACCCTTGTATCCCTAATCTCTCCAAGACTTTTATCATAAAGGGATGTTGAATTTTGTCAAAAGCTTTTTCAGCATCTAATGAAATGATCATATGGTTTTTTTCTTTCAGTTTATTTATATGATGGATTACATTGACAGATTTTTGTATGTTGAACCAGCCTTGCATCTCTGGGATGAAGCCTACTTGATCATAATGGATAATTTTGGGAGGATCAACATAGTAAAAATGGCAATCCTACCAAAGGCAATTTATAGATTCAATGCAATCCCCATCAAGATCCCATCAAAATTCTTCACTGACCTTGAGAGGACAATAATAAACTTTATATGGAAAAACAAAAAACCCAGGATAGCCAAAACAATCTTATACAATAAAGGAACTTCTGCAGGCATTACCATCCCTGACTTCAAACTCTATTACAGAGCTTCAGTAATGAAAACAGTGTGGTATTGGCATAAAAACAGAGAAGTCGACCAATGGAATCGTATAGAAGACCCGGATTTTAACCCACAAACCTATGAACACCTCATTTTCGATAAAGGTGCTAAAAGTATACAATGGAAGAAAGAGGGCATCTTCAACAAATGGTGCTGGCACAACTGGATGTCAACCTGTAGAAGAATGAAAATAGACCCATATCTATCACCATGCACAAAACTCAAGTCCAAATGGATCAGAGATCTCAATATCAATCTGAACACACTGAACCTGATAGAAGAGAAAGTGGGAAGTACCCTACAACAGATGGGCACAGGCGATCGCTTCCTAGGTATAACCCCAGCAGCACAATCATTAAGGGCAACATTGAATAAATGGGACCTTCTGAAACTGAGAAGCTTCTGTAAAGCAAAGGACACTGTCACTAAGACAAAAAGGCAACCCACTGACTGGGAGAAGATCTTCACCAACCCCGCAACAGACAAAGGTCTGATCTCCAAAAATATATAAAGAACTCAAGAAACTAGACTTTAAAATGCTAATTAACCCAATTAAAAAATGGGGCACTGATCTGAAAAGAGAATTCTCAACAGAAGAAGTTCAAATGGCCAAAAGACACTTAAGGTCATGCTCAGCCTCCTTAGCGATCAGGGAAATGCAAATCAAAACAACATTGAGATATCATCTTACACCTGTCAGAATGGCTAATATCAAAAACACCAATGATAGCCTTTGCTGGAGAGGCTGTGGAGAAAGGGATACCCTCATCCATTGCTGGTGGGAATGCAAACTTGTGCAACCACTTTGGAAAGCAGTGTGGCGGTTTCTCAGGAAATTCGGGATCAACCTACCCATGGACCCAGCAATGCCACTCTTGGGAATATACCCACAAGATGCCCGATCATATGACAAGGACATTTGTTCAACTATGTTCATAGCAGCATTATTTGTAATAGCCAGAACCTGGAAACAACCTAGATGCCCTTCAATGGAAGAATGGATGAAGAAAGTGTGGAATATATACACATTAGAATACTACTCAGCGGTAAAAAACAATGACTTCGCGAATTTTGCATGCAAATGGATGGAAATAGAAAACACTATCCTGAGTGAGGTAACCCAGACCCAAAAAGATGAACATGGGATGTACTCACTCATAATTGGTTTCTAGAGATAAATAAAGGTCAGTGAGTCTATAATTTGATATCCTAAAGAAACTAAATAAGAAGGTGAACCCAAAGAAAAACATATAGCTATCCTCCTCGTTATGGGAAGTAGACAAGATTGACGGGCAAAAAATTGGGATCTTGGGGTGTGGTGGGAGGGGGGTAAGGGGAGAAGGGGAGAGAAATGTGAGAAGGGGAGGTTGGGGGGGAACTTGGGGAAACGGGATGATTGGGATAAAGGAAGGTTGGTTAGGGGAGCAGGGAAGCACATATCTTAATTAAGGGAGCCATCTTAGGGTTGGCAAGAGACTTGGATCTAGAGGGGCTCCCAGGTCCCTAAGGCGATGTCCCCAGTTAGTTCCCGGGGCAGCTGAGGATAGGGAACCTGAAACGACCCTATCCTATAGCCATACTGATGAATATCTTGCATATCACCATAGAACCTTCATCTGGCGATGGATGGAGATAGAGACAGAGACCCACACTGGAGCACCGGACTGAGCTCCCAATGTTCCAATGAGGAGCAGAAGGAGGGAGAATATTAGCAAAGAAGTCAGGACCACAAGGGGTGCACCCACCCACGGAGACAGTGGGGCTGACCTATTGGGAGCTCACCAAGGCCAGCTGGACTGTGACTGAAAAAGCATGGGATAAAACCGGACTCTCTGAATTTGGCGGACAATGAGGGCTGCCGAGAAGCCAAGGACAATGGCACTGGGTTTTGATCCTACTTCATGTTCTGGCTTTGTGGGAGCCTAGCCAGTTTGGATGTTCACCTTCCTAGACCAGGATTGATGGGGGAGGACTTTGAACTTTCCACAGGGCAGGGAACCCTTACTGCTCTTTAGTCTGGAGAGGAAGGGGGAGGAGGGGGGAGGGGGAAGAGTGGGAGGAGGGGGAGGGAAAGGGGAGGCGGGGAGGAGGCAGAAATTTCTTTTTTTCCAATAAAAAAAAAGAAAAAAACAATAAAAAATACAAATGTATTTTATTGGGAAATCGAAAAGTCCCAGTACATTGAGAACAAGATGACCTAATGTTCAGAAGAAGAAAAAGAGACAGAAAAGGAGGGAAGGAGGGAGGGAGGAAGGGAGGGAGGGAGGGAGGGAGGGAGGAAGGAAGGAAGGAAGGAAGGAAGGAAGGAAGGAAGGAAGGAAGGAAGGAAGGAAGGAAGGAAGGAAGAGAAAAAGAGAGAGGGAATAGCAAAGGTTACAGGAAAAAAAAGTTCCAAGTACTTGAGCAACCAAAGGAGGCAGATAACCTGTGTGTGAAGTTGTTTTTCTCAAGTTCTGGTTATGCCCTAACACTCTGGCTCTCAGCACCCTGAACTTCTTGTCCTTGGAAGGTGCCTGCCATCCTCAACCTCCTGAGAGTCTCTCCAACCTTACTGCAGTTTTGAGAGCCAAGTTCCCTCCCTTCCTTATGGGACCTTTTATTCTGATAAGCTTCCTTAATCACAGCCCCCCTCAAATACCACTATTGCCAAGGGCCTGGTTCTACCGTTCTCAGCAGTTTCTTTTTTATCTCATCTCTCAAGGCTGGAATCCACTCCAACCTCTCACCTGCCACTTGTGGACTCCTGAGCATACTCAAGGTCACACCTGGAAACGCACATCAGCATTCCTACACCAAGTCTGCCAAGAACAACGCTATTCTGTCCTGACGTACACAGAGTGAATTCTTACAAGTCTTAGTAGGTATTTGTGTTTCACCAATAAAAACAATGCCCTTCCAGACTCTGAGTTAGGGACACAAATGATTCCGTTGACAGAGTATGGTAGTATTCTAGATTTTTCTTAAGAATCATGAGAGGATACCAGCTGTCTTCCAAAAGCTTATTCTAGGTTGGAAAGAATAAAATTCTCAATGAAGAAATTCTGTAGCTGAAAACTCTGCTGATTTTTCCTGATATTTGCTAAATAAGGAAAGCATATTATACATATAAATCACTGATAAGCTAGGCACATACTAGTCAAACTAACCAGCTTCCTTCTGCATATGAGTAACTTCAAATGTTCTTAAAGTTCTACATGCTAGACTCTATGCTTTCTGGAAAATGACTACAGATAAAAATAAAGTCTACAGAGAGGTTTAGCCAATTTAAAGGGCCCCACAAAGAAATACATCTGAGTCTTTACACCCAATCTTCTAAAAATCCCATTTTATCTATCCTGTATATCCATTTTACCAAGAGGTAGACATTGGCAAAACACATACTCCTAAAGGAGAGTTGAACAATGATCAGGGGTACACTGTACCATGTTCCAAAGGGGCAGCCCCATGGGGTTGAGAAGATGGTCTCAGTGATGGGATCTCGTCTGGTTTGAGCCTGGGCAGTCTTGTGCACACTGTCACAGTCTCTGTGAGTTCATGTGTGAATCAGTCCTTTTGTGTTTGGAATATACCATTTTCTTGGAGATATCAACCACCTTTATCCTTCATAGCTTTTCTACCTCAACCTTTCCACACAGATCCCTGAGTCTTGAGGAAAGGAATTTGAGAAAGACAAATCAATCATTTTTCTGGAGGTAGGCCAACACAAAACAACACAAAATGAACTGTGTGTGTGTATGTGATCACGCGCACACACACATCACACACACACACACACACGCGCCTTTTTAATTTGTTTGATATTTTTGTCTTACTGGTTTTTTTTCTTAGTTGGTTTACCTGTTTTGAGTTTTTTTTTCATTTTTTGTTGTTTTGAGAGAAGAATGAACATGAAGTTGGGTGAGTTAAGAAGATAGGGAGATCTCAGAGGAGTTAGGGGAAAATAAAGGATATGACCAAATAGATTTTAATAGAAATTTTAAAATATGAGAAGAAGATGGTTGAGGAGCTCAATCTGACCAATGATTACTGTCAGATCTCAATTCTGAGTGTGACTTAACTGTGTCTCCTAACTTCAGTTCAGTTCTCCTTCTGTTTAAAAGGGTTCAGAAGAAACAATAAAGATTGGGTTGGTTTTTTTCCCTTTGGTTGTTTTGATGACTAAATGAATTTAAGACATGAATATTTAACATTTAAATTTGTGCCTGCATACAACAAAGATAATTCATTCTGAATACTGCAACTATTATTCCGACTCAATTACACTACATAGTTATGACTCCAGACAAAACAGATTATATAGTTTAGCTCACCACTCATGAACCTGTGACTGTCTTCGGGTCAGAGTCCATTGTCCTTCGTATGACACAGGAGATGACTGTGGCATTCATTAGAATCTCTGTCTTGTACACATTGCCCTCAAAAGCTAGCCCTGCAACCCTCACAGAAGACTCAGGAAAATCGACACCCATTCTACTCAGCATATATACATATACATACATATATATAGTGTGTGTACATTCTATACACTATACATACATATATATGTGCATCTGTATGTATATATATATATATATATATATATATATATTTCAAACAGAAGAACTTTATAATTCACTTCAGAGGTCATGGCTGGTACTTAAATCTCATTACAGCCTGAAATCAGGATACATGTTCCTCTCATGAACCAATGAGAAAGTAACAGTTTTCCATGTTGCTCAGCAGGTGACTGATAACTCTGAACTTTAAGTTTACATCTGCTTTACTCTTGACTCCACCTGAGTGCCTTACCTTCTTGGCGAGGTCATCCTACCTAACACAGGTCCCCTTCCCTCCTTGGCGAGGCCCTACATCACAGGTCCCCTCCTCTCGCAGGTCCCCTTCCACACAGGCCCTTGGGGGTCATCCTACATCACAGGTCCCCTTCCCTCCTTGGCGAGGTCATCCTACCTATCACAGGTCCCCTTCCCTCCTTGGCGAGGTCATCCTACATCACAGGTCCCCTTCCCTCCTTGGCGAGGTCATCCTACATCACAGGTCCCCTTCCCTCCTTGGCGAGGTCATCCTACATCAAAGGTCCGCTTCACTCCTCTTTTGAAGGAGCTTTATTTACTTCTCTCTCCTGAAATGAATATCTCTGGATAAATATTTACTATTTTCACTGTTTTATATCCTCTTGTCAGTAAACATGAAGAATATCCGAAAATGTCTTTTCACTGAATAAATTAAAGCTCAACGAAAATTGTGGGGTACTTTTCTCAAGGACAAACAAACTAGTTTCAGAACTGAGATTAAGCTAAATATCAGCTGTAAAGGGTGATTATCGAAGCACCAGAAGGCTGTAGGAGAAATCTATAAGAAATTATATGAAATGCTGAAATCATAGCATAACTAACTTTATGTATAAACTTTACTGTTTTCAAGCATGGTGTTTCTCTCTAAGATCTAATGGATATTTGCAAAATTCAATTTCACATATGTTATTTAAAGTGGTTATGTGATATACATGTACCAGGTAAAATATTGACTCAAGCTAATTAATATATCTCTGACTCCAAATAATTGGTGTTTGCTCTTCCTGACTAAATGAAACATTATGCAGTTTTACTAACATATTCCAATTCCATTTGCTGCTTCTGTTAGTTCAACTGGTTTTAGATTTCACAAGTAAGAATGAAGTGTTTGTCTTTCTGCTTCAATAGTGCCCTTCAATTTCACTGAGTATAATGACTTCCAAGACTGTCCATACTTTTCAAAATGACATAATTTTTAACTTTTAAAAGACAGTATGGATAGTATACATAGTCGACATTTTCTTTAACTTTTTGTTGTTGTTGTTGTTGTTTGCTTCTGTTTTTGAAACAGGATCTTACTCTGTAGCCTAGGCAGCCCTGGAATGCTTGTGTAATCCAGTCTAGCTCCAGATTCATGGAAATCTGCCTGCCTCAGCCTCCCAAGTATGGTACCACACACATGAATGACCACATCTTGCCTTCTATTCATTTGTTAAAAGATGTATATATGTATGTATGTATGCAGGTAACATGAATGAGGGGCCTGCTTGTTGGGGGTTTTCTGTCCCGCCTGGTACCCCACAACTGTTTAGCCCCAAAGAAAATCACACATAGGTCTTCATAAATTATAAGCTGATTGGCCCATTAGCTCTAGCCTCTCACTGGCTAACTCTCACATCTTGATTAACCCATTTTTCTGATCTATGTTAGCCATGTGGCTCAGTACCTTTTTTTCAGTGGGGCAGATCACATCCTGCTGCTTCCGTGGTCTGGGCAGGAGTGGGAGGAATCAACTTCCTCCTTTTCAGAATTCTCCTGTTTCCATTATATCATTTCTATTTCCTGTCTGATTTTCCCACCTATACTTCCTGCCTGGCCAATCAGCATTTATTTAAAACATGATTGACAGAATACAGACAATTCTCCCGCACCATATGCATGCATGTATGTATATATGTACATGTTTCTGTGGGGGGCACAAACATCTTTACTCACACATGGAAACCAGATGAGGGTATGAGGTGCTCTCTTTCAGTCTCTGCTTTACTTCTCTGAATCATGTGTCTCTCTGAACCTGGGGTTCATGTTTGCCCAGCTAGGGCCTGATATCCTCATGCCTCTGCATGTGTATCTTGATGCAACTGAATAGGATAGAACACTCTTCAAATATCTGCTAAGTCCATCCAGCTTATAGGACTGTTCAGATTTACTCTTCCCTAGTGGCTCCCTTTCATAGCCTTTCATTACTATAAATGGGATATGGAAGTCTTCTACTATAATCGTATTGCTTATATTTATCTCTTCAAATATGTCAATGTTTGCTTTATATATTGGGTGCTCAGATATTGAGTGTATCTATAATTTTTCCATTTTTCTGTTGTATTGACACTTATAATTATGCTATGATCTATCTCTCTGTTTTTCTCTCACATGCATAAACACACAATTTTCTCTTGCTTAGACAAGTAAGTGAATATCTGTCTAATATAATGCTGAGTATCCCTTAAGAATCTTTAGCTTTGAGTCTTAAAATAGATTTGGGAGAAACATGAGAAAAATATGCACCCAACTGAGTATTAATTTACAACCAATCACTGAAAGATCAAAATATAAGCATACCTGTACAAAAGTTATAGTTCATTAAAACCACATCAATTTCTTTATATTACTTATATAATACATCTTTATATACATATTTGTATGTGTATTTGATTACATATGTTCTATGTGCCATATAATTCTATGTGCTATTGAATGACTTATATAATATCAATACTGAAGCACAAGATTAAGCAAAGTTGACAGGACAAAATTGATTTGGTGGTTACATTCTGAATGAAATATTTTGAATAGTCATTCTCGATTAGAAAATGATGTATTTAATGCTATTCTTGAAATTATAGGTTTGGAAATATCTGAAAGAGTAAGGAATAAATGATGTGTTCCATCCCAACCAAAAAGCATGAGAATTTAAAAGAAACAGATGTGTTCATTTCTTCCTTGGTGATTTTAGACCTACTGAAAATATGTAATGGGAAAAAAAAAAACACCAAGTCTCTTTTCCACACCATCTCCCAGGAGAGTCAGGCCCTCACTCTTGACTTCTATGGCTTGGTTTGAAGCCAAAAGGCCCTGTCTACAGGGTGTGTGGTTGCAGTAGAAAACTGCTCAAAGGTAACTCCTATTTTTGACGATATAAGACCATCAAAGGAACCCCAAGTTTTAAGAAGTACTTTAGAAATCCTACTGACTCAAGGATAAAAGGAAAATGAGCCAACAGTGGAGAAGTAGCAGGGCTTAGAGAGGGCTACAGCCTCTTGTGCTAAGCGTGGAACAAAGAGTGCAGTGGTTCCAGAACAGCATGCTACCTGCAAGACTCTGTGGTGAATTAGGGTTAGAGATAACAGATCCAGCACCACAGCCTTGGGAGAAGCACCCAAGCTCCCAGCAAGTGAGCTGGAGCTTTTGCAGGAATTACAGAGCCATAAGATCACCTTGTGTCCAGTGTCTGTTGCAACACTAGGGAACTGTAGAAGAGAAAACACAGACTGGACCAGGGTCATCAGCAGGGCCCTGCAGCTTTGGAATCACATATACCCCAGGGATTCAACTTAACAAAAGCTGATATATGACTACTGCTCCTTAACCTCTCTTGGGAGAGCCTTGCAACTTGATTCCAGGTGGTTTCTGAAAAGCAAGTATATAGTGGAGTGAACCCAGTTTTTTTCAGAAAAGTTTACAGTTGATGCATGAGTATTCCTCGGGAAAGGCCTCCTTTACTGCCCCCTTTGTAAACAGGAAAAGATCTATGTGATTATATTTTTGAAGAACCTATAGTAGTTTCAACAAAGGCCAAAATCTGGGTTTGCTGCTATTTTGAAATACTAGGATCTGAGAAAATCAATCCCACACAACCACTGCTGTAAATTCCCTTAACTTACTTGAAGTTGCCATGTTCTACTTTTTAATTGTTTTTTCTTTTCTGTTTGAGCCAACAACTGGATGACAACAGAGTTGAAAGAACCCTAGCCACATCTGTAGTGAACAGAAGCTAGCTCTGGAGTCAAATATTTGTTCAGTGGAGTCTTAGATCTACCACAGACAACCTAGCAGCAGTTACTGTACAGCTGTAAGCCTCCATTTTCCTGCCAGCGAAAGAGAGGATTGTTACTGTTTACAAACTCCTAATCTGAGAAGCCAAAATTCTCCCAGAACCGAATTTTCTGGGTTTGTTGACATTATACCACAGGAGAAAATTCTACAGCATTGCTTCCTACAACAGTTTTTAGTATTCCATAAAAGTAATTACCGGTGAGGTATATAAGATACAAATGAATTAGGTGTTTAGACTCGAGTCCCATTCCCAATGAGCCTCATTATGCATATGCAAATATTCCAGAGATAATCAAGGACAGGATGGGATAATGACAGACAGCTCTAAGCACCATGTCCATCACAAGGTCACAACAAGAAATGGTCATTCTAGTCAGCAATAGAAATTCCCACTGAAGACTGGGAATGTGCAAGCAATGTGTCTAATATGATATAACTGTGCTTCTTAGTTAATTGTGAAATTTGAAATAATCATAACTAAGAAGAAGCAAAGAAATCTAAGGCTAAACCAACAACTGCTAGAAGACTTGTGTATGTATGTGTGTGTGTATGTGTGCATGTATATGTATGGGTGTGTATGTGTGTGTGTATATGTATGGGTGTGTGTGTATGTGTGTGTGTGATGTGGGAGCACTTACAATTTCAGATAAAAGCTGATTTAAAAATGTCCAATCTATCATGTATTATTTTTAAATAAGTATCATTTTCAAGGTATATTATGATTAAAAGAAACCTGACTATTAAGAGTTCTGGAAAAATTTTCTTACTGAAGAAGCAAAACCATAACTTTACCTATGAAATGTTATGAAAGTATTGGCTGGAAAATGTATCTGCAACATTCAAGTAGAAATCACTCCTATTTAGGCATGAGTTTTGTAACAAAATTAGGAGCCCTTGGCCATCACATGCAATTCACAGCAAACTGATAAATACTAAAAATATGACTTCCAGCAGAAGAAAGCCCTGATCTAGAATGACCCCAATTCCCATGGTGTAGAGTCCTCCACTATAGTACATTTTAACCTGGACAGCCAGAGCTAGCCCAAACCAGCACACTTCCTATCCACAGAGTAAGCATTTAGAAGAGTTACACAGTGTCTACAAATAAGACTGGTTACAAGGAACCAAGAAATTAAGCCCCAGGGTAAAAAGCACTGGGCAAAACCAATGCAGATTTTGTAGGAAACAAATTTTCACTAAGTCAATTACAGCATTGTTCCCCAGACTGTCTCCCTTTAACAACACTCTGCTCACATTGAGAACAGGTCCTGTGTTCAAGCGACTGCCAATACACCAGCCTGGCGGCACCTCCTTCTCTCTTCACCCCACTGTCTCTTCTGACTCTTGCTAGATCCCCTGACCATGGGGATTCTCAGGTTTCTCTGCATTTATTTAAAATCAGTTACCAAGAACTAAAGGTGATTTTTTTCCCCACATTTTCTTCAAACATTGAACTACTACAATCTCCATAGTATGGAGGTTAACATTTTCCAACTTGTAATAGACACACTGTATGAAGATGAAGGAATCATTCACCCATTTAATAACTTGCTTATCTGTTTTATTCATTTGGAAACAGAAGCTTTATAGAAATAGCTTTTGGGAGACCACAAGAAAATTGAAGTGATTTCTCTGCCAGGTCTAGAAACCAAGGCCACGGTTGGTCTATTTCACTGTATAAACTCCAAACTAACCAACTAAAATATTTTAGAAGGTAGTTTATAACTAAAAATAAATTTGATGATATCTCTCCACGTTAATTTTAGAGGCTGAATTTCAAGTCTTCTAATCTCCAGAAGACAAGATATTGTATGTACTATTAGCAATACTACAGTCTACAAGTTACACTTAAAATTATTAAATTAAATTATTTCTATGGCCAATAAAGGAATCCATTGCAAGAAGAGATCTATGGAGTGTGGTGAAGATGAATGGCAAAAACATGACTATCCTTAATATCAATTTAAAAGTTATCACTTCAAGAGGAATTCTAAGTGACACATGCTTTATCAAATTTAAAAGTATGTATTTTAAAACTAAAAGAGAAAGTCTGTCACTCTTCTCTCCATAATTTCAAATAATAGAATAAATAGATTAAAAAAATAACATCCCTTAATATTGCCCATGTCTCATTAAGCCCGTCAGACAGACGGATACAAGGTCCTGACAAAGACCCAAGAGTAAAGGCACCTACTGCCAAGCCTGACAAACTGAGTTCAATCCCCAGGGATTACAGGGTGGAACTAGAGAGTCAGCTCTCCCACGGTGTGCTCTGACCTCCATCTCCATCCTATAGCACACCTGCTCCTCCATGCACACTCGCATACATAGATAGGCACAAACAAAAATAAAGAAAAAGTACTAATAACTTGTTAAAGAAAGGTTTTGCTGTGTTTCTAGATAACAACACTATATATACATCATTGCCTGGTCTCTTGTGTTCATTTGAATGGCATCTAGAACTGATATGATGAGTTTATGGTTTAATCTGGAAAACAAATGGTCAAAAAAAAATCACAACATACTGCATTCTTTGCCTCTCACTGGGTCAGGCAGGCCAGAGCAATCCACTGCAGAATTCGGAATGGCGACCCTCCACCTGGAACCAGTGCTATCACATTCTGTGTATTCAAAGTGGTAATCTTTCTGCAAACAATCACAAAAACAAGCCTTTGTTAGAGCCAGTTCTAACTGGTGACCTGAGTTTTCTCTATCACCCCAAATGGCCTCCAATCCTGCTTCCAAACTCTTCCCTCTCCTGGGCTCTCCCCCACTCCCACCCTACCCACATCAGCAGTTCAGCAGTCAAAACCACACCACGCAATCCCAATGCAGAGAAGGCACTGAAGGTCTGGTGGAAAGAGGGCACTCAACACTATCATTGTTATCTGCTAAAAAGCCGACAACACACTTCCCACGTCTCCTTTGAAGGTTTTTGAGCTCTGAGTAACTTATAGACATATGAAAAGAATGGTGTGTGGAAATCAGCTGCTGTCACTGTCTCAAGTGGCTCCAAGAAGCCAATCATTTCCACTGACCTAATTCTCATGCCACTTAAAACTTAACAGAAGGCGTAGTAACGAATCATTCAGACACTACTAAACAGCCAAGACTTTTTAAAGCCACTCTCTGGGGCTTAATTCACACACACCCCAGCATATGGCTATCCTTCAACAGACCGTCTACTACAATTCCCCAGTTAAGATCCACTTTGGAATTCTCAAGGTGACTGCCTCTTTATATATATATGGAACGTTTGAACTGAGGAATCAGGACAAAATGTTACTGGAGCATTTCAGCCAAGAGAGAAATTCCAAGTCTGCCCTGTAATAGTTTCATTTCTATACTCTAACCCTAAAACTGGACCCAGGGCCTCATACCTGTATCTCCATCCTTACCTGGTTGATACAAGTCAGTGTTCTGAATGTTAACTGTCTGCTTTCTGTACCCATTAGCCTCCCTGACTATATGAAAGACAGACAAGAACTATCGTCTAGCATTGCCACAGGGAAGTTGAAAATGGAATATCATGGCTGCTGGTCTTCTCTTCTAGAATCCGTTTCAATCTGAATGTGCTAAGAATTCCTCCTAATCATTCTGGGCTCTCATGCTAACAGTCCTCTTAATTTATCTCTTTCTTTTCTTTCCTTCTTTCTTTCCTTCCTTTACTGTAAGTACTAAGAACAATCCAGGCCACACTTTTGACAGTTTTCCCACCCCAAATTTCCAACAGAATGCTCCTAATTTCCTTCTAAGCCCTCAGCAACACTGCTGTTGATACTGCTAATAACATTCTACCCATGGCAAGTTACACATTGTAAGGCCATGGAGCCATCTTCTACTACATTTCTCGGTTTTTACTGAGCATTCACTGAGAGTATGTTACATGCCATTTCTACCAATAACCTCCTTAAAGCAATCTAGGCTTTTCTCCTCAAAATGTCTCCAGATTTGACCCATCACACAATTCTAAAGCCACCTTCTCACCTTGAGCTTTTTGCTTGGCAAAATTTCTTCAGGTAAAGATCAAAAAAAAAAAAGTTCAGTAATTTCCATGGCAGTGGTAACAAATCGCTACAGCTGTAATGGATTTTCCCATAGCTCTGTAGGCATTACATCCCAGGACAGTAATCATGGGTCTGACCAAAGTCAGGCACATCAGACAGATAGTTCTGACTTGGCCATGGGTGGAACACTTCCAAGGTTAATTTTCTAAGTCATAAAAGCATCCTTTAATATTGTGGAAGAACAACCCTCTCTTGTCTTGGCAAGTCAGCCCTTGAGTGGGAATTGTCGAATGCCCCCTTGTGGAGGTTGAGGCTGTTGGAAGCAGCCCCACGTAGCCCCACTTGGGCAACTTTTCAGTGCTCCGAGCTCTCCACAAAGAAACCCCACTTCAATGGCAAAGAACACAGCAAGTACAGTTGGAGCTGCAGCGTCCCCTTCAGGTCTTGCTCCAATCCCAACTGCTCCTTCTTGAGCAAGCACGGAAACCTTGGGAATGAAAGTTCCTGAAAAGACCACACATTCTGCTGAACCTTTGCAAGCTGGTTGCTACTTCAAGGCTGTGGAGAGGCGGAACACTGAAACTCAAGAGTCAAACTGGCCTTAAGGTAGCTTTAGTCTATTGATAGGCACCTACTGTCTTCCTCAACCTGACCCAACACCTAAGGTAATCATCAGGTAAATCCTTTAAAATATACTCCAAGTTTCCAGCCAACCAAGCGGTGAAAAATGCTATCATATAGCACCCAAAGACTATTACAGAGTTTACTCCACTTTGATGTAATGTGGCTGTCTAGTGCTTTCAACAATGTCTTGAAAATGCCCTGTTTTATACCTTCAACAAACTGTTACCACATTGGAACATGGAACTTGGGGTAACTATGTGTTCCTAGGTCATCATCACTTATACTTCAGACAATATTATTTCTTGTCCCTAAGAGTTGTGCCCTGCTGCTGGGGTTCCAGAGTTACCTATTGGCAATTATTCTGCCAGGTTTTATTAATCACAGACCTGTGAAAGTTGGGGAACAGCAAGACCACCACCAGCAGAGACCAAGAAAAAATGCTTATGATTGACAGAAAGAAGGCTAACCTATCTGAGGTTTCTGATGGAACATCCCTATTCATTCTTGGGCAGTCAACTTTATGTAGGGCTGTAACTGGCAGAATTATAGTTAAGCACAGTCAAGCTTTATGTAAGGCTGTAACTGGCAGAATTATAGCTGAGTACCGGGATGTTGTGCCTCTCTTCTGACTATGTAAGTAGGCTGTTTCCCACCCCTTTGGGCTTATCTAGGACCCTTTTCTCCTGTGCCCTACACACTGGTATTCAATATTAGGTCAATGAAAGCTTCTCCCAAATGCCTCTTTGCATACTTGCCTTGATCACAGGTGGAACATGTTGGCTATCCAAAGAGCAGACAAGACCCCGGGGTCTCCATCCTGGGCAGCAGCAGTGGCAGTGAGGAGAACATGAAAAATTCCAGACAGCCAGAAAGAGCTGGGTGCCCTGGACCCAAAGCTATAAGCTGTTAGAATAGGAGACAACTGAAGAGCTCCAGAGAGCGGTTGGATGCAGAAATCGCGAGAAACTAAGGCTGCGGGACCCAAGGGGTCATTAAGAGACAATGAGTGGAATTAAGATTATGAGTACGACAGGTCCTGGTTGCTAAAAGGGTCTGAAAGTACTACCAAAGTTGAAGATTCAGGTATAATCAGAGTTCAGGGATTGCAACTCTAACCAGTAGGTACTGGCACTCTGAGCCCAAAGCAAAACATCTCAACTTGACCACGAAGAGCAATAAGCCTCCAGCTCCGAAAGCTTGAAGCCATAAGCCTCTTTTATCCAAGGCTTAGAGCTATAAGCCTCTGGATCTAGAAACTTGTTTTCTCAGGCTCTGGAACTCAGGGTTATCAACACTAAAGTTACTGCTTGCTTCTTGTCTCCCTATGGCTTTTATTGGATGGTGTGAAGGACTCTCCCTCCATCCCGTGACAGTATTGCAAGGTGATATTTCCCGAGGAAGCTAGAGGAGAAAATCCATTCCTACCTTTTTTCAGCGTGGGTTGGCATCCAGCATTCCTGGCTTGTGTCTGGATCACACTAGCCCCTGCTTTGTGGGGACACTGCCTCCTCCTGTGACTGCCTTTGAGCTTAACATCCATGCTCTATCTCAAACATTTCAATTTGTATGATTTTTCTTTCATGTAAGGCAATGTTTACTGGTTCTAAGAATTACAGTCTGAGAATCTTGTTTCTGTGTTTGTTTTTGCTTTACTTGAGAGAGTATCTCTGTGATATCTATGGAGTATAGCCCAGAGTGGCCAGGTATTTGCATAATGGCTTTCATACTTCTGATTCCCCTGCTATTTGTATTCAGACGGCTTTCTTATTTCCATATCCCAGAGAGAATATCCTAACCTCTATGTCTAAAATTTAAGTTATTTCTTATCATCCCTGCAAAGTAATGATGCAATGAAGTAGGACATGAATTTCCTAGGCAGCAAGGCCTTTGAACAGAACAGGGAGGGCTCTCACTGACTCAGGTTGCCAGTCGTGAGATGAGAACAGTGGTTAGTTCCAGGAAACAGGGGCTTGTCTTCTAACTGTAAAGTTGGATACAATATGCTAATTGAGTTTCCTGTGACTATTTCCCTCTATCTGCCACCTCTACGGCACCCGACAACTAAAAGTTTTATAGATACTGTTGTTACCAAATTCTGAGGATTCCCGCAGGAAGCATAATGTGTTTCTTTGTAATTTAAAAATATTGAAACACAACCTCTTGCAGTGCTCGGTCCTTGAGAATTTCAACTGCAGTCTATAAACTATATGGATTTTTTTTTCAAATTATTTAATAGACCATTTCATGTGAACTCATAACAATTTTAAGACTCTCCAGTCCTCAAATCCATCAAATTTCTAAAAGTGGTATGGTGTAGGAAGATTATTGAGAAAAATTATATATAACCTCCCAAATTCCATTCAGAGAACTGAATAATGAGGATCTCAGTCCATAAATGTTCATATTGATAGAAACATTACAGAACCACAACTACTTGATAACATTGATTTCTGGAGACTGGAGAAATGGCTCAGAGATTAAGTGCATGGTCTATACTTCCAGAGGACCGGAGTTTGGCCCCAACACCCACATGGTATCTCACAACCTTTAAATACTCCAGTTTCAGGGGACCCAGCATCCTCTTCCAGCCCCCTTGGGCATCAAACAGGCGCATGTACACATATATATACACATACATATATGCAGGCACTCATATATACACATAAAATAGAAATATAAAAATCTTTAAAATGACCTAGACGTAAAGGGAAATTTTTTAAAGAGATAAAACCATTTTTCATGCAAATACAAAATTAATGCATGCAAAAGGTTTATGACTAACTAGAAAGTCAAAGCCATAAAATATTGCTACCAGTTCAAAGGAGAATTCAAGGGACATACAAAAATAGGTAACCAAAAAAGTGAAAGGCATTTACTTATGCAAAGTGATAAAAATCGAGAGGATAAGAATCAGTTGCATTCTAAAGACAAAACAGTCTCATTTCTGGGTAGGAGATGCATTTCTATAACTCATCATTATGAAATCCTTTAGTGACAGAGGAAGGTTCAGGGCTTCTGAAAACCCATCACTCAGAAAGGTACACTCGCTAATCTTTTCTGCCTGTTGCAACACACTTCTTAATTTTACCTGACGAGGGGAAATTTCTTGACAAATTTTCCAAAACTTCAGGCCTCCTGATAGTGTATCACTACACTGTGAGTCATAGACCCTACTCACAGGCCACAGGCTGCAACCCAAAACCTAGGGCAAGAACGCACACTGCTCCAATGCTCAGGCTGTACCCATACATACGTGTAGGTACATGTCTGCAAAGCACAGGGTACTAGAGCATGGGGACATGGGGACACAGGGTTCCAGGAGCCTGGGAAATCTTACACTGAAAATACAACCCAAATGAAATAGGACATAGAATTAAAGTGGAAAAAAATCATCCTTCCACAGATATCAGGACCCTCCCCACACACACACCATACATGTGTCACAAGACATGGTACAAACAGGCTTAGACCCTCAAATAAGTGCAAACTGGGTCATGTTCCATGGAAAACACAAAATGTAAGATATACTCAATGGACATTTGATTCCCACAGTATCTCCCCAAACTAAGTCATCACAAAAACCCTCAAAATGCTCACTGCAAACTTTGGGTATCATTATTCAAACTGGGTATAACATTTACAGTTTATATACATAGGCTACATACATGATGTCTAATAAATCTCATATAAAAATAATGCTAACATATTGAAACATGCTTGCATTACTTTTAAATGGACACTGTGACAGTCAGCCTTCAGTGCCATAATGAAAGGTCAGGTGATTCATTTATTTGTGTATGATGTATGTACACAAGTATGCACACATATGTGAGCCCACACACCCACATGCTTAAGCTGAAGGAGTATGTCTAACACCTTCTTAGCTCACGCTCTACCTTATTATTGGAAACAGGGTTAATCACTGAACATGAAATTTGCCCTCTGGGTGGGCTGACTGGCCAGCGCACTCCTGGGATTCACACATTTCTATGCCCCCATTCTGAACTAACACACATGCAGTCACACATAGCTTTTGCCTCGCGTCCTCTTGTCTTCACTGCAAACACGCTTACCCACTGAGCCATCTCCCTATCCCAAGATAATTAACTCATAAAGAAAGAATTCATTTGGTCCTATAATCCTGAAGGTTCTGGTCTGTGATGAATTGGCACCATCATTGTAGGCTCATGATGAAGGAGGATGTCAGAGTAGGAGTAGTTGGTGGCACACCAAAGCAGCAGCAAGAAATGTGAGAGAAAAGGCCAGGTCCCATCAAAACCTTCAAAGGAATAGCTCCAGTGACTAAGGACCACCTTCCAGACTCCACTTCCTAAAGGTTACTCCATTTCTCAAGGGTACCAGCTTGGTGACCAAGCTTATAACATATGAACCTTGAACAGACTCCAAGATCTAAACTCAAGAAGACAACAACGTTTATCACATATATGTACGTATATATACAATGATTTTGTTATATATAACTATATATATAATGGTTTATAAAATAATCTATATATCATTTTAATACTATATATATTGTACTAGTTTTTACAACCTGATATTTAATTATTAAATAAGTATTATAGCCTTAAAAGTTACATGGGAGATTTAACATTATCTTCTCAATAAGCTTATAATTTTGTCAGTATACTAGATACACACACACACATACAGATACATGCACATACTCTCTCTCCTGCCAGGAAACCATAAAGAAGAACAGTTTCAAGCATAAGCACAGCACTGAAATCAGTGTGCAAGTAAATGCTCTATCTGATCAGAATTACCTGTGAAAAATCCCTTAACTGCCCAGAAGGTACAGTGTCATACCACTGCTCAATAAATTTTGTAAAGCACCCATTCCTTAGAACTCGGGTAACTTCCATTTTCGAGGCCAACATTTCTAGAAAGATAAGAATTTCTAATGTTTACAACTGTATTTGACAGAGTATGTTGGCTGAGTTTACAAAAAACCAACTCCATGAGATGATGATTTCAGAGTTATGGGATGTCCTTGTGAGTCGGAACAGCTTGAAAAGGCGGGGAGAAGAGAGCCTGGAAGACAGGGAAATGCGCAAGTGTGCAAACTCTCACTCATTCCTTCATGAGTGCCTAGCTTGACGGGTATCATAAGCAGGGTATCAAACCTGAAGACAAAAGGCCTGAAGGTGTGCTGTGAACTGCATTAACCTACAACAGATTAATGGACGAGGGGGTGAAGAACAAATGACTGAATACAGCTATTACTATGAGATTTTTTTCATATCAATGAACCAAAATGAGGAAATTAGCTCCTCGGTTTCTCTCTATTCTCTGTAAGCAATTTCAGAATTGCCCCTAAAGGATAAAGATACAGCAGAGACCACACTTTCAAGTTCAAAATAAATAAAACAGCAAAGAGGTCTTGGAGGGCGATCAGGGTATAAAACACTCACCATGCAAGCTCGAGAATCAGAGCTAAGGTCCCCAATAACCACATAAAAGTCAGTTAGCCGTGAGACAGGGTCCCTGGGGGTTAAGGGAAGACTAGGAAGTTGGACTAGCCAAATCATCAAGCTCCCACTTCAGAGAGAGATCACATCCCGGTAAAATAAAAAGCAAACGAGAGAAAAATCTGATGACAGCCTGGCATGCACATACAGGCTTATGAGTGCACACATTCATATGTGGCTGCACATATTTATGTGAACATACCACAAACATACACATGTGCAAAATAAATACTTGGCAGAGGCAGTTCTCGGACTTTGAAGGAGAGAAAAAGATCGACAGTTGTAAAAACACAAGACATGGGACAAAAAAAGAAGTGCGTGAAATTTATTTTCTGGGCTTCCTGTCTTCACGTAGAGTTCCTCATCTGGATTTTCATGCAGAACATTGAGAGTTTCATTATTTAATGAGACGGCTATTCCCAAAGAGCCCCTTAATGGAATGGCTCAGCAAGCGCCTGGCACACTTAGACAGTAAAAGGGGGAAAATAGGAGACCGTAGTGCCCAGCCCAAGAACTACAACTCAGTTCCGATGAGCGAGCAGACCTCAGTGTACAAGGCAAAAAAGACCAAAGCCTGCCAGCATTCAATGCTTGCACAACTGAGAGGAGCGCCATCAGTCTGCGTTAGCAAGAATATGAGCTTGGTTAGACGGTTCAGAAATATTTATTTTCAGATTTTTCTTTTATAAAAGGAACATGATGTTGCCATAGAAACCTATTGCTAAGTAAAGTAACATATATCTGATCTATTTGGGACACATCCTATTCATCTGTGGATACAATATTTTTTTTTTAGAAAATATTTTCTACAAGTTTATGTTTTGAACCTGACCTTGATGGCTGCCTCTTTAAACAAGTCTCAACAGTTCACGGTTATTTTTTCTTTTAATTCGATACAGCTTTATTGAGCATCTAACGTGAGCCACTGTGTAAATGACAGAGATACAACCGGAAATAAGACTGTCAAGCATCTGCTCTCAGGGAGCTTACATCTGAATGTGAAGGAGAGCGCATGAGGTTCCTTTCTTACAAGACCAAGAACTTGTATGATGGCCCTCCTGTGGCCCATTTAGCAGGGTCTAGGTGCAGAAGGGCACAGATCTAGATTCCCGTCTCATTTGTCTCTTAAATCACTAACTGTAAGATCCCAGGTAACTTGGCAAGGCTCCCCTTAAGACATAAGAAGCAAAAGCTATGTTTCACTTGTTAGAGTCTTTATGGACTTGATGAAGGGAAACCAATTATTTTCAATAACCGTGTGCCACCAGGCAAATTCCCAAAAGACGAATATTTGAAAACCAAACCACCCATAGGGAAACTGAAGTCTAAAGGAGCTATCTTAAGCTGTGTTTAGTCATGGGATTTTTCCGTTTCCTCGGGAAACTGATAGGTACGCTATCTATAGCATCAATTACCTTCATAGCAGATGCTAAAGAAAACAAAGCTAGAGCCTCATTTCTTTTTTAAGACCTAAGGACTGGAGGAATGGCCCTTCAGTTAAGAGTACTACTGTTCTTGCAGGAAACCCCACTTTGGTTGCCAGCACCCACATGGTGGCTCACAATCATCTGTGACTCTGGTTCCAGCAGATCCGATGCCCTTTTCTAGCCTTTGTGTGAACCAGGCATGCGCCTGGTACACACACATAAATGAAGCTAAACACTCATACTCATAAAATAAAAAATAAATAAAACTTTATTATTAAAAATGCCCTGGAACCCTAGGATGGGTAAGGGGGAAAGAAAAAAGGCCTGGTCCCCACTCGACCTAAGAATCATCAGGCACCCCTCTGTTCCCAGGAGAGGTAAATTGCTTCACCACTGGAGAGGAGGGTCTCTCCTTATCTCAGTCCCTTCTCCTTTAGATCTGACACCATGGTTGACTCTGACTGGTGCTCTCCACGTAATAACTACCTACCTTTATATAAGAGAAAGGGGGATCTGTTGGGAGCCGTTTCCCCCTAAAAAATCATTACAGGAACCATCACCCTGGGGAGTCTGCAGGGAACCCCACACCCATAATTGTGCTAAGAATAGTTCTATTGCCCCACACCCAATTAAAGCTGTTAATGGAGAAAAAAATAAATAAATAAAATAAAATGAAAAAAAAACAAAAAAGATATTAATGTATGAAATATGATATATATGTTCATATAAAATTTGTAAAACATTTAATTTTTATATAAATTACATACTTATTTAAAAAAAGAAATACATTGTTCAAAAATAAAAAAACAAAAAAAAATAAAAATGCCCTGCTCCCCAAATACCTGTAGAAGAATTAATTCAATTCTAATGGGAATTCAATGTAATAGATGAGTGGGTGTACTGTAAGCAAAAAAAAATTGAAATGGCAATAAATAAAATCAACAAATGCTAAAAAGCATTAGGTAAGCACTAATTACTCATCAAAGGAAGAAACTCTAGAAGCTAAAGGCTACACAGGCTGTGAGAACAGGAAAGCTGAAGACTCAGAACAGCATCAGATGCTGCAGGAATCGGGGGTGAGCAATAGGTCTGAAATCAGAAAAGCAGGTTGAAAGCTGTTTAAGGATATAGGCTCCACAGCGTTTCCTCCACAGGCAGACGAGAGGTTATTCCCTCTAAGCATGTAGAACTAGGGAGTTTAGAGATGCAGACAGCAGGTGCAGCAGAAGATGGGGAAGGGATCCTCTGAACTGCTGAGCTCCACCATGGGGACACTTTCCCTTCACGGGAGCACAAGTCCAGATAACTACAGCAGCATCCCTGTGCTTCCCCTCAGGTTGTCACCACAGAGCTGGGAGAACCAACTTCTGGCTCTCCCAAGTGTGCTTTCAGAGTGAATTTCCACACTTGCATTCACTATATTGTAATGATTGTACGCCTGCTTATCTTGATTGAGATTAACTGAAATGTAATTTTATATACAAGATAGGGTGTCATCAGTGATAATAACACTGACAACCTTTTCAGGACCCTATCTCAAAAAACAGCTATCTTTTTCTCAGTAGGATTTATTCACACAATGGCCCTGTACTGAGGCAAGGTCACCCACATGCTACACCCTTCTTTCAGTCATCCTTTCTGAGACCTGAATGTCCCCCACCCCACTTCGGCTCACATCCACCTGCCACACCCCGCAGTCAGCTGCAGAGCAAGCTTCTCATTATGTGGATCATCCCCTGCTCAAACCTAGCAATGATTTTCCACTGGCCTGGAGCTAAGTCCCTTAATCAGCATAGCTTCATGGTTTTATTTTTCATCATTTTCTATCCTCTCCAAATTTCATTCCTAAGCCTTTTTTTGTATAGGATGCACTGAAACTGCAGGATCAAATACATCCTACTCCTCCTTGCCTGCAGTATGAGCATGGGAATTCTTCTCCACCTAGAAGGTTCTCCACCTGTACTTTCATTAGCACATGGGAATCTATTTAAGAGCAAATCACTGTTTAACAGGATCTATTCCTAACATTAATAGGATCAAGGACAAGACTGTAAGTCTCCTCTCCTCTTTCCTCTCCCCACCTTCCTTCCTGTGTTGGGAATCAAACCCACGGATCTTGCACATTCTTGTCAAGTTCTCTACCGCTAAGCTGAGCCCTCAGTTCTGCCCCTTCCTACTCTATTCCTACCCCATATCTTGAGAGAGCTCTTCACAAACAGCAACACTAGCCAAGTATCCATTCCTTGTAATTGTTCTATCCACAATGTCAATATTCAAGAGATCACAGCTGGGAAAAGTCCATGGAGGCCTTGGTGGCAATTTCCAAATTATTTTTTAAAAATCTATTCTTCTCTTATACATACACCCCAACCAGAGTTTCCCCTCCTCCACTCTTCTCAGTACCCGCCCTCCCCCCACCCCGTTCTCCCCCAGATCCACTGCTATCCCCTTTATCTTCAGAAGAGCAGGCCTTCCAGGGATATGAACCGAACTTGGCATAACAAGGTTTATTTAGCTCAGTTGGTTAGAACACGGTGCTAAGTTCAGGCTATTTAAACACTTAATTCCAAGGTCTTGTTACTTATAACGTGGAAGGAAAAGGACCATGACATGAGACGAAGACCAAAGTGCAACAACCTACTATAGAGACTACACAGGGCCTCTCTTCTTTATATTACATGACAACATCTCCCAAATTCCCATATAAAATTCCCTGGAGGGTGAAAGGGTCCACCTTCCACTAGAAGGTGACTGAATTAAGGTGAAACTACAAGGAGCCGGCTGCCTTGCCCAACCCAAATGAGAATTATTCAAGAACACATGAAAACACAGTTTCCCAGAGGAGGAAACCAAACCCTTTATGCTTTATCTATACACAGTTGCAAGCTTATTTTCACACAATATCAATGCAAGCCTTCTAAATTGACCAGGATAAAATGGAGAAGGCACATTTGCTTCTGAAAAAGTTTGGGCATCTGTGAACTATTTAATAACCACCAAGAAAACGGACATGAAAGTTTCATAGATGTTCTTGCACGTCTATAGATACACACACACATACATAACCATGATATAGCAATTCTACTGCTGGGCACACAGCCCAAAGAAATCACAGTATCTTGCTTTAGAACACTATTGAAAATAGTGAAATCTTTAAAACAATCTAAATTTGCAACAAAGAACTAGCTATTAAATTATGGTGATACAAGTAAGACTTTATACAATCTACTTTAAAACAAAAATATCAAGGGATGTTTAAAGACAAAAAATATCTATAGCACTTTGTGGCACAAAACTAAGGCTATAAAGCAATGGGGAAGAACTCTTTTAAAAACGTGTGTGGTGTGAGGTAAATGCGTGGAAGAAGAGCAACGACATCTGCGCTGAAAGATTAACGATGGGTTGGGAAGGTCATGAGGCCGCAACATCTGCCACCCAGTGACTGCCAGGT
Source organism: Microtus agrestis (assembly GCA_902806775.1). Lineage (NCBI taxonomy): Eukaryota > Metazoa > Chordata > Mammalia > Rodentia > Cricetidae > Microtus > Microtus agrestis. The sequence goes on from CADCXT010002104.1 coordinate 674,484, forward strand.
TTCATTAAGGTGACCTGGATGGCAAGGCAGAAGTCCTTTCCAAAGGTGTTTGCTCAGCGAGGACACCATCCGCAATAGAGAGGGTATAGGAGCTACGATCCCTACTGGAACCTCCAGACAAGCCCTTGGAGTTGAAGGCAGGTAACTGACCAATACATATAACAATGATAGAGGCTTTCCTATGCTTCTGTGTTTTCAAGCATTTCTACACATCAACTACTTTCCCCAAGTTCATATGTGTTGCTAAGACATACAAACTATTCGTATTCCTCCTAACTAAAATGAAAGTACGTGACAGGACACGCTAGAGTCAAAGCATAGCAATAAAAGCCATTCCAACACCATTCCTTTTGTTTGGTTGTTGTTGTTGTTGTTTTTAAGACAGGGTTTCTTTGTAGTTTTTTTGGAACCTGTCCTGGAACTAGCTCTTGTAGACCAGGCTGCCCTTGAACTCAGAGATCTGCCTGCCTCTGCCTCTGCCTCCTGAGTGCAGGGATTAAAGGCCCATTCCTTTTTTAAGATTTATTTTTTTTAATCTGCTTTACATTCCAACCAAGCTTCTCCCTCCCACCCCTCCTCCTGCCCTCCCTCACATCCTCCATCCCCTGCACACCGTAGCCCACTGCCCATGCACTCCTTCTAACAGGTAAGGGCTCCCATGGGGAGTTGATGCAGTTTGTCACATTAAGTTGAGGGAGGACCAAGCCCCTCCCCTCTGAGTTAAGTTTGAACATGGCATTCCACCATAGGGCTCTAACAAGCAAGCTCATCCACCAGGGATAGATCCTGGTCCTTTTTCCAGGGGCCCCTCAGATAGTCCAAGTTTCACAATTGATTGCCACATATGGAGGGCCTAGTTCAGACCCATGGAGGCTCCACAACTGTATGTCCAGAGTTCTTGAGTTTCCACAAGCTTGGTTCAGCTGTCTATGTAGATTTTCCATCATGATCTTGATCTCACTTGTTCATGTATTCCCTCCTCCCTCTCTTTGACTGGATTCCTGGAGTTCAGCCTGGTGATTGGCTGCAAATCTTTGCATCTGGTTCCACTACCATTCCTTAACACTTCAGGACAAATTGGTCTCTGATGGATGTAAACCAGCCAGCCAGCTAGGCTTTAAATGCACAGGCTAGGTCATAGGATACAGGTCAAAGGACACAGGTCAGAGAACACAGATCAACAGTTCTGTAGATGCTGAGGAGCTTACACCGTGCCCATGCACTCAGACACAAGGATTCTGCCATGAGGTAGATGGATGCTGGGATACTAGAAGGGGAGAAAAGAGGAAAAGGAAGTGAAGGAGCTTGGAAAAGATGTTTTGCTGACTTCACAATCTGGCTCCAGAAGGGACAACTCCACATTTGAATTCAGTAAAGCGATGGCAGAATTCAGATGGAAAGGATTTATAGAAGCGCAATTTAAATTCAAAAGCTAATTCTTGTCAATGCTACCAACTTGAAACTGAGCTTTCCTTATCGAGCTCGTACGGAAATAGCATACATGATTAAAAAGACTGAATAGCTTAGCATGCTAAACCACGTTTTGTTTGCAGATTTTGTGAACTAAATAAAAATACACTGGTTATTTATGTTCATTTTTATTCAGCTGGCCCAGGCAGAAACTCCCAAGTCAATACAATTTTGGTATTGGTTTTGCACAATCCACCTAGGATTTCTCAAAAAACTTCCTAGGGAAAAAAAACTCAAAACATTCATTAAAAGGCATCTTTCTAATTAGAAAGAGTAAATATGTGTTATTCTGTGCACTTGGCACTTCCTTCGCACGTTTTCAGGTAAAAGCATGCCTCCTGCTCTCATGACACTTGGGGATCTATTCAATGATGCCGTACAGTTCTGCCCGGACAATTAATCACAGAAATGAAAGAAAGCCTTGGCCGAGTCCTGAGGTGAGCATGCTGCCTGACCAATTATAGTGAATTATTCACCAGCCAAGATGAAGAAAGCCCAAGATGCCTTCTCTATTTACTGTGTCTAAGATGCAAACGTGAGACCACGAAACAAAAAACAGGCAAAGCAGCAGTGAAAACCAAAGCTTTCTAACAACTCACAGTAACCACGAATTTTCCTGGCTTTCTCTTTAAGCAGAAGGCGACCCAGTCAGTGCAGGCTGGAAACACTACAAGAGCAGACCACTTTCATCATTGGAAGACAGGAAAGGAGCCCTTTGGGATACCTAGCAGTGTGTGGGGGATGAGTGTGCCTTTTCCCTGCTTTTCTCTCCTCCAGCCCTGCCCAAGGCCAGCACTAGTTAGGGAAATGCATTTGTGCCACTCAGAAAAGACAAACACTCGAGAAAACCTGTCAGTGGGGTGAAGGAGCTAGAACTGTGCATCCCGCCTGCGGACTGTGGAAGAAGCGCCTTGTTCTCTTTCTCCCTTGGTTCTCCTTCACTTCAGTCCAGGAGGATTGGGTCGCAGCAAGCAGGCTGGAACTACACAGCCAGCCAATCTCTGAACAGAAGGAAAGAAGAAAAAATTCACACACACACAAAAAAAAAAAAAACCTGCAAAAAGACAAGGAGGAGAGAATCTCCCGACTCAGCCCATGAAGAAATGCAGGTCCCAGGCTGTGGTAGTTTGGATGAGGACTGCCCCCAGATGTCCTCTGCTTCAATGCTTGGTCCCCAGGTAGTGGAAGTTTTTGGGAAAGATTAGGAGGTATGTCACTGAGGGGTGGCCTTTGAGGTCCCAAAAGCTTACTACACCATGCCCTCTCTCTCTCTCTCTCCACCCTCCTCCCTCCCTCCCTCCCTCCCTCCCCCTCTCTGTCTCATCCTCTTTCTCTCTCTCCCTCTCTCTTCTTCCCTCTCTCTCTTCCTCTCTCCCTCCCTCCCTCTCTCTCTCTCCATCCTCTCTCCGTCCCTCCCTTCCTTCCTCCCTCCCTGTCTCTCTCTCCTCCTCTTTCTCTCCCTCTCTCTTCTTCCCTCTCTCTTCCTCTCTCCCTCCCTCCCTCTCTCTCTCTCCACCCTCCTCCCCCCCTCTCCCTCTCTCTTTGCTCCCCTTCGCTCACATTACATCCTCTCTTTCTTCCTCATGCTTGTCCATGAAAATACAAGCCCTTGGCTACTACTCCAGCTTTCTGTCCACCTGCTGACCTGCAGCTGTGCTCTCTGCCATGATGGTCATGAACACACCCTCTGAAGCTAGAAGCTTCAAATAAACCCTCCTATGAGTTATCTTGGTCTTATCACAGCGATAGAAGAGTAACTAAAACACAGGCACACCTGCGAGCCGTCTGCCATATAGCATAGGTAACTATGGAGAACTGAACAGCTGTGAGCATTGTCGCTCCAGGCCCTGAGGGATGCAAGGAACAGACAACACCCCTTCCCAGACACAAAAAAACAACCAACACCTTTGGAAAACTGACTGACACTAGAATTTCCAGCACAAAAGATGTAAAACATGTGCTCAGAACCTGACCAGATCCATTGCGAAACAAACAAACAAATCAACACTACACAGGATGTTAAAAAATCCAGTCTTGGTCTCACAAGGTAACATTTATTATATGCAGAAGACAATCCTAAATAATCTGAAAGACAAAGAACAAACACATTGGACTCAAGAGAGAAGACAACCAACATATAACACCACCAAAACAGCATGGGTATGAGAATTCTCAAAGGAAGGGTTTCAAGCCGCTATTATAATTATCCCCCAGGAGGCAAAGGTATCCTAGTATCCAAGGTCTCCAGACTGCTCCCTATTTCAGCCCACTCTGAGCTGTGCAATTAGAACACTGCCTTTAAGCTGGAGTCACCTGCAACTTTGAGCTCTACCTGATGTGCATGAATTCTACAAAGTCAGTTCACACTCACGAATGTCTCGGAGTTCACACCTTATGACTGCACTAAACTATGGCAGCTGCACGTTTCCCAAGCATTGTGCTAATATCGTCTTCAAAGAACCCCCATGCTGTGCACCATCTCTGCGGGGCAGGGATTTTAAAGATCAGGAGATGGTGAAGGATTTCAAGGGTTTCCCAAGGTCCTGCGTATGATCCTCAGCACAGCTAAGATTAGAACCTAAGTTTGTCTGCAAAACATACACTCATGGCCACCCCAGCTATTTTGTTACATTCGAGAATTAAGGCTACCTAGCTCTTCAACTCTATAACCCAAAGTCAGAATAAAAAACATAAGCCTCGAGCCGGGTGGTGGTGGCTCATGCCTTTAATCCCAGCACTCGGGAGGCAGAGGCAGGTGGAGCTCTGTGAGTTCGAGGCCAGCCTGGTCTACAAGAGCTAGTTCCAGGACAGGAACCAAAAAAAAAAAAAAAAAAAAAAAACAAAACAAAAAACAAAAACAAAAACATAAGCCTCATAAGAACTTCACAGGAAGCAAATTTTGGCCAGCAACAATCTACACAACCCAATCTCTCCCCATACCTTGGCCCCTCAGCATCCCATCTTCTTGTCCCTGTGGAATAAATAAGCTCAAAATGAATTTTCAAAGAAACCATGAGTTATTTGTCAAAATAGCTTTATTTTCTACCACGGCATCCTAATTACTCTGCTTTGTCTCCCTTCTTGATATGCTGGTTTCAAAGTAACCCTCAATGTTTTCTTTTTCAATTCCAAAACAATACTTACCCAGCGTGAACAGTTTAGAAAATAAGGGAACACATAAATAAAATAAATCTCCATCATAATCCCATCAACCAGAAATAACCACTGCTAGCAGTCCATTTTTTTCAAAGCGTATTTATTTTAGAAAGAGAGATGTTTTCTACATCAGGCCCCCTTTATTGGGCTAGTAATAACTGTTTGCTCTAGATAAATAAAGATGGTTTTCCTTTCTACAGCTTGTCTTAATCCAGATTTCTAGACAATAGATGACACGGTCGCACCGAGTTAAAAAAAAAATAAGCAATGACTGACGTATAACTCAGAATGGAGGAAATTATAATGACTGCTTGAGTCTTTGGCTTCCACTTATGAATGCCTTCCTGTGTGAGACAAATGAAAAATAGATTTCAGTATTCTCCCACAGCTCTCAGTGATCCATGTCAGGAATATTAAGCATGCAGATTTATTGAAGAACTATGAGAGATTCTTGATCCCAAGGTCAGCATCCCAATTTTCCTATTTATTTCCTTAGGGAAACCACCTGATAACCCTAGACCTCCAAGCTTTATGGAATTTTTGCTTTTGTTATTATCTAAAATGAATACAATTATAAAAATCTTCTCTCTTTGTCTTACAGTGCTGTAAGAATAGTTAAACTACGGGATCACTTTTGAAACATGAGGTGGTTAGTCCTACACATGTACAGTCATCGTTAGGACTGTGTCAACGAACTGTTCCTTCCTTGGCTCTGCACTATATTGGCAATCAGCCATCAGATGCATTGCAGCTGTGAGCATATTTCACATATGTTTTGTGATTTGATCCTCGTGACAACATGTGAAGGGGGTGTAGCTACACCTCTCTATAAATCAGAACTCAAATCACTTAAATTTGGAGAAACAAACAGTAGGATTTGTGAAAGAAAGGTCAGATGCTGAATTACAGATGGGAAGATAGGTTATGAGACAGGTGATGGTTAGTCAAGAGTGTGGGGACCAGCAGGGATGTGTTCTATGAGCAGTAAGGTGACCACAGGTCACTACGATACACGGTGTCTCTCTAGAGAGCAAGCAGGGACGATCTAGGATGCTCTCTCCTTAGCAAGCTGCACATAGAGACAGGTAATTTAGAAAAATCTTGATGCTTCAGGTAAAGTCAAACACTTGGTCTTTCACAGAGATATTAAATGGAGAAATCATGTAAAATTCATGTGGATACACTCCATTTGTTGCACATTTATTGTACATTTTTGATGCAGTGGTTATTTCTTCCGTCCTCCAGAAGAATAAAATTTTGGCACACTTCATAATAAATGGTGCCTTGATAACTGAGAAAATATGGTATTGTGAATGACCTGAGACTCAGGGTCCCTGAGATCTGCCAGCATGGGTGAGGTACCGCTAACAGTTAAAAATAGCTAGAGTGTATCCTATTAACACCAGTGACTGTTAGTGCATCTAACAGTCACCCTTGATTACTGGCTTTTAGGACTTCAGAATTCCCGCCTTGGAGAGACCCCACCCCCTCTCAATGAGTCCCTACATCTTGTCAACTCGTTTTCTCATTTTCAACCAGGAAACTCTAAAATTAACTCCGGTTTCAAGGTCTGTGTTAAAGTCCAATCCCTTCCCTCTTTTTCAATGAATAGTTTTGCATCTAACCTTGACAGAAAAATGAAACCCCTTCCAGCAGTTTTCTCACGTTGTCTGCCTCCTGATGTGTTCATGCATCTATGCGTGTCTTCTACATGCGTTTCTGCATACACCTTTACATGTTTGCCTCCTCGGGAGTCTACTCTTCCCACTTCGCAAAATGAGTATCTCTCTGTGTGTTCTTCACATCTCCTATCTTCAGACTTGTTCCATGAACTATTCTGTCTCTTCTGTGCCTCTTTAATTATGCTTTCTTATCTGGCTTTCCCCTATGTAAATAAATGATTAATGTCTCTGCCATTAGCAAGAGAAAAGTTAAATAAACTTACGCTGTGCATTAGCAATTCACCATACCCATTTCCAATCCCTTTTGCTTTGAGTGAGACCTCTCTAGGCTGTGCCACTTTGACTTCTAGATTCTGGTTGTATATAACCAATGGAAGGCACTAGTGGGAAAGTGGAGTAAGAAATATATTTCCCTTTATTTTCCACAGCCAACAAGATTCCAAAACTCCATTTTCCCCCCTTTTGTCCCTCTCATGCCTATGCACTCTGTCAACTTCCTTTATCTGTTCCTGTCAGTTTCTGGTGCTTCCCTCATCTGATCCCTGATGTCAGTCTACACTGCATGAAGCAAAACTTGCCGTGTAAGTCATTTGCTTCTAGCCAGGACACTTAGTATGGCAGCTTGTGGCTCTCTTGGGCTCCTGTCCCTTTCTTTCCAGACATGTTCCCTGAAAGAGCTATGTCATTACCATCACTAAGTAACACCCTAAGTCGCTGTGGTCTGACCTCTGCCTTTTCATGGAGCTAGTGAAGGGCTCTTTCCAATGGCTTCTTCTAAGACATTTAAAACTTGATTCTGACCACCTTCCAGCTGGACCTCCTTCCCTATAGCATTAATCACGTTCTCTACCTGTAATATGTGTCCCTAGCTGTTTGGATACCTTCCCTTGAGAGTCTTCTTCACGTCTCACACCCGATGAACTCTCACACATTGTTAAGCTTCAACTGGAGAAGACTGTTTCCCCTACTCCCTGCTCCACTACCAACCAGAACTAGTTATCCCTCCTTTATGTCCAGATACTGAAGAGAAGGCTGCTGGTGTGATGTACGCTGCAGTCCCACCATAGCTCAAGAACACTAGATCTCCAGAAAACAAATCTGGGACGGAAGGCTTCTAAGATCACTGGATAAAAGAAGTGCAATTCTATGGAAGCAAGAGAAAAACTGGAAAGGGAAGATTAAGAGGTTGTGTCAGCAAACTGGCCAGAGCCTTAAAGGCTTCAGAGAAGTGGTCCAAAGACACTGGGTCCTCAAATTCTGGAACTGGAGAAAGGAAAAACTTATCCACTAAATACTCCTTCTCCTCTTGAAAGTTTGTTCACTTAGGATGATCAATCTAGTAATTATTAGAGAAAGACTTTCCAAATGACAATTATTTTAACTTGGGAACAGCAGAGCACTACAATAGGAAAATGCACAGCGTGATAAAAACTACAACCAAGGCAAGAGGACATATTTAAAGGCAAAAATGAGCATTATCTAAGATACTATGACATAACAATGCACCAGGATAAGGTTAATTTGTTTTCAGGCAGATATTCTTACAGACATATTTGTGTATAAAGTTGTGCCAGTCTTTTTGAAATTGTGTGGTTATAGCATTTTTGTGAACAATTATTATTAGGCAAAACACAGTCTTTCTTTCCAAACCCCTTGGCTCGTTTTTATCATCATGGCTGGCTCAGAAGTTCAATTCCCACAACTTCCACCGAATGTTGCCTCCTCCATGCTCCTGAATCTACAGGAGAGGAATATGGTTGTTGAAGAGCATTCCACCCCCAACGGTGTCAGTCTCAAGGGAAACCCTCTAAGTCTGACAACGAAGGTCCTTTGGGTTCACCATTACGACAACACACAGGACTGTTTCCTGCAGCATCCCAAGCTGCAAACGTAGGAGACAGCAGATGTCGGATAAGACAAGCACTGGGATCTGAGACGAGACATCAGCTGCAGGTGCCTCGAGAACCCAGAGATGTTTACTATAATCATAAGCACTTAGTGAGGATTTACTAACTTATTAGAGGAAGGAGAATGTATACCTTTTCCCAGTGAGTATCATCCAACCAAGGGAGATCTGAAATCTCCTGGAGTATCTTTAGTGGTGCAAAGCTGCAGCTAACTCTAGGTCTTGTGAGACTTTGCAATCTAAAACTTAGAAGGAAGGAATCCAAGCTTTCCAAACAAATTCAGTGCTTTTATACAACTCCCTTTTCAGAAGGAAGCCAACTCAAAGCTAAGATGCTTTTTACCAGTCAGCATTTCCCAGTTGTCTGTATGGGACACTCCTCCATGTATTGATGGCTCTCTACCTATCCAATCAAGATTAATTTCATAGTGAATAAATAAGACGTGCTTGTTGTCATTCAACCAAAACCAGTTGTTGTAGCAATGATGTGATATTAGATAAAGAGATAATTCTTAGGAAATTAATCTTTGGGGGAGATGAAATTTTTTTTTTTTTTTTTCGAGACAGGGTTTCTCTATAGATTTGGAGTCTGTCCTGGAACTAGCTCTTGTAGACCAGGCTGGCCTCGAACTCACAGAGATCTGCCTGCCTCTGCCTCCCGAGTGCTGGGATTAAAGGCTTGTGCCACCACCGCCCAGCTGAAATGAAATTCTAAATGTTCTAAAAATAATAGTAATCCAGCATTCATATCTGAAACCAGCATAACCATCTTTTGTAGAACAAAAACAGTCCTCCAATATTGTATTGTATTCCTATTCACACTTATGTCTCCTCCTGCCTGCTAAAGTCAATAGATTTACGTCACTTACATCTTAGTAATCCCTGAATTATCACGTCAACTGATAACTTTGGGACAATCTGGATTAAAAAAAAATGAAAAGAAATACTAAGTCTGAAATTATCTGTGTCAAAATGACCTTGTCTCAGAACTAAGCAAATAAATTAGAGTCAACAGCCAATTCAGTATGCAGGCCTACATCTACAACCTAAATTCATAAACAGTCAGGTCTATCAGAATCCTTGCTAATAATGGATAAAAATATACATGCGAGTGATATTTACAACCAATGCTTAGAGCTGTAAATATCCGGGGCTTTTTTTTTCCAGCACAGACCTTAAAATTCAGTGCAAGGGCAATCAAAGCAAGTATTTAAGGGAATAGGGGTTTAACATAAATGTTAAGGGAACGATTTACTTTAGAGTTTAATTTCTGATGGTTTCTACAGCATCATCTGTGAGCCAAATACTTGATAATAAATGATAATATAGGCTGTTATTTAAGTATTGGAAGCCTTTAATAAAACAGCATGAGATTCACTAGTGTGACATCACAGAAGAGTTCCAAGCACCCTCCCGAGTCCATAATTAGATAGACCTTCCCTATGGAGACTTGGGCTCTCAAGCATCTCCCAGTAGCACAGCCATGAACATCACTGTTCACTTCTCTCAGGGATGGAGGCAGCTCAGAAGCAGAGTGCTTATCCTAATCCGGTGTGCATTTACAATAAATAAGGCAGAGTCGTGACATGGAGGTTCCCATTCAGATAACTGGGAAGTTGTGGCTGGTAAACAGAGCATCTCAGCTTTGGGTATCAAGCTCCTGTCTTTTCTGAAAAAGACGTTGTTTAAAAAATACTGAACCTGTTTGAAATTCATTGATACCTTCATTCTAAGTTTTGGATTCACAAGAACTAGTCAGCTGCAACATGGTTTCACCTAAGACACAGGTGGTGTATGCAACTCCTCACAAGGAGATTTTGGAGCGTTCTCACGTAAGTGCTACTTGAGTAGGTGCCTTAAACAACAGCTCTGTCTCACAGCTTGGGACCTGGGCAGTCCATACTCAAGGTGCCAACCCACTTGGTCCCTGGTTGGTCTCTTCCTGACTTATAGGCATTTGCTTTTTCAGATTTTCTCACATGGTTTTGCTACAATGCACATACAAGATGGAAGGAGATATTATAAGGTCACCAAAGCCAATGTAAGGGCCCTTCTGCTTTAGTCCTATCTCACCCTAATTATCTCCAAGGGCCCCATCTCCAAATGCCAGCACAGTGTAGATTGAGGCATAATTGTCCAAAGTTGGGGGTGGATGCTATCTATCCCTGACAGTGTTGGTCTACTGTATTAGAAGGAAGACATTAAGTCTTAAGTCTTTGAGTTCCAAAATTTCTTCTATAAATTGCTAAGGAAACTCTATTATCTTTGTCATTATCAACTTCTAACCAAAGGCGAGAACACTCTGGGACAGGTAAGATAGTCATGTCACTTAAGTGTTTACTGTATAAGCATGAGGACTTGATTCGATCTCCACCATTCTTATTTTAAAAAGGGGGGCGGGCAGCTGTATTGATGCATGCTTGTAATCCCAGCACTATGGAAGTGAACACAGGGGCATCCCTGTGGCTCACTGGTCACCAGCCTAGCCCATTCAGGTCAAAAGGAATCCATGTCTCAGAAAACGAGAAGGATGACTCCTGAGGAATAACCCAAGATTGATCTCTAGCCTTCTCGCCCTAACACTACACATGCATCCACATACACATGTGTACCCACACAAACATACATGCATCTGTACATGTAAGTACAGGATGATGAAATTAGATCTGGTTCGATGAGCAGTTTCATTTACTTTTTTTATCTCCTAGGGGATTAACAATGTTCCAGCCCCACAAGGTTGTGGGAAATAAATTAGTTGACACACATATAAAAAGCATCTGAGATGTAAGTATGGCCAGTATAATTGCATCAACCACATAAATATTACTACCATATAACAGCTTAAGAGTTTAAACACAATTATCAGGAAGCAAGTCAGTATCAAAGAATAATAGAGTACTGTTGCTACATGTATACTGCATATGTAAGAAGAAGATTCTCTTTGTCTAGAGAATCTAAACAACCATGATGAAAAATAGGCATCTCCTTATAAATCTCACCACGTCATCACAGAACCTTAAAAATAACCGATTCACAGTACATGTTTTGCTGACGTGAGAAGTCCTTCTGGATAAGTGTTGCTTTTATTGGTTAGTAAATAAAACTGCTTTGGCCAATGGATTAGCAGAGTAAAGCCAGGCAAGAAATAGAGAGTAGGTGGAGTCAAGGAGATGCCACATAGCTATTGAAGAACACAGATGCCAAAATGGTGCTACCCTCTAGGGCATGGATCCACATAAGACTTAAAAAAAGATTAAGAAAAAAAAAACAGGGCTTCTAGGCCCATAAAAACAGAAGTCAAATGCAGCTTCTTGTTATCAGTATTTTTTTTTTCAGAAAGACTCTTTTTGTTGGTGGTAAGCAGAGGTGTGGCTTCTTTACGAGAAGACTTCCTGACTCAGCATTAGCAGCAAAAACTGCATGGCTTCTTTAAAAGACTGCTTCCTGGTTCGTGCTAGCAGCACTAACTCTGGCCATTTTGGGAGGTCCTGCACTTAAATGGGGTTTGTGAACAGCATGCTACTAGTTGCTTAATGGCGACATAGACCCATTGCATCCCTGGAGCTTCAGCCGTGAGTATGGCAATCAGGGGTGGTGAACATACCTTCACCATGTTGGATGGAGCAGAGCCAACAGGCAGGGCTACAAGTTGGTCCTAGCCACGCCTACTTAGCATTTAAAAAGGGGGGAGTGCTCCTGGTCAGAAAATTATTACAGATATGGAATAAAGACAAAATCATTCAGATAAACCTCTGAATGGGCCACAGTGTGTTTAAAAACTGTGCATAGGCTTCAGAAAGGGGGGAAGAAAAATATAAAAGAATAGAGAAAGTCATTAAAGGAGTTAAAAAATAAGCCACATAAAAGTGAAAAATACACAGAAAGTTTGGATTTCGTATATTGTTTCTTATTCTTTGAATTTCTTGGCTACAGACAGACATTTGATTATGGGGGCTGCTAAGCTAAACCAACACATATATTTTAAAGGTATCTTGACTTTAAATTTTGAGTCTAAGAGTATGTTACTTTGGAAAAGACATTCTGCTTTTGTTTCCATAGAAGACGAGAACCTGTGAATTCCTTCCAGGCTAATATGGCTTGATGGAACAAGAGCCCCCAAAAGGCAGTACTACTTTGCCCAACAAACAGCAGGAAGCAGTTTGGAGAAACCCATGCCCAAATTCCCAAAATGATTGTTTATAAATGTTTGTTTCCAATTAAATGGGATTGGCTGTAAATGGTTAAACATCACAGTCAATCTTTTTCTAAAAATGGGCAGGGGGATATATGATATAGAAATGAACACTTTATTGGTATGATACAATTTTAAGATAATTTTTTTATATATATTTTCACTCTTATTTAAGGTATTATGTCTTTATCGCTCATTTAATAATATAATGTATAATTAAAATTTATGGATTAATAAATATTTATAATAGTCAAACCTGTAGTCATGTTAGTTAGGCATTCTAGATGTACAGAGATATATTTCAGGTAGATAACTTTCAAAGACTTCAAAGACCTACAGAATAAAAAGGTTTTAAGAACTTAGATTTTTTTCAACAGTGAGGCATGCCTGCTTCTGGCAGCATCAATCTACTTCATGAGGATGATGGGCATCGAAGAGGTTCCTTATGGAGTTTGTTAGCCATTTGGGCAAGAAACTACTCTTGCCTGGACTGCCTGATGTTGTGCAGTATAGACTGGACATGCAGGACCCACAAAGAAATGATTACTGAACTTGCCTAAAGGTAGACAGTCCTTCAGGGTTCCTGCTTCACAGAAGAAACTGCCAGTCTTTCTGTAGGATACAGAAGAAAGCGACTGATGGATGAACTTTACAATTACACTGCAGAATAGATCTCCAAATTTCCTGCTTCATGGAAAAATCTTCCAGATACTATAGGCCTGTAGGCTAAAGATGGATGTCCCAACATTACAGAACTTTGAGATACCATTCAGGCAGCAAGATGTCTCTGTCAATTCTAAAGTTTTAGAAGTTGTTTACAATGAACTTCCTGTTTACTTCGGTAATATTATATTCTTCTGAGTTCTTTGATGGAGTTGAAAGCATAATTACAGTTTTCTTTAATTATGATAAAAGATAAATTAGATATAAATATTATAACTGTAATTCTTGCTTGATAACTGTTTGGTTATATGCAATTTTACTATGTTAAAGTCAAAACTTTCCTTTTTATTTAGACATAAAGTGGGAAGTGATGTGAGATGTCCTTCTGTATTAGTGTTGCTTTTATTGGTTAATGAATAAAGCTGTTTTGGCCAATGTCTTACCAGAACAAAACTAGGCAGGAAATAGAGAGAGAGTAGGCAGAGTCAAGAAGATGCCTTTTAGCTGCTGAAGGAGGCAGATGCCATGTAGCTGCCCAAGATGCAAAAGGTAACAAACTATGAGCCTTGTGGTAAAATATGAATAGATTGGGTTAATACACTTGAGTCATCAGCCAAGCAGTGTTATTTTTTTAAAAAAATATTTATTTATTTATTATGTATACAATATTCTTTTTGTGTCTGCCTGTAGGCCAGAAGAGGGCATCAGATCTCATTTCAGATGGTTGTGAGCCACCATGTGGTTGCTGGGAATTGATCTCAGGACCTTTGGAAGAGCAGGCAATGCCATCCCTCCAGCCCCCAAGCAGTGTTATAATTAATATAGTTTCTGTGTGATTTTTCGGATCAGGGTATCCAGGAAAGAAAGAACAGCCTCTGTTTACATTTTGTGATGTAGAACAGTGACTTGAAATATATTTCATTTACCTACAAATAAATTTCAGACATGTAAAGAAAACAAAATAAGTTTCTCTGTTTCCTTTTCTGTTAGTTTCTTTTATTTCATACATTAAAGCAGCGTACGTAGAAAATGACTGAGCCTAACTCACAGTTCACAAACCATAAATAACTACAAGTAAAATTGCAAAGCCCTCTCATAAATAATGAAATACTCTTGTGTTATTAAAATAAACTGAGCACATAAAGCTAACCAATCACTTGCTTTTGTAAGCTCCATAATTTGCAAGCTGCCAGATTGTAGATATTTTTTAAAGATGCAATTTTAATCAATGTTGACATAATTTCCCTTTTAAATTATGTAGGCTATATGCTCTAGGCTCCAAATATCTTTCTGTTTAGCTATAACGAAGGGAGTAAAATATGCACATCCAAATTATGTGCCTATTTGGAGTTTGGAGATTCTTTTACACCGACTTTTGGCTGCCTTAACTCCTAATCCAGGAGAACCTGGGGCTGGCCATGCATCACTAAGCCTGGTGCGAGGGCCAGTAGGCTCTAAGCTATTCCTGCATTTCAAAGCCTTCTGAAGAATTATAATACAGATGAGAATAGACAGCCCCATTTCAAAAGTAGCATTTCTCCCTCATATTTAAAGAAAACCACCATGCCCTGTCAACGTGACTTAATACCACATATGCACAAGTGACCATGGCACAGCCAAGGTGACTCACTACCACATACACATACGTGACTGAAAGAAACTCGGGAGCCAAAACCCTTTAACGTTTCTGGCCATACCTCACCTCCAAATGGCATGTCAGGCCATTTCTGACGCATGACAAAGTGATTCCTTTACTCCCGGTCTGAGGTGGAATGCCCTTTCAAGACCGAGTTCCAGTCTTGAAACCAAAGTCACCAGGACCAGGAGAAGAGCAAGCAATGCAATGCACAGCTCCCAGCTGGGATGATCCATCATAGACCTTTCTGACTTCACGATAATACAGACGCAATATGCTATATTTGAAATAAGGATCGCTTCCAGGCTAGTGGTACACAGAATAACAGTGTTAATCAGCTGCAGACAGCCACAGCTCCCAGCACACTGTGCAGTCACAAGAATAAATGAACATGTTGATGTGGCTGACTTGGAATGTTCACTTGACAAGCTAGGTGCATTACACTTAAATCATAACAGATTCGGTGAACAATGAGCTCTCTTGGAAACAACCATACTGTAAGGAACATCAGTCTAAATGAAATTACTCTCATTTGCAAGAAACAAAACTAGAAGCCCCTAAGTTTCAAAACTGAAAACATTTTCATTCAGCTTGAAGTAAAGTCAAAGCTGGAATTTTAGGTCCAAAAGTTTCTAGCACTTAGGTGTTGCCCATGAAGAAACAATCTTCTCCCTAGAGAATTCAAATTGCTGGAGCCACGGTCGCTCTCCTCAGAAAGTTAGCAACACTTGCTTAGAGATTCCTTGTTCTCTGCTGCGTACAGAGAATCAACAACACAACGGGAGAAGTAGATAAGGAGCCAACAGCCTTACTTCAGTTTAAAGCCACATAAGATTTCCCACTTATAAAAGCGAATTCCTGAATTACTGATAACAACTGGGAAAAATATTGCCTCCACTCTATTATGTCAGAGTTTGTCTTACATCAAAGGAAGAAAACAAAAGGGCAGCTCAGAACTGCAGTGGAGGCACCATGGTATTAGGAAGCCCTTTTCGCCTTCCCTTTCCCAGTCTCAGCTCTTGGAGTCCACCTTCCTGGGCTGCTCTTGACCCAAGACGGCTGCTGAAGGTCCAGCATTCAGTTTATATGCAAATCATTGAGGAGTAAAGAGATGAGAGCTAGGCTGTGGCTGCATGACCTCTCCCTTCACACTCCTCTTTAATTTTGAGAATTCCACAAGTGTCCAGCTCAGCAGGTAAAGCACCTGCAGTGAAAAGTCTGAGACCTGGGTTCAAATCCCGGAACCCACATGAAAAGCAGAAGCAGTGACACACATATGTAACCCAGGCATTCCTACGGGTAAGAAGAGAGGCAGGGACAGGAGACTTGCCCTGGACCTGGAGGGTCAGCTAGCCTAGAATGTGCAGCCACGCAAACACCAATGCAAGAGGACTAACTGCCAGAAGTTATATTCTGACCTCCATACAGACACTGTGGCATGTATGTGCCCCCCCATTCACACAATAATAAGGAGATTAAAAAATCAATTCAAATGACACAATAAAAAAGTGGCAAAGATTCATGTGAGCATTAATAATATCATACAAAGTGAAGAGCTGGAACCAGTGCTCTCTGAACCATCATGTGGTGATTCCACTGTATGTAACCAGCATTGCAAATGGAACACTAGGAGGGACTTGGTCTGCTCTCAAGATGAACTGGAAATAGGAGTTTTCCAATAAGACACACTACTAAGACCAGAAGCTCAAAATAGGGAAGAATTTGGTGGGGATAGTTCTGAATCTTTGGACTGCTTTTGGAGAGATGGCTAGTTTTGCTGTTAATCCTACCGAGCCATGAGCATGGGTAATCTTTTCATTCTCTGATATCTTCTTCAATTTCTATCTTCAAAGACTTGAAGTACTTGTCATACAGATCTTTCACTTGTTTGGCTAGAGTTACTCCAAGATATCTATATTATTTGTGGCTATTGTAAAGGGTGTTGTTTCCCTGTTTTCTTTCTCAGCCTATCATTTTATATATAAGAGGGCTATCGTCTTTTTTTTTCAATTTAATTTGATTTTTTTAAAAACAATCCTTTTTTCTTTTTTAATCTTGTACCCAACCACTTGACTAAAGGTGTTTATCAGTTTTAGGGGTTCCCTGGTAGAATTCTTGAGGTCACTTAATGTACATTATCATAGCATCTGCAAATAGCAATACTTTCACGTCTTCCTTTCCAATTTGTATCCGTTTTGTCTCCTTTAGTCGTCTTACTGTATTGAATAGATATGGAAAGAATGGACAACCTTGCCCTGTTTCTGATTTTAGAAAAACTGCTTTGAGTTTCTCTCCATTTAATTTGATGTTGCCAATTGGCTTTCTGCATATTGCTGTTATTATATTTAGGTGTGTTCCTTGTATCCCTGATCTCTCCAGGACCTTTTTCATGAAGGGTGTTGGGTTTTGTCAAAGTCCTTTTCAGCATCTAGTGAGATGATCATGTGGGGTTTTTTTAGTCTTTCAGTTTGTTTCTTCTTTACAAACCTTGAAAGAACAATACTCAATTGCATATGGAAAAACAAAAACCCAGGAGAATAAAACAATCTTGTACAATAAAGGAACTTCTGGGAGGGTGGGAACATGAGGAATTGTGTTGGGGAGGTCAGTGGAGGGGGAGAATACTGAAAGAGATCACTGGAAAGACAGGGGCATTGGGGGATCAGATAGAAACCTGGTGCAAGGGAAATTCTCAGAAATCCACAAGGATGACTCCAGCTAAGACTCTTACCAATAGTGATCTGTAGCCTGAACTGAACATCCCCTGTGATCAGGCAAGACTTCCAGTAGAGGAATTGGGACACCAACCCAGCCATACAACCTTTGACCAGCAGTCTGTCCTGCCTATAGGATACGCTGGGGTAAGGGTGGTGTAGAGATTGTGGGGGTAATCAATAAATGGCTGGTCTAGTCTGAGACCCATGTCATTAGAGACATCCCACCCCTGGCACTGCCTAGAGTGCCGGGACCCAGAGGCTTCAGGACTCCCAGACACCTAGGATAGAACCAAACATGCTCGGAGAAAAAAAAATGTCAACAGAATGATGCCTAAAGATATTCTGCTCTACTGATAGATTGGTGACTACCCCAGTGGTCAGCAGAGATCCTTCATCCAGTAACTGATGGAAGCAGATGCAGAGACCCAAAGCCAAACACTAGCCTGAGCTGAAGAGAGGAATCCTGCTGAAGAGAGGAAGGAAGGATTGTATGAACCAAAGGGGTCAAGTACATCACAAGAAAACACACAGAAACAACTAACCTAAGCCCATAGATGCTCACAGAGACTGAACTGAAAACCCAAAAGCCTGCATAGAACCAACCTAGGTTCTCTACACACGTGTGACAATTGTGTAGCTTGGTCTTCTTATGGGACTCCTAACAGTAGGAGCAGGGGCTGTCCCCGATGCTTTGTTTGACTTTTGGAAACCTATTTCTCATACTGGGTTGTCTTCCCCGGCCTTCATACAAGAGGGAGTTGTTTAGTCCTACTACACCTTGATAGCTCATGTGATGTGGGAGTGATTTCTTATTAATAAAGAAACTGCCTAGGCCCATTTGATAGGCCAACCCTTAGATAGGCAGAGAAAACAGAACAAAATGCTAGGAGAAAAAAGCTGAATTAGAGATTCTCCATGATTCTCCCACTCCAGGCAGACACAGGTTAAGATCTTTCCTGGTAAGCCACCTTGTGGGCTACACAGATTATTAGAAATGGGTTAGATCAATATGTAAGAGCTAGCCAATAAGAGGCTGGAACTAATGGGCCAGGCAGTGTTTAAATGAATACAGTTTCCGTGTAATTATTTCAGGTAAAGCTAGCCGGGTGGCAGGACACAGCCGGGGAAGGCCTTCTCCTTTCTAACCAGAAACAGAGGATTTGTGGATTGGGAAGGGGGTGCAGAAGGGAGTGAAGGGGAGGGAAAGGGAGAAGAGGAAGGAGGGGAAACTGCAGTCAGGCTATAAAATAAATTTAATTAAAGTTTTACAAAAAGGGAAGAAGGTGGAACATTTTCACATCAAAATGAGGGAAATCTTACAATTATTTGAGGAAGAACTAATCGTTACTGATGATGATAAATCTCCAATTCTAATACTTATACATTAAATTAGAATCACAGTCTCTCATTTTCTTTTACTCCAAATATTCATGAACTTAAAAGAGTCAAAGCCACTTCCCCTCAACTACATCTCCATAACCCTGTCCTCAAACCATCAAAACATCAAGCTTCTTTGAAATCTCAACAGTCCTACTACACTGATGTCATTACCAACCTAAAATGCCCTTGTGCCCATCTGATTCTTCCATTGTGGACAATGATACCCCAGTCACCACACACGTCCACTGTCTCAGCTTTCGACCACTACAAATGCCTGAAATAATCAAGTTAATAAACACAAAAAAAGTTGTTTTGGCTCACAGTTTTGTAGGCTCTGATCCATGTCCAGTGGACCACCCTGCTTTGGTCACGTGGCAAGGCAGCTTGATGATGATGACAGGAGCCAACTGTTCACCTGACAACCAGAGAGCAACAGAGAAAAAAAGGCCAGTGTCCTACTAACCTCCCTTCAAGAAAAGCACCTGCCAGGACCTACCTTTCAAAAGTTCTACTGCCTCTCAACACCACCCAGCACCCTGGGGTCCAGATTTGTAGATAATGTCCAAATGGATACACACCACTCAGCTAAATTCCCTTCTTATAATTCATTCAATACTTCTTTCAATGGAGTCTATCCCAGTTTCCCCTTAGTCTCAGTGTGAGTTTTTTGTCTATGGCACAATTCCTTGGTGATTCCTCAGACTTTCTCCTATTTTATTTAGTAAAATTTTAATGTCTTTAGAAGTTAAAATTTTCATATTTTGTCTCAACTGAATCCAACAGCAGAGACGCTAAATGAATATGACCCATTGTGGCAATTACCAATAGTATCCCTATACTTTATTTGCAGAGGAAAGAGCAGAAGGATAGACTAGAAATAAGGTGTTATTTGAGAAACAAGAAAACTATATTATGCTTTCTTTCCCTTCAAATACACAGAGTTGAAAAGGCAAATGCAAACATGGTTGAAGTAGAAGCAATAATAGTGAACAGATAAATCATTTAGCCAAGTCTCTTGAAAATTTCAAGATAGAGCAATCAAATTAGTGCAAATTTCTTATCAACCACCTTAGATGATTCAACAGTGTGACAAATCATGAGTAATATGCACAACCCCGAAGAATGGCCATGCTAACACATTCGCCATAATTCTTGTCTATTGTCCAAACTACATGGTTGTCTTCTGCTGGAGTTTCCTGATACATCGTAACAAGAGAGTCACTGTATTAGGAAGGAACTTTCCTAGACACTGGGGAAGGAAGGACGGATGGATAATAGGGATGAAGGGGGCAGTTTCACTGGCAATGCAGAAACAAAGTGAAATAATAAGTAAATTGGCATCTTAGGAACTGGTCGGGAAGTGGTGGTGAGAAAGGGTAGCTTAGTCTTCAGCTGGCACTAAAAATAACCCTGAGTTTTACAGTCGTATAAACCACCCCTGTGACTCTCCATCCATGACTGAAGTAAAACAGTCGTGGGCACAGTTACTGTTCCACCCCATCCGTTCATTCAGCACGTTAACTACCAATATATCTGCTAGCATACCTTGGGCTACAAGTAACAAAAAAGATCTATTCAACTAGCATAACTATGAAAATTGAATTTTCTCCTATTACATGAAGTCATCAGAGAAGAGTTTTCAGCATTGACTAACTCAATGGCTCTAGATGTCCCCAGGGCCTCAGATTCCCCTGTCTTAGGAAGGTTGGTTTCCTCTTTAAATTGGCAATAAGAGCTTGTAGTAGTTCCAAATATCACCTCCAGGCAAGACAATATCCAGAGACAGAATCAAAAATTGTTTCTTTCGATTTTTTTTTGCTCGCGATCTGGGGCGCTTCCCCTCACTTCCCACTGCTCGTGAAATGGCTGCCAGCTATGTAATAATGTAGGAGCCGCACGGCATGTGATGGTCACGCAGGTCCATACACTGACTGGAATGGAGAGCTAAAACATGGATTCTGGTTAACAGAGGTGTCTGCAAGCATCACAGACCTGTTTCATAAACACGTGGTATCACTTCATAAACACAGTATTGTACCTGAGAATACATAGGAACGCAACCTCAAGACTTACTTCTTAAGATCATTCACTAAACAGAAAGTATTCTGCCTGAATAAAAATAAAAACCCAAGTGAGTTTCTATTACCACACAATTTACACATGCCCTTCCTTAGTTTATTGGGTATTTTAATAACCATGAACTCTTCCTGATCCCCACAGCTGGACTAATAAAAGAGTAGATGAGAAAGCTCCATCTGCATGTCTACAAAGGAGAAAGAGACACTGAGAGACGTGCAGTAATTCGGGGAAATAACTGACAATCAGAGAGTATGGGAACTGGAATTACAACTCAAGGCTTTGGACCCCAGCTTCAGCAGGTCCACTGGGTCTTGGGGATGGAGGTATAGCAAGCGGCATCTCTTCACCAGATGCCACCACCAACAGGGCCATCATTCTGACGTCACATTGGAAATAGCTTCAGAAACTGCCAGCTCTTCCCCTGAGGGAGAAGCCTGCAGCCATCCCCAACTGAAGAACACTGAGATTCTATGGCGGGTAAAGGAAGTTCCGCATTTGCAGTATAAGGTGATTCTAATTTAGAAGATCATTTATTTTCCATAAACTCAGTGTAGGAAAAAATAATACCTACCCTGTCACCCTATACCCCAGCAATCCCGAAGGTACCACAATATCTTATTATCAGCAGAAACATCAAATTCCAAATGCACGAAAATGCTAATAACAGTTTTCTATAGAACTCAAGGTTTGTTAAAAACAAAACCATTTTTTTTACATACTAGTCTGATTTTTAAAATGTATCAAATTGGTGTTCTCTCCAGAAACGCTCTTCTTCTGCCTTATATTATCCACATTTGCGGTTGTGGAAGTAAAAAGGCATTTAAGAAATTCCTCTTCAGTATCAGCCACAAAGAGAGGCACCAGATGACAGAAGCCCACGCTAACAGCAGAAGCCTTAGCCAGGGAGGCCACGTAAGAACAGTGAGTGCCATCCAGCTGAATTCACACAGGGGACTGAGTATTTGTATTTCTTTAGCATTTTTAAACAAGCAGAGTTTGTTTTGATCACTAGGTCATGTGTATAGCTTTGCACATACAGCTATAAAAAGCTCTCGCCACCAAAAAGCTGAGGAGTGAAATCATAAAAAAAAAAAAAAGGAAGGTGAACGTCCACACAAGTAAGCTTATAAGGTAAATTTTCAGTAATGAAATATCCTACCCATTACTATCTCGGTTATTTGACTATAGAGATCGACTGAGTATATAAAAGTGGAGTAAAGAAAATAAATCATTTGGAATTAAAGCTTGAGGTAGAAAATCAGATAGGCTCTCATGGTCACACACTCTGGACCTCTTTCTGCTCCTGTTTACTAGGATGAAGGAACAGCTTCTGACAACAGCACACCAGGCTCCACCACGATAGTTAATAAAGCCTCAGCTTGCACGGGGAAAACCAGCATGACCGGCTCTATCAGTATCGGTTCAGTGCGACTTCAGCATCTTACTGTGATTTAGGCAGCTGATCAAGATGCTTCTACCTCACATATACACCTGGATTCATCTGGGGTGTGTAATAACTCTGCATTCTAAACCACTAAGGATAAACTCTTTTCATTTTCCTAATGAAGGCACACACACGTGAGATGATTCTCATTCATAGTTCATCTGTTTTCAGAGCAGACCAATTTCAGGCCCAAAGGTCAACACCCAGCAAAGATGGTACAAGCATGAAAACAGGGCCAGATGGGGCTTCCTGAACTGGAAAAAACACATCCAGAAGAACCTCGTTAACCTCACAGACAAACACATTACCGCCCATATGCAAGCTGGCCGAACCACCAAAGGCTAAATGCGACATTTGATGCCATCCCTGCAAGCCATCACACCACCCCTAGTGAGGCTATCAGGTTACTTATTCATCATTGCTTTTTCAGAGACCATCCTTGAAATGCATGCACGCATGCATGCGCGCACGCACGCGCGCACACACACACACACACACACACACACCACAAATCTATATGGTACACACATACACCACAAATCAATATGGTATACACACACATACAACAAATCTATATGGTACACATACACCACAAATCTATATGGTACACATACACCACAAATCTATATGGTACACACACACACACACCACAAATCTATATGGTATACACACACACACCACAAATCTATATGGTACACAATACACACATATCACAAATCTATATGGTATACACACACATACTGCAAATCTATATAGTACACACACACGACAAATCTATATGGTACACACACCACATCTATGTGGTACACACACACAAATCTATATGGTAAAGTACATGCAAAACAGTTGCATCCTTAACCAGAGCATAATTAAGAAAAGCCCCTCCTTGTCCACAAGCCATGGGCACAAAGGCTTAAACTTTTCCTTTAGATGGCCTCCTCAGCCAGAAATGAAAACGCCTGACCCCTTCCCCAGTAAACATTAAAATGTCATGTAAATACAGCTTCTGGCAGATGCGCTTGACAGCACAGAGAAGAGCAGCCTGGCTTTGCACCCTGGCCCAGCACGATGCACCTGCCTCACCGTGCAATGCCACTCACTCGCTGGGAATTCTGAGCCAACGGTTGATACTTGCTGCTGCTGTTTTCATTGCCCTGCCTTCGCTATTAACCTCAGCAAGCGCCAACACCATTCCACATATTGTACTGAATATAAAACAGAGGCTGAACCCAGGCCGTCCGTTGCACGTCAGAAGCTTCGAGTTGGCTAATTAAAAACGTAGGCAAAGCACTATCTTTTCAGTGTTTTCTATCAGATGAAAAACCCTCATCCACCGACCCGTATAAAAGTAATTGCATTGCTGAATCCCTGGCAAACTCGGCCTACCCTGCAAAGGGAGCTGGTGGAGAATGGTTGCACATTCCGGAGGGCAGCGACGGTAACATGAGAGAGGGAGGACATGAAATCTCAGCTCTGCACCTCACGGGATATGAACACCCAGAATGACTTCCTCTACTTCTCCCCGTCTCCTCTACCAGAGCCTTTTGCTCCTGAGTGGAAATGCTGTACTAAACCTCTGGAGACATTGAGATGACCTGGTACGTGTTGCTTTCGTTCTTCTGTGATAAATTAGGCTCCAAAAAAACTATCCCACGAGGCATGACATAAGGGAAACATGGACCCCACAGAAGGAAAAACCCACTGTTAGATCTTCAGCTGACTGCAAGGCAGTCCGGAGAGCTGACAAGGCAGCAGCCAGATACCTGTGTGACATATATTATGTATGTCTGCCCTCCCTGGGTAAGCTGAAGTCCTAGAGAGGCTAGATGCTGTGTTAGACGAGTCAAAGGAAAAGATGTAGGCTTCCTGCTTAGAACTCACAGCTAAGATCATTTCACGGGAGGCTCCTGTAATAATCTAAAACAGCAGTGAAGGCAATAAGATAAAAAATGTCTGAGTGTATGTGTACCTAGCCACCTCCATTCTGTGAGGGTGAGAGTCCCGGACATCACCACACGCCCTTTGGGAGAATGTACAAAGAACTCAGCAGTTGGCCAGTACCTTGGTACAGAAAGCACATGGTATATAGTGGAAGGGCTCAGAACCACAGCTCCACGATCAGCACCATGCCAGGAGACAGTATAGCCAGTAAAGCCAGTAGGACCACAGAATCCCCAAGACAGCAAAGAAAAGGGACCCTGCTTCCTGACCCTGGCCTTCAGCCTTATATGCCAAGTAGGAGCTCTGAAGAGCCACAGACCAGCACAAGAAGTATCCCCACAGATCCAGATGCCCCCTTTCCTTCCACTATGAGATCGCCTGAACCCAGGACCTTCCCAGTTCATCCACACGCCACTGCAGAGAACACCACGGGCTCAAGTCCAAAAGAACACACATCCCAAAGTAGTGCTGCTGAACGTGCTTCAAATTAGGCTTGCCTAGGTGGTCTAAAATTAGCCCACTGTCCCCTTTCACTCGGCAGGCCAGAGGCCTCTTAAGGGAAATCATGGAAAAAATGAAGTCAACGTATTATCTGTGCACACCTAAGCTTAATGGAATAAAATGTGATCTACCAGAGCTGCATGTCCGTGATGATTTGCTGTTAGGTCATGTTTCTTAAAGAGTCTCACACATACGTCTGGGCAATTTTTCCATTAAATGTCACCACTCTAAGTCAAAGCCGCAGTCAAACCTTAGCTTACCAATTAGGCATACCTCTCCCCAGCAATATTTTTAGCCATTTTCCACTTAAGATGTAGCCAATGCAAAGCTAGGGCACTTTTCTAGCAGATTGGCTTGCACAGTTTGTTACCAGTGGCTCCTTGAGATGGGGATGGAGTACCCATCTCTCTTCCTAGTCAGCCCATGCTCTGGATAGCCAGGAGAAACAAAGGGCTCTATAGCAATAGTCCCCTGTGCTCTGTTGATTCTAGTGACTTCTGTTGCCATCAGCACGGGCTTATTCCCTTATATAAGTGCCTTCTCCCACCCCAGGCCAAACCTATCTGGTTTCATTGCTGCCTGGAGGCACAGAACACTCTGAGAAGGGAGCTTCGGCTATTTTCTGGAGCCTACTGGGAGTAAGGAGAATACTTAGAAGTGTCTGTCTCCGCACTCAGCTAGGAGACATCTCTTAGAGAGAGCACCGACACCTGCTCCTCATTCAATTTCTACTCCGTGAATACAGAAGACCAAGAAACAACAGCCCCACTGTTCTGCATCTTCTGGGATCTGGGCAATCTCGAGCAGATTTGGGACTCCACCGTCACAGCACAGCATAGCTTGGAGTACTTCTGTGAGTGGCTAGCCAAGAGTAAGGCTGGTAAGGCAAATCCTTCAAGACCTCCCCTGATAGACACAAGCCAGGTGTTGTCCTGGATTCAGGGCCTAGTTTTAAGGAGAGGAATCTGACCAAAGAAGGGGTGGCGGGTACTCCCTGTGTCCTAATTTCCCTCTCGCCAGAGTCAGTTTCTCCTCATTTGGTGAAATACATGTTACATGAGTTCTGCAGCTCTGCCCTTTCCCGTAGAAAACAAGAAAAGATTTGATTATACAGAAACAAAAGCATTTCCCCAGTATACAGTAAGAAAAATGTGTGTGTGTGTGTGTGTGTGTGTGTGTGTGTGTGTGCGCGCGCGCAAAGCGCTTTCAACTGTTAACTATCTTCTGGAAGCCCCTGCCCTACACTTTCTCAAAGACAAAGACAGACTGACCTTGCAAAGGCCAGCAGAACCTACAATGTTTCCATTGCCATAGTATGTGCAGATCCAACCAAAGGCTCCTCTCCTTGGATCCTAGAGCTTCTGATGATATGGACTGCAAACCCCTAGAACCTCAACAGTCATGGAGAATTCGATCGTCAGAGCTGCCAAGTGCACACAATCTCCCATAGTCCAGATGCCTTTGTTTGAAATAAAGGCATTGCATAGCGGTTGTGGGAATAAAGCATTTTTCAGAATGTGAACGGTGCTGCGCTGGAGTAAAGACGTATTTCTTCTGCACAGCTAGTAAAAGTTCAGTGTAAGGGAAGCCCATGAGGCAGCCTTGGAAGTCTGTGTGTCTCTTCCAGACTCAGACAGGAAAACGTGAGCTGTGAACCCGGACCTAAGGAAGTGCTCACTATCCCAGGCTCCTGGGTTCCCTGCAGAGGTTCTCCTCCACAAACCCATCTAAGAGCTAAGCGAGGTGCTGCCTGCATCATAAGCTCGCTAATTAAAACATATTTGCAGCATCACATCCTATTATCCTTTCTAAGGGGAGGGAGAGCCAAGCCAGCCTCCAGCAGCAGAAAAGATAATTAAGTTAAAATGTTTCTCGCAGATAAATAATGGATATGACAACAGATGCCCCTCTCTCCCGGGTAGACGGGAGCACCGAAGAAGGCTGCACTTGTCCCCCAAATGAAGGAAAAATAGCTGGAGGCTGCAGATCAGCTTCCATTCGGACACAAGGGCAGGCGCGGCATCTGTGCTCGGGATGGAACAAAAGCTCGATGTCGCTGTACGCGTTCCTTACGTTATTGCGTTAGAAAGGAAGCTATTATAAATTCAGTCCACATCCACAGTCCACACACGATGCTGCTGCCCTGACAACCACGTGGCACTCGCACTCAAACGCTAAGCCTTTATGACAGGCCACGGTAAACAAGGGGCTGCAGGAATCAGCTCCCACTAGGAGCCTCGAGCTTGCCTGCCCCGCCGCCTACCATTATCTGGGTTAGCAATGGTAGGCTAGAGATAACAACAGCCGCCCAGGACACTTATTCTAACTCTTACACGCTGTCACAGTCGCATGCTGATGGCTGCCGAGGTACATCAGCAATTGCATGCCTGATTACAGCTAACATGTTCTCGCTGTGAAAGCCATTGGGCATATTAACAATGGAGGAAGCCTGCTAGGTATGAAAGAGGGAGGAGAAAACAAGACAACTTTAAACAAACATTTTCTGCCAAATAATAAATACTGAACCATAAGGAAAATTGCTTACCTTGTGATAATGAATCCTATACAACGAGCAGCAAGGAGAGCTATGACCCCTCTTTGCAATAGCCCAGAGCTACTAGTAATGAGATCTCCATAGCAGCTTGTGAAGGCTCGACTGGAGAGGGATGTATGTGACTGTGCACACTGTAGGTGCTAGAGTACGGGTTTCGTTGGGGTAAATTTCAGCCCCGTCTATGAGCAAAAGAGTTAACAATGATTTATAAAATCTAATCACAAGAATTCAGACATTGGGGGCTAGAGAATCAGCTCAGTTGGCAATACGCCTGTGGCATAGGCATGAAGACTTGGATTTGGATCCCTAGGACCCATGTAAAAGCTGGGTATGGTGTCACGTGTCTGTAGCCCCGGCTCCAAGGGGATGGGAACAAAGACGAGAAGACTCCAAAGCTCACTGGTCAGCTGCTCTAGCAGTGAGCTCCAGGTTCAGGGAGAACAAGGTGGAGGGAGAAGACACCTGATGCTGACTTTGGACACACACACACACATACATAAATTCATATGCGCGTGTGTACACACACATATACACATATAGAATTTTGAGTATTTATTCTTTCCCCATATATACTGATCACAGTTTCCCCTCCCTCCACTCCTCGCAGTTCCCCTCCTCCCCAGATCCACTCCTCTTCTGCTTCTCTTTAGAAAAAAAAGTAGGCATCCCATGGATATCAACCGAATACAGCTGTCGTAGTTAGGGTTTCTATGGCTGTGAAGAAACACCATGACCATGGCGCCTCTTATCAGGAAAAGCATTAACTTGGGGTTGGCTTACAGTTTCAGAGGTTTGGTCCATTACCCTCGTGATGAGAAACACAGCAGCAGTGTGCAGGCCAACACATGCTAGGGAAGGTGAGAGTTCTACCCCTTGATCTGCAGGTAGATCAAGAAGTGAACTGAGACACACTTCCTCCAACAAGGCCACACCTTCCAGTGTGCCACTCCTTGAGCCGATGAGGGCCATTTCTACTGAAACCACCACATTCCACTCCCTGGCTGCCGTAGGCTTGTGGTCAAACCATCACAGAAATGCATTCAGTCCAACTAAAACTTCCTGTAGTCTGAAATATTTATATTTTAAATATGAAATTATGTAAAATTCCAAAGTGCAAAGTCTCTTCTGAGATTTATGCAATCCCTTAACTATAATCTCTTGTAAAATCAAAAAAACAGATATATACTTCCAACATATAAATGGCACAGGATGTGTACTACTGTTCCAAAACATAGGGAAGGGAGTGTCGTGAGGAAATACTGGACTAAAGCTTGACGGAAAACCAGCTGGGCAAACTCCAAACTCTGCATCTCCATGTCTAATGTCCAAACACTCCTCAGATCTCCAGCTCCTTCCAGCTCTGCTGACTACAACACACTTCTCTTTCTTGGGCTGGTTCCACTCCCTGTCAGCAACTCTGGTTGGCAGGTATCCCAAAGCTCTGGCATCTCCAATATTTTGGGGTCTCCAAGGCAATACAGTCTTCACAGCTTCACACAATGACCTCTCTAGGCCTCTATTCAGGAAAACCCCTGACACATGCCTGGTATCCCTTGCTTTCCTTAGTCATGGAGGGAGATTCCATCAGCCCTTTCTTGTATCTGTAGCTCTCAATCCAGAACCACATGGCTGAAGCTGCCAGCTTCTGCTGCTTGCTGTGGCTGGAAATGGCCTCTATATTCAATTACATACATCTCACCAGCGTTCTGTTTGCTATGATTTCCTTCACTGCCTAAGCTTGGCTGTCCTGTAACTTGATCTCAAGACCAGGCTGGCCCCAAACTCAAGGATCCACCAGTCTCTGCCTTCTGAGTGCAGGGATTAAAGGAGTGCACGACCATGCCTAATCCTAAACTGGTCATTAAATTCCTTTACACAAATTGGAAGATTAATCAGGTAGGATCTTGCCCGAGGTCACCATGCCCTTTATTCTATTTCTTTTTTTAAAATTGATTTTTATTGAGCTCTACATTTTTCTTTGCTCCCCTCCCTGCCTCTCCCCTCTCCCCTTCAACCCTCCCCCAAGGTCTCCATGCTCCCAATTTACTCAGGAGATCTTGTCTTTTTCTACTTCCCATGTAGATTAGATCTATGTAAGTCTCTCTCAGTGTCCTCATTGTTGTCTAAATTCTTTGGGGTTGTGACTTGTAGGCTGGTTTTCTTAAACTGTTTATCTCCTTGAACACAGGATTTAGCTCCATCCCACTTCCTAGCACTCCTTTTCTCCTCTGTGTGTACGTTCTGTATTTTTCCCAGCTCTGCTTTTCACTCCTTTTCATTAGAAATCTTCAGCGTCAACACTAGTAACCACATGGCTTACTGTTCTGAGATTTCCTTTGCCAACCCAATTACTTCACTCTAGCCTCAGGCAGACTTATCAGACAAGGGAGAAAAGTGTTCACATTCATCACCAAAATATCACAAGGATTTTCTCCGGGCCTCATACTAAAATTCTTATCCTCTGAAAGCTCTTGAGTCAGCCCCCAACGGTTCAAATCACCCTGGGCTCCATTATCTTTCATGTTCCTACTAGGATGGCCCATTAAATGCCACTTAAAGTGTTCACCTGCGTCTCCAATCCACTCCAACAAGTTCTGCACATCTTACAGGCAGGACAAATTGTAGGTTTTATGGCTGGGTTGATGTCCAAGTCCCTCTGCTGGGAGCCTTGCCTGGTTACAAAAGATGGTTGGTGCACATATTATTTTAATTTTTAAGTGCCAATTGCCATTCAATCTATTGGCTTACAATGAGGAAGTTTACAACAGAAACTCAAAAGGCTAGAAAGATGGTTCAACAGTTAGCACTTGTTACTCTTGCAGAGGGCCAGCACCCACATGGTGGCTCACTACCATCTGTAACTCCAGTTCCAAGGAATCTGATGCCTTCTTCTGACCTCCAAAGTGATGCCAAAGAAATTCAATGAGGATGGAAAAGTATCCATAAAGTTGGTTAGATGAATAGAATATCCATATGAAAAATAAACTTCAGCTTGTGGCCAACATCCATACATAAAACTTAACTCAAGGTGGATCCCAGCCATAAGTGCTGAAGTCAAATAAAAAACTTTTAGAAGAAAATAAAAGAATATCTTGGTGTTAACAAAATAAGTACAAGTTTCTTTGATAAGATGTAGAATACGATAATCATAAAATTAGATTCTATTAAAAACTACAACAGTATAAAACAGGAATAAAGCCTGAAGAGACGAGGCAGTGTAGAGCGTCCACCTAAAGTGCAAAGCCCCTGATGTAATCCCAGCAAAGGAAGAATACACAAACAGAAGGGAGGGAGGGAGGGAGGGAGGGAGGGAGGGAGGGAGGGAGGGAGGGAGGGAGGGAGGGAGGGAGGGAGGGAGAAAACAAGCAGTGGAAGGAGCAAGCAATAGATAGGAAAAAATATTCTAAAATATATTTCTAGCAAAGACTGCAGTCATAGTTGTCTTAGTTTGATTTCTACTGCTGTGATAAAACACCGCAGTCCAAAGCAACGTGAAGAGGCAAGAGTTCATTTCTGCTAACAGGTGTAGTCTACTCTCCATTGAAGTTGGGACAGAGACTCAAGTAGGACCCTGGAGGCAGGAACTGAAGCAGAGACCGTGGAGGATCACTGCTGTTAGCATGCTCCATGGCTCACTTGGCCTGTTTCTTATAATGTATACTGCCCAGGAATTGCACTGCCCACAGTAGAAGGGCCCTCCCACATCAATCTCTAATAAAGAAAATGCCCTCCAGACTTGCCTATAACCCAACCTGATGAAGGCATTTTCCCAACTGGAGTTTCCTCTCCTGGCTTATGTCAAGTTGACAAAAAAAATTACCAATACAATTATATTTATAGAACTCTTATGACTCAATAAACCAAATTTCTTAATCAGCATAAGGCTTCCACAGGAACATCAAAAGAAGGATATATTAAGTCAGTATCATGAAAACAAATATGTATGCTTTCTCTTACTTGCATTTCCTAGGTTTTATATAGACAAATAAAATTGTGCATCCATATAAATAACATGAAATTAAAGTAAAAGCATGTAGAGGAACAGCAGACTAATTAGAGAGGGCATAGAAAGGAAGGGGGGATGGAGGAAATATGTTCAACATACAATATATACTTATCAAAAACCTTAAAAATTGGGCTAGTGAGATGACTTGACGTTAAAGGTGCTGTCCATGCAAGCCAGACAATGTGAGTTCAGGCTCTGAAATCCACAGGAAGGGGGGTGGAAAGAGCTGACCCTGCAGTGCTAGACTCTGCCTTCCCCATGTGTGCCATGGCACAGGTCACAACACATATCTTCATCACCATCGTCATCATAACAATAACGCATCTGTTTAAAGTTCCTTGGCCTTCGGTAAGGAAGGAAGTGCAAGTTAAAAATCATAATGAAATATTGCACAGCCCACAGAGTGACTACAACTAAATAGGCCAAAATCTCAGGATACTGACAAAGATGAATCATTCATAACACTCATTATTTTTCAATTGGGATTGAACATATCGATCAAATACTTCGGAACACATA
Source organism: Microtus agrestis (assembly GCA_902806775.1). Taxonomy (NCBI): domain Eukaryota; kingdom Metazoa; phylum Chordata; class Mammalia; order Rodentia; family Cricetidae; genus Microtus; species Microtus agrestis. The sequence goes on from CADCXT010002104.1 coordinate 706,330, forward strand.
CACGGCCATTTCGTAGACTGTCCAGTAAACACCATCAATGGCCCAGCCATTCTATTTCACCCAAAAGATTTTTACCCAAATCTCACAAAAAAAAACACTTGTATGAAATTATCAATAGACATTTACTTTATTCAAAATAGTTGAAACTGGAGAGAAAACATTTAAAGCAGAGCCATAGATAAATAAGCACAGTGGAATTATTCAATTAAAATGTAACTTGATACACATAAGAATATAAATGAATCTCAGAAACAGGAAGCCAAGTGAAAGAAGTGAAACACACATCCCATATAACCTCATTTATTGAAAGATCTAGAACCCAAAAAAAAATGATACTGTAGAGACAAACGCTAAAAAAGTAGTTGCCTCCTGGCTGCAGGGTCAGACATTAGGGAAGAAGAAAGAAAACAAGGCGGGTTTCTGGGTAACGAAAGCATTCTGTCTCAACAAAGATATGTGCCTACCAAAATTAAAGCTGGATACTTACGATCTTGCATTTGATTGTGTGTGTATAGAACCTCAAATTTTTAAATATCATTCTGTTTCTTAAGTTGGAGGTTTTGTAAAAGTTTGAACCAAAGACTCTGAAACATTTTTTGTGTCTTTTTGGCTGTGGTGGTTTGAATGACAATGGCTCCCTATGCTCAGATGGTGGAACTGTTTGGGAAGGATGAAGGATGAAGAGGTGTGGCTTTATTAAAGCAGGTGTGTCACTTGGGGACAGCTTTGAGGTTCCAAAAGTCCACACCATTCTGCCGAGTTAGTTCTTTCTCTCTGCCTCATGCTTGTGGATCAGATAATCTACTCAGCTACAAGTACGGTCATGCCTACCTACGGCCATGCTCCCTGCCACGAAGGGCTCTACACATCTGGAAAAATAAGCCTCCCAATTAAATGCTTTTTCATAAGTTGCCTTGGTCATGGTGTCTTGTTGTGACAGTAGAAAAGAAATTAAGACATGGGCAAAATAAACTTAATTGAAACCAGGCTTTCTCCACATACAGAACAAAAACACAAAACAAAATGGTCTAGCAATAGGCTCAGTAGTAAAGGGCTTGCTGTACCTGCAGGATGCCCTAGGTGCAATATTCAGTACTACAACAGCACAGGAGGAGGAGGAGAGGGAGGGGAGAAAGGAGGGAGGGAGGGAAGGATGGACAGACGGACGGACGGACGGACAGACGAATTGAAGACCAGAGCAGAGCGTGCTCTAGGCAGATGGAACATTGTGAAGCAAGGCAGTGAGAACAAGTTGGAGCATCTGTTGTAGGAATTGTAGAAGGCCGTTCTGGCTGGAGAACCTTCTGACTGCACACGGTGAGAAGGAACAGTATGGGGGAAGGCCAGGTCATCTCAGAGGTTTGAGTTCCAAATAGCTGTCAACAGAGTGACCCAGGGCTTTGACTACAGGAGAAATCCCTGCTTAACACCAAACATCAACGGGCTAATCCTGCTGTTCAAAAATAGGAAAAGAGATATATCTCAAGGGAGGACAGGAAGAGAGTCCTATTGATGACCTATACCCAGCTACTTAGGGTGGAAGCTCCACCCCCAAGGCCCCTCCTCTGGAGTTGCCTCAGTCTGGGCTCTGCCCCTGAGAAAGCCCATCAGCTGCTCCACTCCCAAGGGTATTACAAGCCCCCACCTCATGGTTTTGTCAACTTCCCCTGGGGCCACCCAGGAATGCTCTGCTCAGAATAAACCTGAATTTATTGATTTGGTTTGATTGGCTTATTACATCTGCAGTGACAGATTCTCATTAACCAGGAATTTAAACTCAACATGGCCACACAAAGGTCCCATCTTCAGAGCACTTGTGAAGAGAGCTAGTAAACTCTGAAGGGACCGACCACGCGGCATTTTATCAGCTCACCTTTAAAGAAACCTTATTAACATTTCTTCACACCGTTTGTACAGTTTACTAGCTCTTTGTTCTTCTCCCCCAGTAAACCTAGGAAGGATTTAAAGAACACCATTTAAAATTTCAGTAGATAAAACCTTCCTTTGTAAACACCCCTGTTATAGCTTCTTCGCAGATAAACTCATTTCAGCAAGAAAAAAAAATGTGCAATTTGAAAGCATGTCATTTCCCCAAAACTCGCTTTCTTCGGGTGCAGAAATTAAATATGTGCCCAGAACTACTGTCAGACTTTAAGAGGAATTCTCTTCTAACTCTCCCTCCGTATCATCACTCAGCAGCTGGTCTAGGCTTCGTCAGACAGGATCCTATCTGTCACTCAGACCGACTTGGAACTCACACCCATAGGAATCCTCCTGCCTCAGCCTTCTGAGTGCTTCAATTACAGACTTTTGCCACTCTAGCCACCTTCTACAAACCGCTTTGGTACTATAAATAGACACATTCTTTATGAGAGGAAAAAACTGCAAGCAAAACCCTTGGTCTTCGCCACCGTCACCAATACTGTTGTCAGCTGTCGAGTGGGAAACCCATGAAACTGGAACTCAAGCGGCACCAAGCTGATTTAACAAATATGAGCAGAATCAAGTAGGTCTCCAGTGCAGGACATGGAAACACACTACTGAAAGCAGTATCTCGGTCTTTCTGCAGTGCTCCCGTTAAAGAACTGAAACCACAGCCTGTGCAGTGGAAGGCTAACCATTCTCTGACATCTGTTCAGGAAAACCCAAGTAATACATGGTTATATATTTTTATTATGTTACTAATAAGGGCCAGCAAGATGTTTTAAATTGACTCTCATGAAGGATTTCTACTGGGTTGTTTTGTTTGGGGACAACAGAAAGACAACCACTCAAGTAGGAAAGACCACAGCCTTCCTCTGCCACTTGTCCCCGCTTGTCTGGCAGCCATGGGTAGCACTGGCTGTGGAGTTCATAGACAGGTACTGTCACCATTCATAAGGGTAAGGCCACTGACAGGTCTACGGAAGGCAATACCTGAAGCCCCTTGAAAGCAGTTACACAAGGAAACGTGGAGGACCATAAAACTTTCATTGATTTTATTGTATCCTACGACTCAGAATCCAACAGCATCTAGCATATGACTGCTGATGCCTGTTCGTGCTCTGCTTAACAGACCCTGAAGGTAGCATAGAAATAAGATGGCGGTAGACGAAAGCACAGACGCGGGGCAACAGCATTCTGCACATGTCCCTCCTCATTGCCAGCTGCCAGATCCTTAACACAGTGCACGTCACTTGTCTCTCAGTTCCCTCATCTGCTGAAGTGTAAACTTACAAGTAGCAATTAGAGAAGCATTCCCAGTAAAGGAACTGCACTTGGAAGGTGTCTGAACAATTAAGTTAGACAATAAGATGTTCCTTATAGTACTTAGCACATCATAAACATAGGGCATCTTCATGATGCTACACAATCTGTACACTGCACGGATGTACTCTCCTGAAGGGGCCCAGTGGGACTCATCGTCCAACCCACGCTGTACTGAGGAGGCCATGAGCTCTGGTGAGAACTACGCCTACAAAAGAGACACCTCTCCTCTACTTTAGTTTGTACAAAGGCACAGTAGAGGTTAGCAGTGGTCAGACATGAGCACTCATTATGGATTAGCTGAAACATAGAGTAGTCCTAAGACCATCAGAACTCAGGAACCAGTCATCATCATCAACAGCTCCAATATCTTAATAATAAATGCAAACAAACTCAAAACTGGGCAAAGGATTTGAATATAGATTATAGATATAGAAAAACAGATATATACAAATGACCACAAAGTATGTGAAAGGGTGTCCCAGATCACTAATCAATGAAATGTAGATGAAGATGTACCTGCTAGACAGGTACACACACATGTATACCACACGCACATGCATGTGCACACTCGCACACAAACATGCACACACACACATACACACACATCCATCTCTTTTTACAAGTTGTCTATTACATTAACCCATTTCTGTTAATCTGTGCATAACCATTAGGCTGTGGCTTACCAATAAGGTTCTGGCGTCTTTCTCCCTCAGCAGTTACTTGGCATCCCCTTGACTCTGCCTACTCTCTCTCTCTCTCTCTCTCTCTCTCTCTCTCATATATATATATATATATATATATATATATATATTTGGATTTCCTCCCTGACTTTACTCTGCTTAGCCACTGGCCAAAAGAGCTTTTTTATTAATAAATGGTAATAAAACATATTTACAGCATACACAGGGGACTCCCACATCATTAATCACATACACAAAGCACCTCATTTGTGCAGGCTACATTTCAAGTAGTCAGCAGCCACACACGGCTACTAAGTCTGGATCTATGGTTTCTGCATGCAGTAAGTGTTTGTCCCATTATGTCTTTATATCCTGAGCTAGTAAGTATCTTTGCACTTAGACTATGTGTCTCACTCTCGTCGGGTATGATCACAGAGCACAAATATGACAGAAGTTTAACTTACGTAGTCTAGACCTAAAGACTATCCCAACAAGAACGAACAGTGCACAACAAAAGCCCATGTACACTGGGTATTTTAGCAGAGCGAAGTTTTAAATACACGGCTACTCAAAATGGAGAAAGTTCATATATTAGTATTGCTGAACGAACTATCAAATAAGGGACCAAATTAACATCCAAGAAATGCAGCGACCAGAGAAATCCTCCGAAATCTAGCCATAAAGCTGGTCTGAATAGAAGGGGGGGGAGCACAAATTCATGCAGATGTGCTAGCGAAGCTATGGAACAGAGCACAAAGAAGCGGTCGGCACATTTCCCTCTCGCTATTACCCTGTCTCTCATCCTCCTCTTATAAAATGAAGATAATGTATCCTAGAAGGAGGACTATGTGTCAAATGGCTGGGGAGGGTTTGTTGGATGTCACAGTTTATATTCGATTCCAACAGCAGAGAATGAAGCTGGCAGTGTTAACCTGAGTTTGAGTAATCATCGTGTCCATAGCTTCATAGCCAGAGTCCTGGATCCTACATTCTCCCATTCATCATGAAAAGCACAATGCTAATAAAACAGAAAAAGCTGTTAAGTCAGAATGGGAGAAATCATAAGTTTAAAGCTCTAGATTTTCCTTCCAGTGCGTACTAAAATCACCTCTAATGCATGCCCCCAAGCTATTATTAATAGTATAATGAATTTGTTTTCTGCTTTCTCCTAAAATCCCCCAGGTTTTCCTAGATCATTGGATCCCTCAAATTGGGAAAGGGAAGAAGATTGTGAGATGTCTAGAAGCTGCCATTTGAAAAGGGGGAAGAACGAGAGAGGAGCTGGTGGTAAAGAAACCAACAGGGAGCTGCAGAAGACAACTCTGTGGTTAATCTCAACAGACACGACCCCTGTTCAACTTCCTCCATAACTATCTTCATTATGATTAGCCTAAGTCAGCCAGGGAGAATTCAGTCCCACTCCTCTGCCATTGTCTCAGACATTCCTCTATCAAACTGCTACACTTGATGGATTCTTCTTATGTGTGAAACCCACACTTGAAAATTCTAACTCAAACTTACTTGCAACCCCCAAACTAGCATTTGTGGTACTTACCCTGTCAATCAGGGACATGCATAGAGTAGCAAAAAATAAAATAAAATAAACTCACTTTGATGCACGTTTTGGGGGGAAATGAGGTGACACGTCTGTCACTTTCTCAGCTCATTCTGTGCCACATTTCATAACTTCTTTCTTTCTTCATTTTCTTTCTTTTTCCTTCTTTTCTTTCCTTTCCTTTCCCTTTATATGTTTTTCGTTCTTTCTTCCTTTCTTCCTTCCTTTCCTTCCTTTCTTTTTGCCTAGGTGGTGGCTCTAGCATTTGAACAGAATTCCTACTGTCTCTGGAAGGCTTTGATGGGTCTTATGGAGAGAATGCTTGTATCCGATACGTTTCCTTCATTTGTGACTTGAGCCGTTGGCGCTCAGTTCAAGAGTCAACCATGAATCCAGTAGGGATTATTTGGGCAGAAACACATATTAAACAAAGTTATGCATCAACACATGACAGAAAAAAATAGCCAATTGCCCCTATATTTCCACTCAGGGTAATTGTGTAGTATTAGCAAGTTTTGTCACTATAGCGACTTCACAAACTCAAGAATAAACTATGTGTCGCAAAGGCTTCTGTGCTGGAGAAACTGAAATTCTCAGATAACTATTTAGTAATCTGCATTTGATTCGGACCCAGCTGAAATAAGAAGCTAAAGAACGGGGCCAAACCAGGCTTGTTGTTTCTAGACTGCGGCAGACCCATGCAAGCATCACATCTACCCCACCCATTAGTAAAAGGACAAGGCGATTCTAAGTTGCGTGGGGGTTGTAGAAATATTATCTAACAGCAAGTTTGCTAGTGAAAGCAAAACAGGCAACAATGTGTGCTTTAAATTTGAGATTGTGATTGACAAAAATCAACCATTGAATGTAATACATTACTAAGGTTTTCCTTTTACTGTTTTTAGGGAATTGTTTAATCCTGTAATGTATTATATTTATATCAGGAAATCCTAGTACAGCCCACTATAGGAAGCACCGACCACAGGAAGAAACTTGGGAACCGCTGTGCTAATGAAGCCAGTAAACAGTGCTGCACACTGAAAACATGGGTGCAATCGCAGCAAACTGCACGCACTAAGCATGTCCCACTTGCTGTAACATTAATTTATTTGTTTATGTCAATAAGACTTGTGGATAAAAAAAGGAAAAGCAGTGTTGTAAGAAGCAATTGCTATGACTGTCAATAATCCTAGGCGAGGTGTGTCTGCGCCTGTTCACCAAATGATGGGTTTTCATTAGCCAAAATTAACCATTTGGTACTATAAAATCTGGTTTTCAAATAAAAAATTTGTGCTGTAACAAAAAAGTGCCTTTCTGTCATAACCTTCTATCAAAACAGCTATCCGTATTCTCTATCAACATATGCAGTCACAAAAACAGCAAAGTACAGAATGGACTGCAATGATTTGTTCGAATGCCATCTCTATTAGACACAAAAAGATTATCTGGTTTAGAAGTTACCTGAGACCAATTTTAATCTCAGCCCTTTCCTACACTCTGATTAAATTTCTTCAAAGACATCTTAATTTCTCAGCAAAGAAATTATAAATCTTAGAGCTGGGGAGATATCTCAGTCAGTAAAGTGTTTGTCACACAGGTCACAGAGCATGGGGACCTGGGTTTGATCCACATAACATGTATGGGGAATGTCACACATGCTAGAATAAATATATCATAAACCTGGGGCTTGGGAAGCATAGACAGTGGATCCTTGGGCTTTGGTGACCTTGCCGACCTGGTGAGCTTCAGGTCACGAGAGATCCTCTCTCATAAAACAAGGTAGACAAAATAAAAGTGCTCCTGAGGAACACTGCCTGATGTTGTCCTCTGGCTTACAGACAGACACACAGAAACACATACACCCACACATACACAAATCTACACAGGACACACGCATGCACACACAGAGAAAAATAATAATACTTATTGAAAGCCTTCCTATTTTAAATCACACAAAACTGAACATTATTTTCTGAGGACAGTTAAGATCCTTCTGTCTTTTGTTTCAAATTAGACTCCTTCCCCAGCTTTTCTCAGAGTAGACAATGCTGGAAGGCCATTTCAGGAGAGCAATTTCCTTTGTAGCTCACAAACTCTCTCCAAGACTGTGATTACCTCTGTAACCTTGTCTTCTAAAATTCATGCTGTGGTATCTTCTGTCCTTAAAGATTCACCATGGAACTGAATCCTGATACACCCAGACCTAACCAACTGAGAGCAAAGGCAGAAAATCTCTCAGCTTTTAAGCAGAAAGCAGGTCATTCTTTTTCAAAGATCTGTACAGAATGAAACTACATTTTTTTTTTGGTCAGTGTTTATGTGCACGGAGAAAGTTTAGCCCCAAACTACCCTTGCTTTCCAAATGAGACCATCCATCCCTGAAAACTATAAAGTACATTAGAATGTTTCAAGGCTCACAGAGAAGAAAACTAGAATAACTTAGGTAACGTTCCAGTTACTTCTATCAATTATTTAAAAAAATGACTAGTTGGATTTCTTCAGGGACATGACCCCTGATAGACTGCTTGTGTTCAAGTAGATGCCTGTACAACTATACAGATACAGGCAGCACTAATTGGACGGAGCCGGGAGACAGGGAGGACATGGAGATGGGAGGAGGTCATGGAGGGGGCTGAGAGTAGCTGGGAGGGTATGATCAAAGAATAAATAAAAATACATTTTAGGAAGAACTGACTACTGAAACATTTGTTAATGCAGATTATGTGACAATCCCAAGACATAGGTCTCTCTATCCCCATAATCCTGTTGAGCAGCTACATAGGATAATAATTAGCAGTTGAGTAATCAGCAAGCAATAGCATCTGTAATAAGTTCTCTAAATGTCAAGAGAAACAGATTAGAAGCAAAGGAGATGTCTGAGAGGAAAACAGCACTTGCCACCAACCTGATGACCTAAATTCAATCCCCACATCCAACAAGGTACCAGGAGAGAAAGAACTAGATCTCCAGAGAGTGCCATCGAAATGTCACATATGTGCCTATAAACATACAGACACACACACAAACACACATGGGAGGGAGGGAGGGAGGGAGGGAGGAGGGAGGGAGGGAGGGAAAAAAGGAAGAAAAGAGAGAAAGAAAAGAAGGGAGAGAAATGATTTTTTTAAAGATAGAAATAGATTGAATTTCGATAGAAAGAATGAAGACTCAACGAGCTTGTTCTCAAACAGCATAACTAAGAACAAAACAAAACCAAAATCTCTTATTGTCTTAAATTTCTTTTCTGCAAGTGAAAAAAGAGCAAAAGAAGAATTCCACGGAGAGAGAAACACAGACAAATTACATCTTTACATTGAGGGAAAAAATTTTATTTTACATATTAAATTTGAAAGACACCCAACCTAAATTCTTTACATCCCTGACAATCACATTCTCCCTTAAGACACTTAAAAGATTCAAAATTGTTTTCATTTCCTAGTGTGGGTCTTATCTATAAAATTTTCCAAAGATAGGTATTTAAATAGGGCAAAACTTTCACCATGGCAATATTTATTGTGAGGTAAATATCATTCTAGATGACTATCAGAGAGCACTATAATATGTGTCTCCGTCATGGTATTCTGTGCCCTTACTTCAGACTGTAGCATCTCTCCTGATGGTAAGATGCTCATGAGGAGTACACGGTGACTGCATTTTCATAAAATGTGTGAGCGACAGCTGATACATGACGGGAAGGTGAAAACGTATTAAAAGGATTCCTTTTCGTGTTTCTGGCTTCCTTGTAGTTCCTTTTATTTTATAAAAAATCTATATGATGCACACATAAAGGAAAATCTCATTCTGAAGCAGCAAACAAGTAGATTGCTGTTAGCCTCATCACCTTAAAGAACACAGCTGTTTAATTGCACGCCACAAGAAATACCATCCTCCATTCTGATATTTAGCGCAGGGAAAAAAGCTAGCTGCTTACGTATGCTAGCATTCATTTTCATAACTTGTTTCACTAGTGTCTAGGAATATTTTATGTCTGCATAATAGAGTCAAAAGAATGGAAATACCCAAAAATGAGGTATTCTACTTGAATTATATTCAAAGAGTAAAAACAGCTTCATCAAAAAATAGAATGCATTCTATTTCGTACAGAAGTAGAGTACGTTGAATGAAATCCAGCCTTTTCTGGATGAATGAGGATCCAAATGCCTGAAAAGTCAATGCAATTGGTAAACCTCTTGACACCAAGTACACAGAGGACCAAGTATGTTCTGACTGTAGTACACATCATGAAAATGGGTTCCCTGAATAAGCCCAGTTGTTCCTCTTATTTTCTATGAGTATGTATGTTTCTCTTCACTCTAGCACAGAGAATTACAAACTTCTGTACAAGTCACTCCCATTAATCCCAGGGTTTTCCCCAACTCAGTTATTGAAAGAAGTACTTCATAGCAAAGTGATTACTGAGATAAACAGTACTCCATCTTCTAACAACATAATATTGGGGTTCTTCCCTTGTTAGCAAACACATATATCAGCTACCCAAGGAACACTTACAAAAATGTGCACAAAGGCAGAAACTAGAAACAGTAATAAAGAATGGCAGATTGTTCCATGGTGAAGTTTGTAAAGCGTATGGGACCATAGTATCATAGCCAAAAGGAGAAGCCATGAGTAGGCTCAAAAATATTTGTAGTAAACTATCAAGATCTACATCTTCATTTTAGCATTTAAAATCTCCTGGTCATTAAGACAAAGGAAACGACCTCTGAAGGTCATTAGTAGATGTCACAAAAGAACATCTGACAAAAATGTTTTGTATGAATTGGGATTTAAGAATACAGGATGGGTACCATTTTGTTATATGATAATGATTTTGTCATAAAAGTATATGAGCAAACAAAAGAACAAGCAGGTCCTCAAACTCGGCTGGCTAGAATATAAATCAGGATAGCATTTCCAGGGGGAACCCTGTCAGCACGTGTCAAAGCCTTAAAAGGATGAACTCACTGGCAAAAATATCCCATTCCTATGATAGCTTCAAAAAATAATTAAGCAGTGTTCCACATGAAAACCTTCATCACAGCATCGTCTAAATAGGGGTCCTGGATGTTTATTAGCAAAAACTGACAAAATTAATCAAGCTCATGAAAGACATAATTATACATGAAACTTGCAGATATTAGGAACTGTTCAAAAATGTTCCATGGTAAATAGTGCTATAAAACAGAATGGACAATATACTCTCAGTTTCTCTTTTTCTGAGATGTATATATTTGTTCACAGGTGTATGTACATTTATGAATTAGCAAGATGTATATCAAATCATAAATTTGGATTAGTAACATCTTTGGATTTTCTTAAATTTCTATAATAAATTTATTATTTTCTTTCATAATAAATTATCTAATTAGAGCCAATATCTATTCACAGCATGATTATCGATAATAACCAAGAGATAGGAAGAAAAAACAGAGTCTACTAGTGGATGAATAGAAAAATAAATTATGGTATCCTACAGTACCATGAAACTTCCCTTTCATACGTAAAGTCCCCAGATATCATGCCAACTCTAAAACACCCAGCACAATAGTGCATGAGTTGTAAGATCCCATGTATGTGAAATAGCCAGAATCAATATATTTCATGAAGATGTAAAGCAGGCTGGTAGGTATCACAGAGAAAGGAAAGTGGAGAGACACTCTCTAATCAGTATAAGTTTCATGTTGGAATGAAGGTCACTGTCTTAGAATTAGATAAAGATGATGGTTGTCCATCATTAGAAACATGGTGTAATAAATGTTGCTGGGTTGCTTGCATTATAACAGTTTTACAGTATATGAACTCCACCTCAAAAGATTAATAAAAATTTAAAATCTTCCTGAGTGAGGTTAGCCAGACCCAGAAAAACAAGCATGGTGTGTACTCACTCATAAGTGGATATTAGACATAAAGCAAAGGATAATGAGCCTATAGTCCATGACCCAGAGAAGCTAGGTAACAAGGTGAATCCTAAGAGAAACATTTATGGATCCCCTTGGAAGGGGAAATAGACAAGATCTTCTGACAAAATTGGGAGTGGGAGTATGGAGGTGGGGGAGAAAGAAGGGCAGAAGGGGAGGAGGAAGGGAGAAGGGGAGGGGTAGGAGAACTTGAGGGGAAGGGATGATCGAGATCGGGAAAGAACAGAGAGGGAGAGCAAGGAAAGAGATATCCTGATTGAGGGAGCCATTATGGGGCTAGCAAGAAACCTGGCACTAGAGAAATTCCCAGGAATCCACAGGAATGATCCTAAGCAATGGTGGAGGAGAGAGAGGGGGGCAAAGAGAGAAATCTGGCATAATCCAGATTCTAAATGATGTTTAGCCAACTATTTGTAAATCCTGAGATTTTTTCTCCCTTGAAACTGTCAAGCTATGTCCTCTGCCCTTTATTCCCTCAGTGGAAAGAATTCCCATTCATTCAAGCACCAAAACAGAATTCCTAATTCTCTAACTACACAGATAGAAATAAAGCTAAGGTATCAAGGAATTCACAGAGGAACGAAGTCAATCTCTCTTCCAAATGGAAAGTTGAAGCCTAAGAGAAAGCAAGTAACTCAGGTCACACAACAGACAAAGAGCCCTAATTGCATCTCCAGATCATAGGCCACCACAACCCATCATCCTGATGGGCAGCTGGACATCACTTCTCTATCATTTAGTTTCTACAGAATCTTGTGAAAAAATTAAAATTTTGCCTCAGAATAACTAAAATTTGACTATGTTTTTAAGCCGCTACAAATCAATCCCAATTCTGCAGACCATACTTAAGAACCATTATGACTCCAGTAGAGCAATTCCGCAATTAAGTCATCCAAATTAAAAATTGTTCATTTCAAACGAAATCAATTCTGAGTACAACTTGTTCAAAAATCCTCATCATGTTAGAAATTGTGTGTGTGTGTGTGTGTGTGTGTGTGTATGTGTGTGTTAATGAGCTTCTAATTCATGGCAAAAAAAAAACCCACAATTTTTTAACTGGAATTTTCTGTGAAAGTGTCTAGAAATAAAGGTGCTCATTTATGGCAGGCTAGGACAGGAAAGGGGAAATAGCAGCTGGTACAAATCCACACAACTCTTAAACAAACATGTTCTCCTGTAGTATCTGCTTGAATAAAGCAGTCTATCAAAACACAAAGTCCAGACCTACGCATCTATCTGCTTCCATCTGTTCTTTCTGTTTCCTTTGGCACACTCACTGGGAAACCGCTAAGGGAAGGATGCCTGTCCAGGGTCTCTGAATGTGAGACCCAGGAGACGCTAGATGCAGAGATCAGATTCCAGCGTCGCTGCATGGTGGTCCCTGATGAGGTAGGCTGTGGTGCCAGGACCAAAGTCCCGTTAGCAATTATCTGCTTTCATAGTTGGGTTCTGAACAAGCTCCAATGTTATTTGTGGGGTGGCCACTGATAATGTTTGTTGCTAAGCATTTGGTTTCTTCAGTCATTTTCTGCCTATTTAAATAAAGTCATAAAAATTTTAGTGATTTAAGCCAAGTTTACAAAGTTAATAAAAAAATGTCTCTCCCAAGAAATGTATTCCATGACTAGCGTAGATTACAATTCAAAGCCAGGAAGTAATTAAAAAGCCATTTAGTGAGGAACCTGTTTTATATCTACTCTTAACCACAAACATTCTGTTCATTTTAGGTATTATACTCAGCCTTAAGATTATATGGAAATAATATGTGCATAAAATGTTGAAGACGCTCCCTTACTCAAGATGCATTCTCCCATGTTTGCCCTACAGAGATTGCCGGCCATGGGTCTGTGCACTGGCACCTATAATCGTTAGTCACAAGTGTTACAATCACAGGTTGTGCTGGGAGGACGAGAGCTAACAGCCGATGTTCCAACTAGAACCAGTACACTAGAGAAAGAAGTTACTCCTCCCAGAGAGCCAGCGAGCCAGAAACCAAGGGGGAAGTTCTCTGTGGACTCCACACCTGGAGAGAAAGATGAGGGAATTTCTATAATGACAAGAAATTCTTATAACAAGCATAATTTGTCTCCATAATTAGAGTGATTTACTTTCATGTCAGATGAAACTGGACTACGCTGCCATACTGATTCAAAAAAAGAAAAGGCACATAAATCATTCAAACCAAGAGTTTTCCAGAGAAGGCATTTTAGTTTGCCTCATTTTCTTTCCAAAAGAGATAAAGTTATCATCTACCAGTTTGCTCACTCTATTTTAAACACAAGATTAAAAGAGAAGTTCAAGCCGGGCAGTGGTGGCGCACACCTTTAATCCCAGTACTCGGGAGCAGAGGCAGGCAGATTTCTATGAGTTCGAGGTCAGCCTGGGCTACAAAAGCTAGTTCCAGGACAGGCTCCAAAGCTAGAGAGAAACCCTGTCTTGAAAAACCAGAGAGACAGAAAGAGAGAGAGAGATCCAAAAAAAATTCGACTTCCTCCTCGTAGTATTAAAACACCTCTCTAATTCATTTCTTGTTTCTTTTCTGAGACAAATTTCTTTTTAAATCCAGCAAGTATTTATTTTTCATCAGGAAACCCATCTCCTCCTTCAAAACATCCAAAATAAGGACTAGAGAGATGGTTCGGCGTTAAGAACACATACACATTACTCTTGCAAAGACCCTTGTTCCATTCCCAGCACACAAATGTTGGCTCACAACCATCAGTACCTCCATTTCTGCATGTTCTGGTGCCCTCTTTTGATGTAAACAGGCTCCAAGCATATATATATATGCAAGCAAAACATTCACACAATAAATGTAAAACTTAAACTTTTTTAAATCTTTTTAAAATCTAAAATAGAAGACTGGACTAAATATCCAGTAATTCTATTTAAATATCATTCAACAGAAAGCTTGAAAAATCCTATTAGAATCAAGCTTCAGAAACAGCTTCCAGGAGAGGAAGGGTATTCTGAGTTGAATCATGTCCTCTTGAATTCCTGTGCTGGAGTCCTAACACCCAGTGCCTCAGGATGTGACTTTATGTAAAGATGGGGACTAGAGAGATCTAGGTATGCGGAATGGACGCTTAAAAGAAATCCCACACTAGCTCAGAATTGAGAAATAGATGGTTACTTATTTAGGGGTAAACTCACAAATCAGAATTCTCTGCTTAAATGGAGAACAGAGTTGGAATCCAGCAATCTGAAAGAGCAGCCAGAGAAGAAGGGGCAGATGCTGGTTTTGCATTAGCATATAAAGTATAAGAGGTCACGCCCCAGTAGGCGGGTAACCATCAGCTGTAAGACTTCCTACAGCATAGGTAAGCTAAAGTGAGGTTATCAGGCTGAGCTTCAGTCTACTATACTGTGGTCAAAGAGACGGGTATCGAAGGAAACAGATACAAAGAGCTACAGGGTGAAAAGGGTCATCTACAGCTGAAGAGGGAGGTCTGGACTAATTCTTCTTCCAGCCCTCAGAAGAACAATCCTTGCAGAGGCCATGGCTTTGGACTTCTCACCTCCCCTTTAAGCCAGCCACACACACACACACACACACACACACACACACACACCAGCTAACTAATACAAAAGTCTGTCTCCACCTAGAGAGAAAAGGCACTGTCACATGACCCAGAGTGGCTGATACTGCTTTTTAAAAAATTCTTAAAATATTCACAATCCTGTGTACAGCTCACTGAAAGAGATTAGTAAACAAGAGATCGTGAATACAATGAAAACTGGAGTTGCTTCTCTGGGAGAAGACCTTGTTTTGTATTCTAGCATCATGGACTATCCTACCCTGCCACTCACTTTGCCACCAATTAGCAAAGCTCCTGCAAAGAGATGCTGCTGGGGTCCTCTGCTGGTGGCCTCTCCCAAGCTGCTTGTGGCCTCTCCCAAACTGATGGTGGCCTCCTTTCTCCACTTTCTAATCTCTCCCAAGTCTTCTGCTGATGGCCTCCCTTCTCAACTCTCTAATCTCTCCCACGCCCTCTCTACTCAGCTCTTTCCTCAGTCTTAGTTTGAGGTTTCTGTTGCTGTGACCAAACACCATTACCAAAAGCGACTTGGGGAGGAAAGGGTTTACCTCCACTTTCACATCACAGTCTGTCATCCGAAGAAGTGGGTGCAAGAAGCCAAGCAGGCCAGGAACCTGGAGGCTAGGGCTGAAGCAGAGGCCATGGAGGGTTCTGTTTACTGACTTGCTCTCATGGCTTCCTTGGCCTGCTTTTTTACAGCACCCAGGACCACAGTAAGATGGCGCCCTCCTAAATCAATCACCCAATAAGAAAATGCACCATAGGCTTGCCCAGAAGGCAACATGAAAGGGGAATTTTCTCAATTGAGGTTTTCTCTTCCCAAAGGACTCTTGCTGTGCCAAGTTGATATAAAACTATCCAGCACAGACAAGCAGTGGTGGCACACACCTTTAATCCCAGTACTCAGGATGCAGAGGCAGGTGGATCTGAGAGTTTGAGGCCTTCAGAGTCAAGAAATCCTGTCTCAAAAACAAAACACAAAAACCAAGCCAGCACAGTCATGGACTCCAAACTCCTCAAGCCCCTTAAGGAGTCCTTCCTCAGCATCCCTCTCACTAGGTATAAAATGCCTGATTCACCCTGACTTTCCCACAACACACTCTCCACTGGCCTCCGGGTCACCACTCTCTGACTCTCCCAGTGCACCAATGCTTGGTCTTTGAACACTTTTTCTCTAACTAATATCTCCCCCAAACCAATCTTCATAAGGCCTCTCCTAACTTTCAAGATAGACAAAATAAACTTAATATACAAAAACAATACAGAATCGGGTGGTTCTCTACCTCTCCATTCCTAAAAGCTTTATCTATAACACTTCATCAAGATAACTGCAATAGCCTGCCTAGTCCGTCCTCATCCAGACCTCTGCCAGTGCACATCAGCTAGAATGGTCTTTTTGATATAAAACATGGAGCTTCTGTGGCCTACGCCTTCCATGGCCTTCATTTTGGTTCTGAATAAAAGGCCAGAAGGTTACAATGCCCAAGGCACAGCGCAATCTGCCTCACTCCATCCACCCAATGTGTGTTCTCAGCTCTTGCCATGCGCTCCCTGCTTATACCACTCAAGCTTGGCGAGTCACTCTTCTTAGAATAAGTCACGTGTGTGCTCACCCAGGGACCTTTGCTCTTGGTCCTTCCGTGGGCATCTGCATGCCTCGATTCCTCCCTTCTCTCAGGCTCTGCTGAGGCCCCACAGCACGGAGAGCCCTCCTCTGATTGCTCAGACTTCCCCATCTTCTTATGCTCTATTTTCCTTCCTGATCCCAGCACCTCCTGCCACATATCAGCACAATCCCCAGTTCAGTTTCCCAACCCCAAAACTCCATTAGAACAGAGTTCTCTCCATTTCTGTTCTCTGGTATAGCCCTAGTATGCAGGCCAGGGACAAACACAAAAGAGGGTTGAATAAATATTTGTTGAAAGAATGAAAGAACGCCATATGGCCTGGCAGAGAGTCAGTATTAAATGAATGACACTTTGAAATAGACATGAGATAAGTGATTCGTTATGGGGGGAGGGGCATGGTGCACGCACATGCACGCACATGCACTCGCCACACACACACACACACACACACACACAGACTAATGTCCTCCTGTTGAGGCCAGAGGACAACTTGCTGGACTCAGTCCTCTCCTTCCACTATGTGAGTGTGCCAGGATGGAAGTCGGGTTGTCACGCTTGATGGCAGACACCTTTACTTGCTGGGTCACCTTGCTAGACTTTGGCATCTGATTCTTTTTTTTTAAAACGGGATCTGCTCATCCTTTATCTCCTGTGGGGTCAGCGTCCCTCCACAGCTCGATCTCGGGCGATAACCGCCTCTTCAAACTTGATCATGAGTGTGGTCCCCTTGTGCCAGTGTGCTGTAACCTTGGCAGGGAAGCCACTGTGTGTGAGCACAGCCTCCACGATGCCCGCCATGAAGCTTGCATAGTTGAGTGTGCTGTTCTCCTTCGGCACCGAGATGTAGGTGTTAATGAGCGGCTCTTTTTGGCAACTGATTCTTAACCATGCCTGCAAACCAGGACCCAGCTCCTGAGCCCTATCCCCAGAGGTTTCTAAAGTGAGAATAACTTACTGGTACACATCTCTGATGTGTAATCATGCTGGCGTTTGCTGGTTTAGAACATATTTCATACTGCTACTTGCTTCTTTCTTTTCTCCTAAAAGAAAATAGTTGTCTTTTTTCATGATTACCTTCATTAGTCAGTGAGCTGTTAGAACTTGACAGAAAAGGTTGGACCTAAGGGTCATTTAAGAAGTATGTGTTATGTCAATCTACAGAAAACTGAAAGAAAATACAGATATAATCATTCAGAGAGGATATGCATGATGGTTGTAGGAAGATAAGTAGTTGGATAAAAATGTAAAGATATTAGTCAGCCAATTATAACCAAAAAATACAGACAAACCTAATGATCTCATAGCAGATATAGTAATATAATTTTAATTAATACCGTATACATGTAATTGTCTTTTCAACTGAACACAGTCTACTCTTGTCATCCAGAGTGTGTGTCAATTACCAGAACCTAAAGAAAGTCTTCATTATAACCTCTAAATGAGAGGTATGAGAGCTACCATTCTCACTTGCACTGGGGAAGACACGGACATTACCCCATTATCCCACAGCAGACTTATGAACCATCAATAATTTTATTCAGATTTTCTTTATTATTTTTTCAGCTTCCACTTTCAGTTTTAGCTTCTGATTTCAGACAGCATAGCCTGATAATGTCTCACACACTGCTACCTCTGTTTTGTGAACCTTGCATTCTCAGAGCAACAGCAGAAACTGCCTGAAAATGTCAGCACTTTGACGTGATGTTTACCATAGATGAACCACAAACAGCCTTGCTTCCCCAAAACAAACTCTCCCAGTCAAGAATCTATTAAGTTTGAATGACAGCTCCTCGGTCTGTCAGCATCACGTGAGAAAGAAGGACTCTGCACAGACATGCCACCCTCAGGAGGGTCAATGGGCACCTACACTCCTTGTATACAGGCAACACAACAGGACATTGAGACCTCACATCTCCTTGGAAAGATCTGCCCTAGAGATGAGAGATTTCTGAGACACCTGAAGAAAAGATCACCCGTGAAGAGGAGAAATAATCTAAAGATGACTGAGTACCAGGCAAGGAATGGCAAATACAAAACTCTAAGAATTAACCATGCTAATCTATGAACATAGATCAGTTCTACTTAAGCACAGGGGCAGGCGATAGGGGTCACAAGAAAGTGGAGACTTTGGAGACAAACATGCCCCAGCTTTCTGGCTAAGCAGTTTGTCATCTCATGGAAGTTGTTATTGTCCTTGTGCTCCATTGTCCTAAAAGCAGATGTGGATTGCTGTAAGGACCATGGCTAAGAGAAGCAACGCATCCCAGCTTTAACGCTCAACAAGTGGTTCTGACTACCAAAAGACTCATCTTTTCTGAAAAAATGTTAGAATTTACATAAGAGAGCAGATGATTAATTTCTAAAAACAAACGGCTTTTCAACCCATCAGGGGAAAATCAATTAAAAGTAAAATTGTAGAGAAAAACAATCAAATAAAGTAGAAATTAATGCAGAATGCTTTAGTAAAAGCTGAACAAACAAGGTCTTTAAATATAAAGGTAATATTATAAAGATGTCAATTTCCTAAGTAAACTAAAAGATTTAACAGAGGAAATTGTGAACCCTTTAAAATTTATTGAGTTGGAATTGAAAGCATAAATGAGTGAGACTAGCTGATAAACCTTTGAATGAAATCAAGTAGAATATAAAAGAAAGAGAGGGGGAAATTGAGGGGAGAAGGAGAGGGTTGGGGAGAGCTTGGGGGAGTGGGATGGTTGAGATGGAGGAAGGACAATATGGGAGTAGGGAAGAAGATATCTTAATTGAGGAAGCCATTTTGGGGTTGGCAAGAGGCTTGGCTCTGGAGGGGTTCCCAGGTGTCCACAGAGATGACCCCAGTTAGGACCCTGGGCAGTGAAGGAGAGGGTGCCTGAACTGGCCTTGTCCCGTAGCCAGACTGATGACTATCTTGAATATCACCATAGAACCTTCGTCCTGCGATGGATGGAGATAGAGACAGAGACCCACATCGGAGCATTGGACTGAGCTCCCAAGGTGCAGTTGAAGAGCAGAAGGAGGGAGAAGATGAGCAAGGAAGTCAGGACCACAAGAGGCTGGTTCACCCACTGAGACAGTGTGCCTGGGCTAATGGGAGCTCACCAACACTAGTTGGACTGGGAATGAACAAGCATGGGATCAAACTGGACCCTCTGAATGTGGTAGACAATTGGGGCAGACTGAGGGGCCAATGTTCATGACACTGGAATTTGTCTCTACGGCATATACTGGCTTTTTGGGATCCTAGTCTATTTGGATGCATACCTTCCTAAGCCTGGATGGAGGGGGGTCTTGGACTTCCCACAGGGCAGGGTACTCTGCCATCTCTTAGGACTGGAGGGGGTGTGGAGGGAGGGTGTGGGGGGAGGGTGTGGGGGAGGGTGTGGGGGAGCGGGAGGGAAGTGGGAGGAAGGGAGGAAGTAGGAATTTTTGCTGAATTAAAGTTTGTAAGTAAATGGTTTTTAAAAATCAAAAAAAAAGTATTACTAAAATTCTATATGAACTCTTGGTACAGAAAAAAATACATAGCACAAAAAAGTAAGGAGCTGGCATGGTGCCACATGTCTACATTTGAGAGACAGAGGCAGGAGGATTGGGAGTTCAAGGTATGCCTCAGCTACACAGTGAGTTCAAGGTTAGCATGGATTACATGATACCCTTTTCAAAAAGCAAACAAAACAAAGAAATAAAAACATAGCCCCAAAGAGATCAAATAAATGTGTATAAATACCTTCCACATATTATATAAAACAATAGATTATAAAAACTATATATAATACTACTATGCAAAAACTATATATATAATACATAGTATAGAAAACAGATGAATAGAGAAAAGGTGAATTGTAGATTACTGAAAATATATTCATAAAATTATTTATGTAGGTATTTTTCTCTTATGGCCTTGACATGTGGTCATCCCTCTCACTGGACTTCTTAGCCCTGCTTGCCTTCTGAGACAGCCTTCCAAGTAAGGTAGAAAGGGTACCCAACAGGGCAAAAGCCACTTTTCAATAGCCTCCTTCAATACTGTGCTATAGGATATGGTGAATAAAGGGGCCCCAAGGCCTAAAGGATTAAGAGTCAGAGACATCAAACACTAAACGATGAGTCCAAATACAGGATGCTCAGCATACTGTTAAATAAGAAAATACGCTTTTAAAACTAATGTAGAAAATATTCCCATTTTGTAAACAAATTTTCATAAGAAAGCATATGCAGAAGATATTTTGACATATAATAGACACGCCTTATCCTGATGGGTAAGAGCACAGGCTGGAAGCGCAGCCTGGTCATGCAAGTAGCTCACGCATACTGGAGCATGTCAAGGCTGAGCGCATCAGAATTTCGGGGCATTAACATATACAATGCACCTCAAATTTTTAGCTAAGTTTTGTTCTTATTTTGTATTGATCTTATTATAAAAATGCTAAAATATTAAGAATGGTGTGTTTATTTGATGGAACGTTGAGTATTTTATTTTTCATTTTTCTAGAATATGCATATATTGTTACTAATTTTTAAAGGAACAAATGTCAGAAATGAAACAGAAACTTGGAGCAAACAGTATTAATAACTTACCTGGTCTTAAGATAAATAAGTATGTCCTTAGTGCACCTGGCTCAGGGGTATTAAACCATCAATTATTATTTTGATTCAAGTTACTGCCTAGTATGTATTATTGATTTGCACATGAATCATCCAATCAAATCTGCATTACGCTTCCATTTCAAATGGTCAATTCTTTTTGATAAACAAGGACCTTGATCTATTTTAGCAATAATAAAATCAATTGCTTAGCACAACACATAAGAAAAACCACTATTCTAAACCAAAGTACTAAAAACAAAGATTTGCTTTCTTTCCCCTTTCAAGGGGTGTGACTACAGCCCTTGGTGAAGTGTTCTTTGAGTACATGGTTAGTTCAGTACACCAGAACTCATGGTTCCCATAGTTACACCCCAGGCCAGTGTTCCGGTCAAAGCATGAGCCCTGCCAAGTCTCCGGAGTACAAAATAGCAGCTCCTATGAACATAAAACACCTACTGGATGAACTCAGTTCTGTGTTCTTCTGCTATTTACCAAGCCAAGTTATCTAAGTCAAAATTATACCAATGTCTCTTACATGACTGCATTTTATATGTTTGAAGTTTTAAGCTGACCACCCTCAATTTCTTTGCATAGTCTTGATAAGGCAAACTTTTCAATAATTGACTTTCCTAATTTATACATCAAACCAATACATTTACAACTTTGTCCCTAAGTATTGCCTGTGTGTTGAACTGCTGACTAAAATAAATGCTGGCCTTCCTGTATCATGCATTCTGTTCACACATAGACCCCCAAGGCTGATCTGATCAGTCATTGCTTTAGTAGCCATGTGACAGATATGGCCACAAAAGTAATCTTAAGAGTTTACCAATTCTCTGCTGAGTGTGGTGGCGCATGCCTTTACAGCCAGGAATGTTACACCCCGTCTTTAAAACAATTAAAAATGAAAGAAAGGACAAGAAAAGGAAAGAAAGGAAAAGGAAAGGAAAGATTTCACCAATCCTACGCTTAAACATGTAATTTTCAAGACCAGAAAAAATAGTCTACATTTCAATACTGTTTGTTTACTCATTATTCTAGCTTTTCAAAAAATATTTTGAGTCTCCTTTCTGCTTTCTACTCACTAGGCATCCTTCCCAGCTTTTAATTTTATAATATTTGGTTATACCTCCTTGAAACCAAAGTATTAATTAAAGCAGAAATAGTAAATAGTAATAGGTCAGGGATTTAATACTATACTAGACAACTTCATCCAACTTGGTGTAAATTTTTAACATTATAACTTTGGAATATATTTGACTAATCGAGAACCTGTTTAGCATCCCATCACCCATCATGCACTTCTGAATCTTGTCCATAATGATAGAACAGCACAAATGCCTTGCTGAATATGGAGAAGCACTGTCTCTTCATCATATCCAAAGCCAGTAGAGTCTTCCCCCAACAACCTCGAGCTAGCTTCTATGCTACCTCTCTGCTGACTGCCTTCTCCTTCTGCTTGCTCTTGAAGTGCTAACATTTCCCTAAACACGCTACATTTGCTATTCTTGCTGTGTGCTCAGAGCCGGGGTGATCTCATCAACACCAATGACTCAGTGGCTCATGTGCTCAAAGCTCCTAGCTCCATTCTATCAGCAGGATTGCCCTATATGAACCAGATTTCAGGAGAACCATTTGGACACCTCCTGGGCACTTCAAATACAGGATGTGCAAAGCTGAACTCATCCTACTCCTCCCCAGCTTCTTCCTCCTCCTTTCTCACCTTACTGATCAGTCTCAGTAAAAGGCAGCACTGGCATCTACCTAGAGCAAAACTTGGGAGGTGTTCAGGTCATGAGGGCTCTATTCTAATAAAGGACTTGTGCCATTAGCACAAAAGCACGTTCTTTATAAAAGGACATATCTAGCCATGGAGTCCTAAAAATGGGAACTTTTCTTTTCTCCCAATTTTATTAGTTCTTTGAGAATGTTGTACAACATATTAATTCCCTCCCCTGACTCCTCCCAGACCCATCCTCCCCTTCCCTACTCACCCAATTTTAAGTCCTTTTTCTTTAACCCATCAAGCTCAGTTTATGCTACCCTTATAGCCATAGATGTGTGGCATTCCCTGGAAGGGCCATACCCCTAAAATAAATCTGACTCTCCCTCTTCTAACAGATCAAATGCCAATATGTAGTTAGCTAAGGGTGGGACTTTGTGCCCACCTCCTTTTTCAAAGCTGAAATTTTGTCTGACCAGAGTCTTATGCAAGCCTTTTGAAGGCAGTCTCAACTACTATGAATTTGTATCCAATGAGCTCTGGGACTACATAGAGAGACCCTTCTCAAGAACAAACAAGCAACAAGAAGGCATTCTAAAAAAAATATGAAAACTTACTACTGTAGAAGCTTCCTAAAATGTATACATACACACACATAAACACACATGTACAATAGATGATAGATAGATAAATAGATAGGTAGATAGATGATAGATAGATAGATAGATAGATAGATAGATAGATAGATAGATAGATAGATGATAGATGGATGGATGATGGTGATGATGGATGGATGTGGATAGATAGATAGATAGATAGATAGATAGATAGATAGATAGATAGATAGATAGATAGATAGACAGACAGACAGACAAATTGGGACAGATTTGCCCTATAAAGTGGTGTGAGGAATGAGTTACCTCCTCTAGAGTCATTGGCAACTGAGTCCCCATAGATCCTCAAGCATTACAGGCTACTGCCAAAGCTTTACTTATACTGACTGTAAGACGCCATTGCTGAGGATGCCATACACTTGAGCCACAGAACATGCAGGAACCAAGCTGATACTCACCTGGAAGTGGAATATTTTGCACAGGTGGTATGTCTATCTCCTCCCTCCCTGTCTTCTCCTCCTCTCCTGTTATTTGTCACTCTGCTAGTGTTTGTCTGATATTTTTCTTATTATAGAGGCAGCAGTCTCCTAAATGGTCTTCCAATCTTCAGTGTAACCCCCTTTTATCTTACACTACTTACTGTCTCGGGACCTAAGCATCTCCCGCCATTCTGGCCCATGCACACCTCATGCTGGTCATTAGCGCTCATTCATAATTTACCATTATATACAGCATGCTATTTTCCTTGCTAGTGATGCATTAGCCTCCGTGTATCTAGTACAGTACTTCCGAATTTCAGTTGAACATCACCTGCTTTAAGACCAAGCTCCTCCGCCTTGCTGAGTTGACCCTTCCTGCCACTTCCACTCAGCCCTGTGCATGGCTCTACCAAAGCATTTGACCCACCTGCCCTGTCATCAGAACCTTGTGTGTCTTCCCATGGGAGGAACGTTTGCATGACTCGTTTACTAGGGGAATAAACACATGAATAACAATTGTGAAGGAAGTACCACACAAAACCACTGACTTAAAATGTCAAAATAGTGAGTGCCAACACAAACCCAAAATGTTTTCAGTCACTTTGCGGTTGCGTCAGTATTTTCTGAGCTTTACGGCCAGGCAGTGATGGAACACGCCTTTAATCCCAGCATTCAGGAGGCAGAGGCAGGTGAATCTCTGTGAGCTCAAGGCCAGCCTGGTCTAAGAGAGCAAGTTCCAGGACAGGCTTTAAAGCTACAGAGAGACCCTGTCTTGAAAAACATAAACAACAACAAAAAAAATAAAAAAAAAAGACTTTATATTATGGGAATGTAATAAGACATTATGCTCCATTCATTTTTTTAAGAAATAAAAATGTATTCTTACCTGAAACATTAAGGGAAAAAATAACATATATTTTATAGGCTAGACAATTTCTTTTCTTTCTCTGAGTGTTATATGTCTCAAAACATCTAGACATGCCCAAAATCTAGGGAACACATATTTTTTACTTATTATAGAAATCCATTAGGAAAAAACAATAAAACAGAAATTCTACAAAAGACAAATTATAAATATTTAAGTGACAGGAGAAATATTGCTGTCAGTAATGACTAAATAAACAAAATTTACACCATTGAGATATTTTCTTATTTTCTACCATCAAATTAGTAAAAACAGTATCCTCCAATCTAAGACTTCTACTCTAAATCATCCACTCTTAGTCAGTAGAAACTTAGATAGATTTATATCAATTATTATTAAGTTTTTATACTATAGACAATTTAAAATAACTACTTGCTTCAAATTAAATTCACCCATTTGTTCAACAGGCATTTACTGAGCACCTAATATATGCCAGACCCTGTCTAAAGTGCTAGGAATACAATAAAATACTCATACACATAGAACACATCACCTACAAGTTTAATACGCAGTGGGAGAGGGAAGAGTCATATGAGCAAATGATTATAATATACGATATTATGGATGCCAAAAATGAGAGTGAGAAAAACAAAAGCATAACCCAGAAATAAAAGGGGAGTTGTAACTTTATACACCTCTCCAGGGACAATCTGGGAAGATGATTGCATAGAAACATGGAGGACATGGGAAGAATCCCAAGCACATGTTTAATAGGAGGTTCTAGGCAGAGGAAATTCTACATAAACCCTGAGGAAGAACGCTCTTCAGAGTGGAATCTAGAGTGTGCCATTGTGCAAATGGAGTCCTCAGAGTTCATATGTTGAAAACTTTGTCCCTAATGTGGCAATATCTGAAGGAAGATAGGAAGGGATATTTTGTTAGAACAGCACAAATTAGACAAGAAAAGAAGTCATCTAAGAGGTAAAATTATCACTTTCATCGAGGCCAGTTCATGTTGCACCCTTGTTATGGTTTAGATCAGGAACACCCTGTTAGACTCCCATATTAGACACCCCAGTGGGTGGTGCTATGCCCCTCCCCTAGTCACACTCTTGAAGCCCCGCCCCATGATGCTCTGTTTTACCCCTCACTACAAGCTTATAAGCAATAGAACCAATTGCCCATGGATCAAACGCCCTGAAGTCATCAGTCAAGATAAATCTTTCTTCCTTCAAGACGATTTCCTCAAGAATCCTGATGGGCAGCTGACACACACAGACGTATACACCGGCATCACCACTTTGGTGTTTAATAAAGCCTTAAAAGGGTTTAATATAGAAAAGTAATGTTTTGTGTAATGTATGTATCTTTTAAACTTTGAAGTTTAAAAGATTTGATATTTTGATCAAAGAGTGGATAAAAAAGGTTTGAAAAAATATAACGAACACTACCCCATAGGTAGTTGGTTGATCTTTCTTCTCTTCAGTTCCTTAAAAGACTTTAGAACCAGCAAGCCAACCTCTATGCTTTCCCATCAAAGAAAAGCAGAACATTGATTTTTCAGGATTATTTTATGTCAAATGTCAATGGCATGAGTGACTGTCTAGTAAATTACATTTTTAATCCGATATTTTCTGGTACTTGCAATTTCACAGTATTAAAAGTACATTTCCCTTGGGGATATTTCTAATAAAGATGATAACATTTTAGAAATAAATCAATATTGATACTTACATGAAAGTTTTCACCTGGGAAGTGTAGCATTTCTTGATCTTAAATTTTCTGAATGTCAAATAAATTCATTTTTTATTTAAAAAACTAATTTATATTTGAATATTCTTTGTTGACTGCAGTGTGAAATCATGATGGGAAGGGAGACATAGTGTGGTGTGGCCCAGAAGCCCCAGGTGGTGACAGGTCTGATCCTAAACAAGACATACATCAGGAGCAGGGCACACATTTCCAACAGTTTCCTACTTATTTTGAATATTCCAGAGGATAATTACAGCTACAGAAAACGCTTCTCCCAATAGGTAGCAAAGATGGAAAACATTAACCAAGAAGGCTGACCATCGCTCGCCTTAAATATTACAGCTGTTTGTAGGCTAATGCCAGTCTTGGGTGTAGTACTTAATGATTTCCATATTTGTTTCTTTTTTCGGGGTGAACGTCTAGAAAGTGCTGGCCGTATCCTCTGCATCCTGCCTCATCACCAGCGTTCACACAGGTCTTGGTGTCCAGACAGTAACTGAGCAACGTTTGCTGAGGTACTTCCCAAGGATGGGAGGATCGCATTGCCCATTCAATGTGGTGGATGGCTTTCTAGGATGTTCTGCTGAAGCAGGAAGTCACTGGGGTGAAAGTTCAAGGGCTTTTGGAATAAAACTTGTCCCCACATTTTTAGAATAAAACCTTACTCCTTGTTTTATTCTAAGAGCAGTGGGCCGTATATATCAGAGTGCACCCTAACTACCAAAGGGAAGCATGCTAGGCCTCTGCCTCAGAGCTTCTGATTTAGTAGGTTGTGAATATGGCCAGGACCCAAGATACTGTGTATCTAACGAGTTCTGAGATAATGCTAGGTGTTGCTGGTCCTAGCATCACTCTGAGGACCACTGACCTAAAGGGAAGAAACAGGTCTTTAGTAACAAAGCGTTGACCACAAATAATAAATAGGATCTTCTGCCCCAGAATTTCAAACTGAAGGCCAGCATATCACCATCGCTGGGTGTTTATTTCTGTCTTAAATCGGGTACTACTGAAAGGAGATGTCAATTATGACTAATTGCACCATAAAAATCAATTTCTGCATATAATTGAAAAAGCAAAGCTAACCACTTACTCTCTTTTGAAGGCAGTGATTAGTGCTTCCAAAGAAGATCTATGTCTTTCTTATTTTTATAATCCCAAAAGTGCTTTCAACAAAAAATGCCCTCAATCATTGTTTGCGGAGTAAGATTATGTAATTCCTTTCCTCGGTGAGCATACTATGTACGTGGGGGAAAATGTGTGCTCAAAGACTTTGATAATCCTTTGACAAGGGTAGCATATGTTATCCTTGTGTGATTTAAAAAAATACGGGCCCTTTCTGAGCACATGACGTGGGAGAAGGCATCCCTTCCTCCACACATGGCAGAGTACATGCTTATCACACTGAGCTCTGGGAGGATTCTAGCTCTTTCTTGCTCCTTGGGTAAAACACAGAGTCACTCACCCATACCGGCAGCTTCCTGCATACAATACTCATGGGCAAACATATAGCTGCCAGAAAGAGAAGATGCTGCAGCTGGACCGCAGAAGAAGAAAAGGTCCATTGTCTTTTGTGGTACAGGCAGAGTCAATGGAGGTCTAGGACAGGAAGGGTCACGTGCCTGAGATGCTCTATCACCACCACCCAGGACCTTCAACCAGCAAACTTCTACTACTATAGTAGAGGGCCTCTTGCCCCTCACTGGGGTAATGCTATGGTTTGGATGTGTGTGCTGAAGGTTTGGTCCCCAGCTAGAGGAGGTATTGAGAGCTGACTGGATCTTAAGGGAGCTATTCATTGATAGAGTTCTCTCTTCATGACTTCATAGCTAAATGGGCTAGCAAGAGTTGGGGCCTACTTGGAGGAATAGATGAACAGTGTATCTTGTCTCTAAACCCTTCCTTCCCTCCCTCTCTCTTTCTTTGTCCCTTTTTGCCTCCATTCCTGGCATGAAGTCAGAAGCGTCCTCTGCCATGCCCTTCCACAGCCTCATTTTTCTTGGTCTTGCTTCAGGCCCAAAGCAATAGAGCGAGATGACCACAGCCTGAAACCGTGAGCCAAAATAAACCTGTTCTTCTAAGCTGTTCCTCTCATGTATTTTTGTCACGGTGACAAAATGCTATCGCACGCAGGTGGCTATGCATTCTCACTATACGTGGTATTTCCCATCACACCATTTATAGCAACCATAATTATGTGATGTGTGGGTTTGTTTGGGATTTGCCCCCACAAGATTATAAAGCTCTGTGTGAGAAGAGGCCATGTGTTTTTCAACATTTTATTACAATTGCTTGGTACCTAAGTATTATAAATGTGTGCATATAATACATACATATTGAAAGTGAACTATTCGAATATGTTAAGAAATTCAGTAAAGAAAGAATTATCTGTGGTTTCTTCCACGGAAATATAAAGGACAACCAGAACTTGAGGAGATTACGACAGTCCAAAGCAAGAATCGCCAACACTCCTGCAAAAAGCATTGCAAGCAAAGTGTGCCGCTGTCTGCACTGTGTGCTGCTATTTTCTTCCCTTGTGCTAAAATATGACATTTCACAGATCTATCAACTCCTGGCTTTACATTGTAAATATTGATGGTGTGAATACTTGCTCACATTTGCCTAAAACATGGGAAATGGAACTGAGCGTGAGAACTTGGATGGAAAATTCACCTCCGCAGGCACAACAAGCAAGAGTAATGATGGTAGCTGCGTGAAAACAGAGGTGGGCTTCTAGCTCCTCTGGTGATAGTGACTCCCCCGTAGCTCATGGTCAGAGTCTCCCGTATGTAGTCATTTACAAGTTTTCTGGTTTATACGAACTTAGAAATATCGATCGCTTCCCCATCTGGGACGGCTTTACGGCTATCCTATCCTCTATCCCCTTCCTCATCTGCAAGTTGAGAACAACTCATCCTGGCTGATCCTGGTAGAACCACTCGGGCACAGAGCGCCAGCGACGTGAAGAGCACAAGCCAAATGAAGAGCCTCTTGTCAGCTCTCATCTTGTGCAGGGCACTGGTCAGGCACCTACCCCTTTCTTCTTCAGAGTCTTTCCTCCCTTCCTTCAAAATCCCATAACTCCCCATTCTCCACTCTAGCCATTGTTCTGCGTCTCCTTTGTGAACGTTTCTGCTCCATTCAGTGTTGTTAAAGCCTTAGTTCTACGCTTTCAATCACTCCTTCTATCCACGTGAATATCGGGTCCACCTACTAGCCCAGACCATGATGCTGAGCATGGCAGCTTTGTCCCTGGCTGACAACTAAACAGCTCTATGTAAGTCAGTCACTCTTTAAAAAAATAAAAAGTTCCTTCTCTTCCCCCCATTCTTTAACCTTGGGGCTAGAGGCACTTCCTCCTAATCAAGCTGGAAACCCTCAATCGCTCAGCATTCACATCCACTTATGCCAATCTAACAGCACCTCTTTTCCACTTCCGGTGCCACCCCTTAGCTGAAGCCCCGCCTCCCTTCCCCTGGACATTAATCACCACCCCCTCCAAGAATGTCTAACCTCTCTCCATTTCCCACGTTTCTCAACCTGGCCTCCATCCTACTGCCAAACTAAATGTTTAAAGTCTTCTCTTGCTTCTGGCTGCCGATCCAGGGAAGACCACCTTCTTCTCAGCATGACGTCAGACCCCTTGCGACCAGACTCCTGCGCCTCTCGGATCCACTGCCCAGGAAGCTCCTTGCTACTCACTATAGTCCAGTTGTACCCAATCATGACACAATACAGCTTTGTGTTTCTGCCACTTTGATCTGTGCTCTACACCTGAAACGCCTTTTCCCCAAAGGAGCCACAGTCCTGTCTGACTCTGACTCTTATCTTTTTTGGTAAATTCCTGTTCATCTTTCAAGCCCTCTTCGCTTCTTTGTTAATTCTTTTTCCAAGCCGTCCGTGTGGGTTCTAGTACCATTTGCCTCTCTTGTGGGATCAAATCCCTTATTATAATTGGTTGTTTGCATATCTGCCTCATCCTTCCTCATATATATTATATTTAAATTTTGTATTTATTTTTTTATATTTATCATGACATTTTGCCTGCAGACTAGTGTAAACTGAATCAATGTTGATAGAATAAAAGCTGTTGGCCAAAAATCATCATTCACTAAAACTTCAGATATACCGTGCAAGATTTCAGAGCAATGAACTAAGGACCTCTGAATTGCAGTTACTAAATTTAAATAATGTATACATAATCCACTTAGTTCTGTTCTTTTTTGTTCTCACAGGCTCTTTTTTAATATCGCATTGCAATGCTGAATCATCTGTTGGCCTGGATACGTTTTCCTCTGGCTGCCCTAATAAGTCCAGTTAGTCAATTAGTCAAAAAATCTTACCAAAGTCACAGGTGTAAGCCTAGGCTTCAGTCTGAGCCTTTGAAGTCTCCCTCACAATGCTTCCTGAAATAGTAGCCTCAAGCTCCACTAATCTAACCATCAACAACTCTCACACTGATACAGATTTCTCCTTTGATATATTACACATCCTCATAATAAAGCAGGGCATTCATTAGAGTCAGTGTGCCAGTGAAAACCAAATGCACAAAACCCCAGGAAGTTTTCCCCTCATACAAGACCCCAAATATCCGCAAACCGCTCTTGTGTCCGGATACCATTTAAAGACATCACATCCTTCCCTCACCCTTCATCTCTGGGTGCACAGTCTTGATTTCTTATTTCTCTCTCCCAAGATGTCCCTTCTTGTTGGTGTACTTCCACGCTGCTGATCTGATCAGCAGCTGAACTTCCAAGAGCCATCATTTGACTTCCCCTTTCCACTCCATCACCCAAGGACTTTGGCAGCACTGTACTCAGAACCTCAGTCCAGACTCCACCTTGCCACAAAATCTAAGGTGAAAACCTCAGCCCACAGCCTAATTGAATCTTTGAAGATCCTTTGTCTCATCTCGGGCAATCGTCATCAGCTTCCTCCCAGACCAGTTTCCTACACTGTCTTTTCTTCTACAAGTAAGGAGGAAAAAAAATCAGTCTTTGTGACGTCATTAAACATGGCTTATTCTACAAAAATGCTGAGGTTTAGAGTACCCTACAGATTTTCCCATTGCCCCTTTCTCTTGTGCTATCGGCTTTGGTGCTTTAGCCTCGAAGGTCCTCGTCTTTGCTCTTCTCAGTCTCTCTCCATCTCACAGTGCTGATGTGCTTGTGTTCAGGGACACAACTCCATAACTCCCTTAGCATTAAGAAAAACTATCACTGATCAGGCCGTCATGGCTCCCAGCAATAAGGAGAACCAGGTCACTCTGTGATGTAGAGGTGAAACCCAAAAGACGCAGCAGTTAAAACAACCATAATAGACAGAGAATAGCTATTCTATTCTGCTTAGGGCCGTAAGTCAACATCTGTCTCAGAGGAACTTGCCACAATCCTCACACTCCCAAAACAAGAAGTCCTTGCCCTCAATGCCTGAGGATCATTTACTTCTCATTTTCCTCTTCAAAACCATGGTAGACTGAAACAATGATCAGGCGCACAAATTAGCTCAGCTAGTCTGGGTATCGGCAATCAGATTGTGCCCCTGGGAAGCCTCTTGTAGTTCCAGAGGAGCCTCTAACCCACAGCACATAGTCTCACAAGCTTTCAGTCTGCAGGAAGAGTATCAGCAGGTCTGTGCATTACTGGTTCCATAACCACAAACACCCACAGGCTGCCTCAGTGGCATCCTCTTTTATATTTTTTTTCTATTTCCATTTTCAAAGAGAAAAATTCAACATTGATACCTAAAAGGATGACTCAAATACAGTTTCTAAAGCCAATTCAGTGAAAAGCTGGAATTGGATGAGCACCACTCCTTTGTACGTTCCATCATCCCCTTGCCTCAGTTCTGCACGGTTATAGTCTAGGAGTCGGGATGCAGGATCACTTGGTAGAGTTCTTACCTAGCATGCAATCCCCAGGTTTGATCCCTACCACCGTATAAACTGGGTATGGTGACCTAACCTTTGATCCCAGCACTTGAGGCAGGAGGATCAGAAACTCAAGGCCCATCACTTTTACATAAGGAATTTGAACCCTGCCTGGGCTAGAAACCTTGTAAATATGTAAATAAAGATTGTGGTATCTCTTCTATTGGCCTTGGCTTTTCCACTTCAAGCAGGTTCCTCACTACAAAGGATTAACGTCGCAAGGAACTTAGAACTTGACTTCAGAAAATAAACATGTTCTACGTGCTGTGACCAGGCAACTGGAGGGGAAAGTTTATTTCGACACAACAGTTGTGGACGCCGAAAAAGCGGGATCATTCACAAGTGACAAGTGGCAGAAGACAGACTGAACCAACACCAGTGCCCTCTGAAATCGAGCCCAGCTGGTAGCTGAGCCCTTGCCCTGATTCGCTAGTCACAATGCAGCCGCAGAGTCCCAGGCTAGCTGTCCCTCTCACGCCCCATCTCAGGCTGTCCTGGGACTTGTATTGTAGGAGAGGAAGATGAAAAAACCCTCGGATGATGGATGATGTCTAGAAGGATGATACTCTAATTCAGAAGTGGTTCCACACGCACAAGGAACAAAATCGGCCCTTTCTTCTCAAAGGGAGCCGATGGCTAACCTATTTTTTGCTGGATAAATATAAAGAACCGATCACCACGATTCCGAGCAATCTTCCTTCTGACAGCATGTGTGGCTCACCTCTCCAACACGATCATTCAAAGTGGGTCAGAAATGTTCCTTCCTTCCCCTCATTGATTTTCATTAAAAGGATGCACTTTCTGGAGCGCTGAGGGGAAAGATAAACACCCAGTGCAACTTACAGTGACACCCTCGTGAATTTTTGGCACACTAAGTCTCGTTTTCCTAAAAGCAGAAGAAAAAAAATCTAATCACCCAGAATTTATCCTTTTTGGCTATAAATCAGTAGCGATTTCAAGCCGTAAAGTACACCACTGCACGGTTTCGGCCAGGTTGAAGCACCTCCCCAAGGAGCATATTTGCTTTGCCCATTCTGATTTTCTACATCACCAACCCGCCTCTGTCCTAAGTAATTTTTTTTCGTACCTTCTTCACAACCATGTCTTGACCCAGAACGTCAATTGACACCACAGCATGCTTATGTGGAAACGGAGATCAAGGGAGTTGGGTAAAAGCATGTATGGAGACAGAGGAACCGAGAAAGCAGGAGAGGGAGGGTCAGTATCTAGCGTTCTAAAAAGCTATAAAGCGATAGTTTTCTAAATCCCACAAGGCAGGGCTTCCCCAGTCTCCTCCCTTTCCTGAAATTTCTCCCTCAACCCCAGGTCCTGAGTCTAGCTATCCAACCGGGGCGCCGCAAAGTCCTTTCAGAAACCCCCAAACACCAGCGCAGAGAGAAAAGGCACCACCAGAAAGACAGCAAACCTGCACACCCGCTCCTAGCCAGCTAGCACGGGCGAGCAACTTCATCATCCCTGGACACAACCGAACGCCCCTGTCCTCCAAGCCCGAAAAAGGTGATGGCCACTCTGAGCCCGGATCCGCGCGGCCGCCCCACCCCGCACCCCGCCGCAAACTCCAGGCGGGGGACCAGGTGCTGCTCACCTCCTGGCACGCAGGAAGCGGGCGGCCCGAGGAGGGCGAGTCCCCAGCCCAGGCTGCCTGGCAGGCGGCGAGCGCCCAACAGCAAATCCAGGCGGGGCTCCAGGGCGGCGAGCGCGCGCAGCGGGGACCCTCGGGCGGTCGCCCCCAGCCCCTGCCCCGAACCCGCCGCAGAGCGAGCAGCAGCATCGCGGCGCTGGGTGGACTCGGACGATCAGGCTGCACAGCTCCGGCTCCCGGAGGCGGCGAGGACCGTGCTTTCTGCTCCTCTCCGCCAGGCTCCGCTCAGCCTCAGCTGGTCCTCCCGCTGACAGCTCGGCCGCTCGCAGCGCGGGCAGCCTGCGCCCGTGCACCCGTCACGCCGGAGGGAGGGACCGTGGGACGCGGGTGCGGCGCGGGGGCGGGACGCGGGGCGGGGACGCGAGAGCCAGGAGCAGGTGGCGCGAGCTAAGGCTGAGGCCCAGCCCAGCACGCGTAGAATGGTGGCACTGCCAACCGTGCAGGAGCCTCGCGACATGATAGAGGGTGTCAGGGTGGCCAGGGACCCCGAGGTGTCGCTCCTCTTTAGAACCCTAGGGACACCCTAAGAATAGCTCTTGAAAGGATCCACGCCTGGCAACCTCAAAATGAATTTCTACATGATTAGGGTTTGCCTGAAATGGCACGGATGAAAGAGGCCTGAGGTCTGTAGGATTGGACTCACTATCTCTTCTATTTAAACGAAAATGGTTACGGCACCCACCAGGAGGGGTCGCCGTGCGGGTTAATTAAGTTGATGTGCACAAAGCTCTTGAAAGGGTGCCTGGCTTGCAGTAGATGTTTGCAGTGGTGCTTGCTGCTGATATTAATATTATTTCATACAGATGTGCAGCCTCTAACTCGCAACCCTTTTTGCTTCTGGGAAGACATTTCTCCTGTACAATAATGCAATAGTGGTCTGTTTTGTGCGGCCCCCACGAAGCAGTGAACAAGGACATGTAGGTGTAGGAGGATGCCAAGGATCTTTGACCCTAGGAATTAACGAGTTATTATGTTCAGTTATCCTGCTCATTCGGTTACTTGGAGAAACCCACCTGACACGCGAAATATAAAGGCACCTAAATTATCTGCAGCACTGTAAATACGTTTACTCAAATATATAAACATCCCCTTTCCGTTGTCTTCCTCTTACAGGTAAATAAATGTTCTGTTATCACTTTCCTTTTATTTCCTCTGTATGTTTTTTAATTCTTTAATCCATCAGGAACTCATTTGAACCAAACTTATATTATCTTGGTCAACAACTAACCACACGACTCATGAATTTAAGACATTTTCTTTATAAAAATAAAGCCCCTTTTAGTCAATGTAACTAGATTAAATTACAATTACAGCTCTCCCTCAGTAGCACCGTTTGTCGCTCTCATTTAGTAGTTTCCTCTTAAAGGAGCAGAAGGCCTAGGCTTAGGAAATGTACATTGGTTTTCTCTTATGCGGGGTACATACAACCAGAGGAGAACTTCCCCAACACTCAACAAAAGCCAGAACTACACCAACACCAGCAGAGCTAAAGACGCGCTATCTACATAGACCGTTTTTTGCAGGTAAAGCAGATAACCATACAAATGACCAAAAGTTTTAAAATCCTCTAAACACAAAAACAATGTTAGGAAGTATGAATGAATTCAATTAATGAATGTTTGAGATGTAAATTTTATATGGCTGAAATGAAATATTATGAAAAGTATTTCTATATGAATCCAGAAATAAGAATAATTCTAGTGAATGTGTTTGTGGATTGAGCACTCTGGAGCACAGGTATTCTGGAAAACAACTTGACAATGTACCAAAACATGTTTATTCATTCAGGGAACATGGTAGAAGAGGAACAGGAAGAATGTAAGAGCAGAAAGGAAGATAAAAAGGAAGACAGCAACAGGCTGTCTTCTGGGCACAGCACAGCCATTGCTATAATCAAATATTTGTCTCCTGCCTGCTAGTTCCCAAATAACTACTCAAAGACTTAGTTTTACTTATAAACACGTGGCCTATAGCTCAGGCTTCTTATTAGCTAACTCTTACACTTGAAATATCCCATGTTTCTTATCTATGCTTCGCCACATGGCTCATGGCTTCTTGCCTCATTTTCTCTAAGTCCTGCTTTCTCTGATGCTGGCTGGCATCTCCTCTGACCCCACCCTTCCTCCTCCCAGAGTCCTCCGTGTCTACCTGTACTCCCAATACTTCCTGGCTACCAGCCTGTCAGGTTTTTTTTATTAACCAATGAGACTAATACATATTCACAGTGTACAAAGGGTTATTCCACAGCACACTGCACCCATGATATCACAGGACCCTGCCCACTGCCCTGGACCTTCTACAGGCAATCATGGATCCCAAGGGGTGCTAGCCCTCCTAGATGAATTATTAACTACTGATGAATTCTAGAGAATGGCCAGGCATTGCCTTCATTTGCATAACCAGTAGTGAGCCCACCAGGCTCTAATGGATAGCTATAAAAATGGTCACATGAATGGCCCTGGTTAGGCTCAATGATAAAACACAACAAAGAAGCTTGACTATAGCAAGGGACTTGTAGGGAGGTGACAGGAGGATGAAGATAACAGAGGGAACCGGTGACTGTGATCAGAATGCACTAAATACTTATTTAAAGCTGCCAAAGAATAAACTTAATTAAAGTTATGAAAATATATTAATGCCTTTAGCTAGTCATCTTTTTAAAGTCTTTTAAATTTTTTATATAAAATATATATTAATCATTTTCCTTCCCATGCCCAAACTCCTCTCAGATCCTTCCCACCTCCCTCCCCACCCAACTTCATGTTCTCTCTCTCTCTCTAGTCATTTTTAATTCTAGTCATCTAAGAGATAATAAATAAGGAAATCAAGTTTTTGCACTTACTGTTGTTTAGTTAAAAAATGAACTAGCCTAAGTGTCTCCAGGGGAATGGGTAAGCAAATTATGTTTCTCCCTGTGGCAAAACTACACAGATATTAAAGCTACATGTTCAGAGGACACAGAGACTTGAGAAGGGCAACGGAACAATAGAAATGTTTAAAAGCTGGAAACTCACCTTAGCAAGGAGCTCGTCTCCAGGTGTGACAGGAGGGATGAGGTGTGCATCTGAGTGGGTTTAACTGAAGGCGTATGATTGAAATAAACTAATCCACAATTGTTGGCAGAGATTAATAGAAAGGCAGGTGTTTTCTTTTCTTTCTTTTCTCTCTTTTTTTTTACAGGCTCTGTTTTCACTTTCTCCATGTTATTTTACAATATTATTGTAATCATTATGTACCATTTACAGTGTCTGTAGTCTTTGATGTAGAACAATTCTACCTGGGGGGGGGAATCAGACACACAAAATGTAAAGACCAAAATGTTCACCCGTGTTATTAAGGTAAATGAAACCTAAACATCTTGTACAAAGAAAGAGTGAAACAAATAATGCTATTTGTGAAAGAAACTTCTTACATTAATTAATTTTAGTAGAATTTATATGAGGGATGTAGAAATTCATGAATCAAATAGCACTCTAGACCAGAGAGACCCACCCTGCAGTATTGCAGATGTTTTTGGAGGATACAGAGGATATGACATAGAAATAGCCTAATTGGAAGCATTGTACATTCGTCCTCCACAGGGATAATTTAACAAAAACACATAAGCTATGAATCCACTGCTATAAATATGACAAATGAACAATTTTCCATAATAGGACAATATTTTGAATGTTTTCTGTCACATATAGATGAACTGATGATCTACATCTGTAAAGCACACGCACATGCGTGCACGCGTACACACACACACGCGCGCGCACACGAAAGAAATAGCCTAACTGGATCCAGCTCTGTGTTTGCCATATTTACTGTGCATCCTGTGATTGGTTGGAAAGACTAGCAAGTCTCAGATATTTGTTAAAGGAATATGCTCTTAAATTAGGTCACAGTTCCTTTATATAGTAGCTTAGGTTGCAGTCTGCTCCAGATGGAGGCACCTTTATTCTAATCACATTTGACATACTCAGCGCCATATTACCCAACTACCAATGGCTTCATGGAAGGTACCTGACACAGAAAACCCTTGTGAAACGTTTTTCCCATTCAGTGAGGAAATTTATGCACAGTA
The DNA here is from genome assembly GCA_902806775.1 of Microtus agrestis. Lineage (NCBI taxonomy): Eukaryota > Metazoa > Chordata > Mammalia > Rodentia > Cricetidae > Microtus > Microtus agrestis. Next base: position 744,574 of record CADCXT010002104.1, read on the forward strand.
GACGTTCAATATATTTTATTCATTAAAATATGAGCAGAATTCATGGCAATGATTGCCTAGAAAAAAAGCAAGCTTGGGAAGAAGTATAGAGGACTTCACCTGAGCGTTAATTCTGAGGAAGGGGCGCATGCACACACTCACAAGTGTTCGTGCCCACATGAAGGTCAATGCTCAACACTCCACCCTGTTTTTTGATAGAAGATCTATCACCAAATGTGGAGCTCAAGGATTCAGCTTGTGTAGTTGTACAGAAAGAAGTCCCTTTGACCCACCGGTCCCTTCTCCATCTCCGCCCCCCTCCCAGGCACATGCCAACATACCCAGCTTTTATCTGGATTCTGGGTGTCTCACTTCAAGTGTCTTGTGCTTACACAAAAAGCACTTACCCACTGAGCTATCTCCATAGACCTGAACTTTGAACATATTTTTAGTTTCTGTTTCATTTTCTAAGATTCATTTTTATTTCTGTGTATGTATGTGGGCTCATTTGTGCATGCTATGTGTGTGCATATGTCTAAAGAGGCCAAAAGTGACTGTTGGATCCCTTGTAGCTAAAGTAAAGCTGATTGTGGGTGAACCAAAGCCAAACTCAGTTCCTCCGCAAGAGTGGCACTTGCTCTCACCTGCTGAGTCATCTCTCCAGCCCCAGGATTTTATTTTTCAAAGCAAAGAAGGCAGAAAGGGGACTAGAAAAGGAGAAAGGAAATATCTGAAGTAAATATAAAAAGTAAAGTTTTTTGTATTGGTGAGAATTGGGTAGCAGTTATGCTAATAACCAGCATATACTGGGCATTTAATAGATGAATATTAGAAATATTCTAAAATCAAGTACTTTATTTAATCTTCAAAATCACTGTGGCATGGGTGTCCCATTATCCACCTATTTTCCAGATAAAGAAAAGAAGTCATACTTACCTGGCGGGGGAGAAACTATGATCACGAAAATGGTTTTCCCAGGGTTAGGCTTGTCTTTTGCACTCCTGAGGTGCTAACTGCTGTGATTTCCCCAAATGCAGGAAACTCGACTGCATAATTTGTGGTAGTGGGGACTGTGTTCGTGCTCTCCCCTGGAAAGGAAGAAAAAAGGGAAAAAAAGAAATAAAGAAAGTCATAATTTCCTCAGCAGGAAACAGCCCAGGATTTCAGACACTGGCAGATTTGTTTCCCTCCTTGGGGAGTTAATTTTGTTATCCTCTGTACTTTTCTAAGCTTTTGAAATACCTAAGCATTGAAATTATTGCATGGAATCCATCTTAACTAGATCTAAACACTCATATATATATATATATATATATATATATATATATATATATATATATATATACAGTTGTTTTCTGTATCTTGACAAGCCTGGTCTTTCTGCAATGTTCACCATTTGCTGAAAAGTGAAGGTTTTTTGATGAGGGGTGAGAACTACACTTATCTGTGGGCATAAGGATAAGTATTTAGAATATAGCTATGGAATTCCCTCTTACTGAATAGGTCTTGAGTCCAACAAGAAAGCTGTCATTTGCCATCACTATTGCATCTTTCTGAATAGCTTGCTATTTTAGTGGTTGTGGTTCATGGGTCTCGGAGATGAATAGGACTACTGATTGCTTTTCTCCTTTGGCAGCATTCATAGCTCCTTCTGGTACAGCCTTCAGAGATGAGGCTTCCAGATCGATTCCAGTTCCTCCAAGTCCTCTCTCCAAAGTATATGGTATCATCAGTCAATAGGGTCTTACCTTCAATTTCTGGTAGACAATCAAGGGCCATAGCAGTAGAGAAGGCAGGTCTTGGACTCTTCTGAAGTTCAAAGGGCAGTTATGGTGATGTGAATGAGAATATCCCCATAACCTCAAACATTTGAATAGTCAGTTCTCAGTTGGAGGCACTGTTTGGGTAGGTTGAAAACGTATGACCTTATTGGAAGAAGTATGTCACTGGAGATGGGTTTTGAGGTTACAAAACCTTCCAGTCATTCCTAATTCACTCTCTCTTCTTCCTACTTGAGGCTCAAGATGCTAGCTCTCAGGTTGCTACTCCACCTGCCACTTCTTCTCCATGATGGACTCATCTCTCTGGAACCAGAAACCCAAATAAACTCTTCTTCCTATAAGTCGTCCTGGTATTTTATCACAGCAATAGACTAGTAACTGATGCTGTGGTTTCCCACGCTTGGCACTGCATTTTAATGTTAGATACTCTATGGCTTTTGGGGGAACATAGTCACCCCAAGTAGCATGACATTATTTAAACATATATGTGTGTATATGTTTATATAACATACATACACATACTTATAAATAATGTTATATATGTGTGTATGTACTCGATATGATATTTTCTAGTTCCATCCAAATGCCTACAAATTTAATCATTTCATTTTTTCCTTAGAGCTGAATAGTATTCCATTATGTATAAGTACCACATTTTAATTATCAATTCATCAGCTGAAGGACATTTAAATTGCTTCCATTTTCTGGCAATTGAGAATGGCAATGAACCTAGCTGAGCAAGCATCTGTGGAATAGAATGTAAAGTCCTTCGGGCCTATGCTGAGGAGTGGAACAGCTGGGTCATATGGTAGCTTGATTTTTAAGTTTTTGAGGATTCTCCACCCCAACTTCCATAATGGTTTTACTACTTTGCAATTCCACCAGCAGTGAATGGGTGAACGAGGGTTCCCCTTTCTCCGCATTCTCCTCAATGTTTGTTATCCGTTGTTTATTTTACATAAAGTATACATTAATTCAATTCTATAAAAACAAAACTGAAGCAAAAAATATTATGTTTCAGGCTGGAGAGGTGGCTCAGAGGTTAAGAGCATTGCCTGCTCTTCCAAAGGTCCTGAGTTCAATTCCCAGCAACCACATGGTGGCTCACAGCCATCTGTAATGGGGTCTGGTGCCCTCTTCTGGTCTGCAGGCATACACACAGACAGAATATTGTATGCATAATAAATAAATAAATATTTAAAAAAATATTATGTTTCTCATCTTAGTTACTTTCCTATTGCTATGAACAGACACCATAATCAAGGCAACATATAGATAGGTATGATGCTGAAACAATAGCAGAGATCTTAGATCTGGCTGAGAGAGAGAGAGAGAGAGAGAGAGAGAGAGAGAGAGAGAGAGAGAGAGAGAGCCTGAGCCTGGTGTGGGCTTTTGAAACCTCAAAGCCCACCCCCCAGTGACATACCTCGTCCAACAAGGCCACACCTCCTAATCCTTCTCAAACATTTCCACCAACTGGAAACCAAACATTTAAATAATAAACCTATGGGGGTCATTTCCATTCAAATCACCACAGTTCATAAGCTATTTTTCTCCATCACATTCTGCATTTTATATATAATTTATTCATTATTTTAAGCTTCAGTAAAGGAGGAATGAGGAATCCAGAAAATTAAATAGATGAATTTCTAAAGGAGAAAAAGGGGGTAGTTATTTTTGTTTTTAATCTGTTTGTTTTGTTTTCGTTTTTTTATGGAGGTCATTTGAACAAAAGCTAACTTCAAATGTCTTGATTTTTTTTTTTTTAAAAACAATGTCTTAATTTACTTCTCTAAACCCATTAACCAATGGAACGCTTTTCTTTTGCATGCCTGAGACCTTCTTAATAGATCAAAATGAAACTGTTTGTATTAAAGAACAAAAACTTTTCTTGGATAGAAAGTTGAACCTAGGGCTGGAGAGATGGCTCAGTGATTAAGAGCATTGCCTGCTCTTCCCAAGGTCCTGAGTTCAATTCCCGGCAACCACATGGTGGCTCACAACCATCTGTAATGAGGTCTGGTGCCCTCTTCTGGCCTGCAGACATACACACAGACAGAATATTGTATATATAATAAAGAAATAAATAAATATTTAAAAAAAAGAAAGTTGAACCTACTGTGAGAGGTTGTGGAAACACTAAAGAATAATAAATTAGAGCTCTTCAGACAGTAGAAAAAAATAAGGTACAGAGAGACACACATAAAGAAAGAAGTCAGAACAAGCTATATGATTATTGAGGCCAAGAGACCCTGGATCTGTTTTATACCAGCTGGAGAGTCAGGAAACTTGGGCCTAGTCCAAGGCCAAGGCCTGAGAGTTTCGATTTTTGAGAGAAGGAAAAGGTATATGGCTCAGCTCAAAGAGAGACAGTGGTTCACCACCTTCATTCCCTTTGTGGTGCAAGAGATTAACTAGATGCTCATAGTTCAACATGGTGAGTGGATTTACTCATTGTTGGTCAATACGCTAATTTATTTCACAAACACCCTCATACACACCCGAAATAAGGTTTTACAAGTTATCCATGGATGTCCCTTAGCCATTCACATTGACCCGTGAAATTAACAATCACAGATGTGCAATCAGGCAAACCTGCTTTAAATGGAAACTCTCCTCCTTACTGGCTGTGTGAGCATTGCCTACACCTTTAGTCTTGGTACTTTCATCTGAAAATCAGAACTGAGAATTCCTGACATTGTAGGATTGGTGTACAATAAATTAATGTATCTAACGAGTTCATGACTCTGAAGTGTCTGCCATTGTTATTGCTATAGTTATAATTTGTTGTAAATATCCCTTCCCTAAGTTGCTTGTACTGTATTTACCTGCAGTCTGAAAGTCCCCAGGAAGGGAGATGCCTCCAATGTCCTCTTAAGTCAGAAGTTTTGCATCTTTTTGGTGTAGAACCCAGCCACGAGAAGCTCAATAGAGGCCAGAGTCTCAGTAGTTTACCCTAAGACAATACCTGGTTCCAAGAAAGACCACAAACTGAGATTACCCAGGCACTACTTAGGAATAAACCATCCAAAGGAAATTCCTAACGTTCTGACCATTGTAGATAGGGTCACCTGTCAGCACACACCCATCGTTTTTCACCAGGACACCCCTAGACAAATGTCAGCCAATCAGGGGTCCTGAACCTGAGAAATCCCTCACCCCAATCTTTGCGACTATAAAAACCCAACCCTAACTGAACTCAGGGTTCTTCAATTACTCCAAATGTTGGGCACACAGAAAGTCCGAGTTTGCAAGCTTACATAAGAATAAAGGCTTTTGGGCTGGAGAGATGGCTCAGTGGTTAAGAGCACTGCTTGCTTTCCTAAAGGTCCTGAGTTCAATTCCCAGCAACCACATGGTGGCTTACAACCTTCCATAATGAGATCTGGTGCTCCCTTCTGGCCTGTAGACATGCTTGCAGGCAGAATACTATAGACACAATAAATAAACCTTTAAAAAAAAAGAAGAAGAAGAAAGGCTCGCTGCTTTTAGATACAGGACTCAGTCTCCTAGTTGGTTTTGGGGGACTCTATGATCTGGGGATAACAGTTGGAAATTGTATTAGTCTGGGTTCTCTAGAGTAATAGAGCTTTTAGAATGAATCTCTGTATATATACATAGAAAGGGTATTTATTAGAATGGCTTACGGGCTGTTTAAACTAATCCAACAGTGGCTACCTGTGAATGGAAAGCCCAAGAATCCAGTAGTTGTTCAGTCCATGAGGCTGGTTGTCTCAGCTGGTCTTCAGTATTACTGGAATCCCAAAGAAGTCGGCTCTATGAAGTAGGCTCTTGTGCCAGTGATGGAATGGACATGCAAGCAAGGCGAAAGCAAGCAAGCAAAAAGCAAAAGCTTCCTTCTTCCGAGTCCCTAAATAGGCTTCCAGCCGAAGGCATGGCACAGATTAGATGGAGATTTTTCCCAGCTCAATAATTGTGGATTAAATGTGTGTCTTTCTGTCTCAAGATCAAGATTAAAGGTCTGTGTTTCTATCAGAAAGATTAGAAGTAGATCTTCTCACCTTAAGTTAAGCAAAAATCGCTCACACGTATGCCCCTCCATTTTGGGCTCAGTTCATTCCAGACTTAGCCAAGTTGACAACCAAGCATAGGTATTGCAGTAATTAAAAGATCTAATGGGAACTCACCAAGGCCAGCTGGACTGGGACTGATGGAGCATCAAACCAGATTGTCTGAACGTGGCTGACATGGAGGGCTGACTGAGAAGCCAAAGGACAATGGCACTGGGTTTTGATTCTACTCCATGTACTGGCTTTGTGGGGAATCTAGTCTGTTTGGATCCCCACCTTCCTAGACCTGGATGAAGGGGGGAGGACCTTGGACTTCCCACAGGGCAGGGAACCCTGACTGCTCTTTGGACTGGAGAGGGAGGGGGAGGGGGAATGGGGGACGGGGAGGAAAATGGGAGGAGGGGAGGAGGGGAAAATTTGTAATAATAATAATAATAACCCAATAAAAAGAATTACATATAGATTCTTGTACTGTGTGTGGATATTTGCACCTTTGTTCTTGAGTGTATGATCTTAAAAGCTCTTCATTACTGAGTGCCTGCTACTCTGACCCCCTGGTTGTTCCTTCAGCTAATTGGATCCATTTGGGCTTCCCTTTGCCTTAAAGCCTGGAATGTTTGCTTCCTCTGCCTGCGGTGTTCCTCTGCAAGTCTTTCCTCAAGTGTCCTTTCCTAGTGGGTCTCCCCTCTGAAATTCCTGCATTTCCCTGTCTCCCTGTCTTCGCTTTACTTTGCTCCCTGGGGCTATCACTGCAAGCTGCATATTTTGCCTAGTGCCTGCTTCTTCTACCCAAAGTCTAAGCTCCGCAAACACGGGATTTTGTTTGTTTTTAATTGCTATATTCCCAGACCTAATATACAAGCATCAATAAGTATGTGTAGCATGAATCAATGTGTTACATGAGCACCATAAATGAGAGAATTGATTTTTTGATAACACGAACTACTTCAGACACACTGCAATTATTTGAAGTTTCCAAAATTTCTCCTGCGCTATCAATGAGGGCACCTGGTATTTTGATCACTAATATGCATCATCACAGTCACACTGTAATTAATTTAGTCGTTTCTAAAAAAAATTATGCAGTGATGAATTTCGAATGGATCCCCAATTCTCAATTTAAGAAACAAAAAATTAACTGCACACAATGGATGCTACCCCCTTTTGGTTTATAGAGAAAAATCTATTATATATTTACTTCATTATATCGTGTGGTATATAGTGCCTTGCAGAATTTCCTAGAGAGAAAGTAAACAAAATTTGGATCTGTAAAACCAAGTGAAACAAAGAACAATGCTCTACCAGGCAACCAGGCAACAGGTACAAATTCTCCTGTGGGTTTCATAGAGTACTCAGTGCTCTGTGCCATCTAGCGCAGAGGAACCAAATTCCACTGGGGCTGTCTTTGCTCTAGGAATCTATCTGTGATCATGCTGCTGCTTCTTGTTGTTCACTGTCTCCTACATCTCATCTGAGAGTGTTTCTTTAACCTGCTTTCAATGTAGACTCAAGTCCCAACGGAGTCTTGGGAATATGGAGGGAGAATGTCAACAAGACCAGAGAATCCCAAGTGTAACAACAAACAAAAGCTTCCTGCAGCTGCCTGAGGTTTTTCTGTTGTCATTGCTCTTCTTCTATGAGCATAACTGCACATTAGTGTTTTCCTTGCTTAGATCTGTCTTTTAAAAAATTAATAAATACTTCGTATCTATATGACTTAATATTGTACTGTAAATAAGTATAGTTTCATTAGAATTTCTTGTTTTTCTAAAAGTTTAACTTTTAAATGTAATAGAGTTAAATTGGAATATCTTAACTATTTAACCTTTATGGCTCAAAAAGGCATGCTAAAATTAAGGCAAAATGGATATGAAATAAATCAAACAAATTTCTGTAGCACTTACTCTTTTACCACTCACAATCTCTAAGCAGTCTTATTCCTGCACTAGAACTTTTATAAATTGGTACTGTTCATTTCTGGTCTAGTTTGGTGACAATCCCATCTCCACATCCTGAAATACATTGAGTGGATTTTGGAGGTAACCACGTGAGATCTCCCACATGCGGCACACTAGGGAGCACTACTCAGCCATAGGGGCTGGAGAGATGGCTCAGAGGTTAAGAGCACTAGCTGCTCTTCCTTAGGTCCTGAGTTCAATTCCAGCAACCACATGGTGGCTCACAACCATCTATAATGAGATCTGGCGCCCTACTCTGGCGTGTGGGCATACATGGAGGCAGAATGTTGTATACATAATAAATAAATAAATCTTTAAAAAAAAGGAAATCGACTATGTATGTGCATTTTAATTTGGATGAATTTTAAAACCATTACATTAAAAAGAAGCTAATCTCAAAAACTACATGCTGTTATCATTTCCATCTATATGGAATCACCCAAAAAATTAGTTACAGAAATTTCTGCTTCTTAGTGACTGAAATGGAAGGGGCCGTTAACTACAAAGTGATAACACAAAGCAGATTTGTAGGTATGGTGATCTGTTTTGTATCTTCAGAAGTGGCTGCTATAAATATTAAAAGTCTATACTTGTTAGAATTCATGGAACTGTACACCAAAAAGATCAATTTTGTTATTAACTTTGAATTCTCTATTACTGTTGACTTCCTTCCTTCACGTTCCTTCTGTGTTCACCCACCATCTCAGCCAGTCATGACTGGGGTCATTGAAATCTTAGCTATGGAATGGTTGGCCTTGTGAGCCTACCTATACACAGATACTGTAGTCTCTGACTTTGGTCACTAGATATTACAGTACTAAGAGGCACTCCAGAGAATCCTCTAGACTCTGTCTTAGAAATTCATGGGCAATAGCATCATATTTTTTAACTTCTCAGTCCACTGCAAAAGAAAGTCCCAAAATAACCTGTTTTAATTTCAAATTCCAAATCAATTTTGTCCTCTGGAGGAATACTCCGCTAATTAACACTAAGACTTTTAAGCTCACAGAAGCCAAATAATGGATTTAGGATACAAAAGATTTGTGCCTTGGTCACTAAATATAATAATGAGAAATGTCCTCCCCATACTCCTTACTACATTGGGAGAAATAGCATTATGTATTAATTGCTCAGAGAACATATTTTATTCTGAAGGATACAGCCCCAATGTTAGAAGGTATTGCTCTCCACTCACAGGGTCCTAAGTCTTCCTTAAACTCTCTGCTGTGCCAGAAGTCAGCTTTTTCGTAATGATGGTACTGGACTCCAAGAATAGCAGCCTTAATTATTTTGCTATAAATTGATTTTATTGATCACAAGCAATACTGTGTGAGATGGCATGATTAAATAAAGGCATTCACTAAGTTAACAGAAACAGCACAGAAGCCCCCAAATTATCCAGATTATTGTTCCAGTGAAGACAAAGGCACTATTTGCTCCATAATGGAGGAAACACAATGCAATCAAGAGAAGACAGGTTTGGCCCTCATTGCAATATCAGTGTAGAAAATTCACAATTGATCATTTGACTATGGTAGTACCCAGGCTGTTAGTGTTGTAGGATGCTGCTTCTTTGTTCCTGGGTGCTCAGCCCCAAATTAATCACACAGAAATTATATTATTTAAATCACTGCTTGGCCCATTAGCTCTAGCTTCTTATTGGCTAACTCTTACATCTTAATTTAATCCATCTCCATCAATTTGTGCATCACCACAAGGCCCGTGGCCTACCAACAAAGTTTCAGTGTGTCTGACTCTGGCAGCAGCTTCATGGCTTCTCCACCTCCTTTCTCCCAGCATTCAGTTTAGTTTTCCCCGCCTAGCTCTACTCTACCCTATCACAGGCCTAAGACAGTTTCTTTATAAACCAATGGTATTCACAGCATACAGAGGGGAATCCCGCATCCAGGCTATTAGTTCTTTATTGAGACATGTGTAGTCGTCATTACTGCTATGCTAGGCCCCTTCATTGTTTATTACTTCACTGGCATCACTCACAGTGGATCAAAGTTGGTTGATATCAACATGGTGAGTCAGCTGACTCATTTGGTCATAGTGCCTTTGGTTAAAACCAACATTCATATGGGACATTATTATTATTATCATATACTACATCTATCTCAAAAAGTTCATTCTCCACTACTCTCCAGTCTTCCTTACCACCATACTACTGGTTCTGTTTTCTTCCAGGTTCATAACTATATAGCCAAACCTCTTCAATTATCCATATATTGTGTAGATCTTATAACACCATTGTATGGGCAAAATATACCAAGATGTATACATTGGAGAAGCTGGAGACCCATTCTCAAACTTCCTTCAGGGATACTCATGACTTATTTGTAAAGCTGGCCCTTAAGTATTTTTTAAAAAATAAAATAAAATTAGGAATAATAAACTAAAAACCAAGAAAAAAACTAAACCTCTTACAAGCAGAATGTTACACTAAATGAGACAGTAAGTAAATGCTGGCACAATTATTCCTGTAAGACACATTATTCAAAGGTAACAATGTCAACTGTGAACCATATGTATGTATATTAATGTTTGTATCTATTAATTAATACTGACCTTACTATGGACCGGAACATTACAAGATATTAAAGAAGTTATAAAACAAAAATTCATATATATATATGCATAAAAATTCATGTGGCAGGACAGGTTTTAATCATTTTTAAACTTTTCTATTTTAAGATAAACGCAAGTGTGATAGGCATGCAAATTCCTCCAGCTCTCTTCCCCAGATGTCTCGGGTGAGAGCAGAGTAGGAAATAGAGTTTCACTGTACAGATCAGGATGTGCAGTGGGATGTGATCATAATCCAGAGGAAAAGACTGGTTGACTCGGCACAAGTGCTCCACATTTTTTAAAGCTGTAATCGCTGTATGGAAGTCAAGACCCAAGAAACCACAGAGCCTTGGAGAAGAATTAGGCTTTAAAGTTCCCTAAGAAAATCCAAACTCAGATTCTTATATCTTCTCTCCCATCACCTCTAATCCTTTCCTCAAAAGACTTCTCAGCTAAATAAATAGACAAATAAGTCAAGAAGCCAATGTCTTCAGAGGAAAGCATCCTATCATCTTTGGACAGCTCACACAATATGAACATCTTCCAGATTACCAAGACTGTATCCTCCATGGCCATAGTTCTCACTCTAGGGTCCTCAGAGAGTTTTCTCCCCCACAATCTTATATTGAGATAACATCATTCTTCCCTCATTACCCAACCCTGTAAATTAGTTACTTTCTATTGTGAGTCATACATAAGCTATGTCATCAACAAATGTTTGTCACCTACAAATCTATCCCATTATGGCTTTGAAACACCATAATAAAGTCAATATATTTAGCAATTTTCTGTTGTGCTTGATTTCATTGGTTAGCATTTATTTTAAAAACCTTTATCTGTATAAAACAAAGTTTTCTTTCAGTTCATTGAGGATACCACCTTCTAACCTAGAATTCAAGCATTTGAATGTTACCACTGTTGTTACTCACAAAGACAATAGCCTCTGAAAAGGCTAAAACCTGGGGCTTATTTCTCTTGACATTGCTTTGGGTCTCAGATTTCAGGTGCAGTAAAATGTGAAAAACACAAAACTCCGACAGCTGAAGAATATCATCATTATTGAGGATAATTATGTCCATATATCAAAGCAGTTCAAAATTGAGAACTCTCAAAACTGTATTTCTCTTCTCCACTACCCAGTTACAACCTAAAACATTAGGTGTTTAATTAAGGGGAAATAAAAGCCAAATGTCTAAATCTAATTTCAGGATATATTTTTGTCCTAAATATTTTAGGTTATGCTTTAACTGTGTAACAAACCTCCCTCAGATTTTTTTCTGTAAAGCCAGTGTTACTCTTATCTTGTTTCAATTGCCTTTATTTTGAATGAATCAGCATCTCATTCCAATTGGCTCTATTTTGAATGAATCTGCAATGCTACTATCCCCCTGGAATCAACAGAAGGTCACTTTCGGTTTCTAGAATGAAGAATTATTCAACAGAGCAGACCAGCTGTACAGGTAATGCAAATCTTACTGTACCTTGGAGAGAAAATACTCCTTTGGAGAGATTCAGAGCAATTGGCATTTGTTATTCTAATGTATTTTGCCCCCTGTGAATGTCTGGGCTGGGTCAGTTCCCCACGTGTTCCTCGGGTCCTAATGAGGCTCTGGTAATGGGGTGGAGAAAGACACAATTCTCATTTGTCATGCCCGCGCAGAAATAAAATCGCACAGGTCACTTATAGAATGCCTATGAAGGCTCTTTCGATAACTCTGATCCTCGGCATTTATAAAGCAGAGCTTGAATTTTGACACCACAATCCTGATTGACATTTGATGATGTTTTTCTTGCAGTAATGAAATAAGGAATGGAGAGAAAATTTTAGGGATGCCCTGTCAAATGAACATTATAGCACAGTAAATAAAATAAAACGGACAAACTATTTGGTCGAGAACCAGCTCTGCTCTCTAAAAAATGGGAAGGAAACAAAATTTCTAGATATCGCTGAAGTCTTGATCTGGCTTCTAGGTATTACCACTCACCATTTCCCCCAAATCACCATTTATTAGGCTGATTGTTGAAGTCTTTAAAATTCCTTAAATAAACCTCCTGGTCTTATCTGCAGGGTGGCACAGCGGACAAGTACACAGTAAATTTACAAGAGTGGGCAAATGAACAGGAACCTGGTCTTGTGTCTATGTAGTTAGTCTTGCATTCCTGTTGCGAGCTAGAAGGTAGATCCATGTAGTTAGTAAGCCTAAGCTATGTTTTTCTGTGCTGAGGGTCACACAAGGTTTACACTCTAAATTCATAACTATGGCCCTAAGTCTGTCTCCCCAAGGCTGCTCGCCTGTGTGATGTACCTTAGCCAAAGGCAAGGTCCAGAATCTAACAGAAGTCCCTGATTCAAGGGTCAGGATCCTGGGGGAGGCTCTCCAGTCACAGATCAAGGTGATGTCTCTCCAGATATGCTTATATACGGTCCCGTGGGCGTTGTGGGCTCTAGGACTGTCTGGTTATCTTGAGTGAGTGATGTCACTGACTTCTGTTTACCAGGTGCAGCCTTGGGTGTAGTGGGGATCCCACCTAAGCTGTTTTTAGGTGTCTAAAGGGCATTTTTTTACTATGCTCGTTACAGGTTCTCAAAGTTATTTCCCAGGTGTATGCTGTCCTCTCCTCCCTCCCTGTCTCCCTGTGTGTGTGTGTGTGTATACATGTGTGTGAGTGTGAATGTGTGTGAGTGTGTGTGTATGTGTGTGAGTGTGTGTACATATGCCTGTGTGAGTGTGTGTGTATATGTCTGTGTGTGTGAGTGTGTGTGTATGTGTGTATATGTCTGTGTGAGTGTGTGTGTGTGTGTGTGTGTGTGTGTGTGTGTGTGTGTGTGTGTGTGTGTGTATGTGTATGTGTGTGTGTGTTTGGCAATTGGTGCAGTGGCTGCACCTGAATCTACTGCTGTTTCAGCTACTAACTGTGGCACCACAGACCACAGTCACTCTCCCACTGCTCAGACCAAAGCATGGGACTTCTATCGGAATCTTGAATTCTTGATCTTCTTTCTGCTGCCTCCTGAGTGCTGTAATTTATAAGTGTGTGCCAGCACACCTGGTATCGACTCTTCAATTTATTGTAAGCAGCCTCTGAAGGGTCTAAAACTATTCTCCAGTGAGGGGGCAGACTTGTTGCAATTGGTAGCAGCGGCCGGGCTGTTGCGTCCTGCCACCCCGCTGCCCGCATGGCTTACTTATGCCCCGAAATAATTACACGGAAACTGTATTCTTTTAAATACTGCCTGGCCCATAGGCTAGCTCTTCTCGGCTAACTCTCGCACCTGGACTAGCCCATTTCTTATAAGTTGTGTAACACCCCCGAGGTGTGCTTACCGGGGAGATTCTAGCCTGCGTCTGTCTGGCATGGAAACATCATGGCGACTCCTCCTCAGCTTCCTTTTCCCAGAATCCTATTCTGTTTTCTCCACCCACCTAAGGGTGGACCTATCGAATGGGCCAGGCAGTTTCTTTATTGATAAGAAATCACTACCACATCATAGACTTCACGTCGTGACCACTGTCACAGTGAGCATGGTTAGAACAGGTCGGTTATTTTAAAGTGCTCTGATGTGTTAGGAAGAAGCTTATGGAAACACTGAGTGATGGTGATCTTCTGAGCTTTGAATCTGCCTTTCCCAGAAGGATGCAGGCCCATGACGGTAAACTCAAGCTTCTCCATCACACACAAGACAAATCATGACAGGAACACTCCTAGAAGCAAGACTCGAAGAATTCTTTGTAAGTCAGCAATGACAAAGGCCTGGTCTTGGAAGTTGTACATGAGTAAACCAGAAGTTAATTCAGGAAACATCTTGGAAATTTCCTATTATAGCACACAGCACAAAATGGCTTCTTGAAATTCACCTCCTCAGACCACTCCTCGCCTGAACCTGCACTGAAGACAAACCTGATTCTAGCAGAAGCAAAACAGCCAATGAGGAAAGTTCTGTTTCCTGCTGTGCCATCTACCGCCTGTGTCCTGTGTTTAGCAGAAGCAAATGTAACTAAACATTCACTACAAGTGTAACTTGTCAATATGGGTCTCACAGACCTCAGATAAAATTCAGAATATGCGAACATACAGCCAAACCGCAGAGCATCCACAAGGACGCAAATTACCTGAAGGAAAACCACCAGGAACCACAGATAGCAGAACTATGTCTTCAGATATTGAAATTTTAAAATGAAGAATAAACATTAAACATTTTAATATGCCTAAAAATATTAAGGAAAAGTAAAAGGTTACTAAAAAGATGAAGTGATTTTTGAAATAGAGAGGAAAAGTCTCTGAGGGAAGATAGACAGAAGGAGGAAATAGATAGAAGGGGAGGAGCGGTGATCAACACCCAATGCCCTGAACAATCATCAATTCCAGTCAGGCCAAATGTCTGTAAGCATCTACCAAAAGTATAATTAGACATAAGAAAATTCTCTCATGACCTCACTATGGAGAAATTTCTTAAATAAGATACACAAACATTAAGGAAATTATTGATAACATTGGCTACATAAGACTTACAACTTCTCTTCTTCAGGGGACACCATGAAAATATTAAAACAAGCAAACCAAAGAACATGAACTAGGAGACATCCTTAGGAGGAGAGATAGTTGCTAGGATGTGTAGAGAATTCTTATGAGCAATAAGTATAGAGAAACCTTTCAAACACCCTGCCCATAGATTTAACTTACTGAATATACATAAATATTCTGAAATGTCTATGCTGAAGTCTTAGAGCAACGTCACTTTCAGTAAAGCTAACTTTGAAAATACCTGTCTCCCTAAAGTCAGTAAGTCATATTTGGGGTTTACTTTGCTCCTGACTTTAATATTCCCAAAAGCTTCTCATATTTTCTGTTGTCATTTTAATTGTTGCTATTATTAAAATAAAAAAAAAAAAAAAAAAAAAAAAAAAAAAAAAAAAAAAAAAAAAAAAAAAAAAAAAAAAAAAAAAAAAAAAAAAAAAAAAAAAAAAAAAAAAAAAAAAAAAAAAAAAAAAAAAAAAAAAAAAAAAAAAAAAAAAAAAAAAAAAAAAAAAAAAAAAAAAAAAAAAAAAAAAAAAAAAAAAAAAAAAAAAAAAAAAAAAAAAAAAAAAAAAAAAAAAAAAAAAAAAAAAAAAAAAAAAAAAAAAAAAAAAAAAAAAAAAAAAAAAAAAAAAAAAAAAAAAAAAAAAAAAAAAAAAAAAAAAAAAAAAAAAAAAAAAAAAAAAAAAAAAAAAAAAAAAAAAAAAAAAAAAAAAAAAAAAAAAAAAAAAAAAAAAAAAAAAAAAAAAAAAAAAAAAAAAAAAAAAAAAAAAAAAAAAAAAAAAAAAAAAAAAAAAAAAAAAAAAAAAAAAAAAAAAAAAAAAAAAAAAAAAAAAAAAAAAAAAAAAAAAAAAAAAAAAAAAAAAAAAAGTTAAGCTTCTGAGCCTAACATTTTAAAATCAGTAATACATCTGGTCTCTCCATCTCAAAGGTCCTGTTCCACGGGTATATATGAACAATAGCCATATAGGAGAATACTGCCGGCTATATATGAACAATAACCATATAGCAGAATACTGCCGGGTATATATGAACAATAGCCATATAGCAGAATACTGCCGGGTATATATGAACAATAACCATATAGCAGAATACTGCCGAGCCTGACCCAGGAGAATGGTCTTTGGTTATACAGGGCATGAAAGCAAATCTATGATATGTGACTTCATACATACTCTAATTTGGGCAATGATATAAAAAGTAAAATTGTGTTCTCAAGATAAAACATATTTTTTAAAGTGCATGAGGAAGTGGGCTAAAAATAAAATAAGGTTGCAGAAAACACAAGGGTATCCTAATATCTCAAGACAAAAGTTCTCAACTAGGTCATGATAAAAATAAAACATATAAGAAGGGGTGATAGATTTTCGCTAAACTTTAATATCTGTGTATACACAGGGAGGGGAAATATAATCAGGATATATTATATGACAAAATAATCCATTTCCAATAAAAGGTAAAAATGAAAAACTGTATACAAAAGGAATAAATTTTAAAAGTGAAAAATAAGCCAAAATTGAATGAAAGATTTATATAGCAAATTTCTGTCAAGTTACCAGAATACATGTTTAATTAAAAATATTTATGACAATTACAAAAAGACAGCCTAGTAGATAATGATAAAGGTTCCAGAAAGAGGAGTAACCGAAAACATCAATGACCTAAATACAGAAGAACTCAGGGGCATACAAATTAAATTAGAGTGAGCTATCAGACTGCGGAGAATCCAAATGAAACCGTTGATAATGCAAAGCGTGGTTGTGGAGCAAATGAAACCTTTGACACGGCTGTTGGGAACATCTATCAGTACAACACTCACGAAAACATGCTCTGCCATCACACAATAAAACCGATGCATTTGTGCTAGGACCTGGGAATTACAATCCTCGGGATAGATGCCTCTTTCCAAAATGTTTTCATATATATACCACAATACCTGTCAAAAGAGTTGATACTGGCATTTTTCAATGACAACAAAAAATCTGGAAACAATCCGCACATCTGTCACCAATACAAAGGAAAAGCAAAGTGCAGTATTCATGATGGAATTCCACATCTAACAGTGAAAATCAAGGGGCAACTACACAGAGCAGCTGCGGGTGAATGCCCAGGACGTGCAGTTAAATAAAACTCGAGCTAAAGAAAATGCATATTAGTCAAGTTCTATTCGCATTTGACCCAAATGCATCTATTACTTACGTGCATTTTTTTTTCTCATTTAACGATACTGTTACTTCACAGTCTGAAGGCGAGAAATATACCTGGCTGGAAATTTGAAAATCATTTTAGTACATTTTTACTTTCCTGAGAGTCATTCTAGAAGCTTTCATTAATCCTTTTTTCAGAAACCGTTGAAGTATAAATTAAAAGAAAGGAAAAGGGACTGAAGTGTGACCGTCAGAATGAGGGAGCGCCGCTGTTTTCCTGCAGTGCCAAAGCCAAAATGAATCTCAGCTGGGCATGGTGGCACACGCTCTTAATGCCAGCATGTGAGAGATAGAGACCAGCAGATCTCTGTGAGTTAAATGCCATCCTGCTCTGATAAGAGAGTTCCAGGCCAGCCAGGGCTACACAGTGAGAACCTGTCTCAAAGGAGGAGTCCTTTGTTTCCATATCTGACAATGACTGGTGCCTAGGACCTGAAGTTAAATTTGAGGTTCAGCAGAACCAGGGGTCTCAGGTCTCTTCTGCTCCAGAGCCCTTGACTGGCATTCTGTCGAGTTTTTATTTGGATAGTTCAGGGTTCAAAGCAGGGGCAGAGGAACAATGAAAACCACACAGACTATTTCTCCCTACGATCTCCAGATGTGCTCAGAAGACAGAAGGTTTCGAGACCAAATGGAGACTGTTTGCAGACAGCCCAGAAGCTGATTGCTGCTGAGGAGCGGGAGAGGAAGACATCTTGCCTGCAGCATTCCTTGGGCAGGCAGAGGCTTACTTCCAGGGGAGTAAAGAAAGCTCCCTGGGGGGCTGGAGAGATGGCTCAGTGGTTAAGAGCATTGCCTGCTCTTCCAAAGGTTCTGAGTTCAATTCCCAGCAACCACATGGTGGCTCACAACCATCTGTAATGAGGTCTGGTGCCCTCTTCTGGCCTGCAGACATACACACAGACAGAATATTGTATGCATAATAAATATTTTAAAAAAAAGAAAGCTCCCTGGGAACACAGTTCACTCACACAGCAAGATAGTATAGTGTGTGTGTGTGTGTGTTTGTGTGTGTATACCCCAATCATATAACCTCACCTTCCACTACACACATATATGTACATACATATACATATATATACTTCAGGGGAGTAAAGAAAGCTCCTTGGGAACTGAGTTCACTCACACAGCAAGACAGTGTGTGAAAGTCTATTACCTGTAGGCTGCACACACGAATTTTAAGATTTTTTTCTCCTATTTCTGTGTAGAATGGCATTGGGGGGGTTATTTCAATTGCATTGAATCTATAAATTACTTTTGATAGGGTGGTCGTCTTGCCGATATTAATTACTCGCTAAAAGAGAGCATCTTCTGCAAATGGAAAACTGGATATCCATAAATAGAAGACTGAAACTGGACCTTT
Source organism: Microtus agrestis (assembly GCA_902806775.1). Lineage (NCBI taxonomy): Eukaryota > Metazoa > Chordata > Mammalia > Rodentia > Cricetidae > Microtus > Microtus agrestis. Next base: position 762,979 of record CADCXT010002104.1, read on the forward strand.
ACCTCTGGCCATGTACAAAATGGATCAAAGCCCTCGACATAAAACCGTAAGTCATGAAACTGCTAAAATCCAGGGAAGGCGTTCACCGCCAATCATAAACACAAGCAAGGACTTCCTAAACAGGAGTGCATTTGCTCAGGAAATAGGGTCGACAATTAACAAGTGCAGGATAGGAAACTAAAGGCCTGTACAACAACAAAACAGTCAATCAAGTTACGAGGCAGCACACAGAATGGGAGGAAACTTTGTCAGCTATACACCTTGTTAGCATTCGGGCATTTGTGCTGGCCTGCTCTCAGGGTCCTGACAGTTGCTATGTAGAGCTCTCCCTATGTGCAAGTGCTATATTCCCCTCCTAAAAGGCAAGCGCCTCTCACCCCTTGCTCTCCCTCCCTCCACTCTTGCCCCCAGAGGCTGCCTCTGTATACCCCCAATAAGCCTCCCATGTGAGTTCTGTTGTATGGTGTGACTTTCCTTCCCTTCCGCCACCTTTAAACTAAAGCACTGATGTCAAGACTCTGGCAGGCTCTCCTGATGGTCCCTCCTGCCCAGAGGTGATCTGAGGCCCAGGATCCTGTTCCCAGTCTATCTGCAACAGGCTCAATTTGCACCTGATTGTTGGGCTCTCCACCCAACTGGCACTATTAGTAAGTTCCCCTTCTCCCTGTCAACATAAATGCTTCCCTGGATCCATAGGACTCGTTATTGAGCATCCAAAACCCCACTGGTCGTGGTCGTCTTCTTCTTCTTCTCCTCCTTCTTCTTCCTCTTCCTCCTCCTCCTCCTCCTCGTCCTCCCTCCTCTTTCCTCTTCTTCCTCTTCTTTTTTTGGTTTTTCGAGACAGAGTTTCTTTCTCTGTAGCTTTGGTGCCTGTCCTGGAACTAGCTCTTGTAGACCAGGCTGGCCTGGAACTCACAGGGATCCTCCTGCCTCTGCCGCCCACCCACAGCTGGGATTGAAGGCGTGCACCACCACCGCCTGCCCGTTCTGATATTCTGTGAGGCAGAGGAACCCCCAACCACAGTCTTTAAGGCTACAGTTAGCCCTCTTTGCCAAAACTCACCTCTGGCCATTTTCCGGGAGTGAGGCTCACTCTCTTGAGTATGATTTCTTGCCTTCTGGCCCGCCACACAAGCCCTGCTACCAGCTCTCTCTCTCTCTGCCCTTGGGCCCTTCTTCTTGAATGACAATGTACTAAACAGCTTGTGGCTACTCAACTGGATTCTCCCTGGATTCCGGGGACACTAGGAATTTCAGGCCTATGGATCTTACTTCTGTACCTCGCTCATGGGAACAGAATCTTCCACCATACCTCCAAGCTACCCCCTAGAATGTCTCTTAGAAAACCTCAGACGTCTACATTTAGCATCCGACTTAAGGTGCAGTCAAGTCTGGCCCAGATACCTGTTAGATAATCAAAGTACCTACCTACTGGCAGCCTGGATCCCAGTATTTTATGGAACCTTGCGACTTTTACCAGCAATCAGGTAAATGGAAGCACATGCAGATGAAATCCACCAAACTCACGCAGCACATCTTGCCAGGGCTGAGGCAGTCCCTGACTGGTATTCCCAATGGGACTATAGTACCCCAGGGGACATTCTACCTAGGGATCAGTTTACAGCCTACCTCCTGGCTGGTCTTGAACAAGTTAACTATGAAAAACCCTAAGAACTCATCCAGGACAAACAGGAAATCATATCTCAGTTCGCAGAACGCATCACAAAGGCCCTCTTACAGTACAGCCATCTAGACCCCTAAAACCCAGAGGCCAAATAACTCCTGATGACCTATTTCTTTTCCCAGAGCTTCCCTGGCATTAGGACCAAGCTTAAGCATTTAGAGAAAGGACCCTTAACCCCACAGGCAGAAGTCTTATTGCTGGCATTAAGGTGTACCATGGGTTACATGTTTAAAGGTGGCAGAAGTGATGTAAAACTGTACCATGCAGCAGAACTCGTGCGGGAGGTTTATGGGGGGAGGGGAGAGAAAGGTGAGAAGAGCCTGCCTTATATGAGGGGATATAGCACATGTGCATAGGGAGAGCCCTGCACAGTGACTGCAGCTGATGACATATTCTGTCAGGACCCTGAGAGCAAGCCAGCATAAATGCCTGAATGCTAATGTACCTGACATAGGATTAATACCTACAATACACAACTCAAAAACTTTGTATCAAGAAAACAAGCCAACCAAAAATAGGCTATAGATCTGAATAAAGAATTCTCAAGAGAGGAACTACAAATGGATAATGAACATGCTTTAAAGTATTCAGCATCATTATACATCAGGTAATCGTAAATTGAAGGTATTTTAAGAATCCAACTTGTCCAGCAGTGGGGGCATACACCTTTGATCACAACACTCTGAAAAGTAAAGGGAGGTAAATCTCTGTGAGTTCCAGGCTAGTTTGGTCTGCAGAACAAGTTCCAGGACAGGCGCCAAAGCTAAACAGAGAAATCCTGTCGAGAGAGGAAAAAAGAGATAGAAAGAAAGAGACAGAAAGAAAAAAGAATTCAGGGGCTGGAGAGACGGCTCAGTGGTTAAGAGCACTGGCTGCTCTTCCAGAGGTCCTGAGTCCAATTCCCAGCAACCATATGGTGGCTCACAACCATCTGTAATGAGATCAGTCGTCCTCTTCTGGCACGTGGGCATACATGCAGGCAGAATGTTGTAAATAAATAAATCTTTCAAAAAAAAGAAAGAAAAAGATCATCTCATAGCAGTCAGAATTGTTATCACCAAGAAAATAAATTCTGGCATGGATGCGAATAAAGGGGAACACTTATTCACTGTTGGTGGGAGCACAAACTAAAAATCAGTGTAAAGAGCCCTCAAAAAGCTAGAAATAGAATGACTGCACTCCTCAGCTGTCCCATGCCTGGATGTATGGATGTATACATGCACAAAGGACTCTACATCCCGCTACAGAGATACTGCTTATGCATGTTCACTGTCGTTCTATATAACTAGAAGATGGAATCGGCCTGGATGTTTATCAGCTAATGAATGGATAATGAAAATATGGTACACACGCACAGTAGAATTTTATTCAGCAGCAAAGAAAAATGAATTTGAAAGTGGCTGGAACTGGGAGGGGAATTATATGGAATGGGGTAACCCCAACACAGAGAAACGAGTGGCATGTGATCTCCCTCATATGTGGTGGAGCTTAGCTTCCTTATAGCTGGTTTTGTTTGTCAACTTGACACAAGCTAGAGTCATCAGAGAGGAAGGAGCCTCGGCTCAGGAAATGCCTCCACGAGATCCAGCTCTAAGGCATCTTTCAATTAGTGATCAATGGGGGAAGGTCTAGCCCGTGGTGGGTGGTGCCTCTCCTTGGCTGGTGGTCCTGGGTTCAATGAGAAAACAGGCTGAGCAAGCCAGGGGAAGCAAACCAGTAAAGAGTAGGCCTCCATGGCCTCTGCATCAGCTCCTGCCTCACGGATCCTGCCCTGTTTGAGTTCCTGTCCTGACTTCCTTCAATAATAAACAAAAAAAATAAAAAATGAAATGAAGAAAAAAAGAAAAGAAAAGAGAAAAACAAACAAAAAAACCCAGCAATATGGAAGTGTAAAGCAAAAGGACCCTTTCCTCCCTAACTTGCTTTTTGGTCACGGTGTTTCGTTGCAGCAACAGAAACCCCTAACCCAGCTTCAAATATCCAATTGTGTGTCCTTGATGACAATCTCCATGTTCTGTCATTTGCTTCCATTTTACAACAAAGTTTAGCTCTCTCATTGCTCAGACTCAATCCCATATTTGATTGTCACCTTCTCCTTGATACGCAGCATGTCTTTTTATGCTTGTGAAGAAAAGCTGAACTGTTATTACTGTGGTTGAGTTTCACATTGCTCATGCCACCTCCTTCTGTTATTTCAGCCGCTGAATGTGCAGAACTCTCTGAAAACATGACCAAGGTCTGGGAGCCAAAATCTGAACCCAGAAGATATGCTGTCTTCTATCTACACCACGGAGCTCCTGGCTTCTAGACAGCTAACTCAAAATAAGACTCCAGATTAAGCAGTAAATTTCTTAAGCATAATGACTTCAAAGCATTTCTTGCCTTATTCCACTTTCTATATCCATAGTTGGGAACATATTTTTTTTCTTTTTACTTTCATGGTACTAATACAATAAATACCACGTTCCAAGTTATTATCATAAATACTGCTGAATCAGGGACTGTGAAGACGACTGAGTTTTGGTAAAGTGCTTCTCAGACAGGCCTGAGGACCCAAATTCAATCCCCAGAACTCATTTTTAAACGCCAGTCTTGGTCGCAGTATGTGCCTGTAATCCCTGTCTAGCTAACTCAGCAAGCTCTGCGTTCAGTGAGAGATTCTGTCTCAGTCAATTCTTCTGGAAACACAGTCACAGACACACCTAGAGGAGTGTTTCCAAGGTGCTTCTGGATCCAGTCCAGTCACCAGTGAGGATGAACCATTGCTACCCCTACCGCACCCCCAGGGAAGTATTCTAACATGAAATGCCCTCTCGAAGAAGCCACAGTCGAGTTCCATGAGAAAGATGACCTACATAAGAGCTTGGGATGGCTGCTGTGCTGAAATGGAGTGTGACCCTGGAGATGTATTATAATAGTAAGAGTTGTTGTTTCTGCTTCCCTGAGACGTTTTCAAAATAGGCACAGTGAAGGAAAGAACAAAGTAGTAAATATTCAGGCTTGCAGGGTAATGAAAAGAATCAGTCATTTCAAAACAATTTTATCTCCAGGATGACTTCAATAATTCAGGAAATATAATAACCTGTCCTAGATATGTTTATTGATTTTCAGAAAATATATATTACCTATGTTTCTTAAGAAAAAAAGGGCAGGTGATAAATAACCATTTATTGACTAAATATTCTATAAATAGCACATTTGATGATAATCTAGAGATAATAAAAAATGAATGCATCAATGCCTTATTTATTTAGTATTTTAAGATTAAAATCACAACTGAAAAAGGACAGCATTATTAACAATGGTTTTCCATTGGTGAAGATCTAAAGACTTGTATCTTTTCTTCTATTTTTAAAATATTTTTCTGTTTTTTATTTGTGTGGGTTGTATATGTACATGTGTATTAGTGTGTGTATGTGGTATATATATGTATGTGTATTCATGTATCTGTGTGTGTGTGTCTGTGGTATATGTACAAGAGTATTTTGTGTGTGTGTGTGTGTGTGTGTGTGTGTGTGTGTGTGTGTGTGTGTGTACATTGGAGGAAATCAGGGGAAGATGTCAGGTGTCAACCCTCTTCTCCTAGAGATCACCATTTTTTCACTAGGCTGGAAGCCAGCAATCCCCCATGACCCTCCTCATGCCAACTCCAGTGCTGAGTTTAGTTACATGTGACCATGGTTAACTCTGTAAATCAGTGCTGGGGAACTGAATTTGTATCCTCATTCTCTTTTAGCAAGCACTCTTACCCACTAAGCCATATCTCCAGGCCTCTTCCTGTAGTGATATTTTGTTTGTGCTCTAACAAGTAAAACTTGCCTGAAGTTCAGAGGGTGGAGCTAGCCACTAGCTAGCCACAGAGGCCAGGCAGTGTGGCACACACCTTGAATCCCAGTACTCAGGAAGCAGAGGCAGGCAGATCTCTCTGAGTTCAAGGTCGTCCTGGGCAATGTGAGCTCGATCCAGTCTAAAAAGAAACAGAGTGGTGATGTCTCACACTTTTTGACTCCAGCACTTTGGATCTCGTGCCTTTGATCCCAGGACTAGGAAAGTGGAGACAGGAAGTGATATAGGTGGGTGGAGAGAGAAATACAAGGCGCAAGGAGACAGGAGCTCAGCCCCTTCAGTATGAGGACTCAGTAGAGGTAAGAAGTCTCTCTAATGGCTGGCTCTTTTACTTCTCTGATGTTTCAGCATTCACTCTCTAATATCTGTCTCCAGGATTTTATTATGAAGACTAATTAGATCATACTACATCTGGTATCCAATTTTGGGGGCACGAATTTACGAAAAAGCAACTTGCATGTGGCTGTGCAGCCACCATCACAGGCCAGAGCTGCACGCGGCCGCAGCCACTGAATCACTAGCTACATTTTTCTCTCATTTCTCCCCAAGCCTCTGAGCGAGTTCGGAATTATTTTTTGCAGCCTCTCTGCAGCAAACTCCATAGGCATTTCGGGTCCAAACAGCACGGGAGTTAGCCACTTTCACACAGTCCCCCATTCAGATGGCTGGCTCTCTGGCTTCTTCTCTACTGGTAGGTTGTAGGCTACCCCTGGACTCAGGCTACTGCCTTGAAACCCACTTGGATATCTACTGTTGTACACAGAAGTCAGCCTCACACTTCTCCATCATCTGAATTGTCATCACTGGAAAATTTGGTGAGGCAATTGGGAATTCTTAAATGGAGGAATTAGGTAAAAGAAAGAGGTTTTCTCCACTTTTAAAAATGGGAAATACTATTACGATGAAGGCAGTTAGGTCTCTGTATGATAATATGCTGGATGGTTTGAAATGGAAAATACTATTACGATGGAGGCAGTTAGGTCTCTGTATGATAATATGCTGGATGATTTGAGTAGGAAAATACTGTTACGATGGAGGCAGTTAGGTCTCTGTATGATAATATGCTGGATGGTTTGAGAATGGAACGATTAAATGAGAGGATAGTTAATTTAGATGGAAATTATGTAATGTCAATTATAAACATTATCAGTTTTATCATTTTTGTTTATACTAAAAAGTTGGTTAATATGTGTGCCAAGATACAAATTTTAGAAAAACTTTTTAAAATATCATAGAGATATTCAGATCCACACAGAGGGATTTAAAGAAGACTCTGTTTCAGCATTGCAGTATAAGGTTAGAGAGGAACAGCCTAAGGTTTTCAAACAACCAACTTTAATTTATCCAGTAACATTACATGAACTGCCAAGTGATAGATATCCCCAAAGCTGTGTAAGAAATGAATGGACTCCTATGGAAATTTTAGATTTAGGAGATTTAAGAAAGCAATAGTCTCATATGGCATGCATTCACCTTTTGTGAGACAGGTGTTAAACTCGTAGTCAATTTGTAATAAAATTATCCCTCAAGACTGAAAGACTTAGTTATAGCAGTCTGGGAGCCTGGTCCTCAATTACAGTGGAGCACCTGGTGGAAAGATGAATCTAAGACCATTGAAAACTGAAGTAGGGCTAGAGGTATGAAAATCTCCCAAGACCATCTTCTTGGAAAATGAGATTATGCAGATGTACAAAAACAGTCTATATATGGTGACCACTCCCTGACTTTATGCTGTGCAGGATCTTTGAATGCTTGAGATAGAATAAAAAAGTAGGAAAGAAAATTGAGTCATTTACTAAAGTCATACAGGACCTGAAAGAAAACTTCACTGATTTCCTTACAAAGATCAACTTCAGCAGTAAATAAAATGATAGCAAATTTAGAAGCTAGACAAATAATATTATAATTAAATCTCTGGTTTTTGAAAATGCAAATATAAAAGGGTAATGGGGCCATTAAAGGCAAGATCAGCACCCCTTCAGGAATGGATCCCAGATATAATCAGTATTGAATCTCATAACCATGATGTTGCTTGGATAGGAGAGGTGATTTCCAGAGGTTTGAAGAAAAATCAAAATCTCAAATGCTTCAATTGCAATAAACAAGGTCACCTAAAAAGGGATTGTTAACAGGGTGTCCCTAGGAACAATGTTTTTTCTAATCATAAGCCAAACAGAAAGCCCCTCCTTTCTGGATTATGCAGGAGATGTGACAAAGGCAGGCATTGGACTAATGAATATAGATCAACAAGGGACAGTCAAGGTGACCCTTTGCCATGACGAGATACCTTGAAAGGTCTCTCACAGACTCCCATGTCAAATTCAGTTCAATTGTTTCCTGTCACCATGGAGAAAACTCTTCCCCAGAGCAATTAAAGTACCTAATGCCTATTGTAGAAAACCATACTGCTCTGGATGATAGAACAGCTATAGCAGAGAGAACAAAAAATTCTTGAGAAACCATACAAAAGATATTTTTGCAAACTTCTATAAGTGAACAAAGGCCAAAATTAAAATATGTATAAATTACATTGTCATTAAAGGTCTTGCAGACTTAGGTGTGGATGTAACAATAATTACACAAGTATCTTGGCACAAAATTGGCCTCTTCAGGAGATAAATGTTCAGCTTTTAGGGACTGGAATGTTATCTTAGGAAAAAAGAACACAAGATGGGTTGAATGTATAGGGTCTAAAGGACAGAGAGGAAAATTAAAACCATATGTTGCTAATATAGCAATGAATTTATGGGAACATGATTTGTTACAGCAATGGAATACTCAGATTAACTTTCCTCCAATCTCAGAAACCAACCATAAATTAAGGTATGTTTCTGGGAAAAAATATTAGAAAGTATTATAAAGAACACTCACTGACCATTCAGGTTCTACAACAGCAGGACACAAAAGCTGCTGATCTTTAAAAGGCACCAACAGCCCTACCTTTAAAATGATTGATGGACAAACCTGTCTGGGTTGAGAAATGGCCTTTAATATCAGAGAAACTATAGGACTTAGGACAGCTGGTACAGGAGCAGCCTACAGAAGAATCAATCAGCCTTTGGAATTCTCCTGTGTTATTATTAAAAAGAAATCTGGAAAATGGAGAATGGTAACAGATCTAAGAGCTGTTAATAAGGTGATTCAGCCAATGGGCATTCTACAGTCTGGAATTCCTTTGCCTTCTCTATTGCTTAAAGGAAGGCCTCTTAGAGTTATTGATTTAAAAGATTATTTCTTCACTATACCTTTGGAAAATTAACCTTTATGGTGTCTACTTATAATAATTCTCAATCTTTTTTAAATATTTATTTGTTTATTATGTATACAATGTTCTGTCTGTGTATATGCCTGCAGGCCAGAAGAGAGCACCAGACCTCATTATAGATGGTTGTGAGCCACCATGTGGTTTCTGGGAATTGAACTCAGGACCTTTGGAAGATCATGCAATGCTCTTAACTGCTGAGCCATCTCTCCAGCCCCAATTCTCAATCTTTCAAGTAATATCAATAGACAGTACTCCCACAGGGACTGTTAAATAGCCTCAGCCTGTACCAATATTTTATGACAGCTGTTGGAAATAATACCTAAGCAATTTCCTCTGTCTATAGTTTGCCATCACATGGATGACATTTTACTAACTGATTCAAATATAGGTACTTTAGAAAGAATGTTTGAAGAAGTAAAGAAAATTTTGCAATGCTGGGAATACAAATTGCTTCTAAAAATACAAAAATGATATTCTATTAATTATTTAGTCTATAAAATATGTTTATAATTAGACCCTAAGAAGTGCAAATTAGGAGAGATTGATTGTGGACTCGTAATGATTTTCAAAGATTGTTAGGAGATATTTCCAATCTACTTTTATATAGCAAATTACATTACTTTTTTTTTTCTTTTTTGGATTTTTGAGACAAGGTCTCTATATGTATCAGTGGCTGGTCTGAACTAATTATTTAGACCAGGCTGTCCTCAAACTCATAGAATCTACCAGCTTCCGTGGGTCCTGAACGCTGGGATGAAAAGGAATGGACCACCGTGCCCCACTGCCATTACTTCCTGATACCTGCTGTCATCAGCATACCTAACATGAGGTCTACATCTTCATAGGCTTTTAGAAGTGCAATAAATTGTTGTTGGGTATAGGTACTGTGTTGTACAGTAGATGTCAATCTCTAGAATGCATTCATTTAGTAACTCTGAACCTCCCCTACCCCTAGCCCCAAGTAACATATTTCTTTTTAATTATTAAGATTTCATTATTTTTTAAATAATTCGTCTAAATGAAATTGTGCAGTATTTTTATTTGTCCGTTAGGTATGTTATACTCTGCACAGTATGCTCTAAGTTCATGTATGTCTTGACATGGTACAGACCGGTTGTGTGATATTGCGCCAAACACACATATCACACCTTTTTAAAAACCATTTATCTTCATCTATGCATCAGGTTGATCATAAATTTTGGCTTTTCTGAATGTGCTACAATGAACACAACAGTATTAAGACCTCTTGTAAATGCTGATTTCAATTATTTTGGATGGGATTATTGAATCACGTGATTGCTATATTTTTATGTATACTTATTATATTTATATGTTCATTCATTATGGGGACAAATTCTAGAACAGGCATGTAGAGGCTCAATGTCCACTACAGGAGTTGATTCTCTTCTTTCACTAAGTGGACCCTAGGGATCAAAGTCAGGGAGTCAGGTTTGAATACAAGAGCTTTCAATGGCTTGATAATGTAGACAGTTCTACTTTTATATTTTCAATTTTTAAGAATTCTCCATACTATTTTCTAAAACATCTCTATCGTTTTGTATTTCTTCTAGCAGTGTTCAGAGTTCTAATTTCTCTGTATGCTCCCCAAATCTAGTCATTTGTTTGTTTTTTATAATGGTCATACTAACAGACGCAAAGGAATGTCTTCCTGTAGTGTGTATGTTAGAAACATAAATAATTTATTAAGAGAGAGAATATTCATTATATTATCTATTGTTAATTCTTGGTGATTAGTACTATTTAGCATTTTTCATTTATTTTTGAGCATTTGTATGTCTTCTTCAAATGTGTGTTATTTTAAAATTTGACAAATTAATATCCTTTTTAAATATTAAGGAAGTCTTTATAAAATTCATGACAGTGATTTAAAACATGAGGTTACATCTTATATCAGTGACCTGTGATCCTTACTGATGAGTAAACTCTTCAAAATATACTTTAGAAAGGGGAAGTCAAACAGTCCACCTCATTAGGGGGCAATCCATTCCAGTCTGCCTTTCAGGAAATTTGACTGTCATCTCTAAAGACCAGATAATTATTAGATTGGATAAATTAATCGAATCTAAAAATAATCTACAGACAGGTAAACATAATATTCTTGAATTTAAACTAGCAAAAAAAAGGGGGGAAAATCATAAGGACTCAAGTTCTACATTTTTACAGTACAGCAGAAAAGCTTTCTCTGTAGAGATCAGATAATAAATTTTTCAGCTTCGAAAGGCACAAAATCTCTGTTGAAATTATTCTATCCTGCCTTCGTAATTCAAAAGCCAGACACACATGCTGTAACTGTAATGAATCACATTTCTTAGTTTCTTAGTTATAGAGTTGTCTCATGATTTTCTGTCCATGAACCCTGTGCAAATGAGGAACAAGCATGAAAGAATAATTAACTGTGGAGTCAAAGTGACCTTGAGAGTTGCAGAACAGAATCTGATGAATCTGCCCTAAGTTGTAGGACAAATGAAGGGTTGTGTTGCACTGTAACACACAGTTTCTGATTGCTCCCTCCCAGAAAACTCAAAGCTGGGAAAGTACGGAGCCTTCCTGTGTAAAGTACATCAAAGCTTCCTGATTCTGCTGTAGCAAACTTTCTTGTTGGGCTGTCTTTGGACCACTGACTCACTAATAATGACCCCGAGACTTATTATTAATTATGAAAGCTTGGCCTCGGTTTAGGTTTTTTCCAAACTAGCTTTTATAAATCATTTAACCCATATTTATTTAATCTACATTCTACCATGTGGCTTGGTTACCTCTTCTTAGTACAGCACGTTCAACTTGTTCCCAGTCGGTTGGCGAAACTGCACACCTAGGTTCCTCTTCCCAGTTTCTCTATCACTGCACAGAAGTCCTGTCTAGTCTCTCCTGCCTGTCTAGTAACCATTTAGCTCTTTATTAAACCAATCAGAAGGTGTTGTAGGCAGAGACACATCTTAACAGTGTAAATAAATATTCTACAACATTCTGCCTTAGTCCTGCTGCCAATTATAGCAACTGCGTTTGGGGGTTTTGTTTTATTTTGTCTCTAGGGGTCAGGCATTACTTCCTGGCCTTTGTGGAAGGCTACTCTCTCCACCATTTCAGCGGTAGACTCTTCAGCCACCATCATTTGCCTATAGATAACAGACAATCCTGTTATTTTATGAGCTCTGGAGCTCCGCTCACAGTGTGTTTCTCAAAGCCTTGCAAAGATGATAATCACCGAGTCTTCTCCAGGATCATGGTGGAGGTTGGGTTAACGTTCTCAGCCTTCCTAGTGCTGCAATAATGCACTTCCTGATGTTGTGAATTCCCCCACCCCAAATATAAAATTGCTTCATTGCCACTTTATAACCGTAACTTTGCTACTATTGTGAATCATAATGTAAATATCTGATCTGCTGATATCTGATAGGTGGCCAACAAAGGGGTCAAAGCCCACAGGTTGAGAATCTCTGGGCTAGAGGGAAATTAACATGAGCGATCCACTGAAGCATACCTAGCTCTCTGAACCTTTGAGTTCCTTCCTTGATAGGATTTCTACAAGTTCTAGGTCCTCAGCTTTATGGAACGTCATCATCAATGGATCCCGTTTGAACACACCAAGCAGATCATTAGAACTACTTCTAACTGAACATGCCAGTGTATGACATCCCAACTCTGTATCGATCAATATCAATAAAGTTAGCTTAGCTCAATGTTGTCTTTTGCCTTGATCTGGCAACTTAAAATCTATTCCCAGCCAGGCAGTGGTGGCCCACACCTTTAATCTCAGAACTTAGGAGACAGAGGCAGACAGATCTCTGAGTTCAAGGCCAGCCTGGTCTACAGAGGAAGTTCCAAGATAGCCAGGGCTAAACAAAGAAACCCTATCTCAAAAAAAAAAAAAAAACCACACACACACAAGACAAACAAAACCACTATTGCCATACAAACTAACCTAGTTCCTGGCAAATTTGCAGTTGTTTTAGTATAAATCATACTACTACATGGAGCCTTCTTTTTACTAAACCTGACTCAACTTAAGAAACTACAAACCACGAGAAGTGGAGCTAGTGGGTTTTGATAAGGCCAGACTTTTCTTAATCAGATATCTCCTTCAGACAAGGCCAATGAAAGGCATTCAAGGAAGGGAAGGCCAAGCTCCTCAAATGCAGAGTTCATTCTGCTGTAAGTGAGGCTCACCACAAGTCAGGGTTCAAGGGCGTCCACTGTGAGCCTACCCAGATACCACATTGCAAGTGTCCCTCCCAAACATTGGTTGACTTTCAAGTAACATATTCTCATATCTCTACACTCCATGTGTAATTCCTCGGTCAACACAATCAGATTTGTATTCCCCTGCAAAATCAGCTCAGTGACTACTTTAAAAACCGAAACTTCTGGGGCTGGAGAGATGGTTCAATAGTAAGAGCACTGGATGCTCTTCCAGAGGTCCTGAGTTCGATTCCCAGCAATCACCTGGCAGCTTATTACCATCTACATCAGGTCTGATGCCCTCTCCTGGCAAGCAGGCATACATGCAGCTAGGGCATTCATACATAAAATAAATAAATAAATTTAAAAAAGAAACAAAAAATAATCTGGAACTTTCTCTTCTAGCAGTTTTATAGAAACTCCCAGTATCTGATAGTGTCCTGAACCTCAACATTTGAAAACCTAATATTGTCATTTCACATTCTAAGCTCTCCATTACTATTAAAAGCAATTACCCAAGTACTAGGTTGTGTGGCTTTCAGGAGAGTTGTAATGGCTGTTGACACAGAAGTCAGCTTTCTGTGGAGATTAAGGAAAGGGGGCCCATGGCAAACACTGCAAGTTGCTCGCATACGATGCAATAAGAACAGAGGCTGGGGTTAAAAGGAAGGTTAAGAGTTAAAACAGCAGTGTCTGAGGCAGTGAGGAAGATGGCACAAGATGGCTGAGCTAAATAGATGAAAAAAGGAACAGAGCACTGGGACAATGAAGCAGGTCATTGTTTCCTCAGTGAAACCTTCGAGGAACATATATAAGGCATTGTCCTTCCATAAATCCTTGCTTTTAATGAAGTTAGTCGTAGCAAGCTAAATGTTACTAAAATGTAAGTAACAAGGAGCTTCTGCCTAGGAAGGAAGCCATCTCAGAACCCCCCACAGACAAGGAGCTAAATATGGGGTAACCAGAAAGACTGTAGGTATCCCTTGGTGACTGTAATAGAATTAACTCTCTGCCATGGCCAAGCAACTAGATTTTTATGTAAATGTGAGGACAAAGAGAGATTAGCATAATTACTTGAGACAGCTGCCAAGATAGAGAGTGGTGGTGTTGGCTCTGTGACTAACAGCTCTCAGTCAAGGTTAACAATGGGCAAACCTGGAGTTGCAGAGAGACAAAGGAGGGCTTCTCCCACCCCTAAGTGGGTAGCCATACATCAACAGCACATCACCTCTCCCCACTTGGGCCAAGGGAACATGCGTAGAGCAGGTGGGTCCTCCATTGGCTCCACCCGTGACAGCCCAGATAATTAGCCAATGGAAATAGAGTGTTTCAGTCCTATCCAGTTTCTGTCGTGGCCTTATAAAAATCACCAGGCAGGGGCTGGAGAGATGGCTCAGTGGTTAAGGCATTGCCTGCTCTTCCAAGGTTCTGGTTCATTTCTCAGCAACCACATGGTGGCTCCAACCATCTGTAATGGGTCTGGTGCCCTTTCTGGCCTGCAGACATCACACAGACGAATATTGTATACATAATAAATAAATTTTTTAAAAAAAAAAAATCACCAGGCAAAGGAGGTCAAACACTTCTTCCTCCCCCAGAAAATCCCTTCCACCATTTCTCTCATTTTTCTTTCATTTCTCACTTTTCCTTAGTGTCTCTTAATGTATTCTACGTTGCATACACCCATTAGAGTCCCTGTCTTTAATCGTCATTGCCACGAGACAACAGAGAACCACCGTCTCAGGTTGATCTTTGGTGACCATTACGTGTCCAGCACCTCAAGACCCTGTGCCAAGTACAAGTGGGCTGAGAAGAGTCCCATCATACTCAAAAACCCTTCAATTTAAAAAAAAAATGGAAAAACATAACAAACACTGATGAAGATGTCGAGAAAGGAATATAAAAAAATCTATTAATATAAGTAGGGATATAAATTTGTAAAAGCTGTTATAAATAACAGCATGTAACTTAATAGGTCTATAATATTATCCACCGATTCTGCTTCTGTTTCTAGCAGAGATGAATCAGCATTCAATGATACACATTCACTCCCATGCCTAACGGCAACTTTATCCACAACACCCAAGATTCAGAATCAACCCAGGCATCCCTTAGTGGACGAATAGATAAAGTGTGCTACATATTAGCCAGGCAGTGGTGGCACACGCCTTTAATCCCAGAGATTGGGAGTCAGAGAGAGGCAGGTAGATCTCTAGCCTGGTCTACAGACTGAACTCCAGGACAGCCAGGACTACAGAGATAAACCCTGTCTCGGGGGGGAAAAAAAGGTGTGTGCTGCAAATTATAAGATGGAACTTTGTTCAGTCATATAAAAGGCAAAAATGGACAGAATGAACAACATTATGTCAGGTGGAATAGGCAGGCACAGAACAGCAAATACTGCAAATTCTCACACATTTATCAACTAAACAAGTTGATCTTAAAGAAGGACAGAGTAAAATTATGATGAACAGAGTCCAGAAATGGGAGAGGAAACGAAGGTGAGAAACGTGGAAACCAAATTCAACTGAATAGGACTGAGTTCTGGTGTTCCGCAGCATGAGCACAGTTCACAAGAGCGTACATGCTTTGTGAAGAACTAGAACAGAAGGGATAAAAGGCTCCAAGCACAAGGAAGTGGCGGGGAGATGGAAATGCTAGGTACCTGGTTTGATCATTATATAGGGTATAGTCATGCTAAATCATCAAGAGAACCCCATTAGAAAACCACAGTGAGCATTGACTCCTGCTAAAATTGTAACAAAAACAGGACCCTTCAGACCTTGCTACAGGCGGTGTAAAATAGCACAACCACGGAGGAAACTGACAGTTTCTCCTGCACACTTAGACTGTAAGTAGAGCACAGCATCTACTCTCCTGAGAAATAATGCAAATGAAATGAAAGCATGTGGCCACAAAAGATTGTCAAAGAATGCACAAAGAAGTCTTGTTCATAAGAGCCAGGCATGTTCAGCATCAGAAGAGGTTGTGTCTGTATTAACACATTGGAATGCAGCCTAGATGTGTGCAAACGCTAGCTCGTAAAGCACACTACACCATGCCTTCAACAATGGTGAGAATAGAAAATCACTCGCACACAGAAGAAGGCATGTTCTAGGACTCCATTCAAGAGCAAGCAATGGTGACAGGAACCAAGGCCGTGCACTGAACATAAACCTAAAGACCCTTCAATAAAAATTCATTTCTTCCCAAGCAAATTTAAACTGTCTCTGAGAAATAACAAAAAATTATGGTTAATGCTTGCCACATTGTTCTTTTTTGTGTATTTTTTTATAATTAGCATATTTTATTTGTAAAATTAAAGCATACAGTTAAGTGTTTTTATAGAACAAAAGCCCAAAAGATAATTTACAATTCTTTCTGTGAAAAAAATATCTGAGTTATAATAGTTATAAAATACTTACGAATATCTGGAAAATGGAACAAAATACAACTGTGTGGGCATATATTTTACCTAGCAATAACTCTGTGCCTCCACTAAGTGGGAAAAGCAGGAAACCAATCCCACTGATAGATTTGCTCCAGCTGTAATTCTGGTCCTGTGCCTCCTGCACGGTCATCATGCAGAAAGTACAAACATCTCCCAAACACAATGCGCATTAACTAGCTCAGGAGATTGAAGCACAAAATATGAGTACCAACTTTCTGTTATAGAATAAAAATAATTGTCATCTTCCAAGAATACCTAAAGTCAGTGTGATCAGTGCGTTCTCTTTCTAGTGGCAGATCTTCCCAGGAGAGAAAAAGAAGGTTTGACCATCAGTTAGAGCTTTGTAATTGTGTGTGTACTAAATTTCTCCAATAGCGCCAGTGCCAAAATCATGATTTACCTTCTTATTTTAATAATACCCTGTAGAATATTGCCTCTGTTTCGCCCTATAAAATCCAGAAAATCGAATTAATTCTTCAGTTTTCCAATTTCTTGAAAATCTCTTTGCATTGAATGGGGAAAGAAACACCATTTTCTTAAGTTATATATACAGCAATCTTCCTGATTACAAACTAAATTTGGTTTAAACTAAAGAGTAGACTGTTGTAATTCATGCAAACTCATAAGCATGTATATGTGATGTGAAATAATCCCCCATTAAGCTGCTGGGATAGGAGAGAGATGGAGCTAGCCTGCTTTATCATTCTCGCCTGCTGTTTCCAGGGCCTTCTCTGGAGGCTTAGTAGCCATCTGCTCTCTCTAGCCATCTCATCTGTCTACTCTCAACAAGATATATGTACACTGGAACCCCAAGGTTGGTTTAACCAGGTTTAAAATTCGGTTTATTAGTGTAAAAGTTACCCATCATAGAAAACTGAAGTGTGGGATCATAGGGTTAGCTGAACCCCAGTGCCTGGTAACCTGCCCCTTCCTTCCTTCCTTCCTTCCTTCCTTCCTTCCTTCCTTCCTTCCTTCCTTCCTTCCTTCTGTCTTTCCTTCCTTCCATCCATCATTCCTTCTTTTTTCTTTTCTTCCTCTCTCTTCCTTCCTTCCTTCCTTCTGTCTTTCCTTCCTTCCATCCATCATTCCTTCTTTTTTCTTTCCTTCCTTCCTCCCTCTCTTCCTTCCTTCCTTCCTTCCTTCCTTCCTTCCTTCCTTCCTTTCTTCCATCTTCCTTTATACTACTTTGATGAGTGGTTACCTCCCTAACCCGGTATTTTGGAGGAGGGATGAAGTGGAAGGTTCTGCCTTCCTGTGCTCCATTCCTTCTTTCGTTTAATTTCTACACACTTTCCTCTTTCATACCTTACTCCATTTCTCTTGCTTCCATAATTCTGAAAGGGTGCTTCCTAACTTCTTATTTCTTGCAAATGTTATTAAATATAGGTTTCCCACACACACACACCTTGTGTTCTATCGGCTTAGATGTAGAAGAGGTAATTGCAGGTCCAAGGACCTTTTGTCTGCCTGCAAGTAGAAAAAGACATAGAGAACTCCAGCTCTGTAGACAGAAGAGAAAGATGGGAAGAGGATCTTCTAAAACCCAAAGCCCGTTCATGACACTGCAAATGTTGCTTAATAACCTACATCTGGGATGTTACTGCACATCCATTTGAATTTTTCCTTTTATTAAAAATAGAATCTTTTCTCACATACTATATCCTTGTTATGGTTTCTCTTCCCTCTGTCTACTTCTCCAGTTCCTTCCCTCCTCCCCTCCCTTCCAGCTCTACCTCCTTTCTGTCTCTCATAAGAAATCAAATGAAATTATAAGGGATAATTAAAATAAAATAAGATAGGATAAAAATTATTTAGTAAAATAAAATAAGATAAAAACTAACACATCAGAATTGCACAAAAATGAACAAACAGAAGGAAAAGAGCCCAAGAGAAGGCACAAGAAACAGAGATCCACTTATTCACACACTCAGGAATCCTACAAAAATATTAAACTGGTAGGTATAATATATATGCAGAGGAACTGGAGAGAGAGAGAGAGAGAGAGAGAGAGAGAGAGAGAGAGAGAGAGAGAGAATTTTTTTTTAAAAAAGGGAAAGTTCTAACAAAACACTGTGAGACTAGAAACCTTGAAAGATCCTGTTGATTCATTTTCTGCTGGCCATCTACTTGTGGAAGTGCAGTCTGCCCTTCACAAATTTTGTTTAATGACTCACATTTGTGGGATTGGCACTGTTTATCCATTGAAGGCACCTCCATTAGGACTTTTCTAAGTTGTATATTGAAATTAGCTTACTAACTAATGAGTCTGATAGGCTTTTGCATATATCCTTAGGCCATGGAGGTCTCCAAAACAACATAAGCTATCGCCATTGCTCACGACAATCCACCATAACTAAATGGTATGACCCTATTGCTGAAGACACCACACACTGCAGAACACAGTAATCAATTTCAAACCAACCTATAAATTTCCTCCTTGTTGGCTAGCTCTCATGATACCCGAACTTGCCTTACAGGTTGTTGCAGGAAGAAATATATAAATGCTCTTGCCCAGTATTGGACCCTGCATACTAAAATATCTTCCTGCCAAGCAACTGTGCTCACTAACGTATTAGTGGTGTGACTTTTATGGGACAATAAACCACTCTTCTGACTAGATTTGAGGCCTACTCCACAGAGAATTCCTGCCTGACACTGTAAACCTGCCTACAAGTCCATGACTGAAGAGGTTATAGGCTCAAGGGTGGAATCTAATATCTTATTTTTCTGAATTATCATCTTCCCAAACTGCCTTCTAAATAGGTGTGTCTACATCACACATGTGGGGTGCAGTCAATGCAGAGCCTCGTAAGTGACCAAAGCACTAAGAATAAATGACCATGAGAAATACTGTCATCAGAACGTGCCATGACACTCATGAACTCACAGCAATTATGGTTACCTGCACGAGATCGAACTCATCAAGATTCCAGCACAGATGGAGAGGAACTCAGGACCACCCCAAACTGAAGAGTTATTGGCAGCTCCAGCGGATGGCCCCATGTCCATGCAATATGGGCATCACTAGATATACTTGGTGATTAAAATGGAAAATAAGAAGATATGAAGTTGGAAGGTAGACCTGTTGAGGAAGACATACAGGAAATGAAGGGTGGATATGATCAGATTTCATGGTAAGCACATGAAATTCTCAAAGACTAAATAAAAGTAAGCCAAAAGCCAGGAATCCTAAGAGAACTATAATATCTATTGAGTATTTTGTGGGTGTCAGTCATTGTTCTAAGTACATTTGAAATATCAATTCACCCAATCCACAAAAATACTGGAAGCCCTATTAGCTTTCTTTTTTTATTTATTTATTAAAGATTTCTGTCTCTTCCCCACCGCCACCTCCCCTTCCCTCCCCTCCCCCAATCAAATCCCCCTCCCTCATCAGCCCAAAGAGCAATCAGGGTTCCCTGCCCTGTGGGAAGTCCAAGGACCACCCACCTCTATCCAGGTCTAGTAAGGTGAGCATCCAAACTGCCTAGGCTCCCACAAAGCCAATAGGTGCAGTAGGATCAAAAACCCATTGCCATTGTTCTTGAGGTCTCAGTAGTCCTCATTGTCCGCTATGTTCAGCGAGACCAGTTTTAACCAGGCTTTTTCAGACCCAGGCCAGCTGGCCTTGGTGAGTTCCCGATAGAACATAGCCCTATTAGCTTTCTAGTGAAGGTAAAAGTATCCTAAAATAGACAAAAAGAAGGTGTCAACTCATGACATCAGTGTGAGGATAAAATGAGAATATAGAAAGTATCTGTCTTTCAATATTCTAGATATAATCAGATACTTTCTATATTCTGTATTTCATAGTTCAAAATAAGCACAGAGCAAATAATTATTGTAAAAAATTACCAGACATATCATACAGGACTAGATTACCTGCTTCTAAATTTCTTCTTCCACGTGCATATTTTATAACTTCTCTCCATTTCTTTTTTTTAATATTTATTTATTTATTATGCCAATATTCTGTCTGTGTGCATGTCTGCAGGCCAGAAGAGGGCACCAGACCTCATTACAGATGGTTGTGAGCCACCATGTGGTTGCTGGGAATTGAACTCAGGACCTTTGGAAGAACAGGCAATGCTCTTAACCACTGAGCCATCTCTCCAACCCCCTTTAGGGGTCTTGTTTCTTGTCCCGATAGAGAGTATGGCAAGTCACAAGGTCCTCTCAGGACATTCTTTTCATCGTTTTTTTATTTATTTTTATTTATTTATTTATTTTGCTTTCCAGTGAAGGTTGATTGTCCTTGCATTGTGACTTCTGTCTAATCTTCAATAAGTTATTTCTTCAGTAAGTTATTTCTGTTTTACCAAAGGTCTATCTTTTGAACCCAGAAAGAGGAGAGCATTCCTTTGTCTCTGCTACAAATC
Source organism: Microtus agrestis (assembly GCA_902806775.1). Classification (NCBI taxonomy): domain Eukaryota; kingdom Metazoa; phylum Chordata; class Mammalia; order Rodentia; family Cricetidae; genus Microtus; species Microtus agrestis. The sequence goes on from CADCXT010002104.1 coordinate 783,804, forward strand.
CTTTTCCTCTAAAGCTAGAGTATGAGTCATGACCATCATACTTCAACCGTGCTTCCTGATTATGAATATCTTATTCACATATAGACCTAACAACGAACATATGATAGACACCAATGTTCATTTGGGAATCTATGAAGATTTGACAATAATGATTTAAAGTTAATTTTGATATTTGGATGATGGTCCATGTGTCACGTTGGAAGGTGCTTTGGATAGGATTTGCATTAAAACCAATGACAACTAAGTAAAACAAATTACCCTCAATATAACTGGTAGACCTCATCCAATTAGTTTAAGGCTTAAATAAAACAAAAACGTCTGTTCCCCTGAGCAACAGAACCTTCTTCAGAATACGGCCTTTGGACTTCATCTGCACCATTACCTGCTTAGGTATTAAGCTACTGAAGACTTCAAGCGGGCCAGATTCCATGATCACATGACCCAGTCAATCTACATACACTTACTCCTGTTGAGCAAGTTTCATGGTACCAATGGTTGAGGGTTTACCTCTTAGTGCTTCTGAGCTGCTTTCTCCAGCACAGACCAGGAAGTGCCTGGGCTCTGCCATCCTCCAGCACACATCAGGAAGTGCCTAGGCTTTGCCTTCTGCTCAGCTTCTGCTCTGCTTTCTTCAGAGGCTTTAAAAACAAACAGAAATGGAGAGTCATTTAATTTTGCTATTTAATTCTACTTACGTGTACAGAACTCCTGCAATTCCTTCTAAATTAATGTCAACCAAATTTAGATTTAACAACCTTGGTTCCAGAAAATTAAAGTATTCTTCTTCAGTGTCTTTCATTATGGTGCCTAGTGAAATTTGACTTTTCAAATGGCTCATTAATCTTTTGGTTAATTTTTAATGAATGTTGTTTTAATGCCTTGTATACCATAAAATATCAAAGATATTTAGTTGGTAGTCTTAAATTTCATAAAAGAAAAACCTCTTATTTTAAATTAATTGATAAGTATTTATTTCCAGGATAGAATCTTAAAAAATGTGATAACAAACTGACTTTTATTATTCTTCTGTAGTTTTCCAATGAAAATTCCAGTTTTAAGATATAAAAGCATGGTTTGTTAGATGATAATTCACTTTGGGAAATATGTCAGAACTGCTACATTATCTACACATAAAGTTGTCTCATTCACTATTCTGCGACATACATTCTGTAAGTCTTTAGGTGTGGATCACACACCAGAGTAAGCACAGAGAAGATACCAGAGAGATCTTGTTTCACAGGCAGGCAGATTTCTGAGTTCCAGGCCACCTGGTCTACATAGAAAACTCCCAGACAGCCAGGGTTACATAATGAGACCTTATCTCAGGAAACAAAACAAAAAAAGATCTGATGCACAAGCTCATATCTACAACACAGAAGATCAAAAATTGCCATTTCTATCTACACTGTCATATCCAAATTCCCTTGGCTGCAAAACTTGACCTCACTATTATAAAGCTTTTCTATTTATAATTTTTACTGTTTCCACTTCATTGGAGTGCTTCTATAGTTTACTGCCCATGTATTGATGTGCTGAGCTCTGAAGTACAGATCCCTAGCCCCTGAAGATGTTTCACAATAATAGTGTTTGCATCATTTTCCATTGCCAAAAGGTGGAAGTAAGGGGACTCTGATCCTGAAATAATTTTGACTCTAAGCATTTGAAATAGAAGTTACAAAATTAGGAATGAGGAACTAGCTTAATTAATGACATGCTTGCTATTGATCACATAGACCTGAGTTTGAGCCCCAGAACACATGTAAAAAGAAAAACACTAGGTGTTGGGGGGGTGGAGACAGCAGAGCCCTAGGACTCACTGGCCAATCAGCCTAGCCTATTGCAGAATGGTCAGTGAGAGACCATGTCTCAAAGAACAAGGTAATGATTGCTGAGAAGCAACCGTGAAGGCTGACCTCTGGTTACCAATACATATACACATGCGCATCTATGCAGCCCCCACACAGGAATGCATACATACATATACCAAAACATAAATAAGTAAATAAAGAATGAATTTGTGAAATTGTTTCCAAAGAGTACACCATGGATCGTTTAAATGTGTTAGCGCTTAGCTAGTCCTCAGCAAGGACTCCTTATTCTCAGTATTGGCATCAAACCCAGACACTTAGCACATTTCAAGATGCTCTACCATGGAGCCACATTCCTAGCCTGCTCAAGAACTATTCTAAAATGGAAACATGTAACATTAGTGTTTAGAAAGCTTCCCAGATGAGTTTAATATCCATCCAGGTTTGAGAACTAATTTCATTTCAAAATTAGATGTGGAAGGATAGGGTACTTATGAAGTGATCTTGGGAAGGTGATTAGAATAGAGAATGCCATTTGGAAAGAGATGGGATGTAGAAACTATGACCAGAGGTATCTTAAACTATTCGGTGGGAGGAAAAGACTTTAGCAAAGCAAATAGACTTTTAAACTATAATATTTGATTTTTGTCTCTGTAATTCCGGGAAATAAATCATATTCTAGTTCAACAAATATTTACTACTTCATTAATTCAAAGGTCTGTACCAGAGGTTTTCAAATGTACACAAATTTTGATGTTGGAGTCCCCTCTGTGTGCTGTGATTGCCATTAATGAATTTAATTTTCATTTCATGCTATTTTAAAATATTTATTTATTATGTATACAATATTCTGTCTACACACATGCCTGCAAGACAGAAGAGGGCACCAGACCTCATTACAGATGGTTGTGAGCCACCATGTGGTTGCTGGGAATTGAACTCAGGACCTTTGGAAGAACAAGCAATGCTCTTAACCGCTGAGCCATCTCTCCACTCCCATTTCATGCTATTTTTATAATAATATTATGAGGTAGGCATTATTTCTGTTTTATAAATGAAGAGACTGAAACCTAATAGAAATAAAATGTTTGTTTGTTTGAATGTTTAACCCAAGATCACAAATATTCAGAGGAAGTTTTTCCAGACACACTTACTGTCCTGCACATTATTCGCCCCCAAGAAAAAAGGCACAAGAAGTCAGCTCCAAGGGTGTAATAAGGAAAAGTAACCCCAACCTTTAAGACTTACCTGGGAATGGCACAATCAACATGAGATATAGTGGCTTTTCCCTTATAGTGAGGTGATCTAACAAATGATTATAACTACTAGGAAAGGCTATGGTAGAAGGATTTCCACGACAGACAGCACACCAAATGGCAGATGTCTTGAATCTCTTCCAGCTTTGGAACCCTTCAATCCATGGCGTCAGTACACAAAAGTTACACAACAAACCAGCATACACCCAAGACGAAAATATGTGGGTGAGCAGCAGGAGTTTTCTAAAGAGAGGGGGACTCTGTTACCAGGTGCTCCAGAAGCTACTTCCTGGAAATGTCCCAAAGACGACTTGGATTTGGAGAGGACATTTCAGAAGAGACTATTGCCATAGAATCCAAAGGCCTACTCATGATACAGCAGCCAATTCTGTGTAAAAGACTTCCACAGGGACAAGACTGGGGTATAGTGAGGATTGTCATGGCAAACCGGGAAACGATCTGCCAAGAGGTAAGAAGAAAGCTCAGTTTAGAATGACCTAGGCTGGATCAAACTTCAGGAGTCTGATGCAAGCAATTTATTGCGATTATATTTAAACACAGCATATTCTGGAAAAAAGTTTCCTGGTGTAATACAATCTCCAGCACACAAGGAAGCACAATTACATCAAAACTCAACTCAAAGTGCACATCATTTCTTCTAAGATAGGCTACCTGTATTAGCTTAGGGTCCTAAGGAAGATCTGACATGACTCGGTCATGCAGAGAGCATCGAGGTCCTTTGACCTATTAGCCACCTCTGGTTCTGATTGTGGGAGCTTCATATGGCCTGGCCAGACAGACAACACAGATCTCCACTAGGCTGTTAGCCACCTCTAATTCCCAGCCTTCTGGATACAAGGATAGGTATTGCCTTCTTTGAGGAGTTGACCCTATGAAATTAACATTCCTGGTTTTCCTGGAGATCTGTGGACACAGGACCTTTGTGCTCCCAACAGTATAATATTAGAAAAACAGGAATGGCAAGGGTGGCACTGAAAGATTTTTTTAATTTTGTATATGTGTGTATGTATATATACATGCTTATGTAGGTGCATATGTTTGTATAGGTATGTATGTACATCTGTGTGGAGGCCAGAGGTCAACATTAGGTGTATTTTTTTCAATTGTTCTTCATCGTATTTTTGAGACAGGGTCCTGAAACTTCCTGACTAGGCAAAACTGGCTATCTAGTGGGCTCCTGGGGGCTGCCTATCTCCACCTCCCCAATACTGGAATTGTAAGTGTGCATGACCTTGTCTGAAGTTGATGAGTTTTATGGATGTATAATAGCATAAGTCACTTCTTTGAAACTCTATTTCTTAAAACAAATATAAAGTTTCCAGAAGACATATTCTGCAATATTGAACAAAGATATCAGAATGGCGAAATGGCTAACAATGTCATTATAGGTACTAAGATATGATTTTCTATCTCAATGAGAGTTTATTCTACAAAAAAGAAAGTAAAGACACTTGTTATTCGTGAAGTCAGGAAAAGAACTAGCCTAACATAGCCCCACAGTGTGGCCATCAAGAGAAACGCTGCAGAGTTGCTGGGGCTATGAAGGTATAACCAAGAATTATTGGGGAAGAATGCTGGAAGTAAAGAAGGAGAATTTCAAAGGAGTCGTCTTTGAACATACAGGTTATGTTTCCTGCATGTCTGAATAACAGAAGAGCAGAAACACTTAGCATGAATCCTTCCTTATGGGGCCATCAGCAAACCAATAAGTGTTGGGATCATGCAGGTTCCAGCTCAGTGTGCTGGAAAGAGGGTCATGACCTTTGCATAGTGTTGAGTCAGGATAAGGTCTAGGATTAGGCAAATCAAATATTCGCCTCAGGTATAAAACTTAAGGGGTGCAAAAATTCTCAGTGTTCAAGACAAATCAGATTATCAGATTCTTTAAATACAAATACAAGTATTCTGTAACAAAATATTAAAAGTTTAAATTAATACAGGACCAGTATTAGCAATTTTCATTACTATTGCATTATGCATAAAACCAGCTTTTCTTGTCCTTACTTGAATTTTTTAGAATTAGTTTAGTATCAATATTTCCATTCATTTTGACTCTTTAACATTACTCTAAAACATTATTTTTATTACTGAGGGGTGTGTGTGTATGTGTATTCTTTATATTTTATTTCTGAGACAAATGTCTTCTTGTACACCCTAGAGTATCATATACTAGATGACTTAAATGACAGAAACTTACTGACTCATAGACTGAAGATTAAAAGTCAGTTCAAAGTGTCAGAGTCAGTTCATTCTGAAAGCTGTGCCGGAAAATCTCTTTGGTCTGAGTCTCTTCCTAGCTCTGGTGGTTTGCTGGAAATGGTTGACATTCCTTGGCTTACGTTGGGTCGTGACTCCAGTGTCTCTGCTCACATTCACAGATACTATTCCCAAGTGTGTCTCTCTCAATTTCCCCTTTTTATTAAGACACCAACTTTATTTGATTAAATGATCCATATAAATCAGGGATCTAAAATTACCATTAGAGGTTCATGTTGTAACATAACCCCAATCTTAACAGTCATGTGCCATGTTACAATGGTTCAGTAGGCAACAGAAAATAGATGTGACAAGACTCAGAAATGCTGAGGATTGGTCTACAATTTCCGGCTTCCCTTTGAATAGATTAAATTCTATACTTACTTAGAAACAAACATCTCCTAGGCTAGAATGTGTACCTACCTCAACACCTCCTGTTTCCAGTCCATTCTATCTAAGTCTTACAATTTGAACTCTGGAAAGAAAGAAAATAAAGGAGAACTCAAGGCCACTTGTACCTTGGAATTCTGGGAAATCTTAGGAAGTACCCCCATACCGTCACCTAGTCATACATTCATCTAGTCCTTACCACTCATGTCTGGTTTTCAGGAAAGACAGAAGTGGCTTCAAGTTGACCTTACTTGTCTAGAGTTAACAATGAGTAGTCTTAACTGCACCTTGACAGATAGGTTTTAATTCAACCACTACCAAATCTGTTCATGCATTACAGATGTGAAAACATAAGCTTAGGGTTCCCACAGCTAGTGGGTGTCAAAGGTAGAACTTAGACCTGCTTTAGCTGCCCTCGCAGCCCTGAGACCTAAAGCTCCACCCTACATCGAAAGTGTACATCTTAGACACAATTCTCAAGCTCTATCTGATAGTGTTGGCTGATCATTACACATAAAGGACACTCAAACAAATGACACATGCACACACAGAATCGGTCCGATAGGTCCCGAAGGATCCATCATTATCATCATGTTAAACATTGCAAGAGTGGATCTGGCACAGAAGCAACTGTGATCCTGTCTTTTCCTGTTTCACATTCCATGAGATGAAGGCCCTCATCAGATACAGCTCTTCCACCCACTCACTTCCTGGTCAATCTTGGGCTTCTGAACCTTTACAACTATGGTCCAGTAGATGTCTACTCTTTACAATGACCAAGTCTCGGGTCTTGTGTTACAGCAACACAAACCAGTTTAAGAAAAGTTCTTCATTTGTGTTTGAACCAAGGCTATGTAGTATGCAGGTTTTTGTCTCATCAACACCTCTGTACAGATAGTTAGTCTAAAGGAAAGTTAAGATGAGTGATGTATAAATAAGTAATATTCACAAGTATTTTTCATTCCAATATAATTAATGCTTTAATGAAACCACTCAATGAAGTGCAGCAGATAGAAGGCCTTGTATCTCTATAACATAATTATTCAAGGAGTAAACATCTGGAGCATTGAATAATGATGTCCTAGGGCTGAGCAGAAGGAAAAAAAGACAAATGAGAGGGACATGCAAAGCGTGAAAATTCCAAACCACACCGTGGCATCGTTCATTTTCTTTTTGATTGTTCTTGCGGGAAGAAACAGCAACAAAATTAGCCAGGGAAAGCACATGGGCCTGCCTCTGGTTCATTTATTAGGCTGCTGTTTTTTCATGAAAATGTGCAATTAGACATGGTAGCTCTCAGGAAAAACCATGACTAATAGAATAAGGACTATTCCTCATCTCTTCAGTGATCCATTCCATTCTGAATTAATTCAGTTGTCATCATTGAAGTCTTAATTTGTCATTTTTTAAAGTCTTTGCTTCTGAATTCCCTAGAAAATAGTTTTCTGCTATTTTCAGGAGAGGAGAAGAAAATGTCCCCATTTAAAAGGCTCTCTTTTCCCAACCCTATCTCGTCTTTATGGTCTCACAATACCCACTCTTACCTTTCATTACACCATTTATTGCCAGGACCTATGGTCATAACCTCCCAAACCTTGCCTTTAAAGTTTTTGTTTTAAACAAATAAAAAGTTACAGCCATTTCAGAGTTTTGAAATGGAATAAGATGATATTGGGGGGGGGAAAAAAAAAAAAAAGAATGAATATTAAGCATGAAAAAATGTCTTGCTATAAAATTTTGATCTTACAAAGGAGACAAGTGCCCACTCTGTGTTGTGTTCGTCCTTCCTCGCTGTATTATTTTCGATGGGATATCTACAATCAGACTAAAGAAATAGCCTCTTTCTTGGGAAAGTGAATTCATTCCTGAGCTGTAATCACTGAGCTCTCTTCATTGCATACAAAGAAAGCTGTATAACTCGGTCTCCCACTTTGAATCATTTCCACCTCTTTATGCCCTCCTTTCTGGGTAACTGAAACAGGGCTATCATCAAAGAAGAAACTTCTCAAGAAGAAACTAAGTATTCCTGGATTTAAAAAAAAAAGCCTTATGGATAATAAATACATAAATTTCCATGCAATAAAATAATTGACAACCTTAAATCTTTACTAGTCATCTTTTAAAATCATATTTACAAACTTTTCATTATTATTACATGCAATGTATTTATAATTACGGAGGTGACTTCTAGGACCTTCAGGCACTGCTGCATCAGCAACAGGCTCCCCTCCTTGCCTCCCCTCCCCTTCAACTCTCTCCCAAGGTCCCCATGCTCCCAATCTACTCAGGAGATCTTGGTTTTTTTTTCTACTTCCCATGTAGATTAGATCTATGCATGTAAAGACTTTATATTTTAAAACTATTTCTTTCTTTCTGTAACTGCCTATACTTTCCCCCTCTCCCTCCCAAGTCTACCTACATTCTTTTAAAACACACTGTCACCCGTTTAGAGGTTTCTTTTTTTCTGAATCTGTCTTTACTGTGTATCTGCAATCTTTTTCTGATCACTGCTTTAAACTAAGTGGGCATAGCAGAGGCCCCAAGTTTGATTCAGGGCACCCATTGATTTCGGCCTCCACAGACACTTGCATCCACTTGCATATACTGCCACAAAGTCACACACACAAATACATGCTAAAATTAAAAAGTAAATCTTTTCTAAAAAGCTTAATCCATTATACAGAGGCAACTCCCCCAGACACCACTCTATACACCGTTTACCCATCCCTTAAGGGAAAAGAATCTCTAGCCAGATTAGTAAACCGAAAACATCCGGTCGGTCACACTTAAAAATATAAAATTCACAGCACATTTAAAATACATAAGTTGTAAGAGGAAAACCTTCTCTCTTGCCATTCTTGTTTCTTGGGGCTGAGTATAAATCAACCTGAATTGCCAGCAAGGAAAAGAAGGTGCTGCCAGGCCTTAGCTATTAAAGGTATGGCTGTCCAGAGCGTTCCAGCGTATCAATCCATAGCCCGGGTTGGAAGCAACAGGTTTTACATGAACATTTATACAATAAATAATCGTACATTGGAGTGTGTCTCAGAGGAAGGTGATCCTCTGAGACACACTGACCGAGGCTATGTAGAGCAGATAAATTGTCCCCATGGCTAACAGCTCCTCATTCTCCACCCCCATTACTGAAAATTGAGTTGAACGGTAAGGTGGCGGTACGCCGCGCGTGGGCCAGAAGTGGGTTCTCTTGGCTGGTCAGGTGCAAGCATGTCTTCTATACGAACATTGAATTCATCAGTGGTTTTTATCCTTACCCACAACAACTAGAGGGAGTTGCCGTGGCCTCACTTGCCTGTAGTATCCTCAGGCTGCCACGCCACTCCGAGAACTTTCTGTAACCCGATGGCCCTATATTAACACGGTTTGTGGAGGAGAGAAGAGACCCATAATATAATTTGCCCAGGTCCTGCACCAAAGACTGCCTGCTTCCTAGAACTAATTATAACAGGCACAATCAACAACACATTATCCAGGCTCTTGAAATTCTTTAAGGGTCAATAGGCAGAGGCTCTGTAGAATTTTATATCCAAGAAGTCGACTCAGTCTTGACTTTAGTTCAGAAGCTCAGTAATGAGAAAAATACTTCCTCCTTTGTTGACGAAATTCACAGACAAATTGGCATTTCACAAATAATATTGCTTTGGGGAAGTGGAGAACTAAGGAGGGGCAAGAATAATAATATAATAACCAACCAGTGGTCCCTGAAACACCCGGGCATTCATTTCAGTCAAGGCACTTTCTTCCTCCAATCAGCTGAGAGACAAAATGCCATTTAAATATATGTGAATGCAAACGGTAATAGAATAAATAGGAAACCAACAGAAGTTTACTAAGATATGGGTGGGCTGACTTTTTAATTGGAAATTTCTAATACAGAGAGATCAACAGCGAAAGCCATTAAAAACACCAACAGCCCATGTATAACTGTGTGTATGTTTCTAGGAAGTTTCTCATGAGACATTAATTTTTAATAAGAGAACGGTCATGGCCTTCTTAATGTGGGGGAGGGAGCTGGTTGCTATACTCAGTCTGCAGACGTGTTATTCCCTGTTGTGGCCCAAGTGGTGTCGCGGTCTAGAGATCTTGGAAACTCTAGGGATTAAGGTGAAGTTATTCTTCTCACAGCGTGCACTTGTGAGTTCAGAAAACAACAACACAAAGTAAATCATATACTTCCATGCAACAGTTAATGCTACGAAGAAAATAAATTGTGTCAACAGACAAACCTCAGGCTGCAGATTTAGGTGAGTCTTGAAAGCCAGACTCATTTCAGAACGGAAAGCTTTCAGGGCTCTGCCAGCCTGAAGCTGGTGAAGTGAAATACAGCCAGCAGAGATGGCAGATGTGCAGACGTTAAAGAAGCAGGAGGGCCCAGCTCATAATGCATCTCTTAGATCTGGTCAAGGGCTGCAGCTGATATTGTATGGGAAGTAAGGAGCTGATGAACACGGGCACAGGACAGGACCCAGAATCACAAGACTCTCATGTCAGACCACAGCATACATCAGAAATATTAATAACAGAAGATCAAATAATCCAAGCAATGAATGGCCAACAGAGCCAAACAAACACGTTTTAAATAAATACTTAAAATGGCCCAATAAATGCATAAATAAATGTTCCACATCTTTAGGCACCAGGAAAATGCAAATCAAAATGGCATTGAGAGTCCAGCTCACCCCAGTCAGAATGGCGAGCACTGAGAAAAGGGAATATATTGGAAGCATGTCCGTGGAGGAAGCCTTCACATGCTGTGATGCTGCTGGTAGGGTTATAAGTTGATCCAGTCACAGTGGAAGTCGGCATCGAGATCCCTCAAGAAACAAAGTAGAGCTGCCATATACTGCTACTGCATCATGCCTGTGACATACCTATCAGAATCAAAGGCAGCTTAGAGATACTCATGTACCCATGTTAACTATGGCTTTATTAATAATAGGTCAGACATAGGCCCAGCCTAGGTACCCACAACAGATGAATGGGTAAAGAAAATGTGGCTTGCATACACAATGAAATATTATCAACCAGTAAGAAGGTTATTTTCTGGAAAATATGTGGATTTGGAGCCGCCAATCTAACTAAGCAAGCCAGACTCAGAAAGACAAGTATCGTGTCTTCTTTCTAATGTATAATCTTTTGATATATTTTATTATTTTAGAATTTCACATAATTTATTTGGATTGTATTCACCCCCCACCACTACTCTCACTTGCTCTCCTACCACCAAGTCCCCAGGATTCCCCATCTTCAATTCATAAGTAATCTGCCAAGTACAGCCTGTGCTATCCATATACTCTTGAGTGTGGGCCTATCCACCCGGTCGTGGAGGACCTACTGAGACCACACCCTTAAGAAAACCGACTCTCCACTGATAGCGGTCTGAGGTTGAGAACCGCTACTTGAGTATTATTCAGCTTGTTGCAATTCTTAGCATGTGAGAACTGCAAGAAAAAAGTTTGAGTCTCGCCTTCCCCTCTCTCCCCTGCACCGCGGACAGGCTAGCTTCCTACCTGCTCTCTATCCCAGCGACTCTTTTTGGAAAATGAACAAAATTAAAATTAGTGAAGGTAAAACATGAGATCTTCCAATACTGTTTTCAAAAGAGAATACACACATGTACAAATGTTAAATATTGTGCCCCAGGGTTATATAGCTATTTTACAGCCATCTTCACAGTTTGTTTATACATGGGTGTATAGGTATTATATAAGATCTTGCCCTCTCGATGAGTGGCAGTTAATGGTGCCAGACTTGTTCCAGCATCCTGGTCCATCCCCAACGTAAAATAGTAACAGATTTATGTCCAAAGCAATTCATGTTATTAGTAGCATTCCCCAGTACCAATGCCAGACTCAGTCTCCCCAAAGTAAAGGGCAGTCTCTGGCATGGTGGCCACTTTGCCCATTATAGCAAATCCACTACAGTTCCCATGTCTCTGTAAAACTGACATAAGCCACAAAATCTCTGGCTTGCCCCATATCTGCTCAGACTATATACATATGGTCTAGGCACCGCAGTTACATCATAAAGATAAACTTCCTGTTTTGCAAGGATCGCTGGCTACCTCCCACCTCCCTGTCCCCAAGTCACACTGCTGTGCCAGATCGATGTCCGTGAGTCATTTCCTAAGGCCATTCCCAAGTCTCCAAACCCATGCCAGCCAGAAATGAGCTGTCAAACCGAGGAAGCCAACCTAATCCAGGCTTATAAAATATCACTAACAAGAAGTATCCTCTACGCCCACACTAAGAGGCACCAGAAGTTGCTGAATGGAGCTCACAGAGACATTCCTTTGAGCACAAAGACTGTGTCTATGAAACTGGCAGTGAATTCTCTATACAAAAGTCCTTGCCACTCCTGTCTATTGGGATTTGCTGTTTACTATAAACTGGTGACATTTAAATGCTTTTTTTACTGTCTCTTTTCAAATTCAAGCACATTTCCTGCTTCTTCAACATTGTATGTGATTGTGCTGGGAGCGGAACCTATCTTTAAGTTTATATGTCACTGGAACTTGGGAGCACCAGGAAGCTTGATAGAAAGAAATGAATGGAGAGTTTGGCCTTTAAGAGGGTGGGAAGTGTGTTAGGAGCGTACCCTTATTTTCTATACCCTTACTTGAAATAGCTGTTACACGTCCTAAGTTTTTTATTCTTGATGTTTGCCAATCCAAGAGGTATAGAGCTATATAACAAAGCTAAGTTGGTTCGCAATTTGTACCTGTTAAACACGTTGAAGGGTTTTTTAAAATATACTTGCTGGTTATTGATATATGTTCCTTTGTGATCTACATATGCACATGTTGTTCTGTGTTGAGTTTGGGAGTTATTAAGGCATAAGAGCTCCATCTCTGTCATAGTCACAACCCGAGTAGGCTCATCTTCTGCTTTGTAAAGATTTATTTCAAGTCTAATGAGTATCTGTAGACAGACATTGCTTGGAGAGTCTTTCATCTTATAAACTTTTTATTGTTTTTTATCAGGTATGTCTTTTTAAAATATATTATATTTATTATTATCATTTTAGCTTCCCCATGAATTATATCTATATTGTCTCATAGATGTTTTTCTAGACTCATTACCACTGTATACACCTTTTAACTGTAATTAATTTTCTCTGAATGCCATGTAGGGATTGTTTTATTGTCCGACAGACGGAGATTTGTGCCATCACCAACTGTTAAATGTTATTTTACAGTTAATGTCCCTGTGCTGACATATCTTGTCATGTGCTACAGTCTTATATTTCCTGAACTAGAAGAACCATTTATCTACTCCTGTAACCAGTTCAACATGGCTTGCATAGGGTTCATTTCACACCGTGTCCTGGACCAGGAAATCTCCTTAATGCCCTTCTTTTAGTTCTGTATCTGACTTACTTAACAGGGTTCAGTGGTCAAGAACACTTACTGTTCTTGAAAAGAACCTTACTTATTTATGTTTCATTTTCTTCCATTTGAAATCATCTTATCCAGTTCCAAAAGCAAATTCAAGATTGTATACTAATTGGGACTGCATGAAATGTATAAATTGATTTGAGATTAGTTTTTTAATAGTTAAATCTTATACATATTTATTTTATGTTAACATGTTTTGCCTGCGTGTATGTATGTGCACCATCTGCAGGAAATGCCTCTAGAGTCCAGAAGAGGGGTCTGAACTCATGGAACTGGAGTTAAAAATGGTTGTGAGCCGATACGAAGGACCTGGGAACCGAACTCAGGTCCTCTGCTAGAATAACAAGTGTTCCTCGCCACTGAGCCCTGTTAAATTTTTTATCCAAGAATGTGGTATGCATTTTAAATTACTCAGCCTTGATTTTGTGATGCCTATAAAATTCTAAATATATAATGTCTAGAAATTGCTCTAGTTTTCTTCAAAGAAACTCTCATTTGCTAATTTTTTAAATATAAATTTGGGTTGGAAAGGTGGCTTAGTGGTTGAGAGCTTTTCCAGGTGACAATGGTTCAGGTGCCTGCATCCATATCACGTGACTCACAGCTGCCCATAACTGCAGCTCCAGAGTATTTGGCTCTCTCCTCTGGCGTGTGTGTGTGTGTGTGTGTGTGTGTGTGTGTGTGATATTTTTTAAACCACCATTTGTACTGTTGCATGGAACGCAGTCCCCTGATATTGTTGCACAAAGTTACGGTGATTTATTTGATACACATCATGTACAGCCATCCCTGTCACTCTGGCCACAGAAGACTGAACAAAATATTATGTATCCTAAAGCAGTCATGGTAAGCTGGACCTTAGAAAGACCTAATCCTTTGAGCAGTTTGGAGTAAAGCTGTGTGCCCAAGAGAAATGTACTGTACCGGGCACATGAATTATGAATCAACATAATTCATTCCCCTTGCTGAAGATGAAGCCACATGCACACAGAAGTGGACTAGTAAAGCACTAAGCAATAACAGTCACTCCACCTCTCCATTCAACTTATTTGCACACCCATCTTGAGAATGCTGGCTAACTAATGCTTTGTTTTAACAAGCCAGTCTCTGATAAAGCTCTAATTATTGCTCCTTTATTGCAGGTGGTATATTTGAGCTTTAGAGCCATGTCTGTGGCTCATTGGTAGAAGAACCGGGATATAAAATGTCTGTCTTGTTCTTGTGCTGGTTTCCTGGCCTTAGAGCAGTGGTTCTCAAAGCATGGCCCCCAGTTCAGCGGCAACAGCAGCATCACCTGGGAAAGTGCTCCAAATGCAAATCCTTGGCCACACCCACCAGCTAAGACCTTGACTAGACCTAGACTTCTATGTTATAACAAGCCATCCTGATGCTTTATGTGAAGGCTTCTATATAACATTTTAAAAACAAACAAAACAGTTTTCGAGCAAATAGAAAGAGTTCTTAAAGAAAGTGTGCTGCATGTTGAGCCTTAGAAGAAGAAAATAAGTAGGTTTTAAGAGGATATTGTACTGTGTGTGGTGGGCATGCCTGTAATTCCAGTTTCAGGATGCTGAGGGAGCAGGGTTGAGAGATCAACATCAGCGTTGGCTGTGACTGTCTCAAAAGCAGTGGGAGCAGAGAGGCATTCTAGAGTTCAGTTCTGTTTTCTCTATTGTACTATAACCTCTGAAAGAAATTACTACTTGGTTCAGTACTGAAATGGTAGCTACATGATAGATAGACAGACAGACAGACAGGATTTTATTCAGCAAACGAAGGATACTGTATCATTCCAGGACTGAAGCAAGATTGAATTTAGCATTTCTGTATTTCTATGCACAATTTTCCTGTCTTTAGTTGATCTCCAAATCCTTAAACTCCTCAGCTGAAAATGTGCACGCC
The DNA here is from genome assembly GCA_902806775.1 of Microtus agrestis. Lineage (NCBI taxonomy): Eukaryota > Metazoa > Chordata > Mammalia > Rodentia > Cricetidae > Microtus > Microtus agrestis. Next base: position 798,851 of record CADCXT010002104.1, read on the forward strand.
TTGTCTCCCACGGCTCTCAGCAGAAGCGCCGTTTGCTCCTGCATCGCTGAAGACATTGGGACAATTACACTCATCATCTTCAGCACAGATTTATTACTGCCTGAACAAACACAAGAGGGACTCCACGTTTAATCCTGTTCCACTAAGAACTTGTAGGAAATAGAGAAAACACAGGCTCAGATGATCAAGGGAACTAATGCGTTTTGTATATTTCTTATACGAAATATGCTTATCCATTAAAATCAGGAGTAGGCACAAATTTAGTAAGTAGAAGGCTCGGAGTAGTTTTCTCATTCTAATTTGCATAATGCTGAAATACTGCAGCTACTAATTCCTTCTATTAGAGATAATCCCAGTGGCGCAGAGGCCGTAATGGAAATGTAATGTACTTGTTTTCCATGGCAGCAATGCCCTGCTGTGACTCTGATGAACGCTGCCTAGCTATGTGCTAATGCATATATGATTACATAATTTTGAATTCATAGAGTTCTCCTGAAAAAAGTCTTATGTATTTAAAAATTATATCTAAAGTGATTCTGAGAGATAAAAGATACTCTATTCTGGCAAAAAATCCGACTCCCACCAAAGTAGAAAATAATTTGCATTTATCTGATATCTAAGGATGTTTCAACCAAGCAAGAAGCAGATAAGACATACTGTAATAAAATATAAGTGAATATATACATACATACATGCATACATACATAGAAAAAGAGAGTGTCACACATATGAAGATCACAGGACAACTTGTAGAAATCAGTTCTTTCTCGCCACTATGAGTGTTCTGAGGTTTGAATTCAGGGGTAGCAGCAAATGCCTTTGCCCATGGAATCATCTCACCTGTCAGAATGGCTAAAATCAAAAACACCAATGATAGCCTTTGCTGGAGAGGATGCGGAGAAAGGGGTACACTCATCCATTGCTGGTGGGAATGCAAACTTGTGCAACCACTCTGGAAAGCAGTATGGAGGTTTCTCAGGAAATTCAGGATCAACCTACCCCTGGACCCAGCAATATCACTCTTGGGAATATACCCAAGAGAGGCCTTATCATACAACAAAAGTATATGCTCTACTATGTTCATAGCAGCATTGTTTGTAATAGCCAGAACCTGGAAACATCCTAGATGCCCTTCAATTGAAGAATGGATGAAGAAAGTATGGAATATACACATATTAGAGTACTACTCAGCAGTAAAAAACAGGGACTTCTTGAAGTTTGCAGGCAAATGGATGGAAATAGAAAACACTATCCTGAGTGAGGTAAGCCAGACCCAAAAAGAGGAACATGGGATGTACTCACTCATATTCGGTTTCTAGCCATAAAGGACATTGAGCCTATAATTCGGGTTCTTAGAGAAGCTAAATAAGAAGGAGAACCCAAAGAAAAACATATAGGCATCCTCCTGAATATTAACCTTCATCAGGCGATGAAAAGAGACAGAGACAGAGACCCACATTGGAGCACCGGACTGAAATCTCAAGGTCCAAATCAGGAGCAGAAGGAGAGAGAGCACGAGCAAGGAACTCAGGACCACAAGGGGTGCACCCACACACTGAGACAATGGGGATGTTCTATCGGGAACTCACCAAGGCCAGCTGGCCTGGGTCTGGAAAAGCCTGGGTTAAAACCGGTCTCGCTGAACATAGCGGACAATGAGGACTACTGAGACCTCAAGAACAATGGCAATGGGTTTTTGATCCTACTGCACGTATTGGCTTTGTGGGAGCCTAGGCAGTTTGGATGCTCACCTTACTAGACCTGGATGGAGGTGGGTGGTCCTTGGACTTCCCACAGGGCAGGGAACCCTGATTGCTCTTTGGGCTAACGAGGGAGGGGGACTTGATGGGGGAGGGGGAGGGAAAGTGTAGGCGGCGGTGGGGAAGAGACAGAAATCTTTAATAAATAAAGGAAAAAAAGAAAAAGAACGCTGAAGCCTGAAGCATCTAGCATTTGAGTCATAGAAAGCATGTTTTAAAGTTTTTTGTTTAAGTAGTTTTAGCAACAATTTGTTAATAAATGATAGTCAAATAAAATATGAAATGATTGAAAAGACAGAGGAAATGGAGGATTATATGAGAAAAAGGGATATTAATAAGACATGTTCTGTAGAGTTTAGTCTTCAAGAAAGAAAATCTGCCATTTAGTATTTGTCAAATAAATAAATCTGGGATCCACTACAGCATTTACTCTGAGCTGCAGTCACTGGTTTATCAGCTTCTGAGTCAACAGCCTGTGTGTTTACACATGTATTCTAACCCATAGACCACAGCTGTCACTGAAGCACGCAGCCAGTCAATAAATGAACCAGCACCACCAATGGATTAGGGTTCCTTCCACCACGGCAGCATACTGAGTTCATCAGATCACCCAGGAGGAGTGATCAATTCAAGAGACAGTGAAGGATGTCCTGGTTCCACCTAAAATGGTGTGAGCTGGTGGGTTCACACCTTAACTTTCCTGTTTACAATTCTTGAAGCTAAATAGAAAACGTGATCTCCTGGCGATTTTGAAGAAGCTATGTTCATATTATATTGTATTAGAAAAGAATTGTGTAGTCCTACTACAAGGTCTGTGTTGACATTCGCAGTTCATGCTGCCACCAAAGGCCACAAGGATACCCGGTGACCAGGTTGCCACGTGTGGCCAGGTAGGTGCTCCAGAGACCTGCCATTACCCAGTGCCATGGTAACGCCTGGGACAAAACTGTGGCTGAGGCCCATGTCTGGGTCCACAGCCCTACTGCAGCTAAGAGTCTAAGTTGATGTCCTTGGCTCATGTTACCAGCAAAGGCTGTGGGGATGCCCGGGGTCTGGCCTGCCACCTGAGGCCATGTTGGTGTCTAAGAGCCATGCTGAAGCTGTGTCATACTGACCTGAGTGGCCCACTCTGCCATGTGGGGATGACCCATGGGCCTGGACTGTGGCTAAACGCTATGTCTGTGCCTGTGGTCCTGTCACAGCCCGAACCTGTGTTAAGGTTCATGTCACATATTGCCCCATGGGCCTTGGAGACATGGATGTAGAAGAGCTAACCCTGCCCCTCGCCTGATGGGGTGCCCCAGTGGCCAAGACTGAGCAGCTCAGCTGCCACCCAGGCCCACACTAAAATCTACCACATATGTACATGAAGGGACAGGTTCTGTGGGAGGGTACCCGCAGCATCTTCAGACTCAGGGCAGCCATAGGGCATCCCAGAGGAGTTTCAATGAGGCTCCAATGATGATGGTGTCCTACAACCAGGGGCCTTGACCAGATCAATGGCTCATTGCAATGAGTGTCTACAAGTAAGGCTGATGTGACATACCACAGCCACTAAGACAGAAGGGGACACTGTGTGACATCACAGCCACTAAAACAGAAGGGGACACTGTGTGACATCACAACCACTAAGACAGAAGGGGACACTGTGACATCACAACCACTAAGACAGACGGGGGACACTGTGTGACATCACAACCACTAAAACAGAAGGGGACACTGTGTGACATCACAGCCACTAAATCAGAAGGGGACACTGTGTGACATCACAGCCACTAAGACAGAAGGGGACGGTAAAACAGAAGGGGACACTGTGTGACATCACAGCCACTAAAACAGAAGGGGACACTGTGTGACATCACAGCCACTAAGACAGAAGGGGACACTGTGTGACATCACAGCCACTAAGACAGAAGGGGACACTGTGTGACATCACAGCCACTAAGACAGAAGGGGACACTGTGACATCACAGCCACTAAGACAGAAGGGGACACTGTGTGACATCACAGCCACTAAGACAGAAGGGGACACTGTGTGACATCACAGCCACTAAGACAGAAGGGGACACTGTGACATCACAGCCACTAAGACAGAAGGGGACACTGTGTGACATCACAGCCACTGAGACAGAAGGGGACACTGTGTGACATCACAGCCACTAAGACAGAAGGGGACACTGTGTGACATCACAGCCACTAAAACAGAAGGGGACACTGTGTGACATCACAGTCACTAAGACAGAAGATGACACTGTGACACCACAGCCACCAAGACAGAAGGGGACACTGTGACACCACAGCCACTAAGAAAAAGAGGTCTCTTGGAAGCAGGAAAGGTGGAAAAGCAAAGAGGTTTTGTGTTTTGCTTGTTTTGGTTTGGTTTTAAGTTTTTGAAATCATCTTTTTCAGTGATACTGCAGAGATGAGGGTTGGATATGGGAGCACGTGGAGATGAGTGGGATTGGGGTGCATGATGTGAAATTCCCGAAGAACCAATAAAGAAATTATGTTAAAAAGAAAAGAATCTGTGTGTTTAATAAAAGGAATATATATAAATATATATATACAAATACAAAAAGAAAGAAAATAAGTAAGGTCAGCTATATTGATGAATAATGATAAAAACAAAACCCAAACCAAAAGAGGAACCTGGTGTACAGTGTTCAGTTTTCCAGCTTAATCTCATGTACTCCAAGCCCTGGAACCTCAGCACGTGTGTAGGAATACTTCTAACAGAAGCACATCCTAATCCGAAGACCGGGAGGGACATGCCCTGAAACACAACATAAAGAATGACAGAAGAGATGTAGCTCAGGTGGGCAAAAAAACACCCATCAGGCAGCCTGGGTCCTCACAGTCCAGCTCCTGAAACACCCACAGGTCCACCTGGCACTTGTGGGTCAGGCAGACAGAAAACACCCATGGGGCAGCATGGGTCCTCACAGCCAGCTCCTGAAACATCCACATGCCCTCCCACTACCTTGTGGCACCATGCAGTTGAGTGTTCATATGATGACCAAGTGTATGGTAGAGAAATGGGAAACAGAAGCAGAATGGCTCACGTGCCGTGGAAGGAGGCAGAACTGAAGACAGGAGGGCTGGAAGGAGTGGGCTCATGTTGGTAGCCTGGTTAGCACCCAAGACCAGAATGACATCCAGACCTGGACTGCTGCTTACGACCATATCTGGGTCTGCAACAGTGGAGGTCTGTGTTAGTGTCCACGGCTCACGCTGCTGCCAAGGTCACGGGGATGCCTGGGGTGTGGGCCACCACCTGTGGCCACTGTGGTGTCCATGGGCTATGCCGCCACCAGGGCCACGTTGATCTAGGTGCTTTGTGCTGCCATCCGGGGGCCATGATGATACCAGACCTGGGGTGCTGCTGGGGACCAGGTCTGTATCTACGCCCTTGCAGCAGTCAGGGTCTGTGTTGAATTCCAAGGCTTCAGTAACCTCTGAAGGCCATGCAGATGAGTGGGTTCTAGTCGAACACCTGAGTTTATGTTGGTCCCTGAGGGTCATGCTGCCACGGCAGCCATGCTAATCTGGATGGCCTATGCATGGCCAGGGCCATGGTGACATGTAAGTCTGGGCTGTGGTGAGGGGCCACATCTGGATCCATGGTTCTACCACAACAGGGTCTGAGTCGACGTCTATGGCTCCTGATACCATTGAAGGCCATGCTGATGTGAGGGGTCTGGGCCCCCACTAGTGCTACTCTGTTGTGTGGGGGGGGTCATGCTAATCTGAGAGGGCTGTGCTGTCACCTGGGGCCGTGAAGACATCCGAGTCCTGGCTGCTGCTAAGGACTATGTCCCAGTACATGGTCCTATCAGAGTCAAGGTCTGTAACGTCTGTGGCCTTTGGCGCCAAAGGCCTCACCGATGCTAGGGATCTAGGCTGCATCCTGTGGCCATGTTGGTGTCCCCTGGACTGTGCTTCCCCTGGAGTCATGGTGTCATCTGGACCGGGGCTGCTGCTAAAGGCCATGTCTGGGTTTGTGACCCTACAGCAGCTAAGGTCTGTGTTGATGCCCATGATTCCTGACACCATCGGAGGCAATACCAATGCCAGAGGTCTGGGTCACAGCACACACACACACACACACACACACAGCCATGTCGGTGTTCAAAGGCCTTGCTGCCATGGGGTCAAGACAATCTGCATGACCTACACAGCCACTTGGGGCTGGGCCCAGGCTGTTGCCATGGTCCATGTCTGGGTATGCAACCCAACAGTAGTCAAGATCTGGGCTGATGCCCATGGCTTGTATTGCTATCCACAGGGGGATATAGGAACTATGCATGTTGAAATCCAAGGGCCATGCTGAGCCAGCCCTGTCCCTCATTGGCCCCAGGATAGTGGCCCTGTCCCCAGTGGACACTATATCAGAATAGCTGGCTGGTGCTGACCTCCCCCTTGGGAGAACTGACCCTAACACTCAGGAGAGATTGTTCTACTCTGCACCATACATGTGGGAGAGTTGCCCCCGATGGTATGGGCCTAGGAGAGCTATCTCTGCCCCTCAACTGACAGGGTGGTCCCAATGGCTCAGACTGAGCAGCTCAACTACCACCCAGACCCTCACCGTGGGGCAACCCAAAGCCCCATTTTTGACCTGCTGAAGTACATGAAGGAACTGGACCTGCTGAAAGGAAACCACAAGATCTTCGTAACTCAGGGCAACAACAGGCTATCTGATATGAGTTACTATGATAGGGTCCAGCTCAGTGATGATGATTTAACAAAACCAGAGGCCTTGAACCAGACCAATCCTCAGTGATGGTGTACCAAAAACCAGCGGCTTTGAACCAGACCTATGACTCAGTGATAGTGAACCAAAACCAGAGACCTTGAACCAAACCAATCCTCAGCGATGGTGTACCAAAAACCAGAGGCCTTGAACCAGACCTATGACACAGGGATGGTGAACCAAAACCAGAGGCCTTGAACTAGACCTATGACTCACTGTAGTGAACATTTTGTGGGCAGGGCTGATTGGACAAAAGGGTTTACTGCATGTGTGACACATGCAGCTCCTGACTCCGCTGGGATGAATAAAGAGCTGTTGGAAAGATGAAGGAGCAAGGTGGGTTGGGTTTTTTGTTGTTGTTTTGTTTTTGTTTTTTGTCTGTTTCGTTTTGTTTTTAATTAATTTGGGGGGAATACAGTAGGCGTGAGGGGCAGATATGGAGGGACTGGGAAATGAGTGGAGTTGAGGTACATGATGTGAAATTTCCAAAGAATTAATAAAGTGTTGTTTAAAAGGGGGATATACAAACAATGTAAGTATAAATACCTACATAAATCTTCCTAGTAATTTGTTCAAACTAAAAAATGAGCATGTTGGTGGAGAAAAGATAAATATTACATCTCCTGTAAGAATTACATAGCTTCATAATTGGAAAAACACTGGTGGAGTGCTTATTTGTTCATCCGTTTATTTATTATTTATATTCTTCATGTCAGTGCTCAGAGGTTTACGTTGACTTGGGTTCAGAGGACATATTTTTAGAAAATAAAATATCAATCATTGTAGAGAATTAAAATCAAATAAAAAGCAATAAGCTTAGAAACAGAAGAGAGCTGCCTGAGCATCAGCTGTCACTGCTGGCCTCCTTCTTCTCGGTGGCCTGTGACAGCTCCTAGCCCCCGAATTCAGGGGAAGTGATGCAAAGCATTTTTAAACTTGGCTCTTAGTACTTCATGCAAACTTTCAACCCACTGGTCTGTTCCTTCATGTTGGAGACTACATATTCCAGATAGTAACATCTCAAGAATAAAGAATCCTGTCGTCGGGCAGTGGTGGCGCACGCCTTTAATCCCAGCACTCAGGAGGCAGAGGCAGGCGGATCTCTGTGAGTTCGAGACCAGCCTGGTCTACAGAGCTAGTTCCAGGACACGCTCCAAAGCCACAGAGAAAGCCTGTCTCGAAAAACCAAAAAAAAAAAAAAAAAAAAAAAGGAATCCTGTGTGTGTGTGTGTGTGTGTGTGTGTGGTGTACAAAATGACAGAAGAAATATCTGGATTTTCTTCGATTTTTCCTTTATTTTTTTTTTTCATTTTCAAGATTCCTTAGAACAAGACATAATAGAAGGAATCCTGCAAGCTCCTGAGGCCTCGGCCAAAGCTCTTTTCTCTCGTCACAGATGAAGGAACCCTTCAAAGGATGGGGAAACCTGGGCTTTCCTCTTTTCTCCTTTGCTCATGCCGCAAACACTCGTAATGTGACTTTCTGTAGGGGAGCAAAAAATGAAAGAGCAGCCTTCTAGTCAGAGAACTGAGACAAACAGAGACCCTTGGAAACGGACATCACGGCAACTCAAGGAGGAGGTCCTCTGGGTCTGCGTGCTTCTCTATGAACATTCGAGCTCTTGGGCTCACTCCCGAGATGTGTGTGCTCAAGACAGACCTGAACGAGAACACTGAAAGCTTTGCAGCTGAAGGACAGTGTAGACACATCCAGGTACCAGCCTGATGCTCAGGGGCACACAGGGATGGACCCGGGCAACTATAAAGGTTTCAAAAGCTGGACCCCTGGCATAGAGGCAGCCTCACCAGGTTAACTGTCTGCTAAAACAACTACAATGCTCACTCATTCCAGAAGGTTTTTCTAAGACTAAGAGACTCTAACACAGTACTCAAAATTTTCAGGTGCTATACAAAAATATCAAAATATGTTTAATATTGAAGAGATAGCATCACCAAATGCCAACCTTAAGATGCCTGAGTTGAATGATTAGACAGATACTTGAATACAGTTATTAAAGCCAAGAAATGTATTTGTCTACTTCAGATTCTGAGCTCCCAGGTTACACTGTCTACCTCTGGTCCAGGGGCCTATAGAGTCTAAGCAAACTTTTTGCAAGCAAAATTCCTGACTTGACAGTTTAATAAATATTTAGAATTATAGAAGAAATATTACTACAGCTCTTAATAGATACTTTTAAAAACAATAAAGAAATTGATGTTAACAATTCACTCTATAATCTACTACAATTCTGTCTTCCATGCAATAAGAATCTAGCTGTACATAAAAAGCATGCCATTTAACCAATGTAGCTTACCTCAGAAATACAAAAACGCTATAAACATTGAAAGTCAACCAACATAACTCACAGTCTTACTAAAATAGAGGGGACAAACATATATGGTGTCCTCGAAAAGTAAAAAAATAATTTTACAAAATTTTGGGAAAAATAAAATCTCATTTATGAAAAACTCTTTAAGTTTCCCTTGAGGGATGTGTAAAGATTTTTCAGATGTGTTCTGGGGCTAGAGAGATAGCTCAGCAGTTATGAGTACTTACTGCTCTTGTGGAGGACCTGGCTTTGTTTCCCATCATCCATTGTCAGGGACCAGCCTCGACAAAAATACCTCTCACCAGGGTAGAGGTATGGGGATTTAGAAATATAGTAAAGACTGAGAAGACACGAATGAAGACAATAAAATGGAGAAACATATAGGATAGTATTGGGAGGGAATTCCAGTGATTACTGAAAATTCATCCGCATTTAATTTCCAACAGCTTAATATACCCCCTGACCTCAAAAGTTAGGAGAAAGACAAAAGACTGTATTAACATGATACAAGGAAGTGAACATACCAATTGAAGGTCGCAAGCTACATTCATAGTTAAACATTCTGTTGCTAGAACAAAACAAGTCATGCTCACACACTAGACCAAACATTCTGTAGGCAAAACACTCCCTGAGTGGAATCCCAAGTTATCTCCATAAAGGAAACTGGAACTTAGCAACCCATATGGCGTCTCATAACCTTCTGACATCCGTAGACACTGTGCACATATGGTGCACAAACGCATGAAATAAGTAAGTATTAAAATGAACAAGTAATGTGGTCTATTAAGCTATAACTATGCAAATGTATGTGATTATACATAAACATACTTACAAACTAAAAACACAAGATTACAAATTCGTAGGAGGAAAGCTCTTAGCAAAAGGGGGAAACCAGGGAGTCTGCTCAGGCAGCTCACACTGTACAGATAAGGAAGACAGTGACTAGACATCCAGACGCATTTGCCTGGAAGACTGAGACCCCTCTGGGTCCAACTTCTATCAACCTGTTAACTCTGTAATCTTGGCAGTATCCAAAGTACCTTGTTGGTGCCAGCTTATTCATTTGCAAAATGGAAATACAGCGGTACCCACTGCATAGGATTTCTGGGAGGACAGGGGAGCTACAGCTCCCTAAGCACTTCTGAAGTTCCTGGAGAGAGTGGACTCTGCAGAAAGGAAAGCAATGGATAGCATCATCTGTGTGCTCTTACACCTGCTTCCTGGTCCCGCTCCTCTAATCACAGGGAGAATAAACCCAACTCTGATACAATAGGTGCTCATTCCACTCAGACCTCCAAAACCACTGTGAAATAAGTACTGATACTATTTTCATAACAATTGAATTGACTTACTGTACAGCCCACCAATTAGGTAATTATTGTATCCTGTTTTTATTTGTGAACCTCTCTGTCTTCTTGCACAACCTCTGCAACATCTAACCCCGAGTCACTACTCAATGATTTTATAGGTTGACCTAAAAGGGAAAAAAAAAATCCCATTTCTTATATTTTACCTTTCATCTGTCACGCTCACATCTACTCATTCACTACTTTCCCTTTAAAATATTTTATAGATTTTTTTTTCTGAGTCTGGAAGCTCCCCTGGGTCCACCTACTTTGTCTAAGTAGTGAACCAACCCTGTGCCATGTGCAGAAATGAGAGTAGATGGGGTGTCATTGTGAGGACAGAGTTCCGTGGCCCTTTCCCATACTGAAAAGAGAAACAAGATGTAAAAGCGCACAGGAGACCCTCCCTGCTGTTTGGAAGCACTCCTGGCTGTTTTGGAGTGTTTTCTTAGAAATAAGTTGATCAATTTTTCTGCACTGTGTCAGCATGGCTGATTTGGAGGCTAATTACATGATTTCATAGCTATTCTGGGAAAACATGAACATACTGGAAGTAGAGTGGGGAGGGGTATGAGAGTGGCTGAAAAAGAAATGGAGACAAGCCAGATTGTTAATGATTTCCACAGTGCTCAGCAAAACCATCTCCCACGGCCTCTCTTCATACACGCGATGAAAGCCTTCCAAATCAGGTTACTTAGGAAGCGGCCACGATGTAATCTTTTTGTCCTTAAAAAAGAATCCAAATTCTACTTTACAAATAAATAACATTCAACAAACACTCTGTTAATCCGATTTCACGTTAGACTCTATGGAATGGTTCTGTAGGGTTTCTCACACAAGAACACATTAGACAGAAGGACAATAATCTCAGGACAGTCTTCAAAATCAAAAGGAAGAGGTACATGTACGAACAGCAGATCTATTCAGGGCCAGTCATTTAAAGTGGCTCTTCCCTATACCAACAGTAATACACAGGTGACAGCAAGTAGAACTATACTACATTCGCCTTCTAAAATAATTTAATTGTTAAGTTCATTAACACTTATTTCATATAAGAATGACACCAACTCAATTTGGCTTAAATAATAAAGATGTCCATGTTATCAAAACCCCAATCCTTCCAACTATTCATTCTGCCCTATATAAAATAGGCTTCAATCTCAAATCTGTCTAAGAGCTTTCCCTACTGGTAACAGTAATATGAATGCCATAAAACCAAATTTATTCTATATCTCAGCATCCAGAAGAGAAAAGAGGTCTCTTCTGACATTTTCCCCACATTGCATTTTTGTTACCTTTCTTTGAGCTCAGCAGGGGCCATTTAAGTATATTGTTCCAGTTTGGTTACGTACCACTATACGAAGTAATTACGGTCATAAGAAGGAGATATGTCTGGCTTAACCCGAGGCAGACTGTATGTGTGTTCTGCAGCACACATGTGTTGATCTCAGTGCTGTGCTCAGTGACACTTCCAAACTTTATCATCAGCCCACTGCCTCGCCTTTGGAGCACTTTCAGAGCATGCTACCAAACGTCTTTTTGTCAAGACCCAGGCAGCCATACACATTAGTAGAAGTGCTTGCTAGCTGAATTTCTATCTCCCAGGGATGCTTTCCTTCCTCTTGTGAACAGAAAATACACCTCACAGCCTAAGCAGTAACTGGCAGAAACTTTTGTTCAGAATATATTTTCAGTGTGAAGCAACTTTAAAGGGTGGCTTTGTTTTGGGCAATCTTTTCTTTTGTTTAATTTCCCATGTGATGTCATGCGACTTTTACCCTATAGTGGAAGCAGGAAGATTACAAAATGTGTGCTACTGACTTACTTGATCCATCTGTTACAGGCAAGAAATATAAAAGAACTGGGTTGTCACCGCAGCATGGTCTGGAGAGAGCTGTGGTGAGCTGTCTCTTCTGCTCCCATCATTGTGGTATTGCGTTCAACTCTGACACACTTGACTCCCTCAGTGCTCACCATTGTGGTGTGCACAGCACCCCGCTGCCCTGTACTAATGAAGTTCACCAAGACTGACATATAAACTCCAATACATGTACAATGATCTACGAATGAAAGTTTGTATTGCCCTTGCTCCCATGGCCAAGCCATTTTTTACCCATAGGAGGGGAGGGAGGGGAAGATGGAAAAAATCTCACCATTCTTACAGGATCCAGACTTTGCTGATTAATTTTATCTGTGAACCTACCCAGGTCATCGAGTCCCCCAAATGAAGCATTATTTCTAGGTATGTTTATAAGAGTGTTTTTGTAAGAACTTAACACTTAATAAAGCATTATTTTTTAGGTATGTCTATGAGAGTGTTTTAGTAAGAAGTTAACATTTCAGCAAGAAGACACAGTAAACTAACGCTCTCTCACACTATGAACAGGCGCCATTCATTCGGTTTGTGGAAAGGACGGAATTCGCACCCTCCGCCCTGGTTTCCAGGTCTTCCAACACAGACGGAATTGTACTGCTAGTTTTCTGTAGAAATAGTAGACAATGGGACTTCTCAACTCCCATCACCTCGAAACTCAATTCTTTACTATAATAAACAGGCCAACATTCAGTGAGCCTGCTTCTCTGGAAGCCTTAATACTGCACCCAGAGAGACACAGTGAAGTAAAGAAAAAAGGCGCAGGGAGGTACAAAAGTGGTCTTCCAAGGTGAAACAATCTATCACAGGTTTATTTCAATTGGGTTAAAATGTATATTCTATATGATAAGCTTCACAAATTTTACATGAGTATACTTATACAATCAACACCTCAATTAAGGAATAAAATATTTTGATACTGGCAATAAAGTTATTATCTCCTTTCACTCTGGTGCAATCCTCGGACAGCCACTATTATGATCTGTTAACAGTTTAAATTTGCCTACTGTAGTTTCATATAAATGGATTCATACAGTTTTCATGTCTAAGCCACTCCTTTCAAAATATTGATTTTGAAAGGTATTTATATGGTGATACACATTATTTTTTCCATGTTTATTTTAGGGACAGGGTTGGTTCACCCATGAATACCCATATGGAGGCCAGAGAATGATGCCATCAGTCTCTTTCTGTCATTCTGCATTTATTTTTTTGAGATATAGTTTCTCATTAAACTTGGAGCCAATTAACTTGTTTAGGTAGGCTGGTCAGTGAGCCTCAGGATCCACCTTCCTCTCAGAGCTATAGTTTCAGATGTGCGTAGACACAGCTGCCTTTTATGTGGGGTTGAAGTCTAGAACTCAAGGCCTCAGGGATGCATAGCTAACGCTTAACCCACGGAGCCATCTCTTCAGCGTGCACCATTTTCCTTTTAATACTAATCAGTATTCCATTGTTTCACTGCCTGAGTGCATCACAATATTCATGCATTCTCCTGGTGAACACAGTGATGACGTCAGCTCTGAAATTCTTTGAATAAAGCTGCATAACTCTTGCCACACAAGTATCTGTTTAAAGTCCTGCTCACCACATCAGAGAAACCATCCACCCTGATCAAGTCAGCTTCATCCCAGCGATGCAGGGATGGTTCAACATTCAAAAATCTGTCAAATGTAATCCACCACATAAACAAACTGAAAAGAAAAAACACATGATCATCTCATTAGATGTTGAAAAAGACTTCGACAAAATACGACATCACTTTTGTGATAAAGGTCTTGGAGAGAGCAGGGATGTAAGGAACACACCTGAACACAATAAAGACAATATACAGCAAGCCAACATCAAACTAAATAGAGAGAAACTCAAAGTGATCCCATCGAAATCAGGAACAAGACAAGGTTTTTACTCTCTCCATATCTATTCAATATAGTTCTTGAGGTCCCAGTTAGAGCAATAAGACAACAAAAGGAGATCAAGGGGATATAAGTCAGAAAAGAAAAAGTCAAACTCTCACTATTTGCTGATGATATGATGATTTACATAAGGGACCCCAAAAATTCTATTAAGGAACTTCTACAGCTCATAAACACTTTCAGTAATATAGCAGGATACAAGATTAGCTCAAAAAAAAACAGTATCCCTTCTGTACAAAGATGATAAAAGGACTGAGAAACACCAACCATTCAAAATGGCCACAAATAACATAAAATATCTTGAAGTGACTCTAACAAGTGGAAGACCTGTATGACAAGAACTTTAAATCTCTGAAGAAATTGAAGAAGATAGCAGAAAATGAAAAGATCTCCCATGCTCTTGTGTAAGTAGAATTAACATAGTAAAATGGCAATTTTGCCAAAAGCAACCTACAGATTCAATGCAATGCCCATTAAAATTCTTCACAGATGTCAAAAGAATAATACTCAACTTCATACTTCATATGGAAAAGCAAAAACCCAGGATAGCCAAAACAATCCTGTACAATAAAGGAACTTCTGGAGGCATCATAATCTCTGACTTCAAACTCTACTACTGAGCTACAGTACTGAAAACAGCCTGGTAATGGCATAAGAACAGACAGGAGGACCAATGGAACTGAATAGAAGACCCAGATATCAATCCACACACCTACAAACACCTGATTTTTGACAAAGAAGAAAAAAATATAAAATGTAAAAAAAAATTTCAACAAATGTTTCTGGAATAACTGGATATCAACATGGAGAAGAATAAAAAATATAACCAGATCTCTTGCCATGCACAAAACTCAAGCCAAAATGGATCAAAAACCTCAACATAAAGCCAGCCACAGTGAACCTCATAGATGAGCAAGTGGGAAGTACTATTGAATGCATTGGCACAGGAGATCACTTCCTAAATATAACCCCAGTAGCACAGACACTGAGAGAAACAGTTAATAATAGGGACCCCCTGAAACTGAAAAGCTTCTGTAAAGCAAAGGACATGGTCAACAAGACAAAACGACAGCCTACAGAATGGGAAAAGATCTTCACTAACCCCACATCAGACAGAGGTCTGATCTCCAAAATATATAAGGAACTCAAGAAATTGGACATCAAAAGAACAAATGATCCAATAAAAATATGGGGTACAGACCTAAACAGAGAACTCTCAACAGAAGATTCTAAAATGGCTGAAAGACACTTAAGGAAATGTTCAACATCCTTAGTCATCAGAAAAATGCAAATCAAAACAACTCTGAGATTCCATCTTACACCTGTAAGAATGGCCAAGATCAAAAACACTGATGACAACTTATGCTGGAGAGGATGTGGGGTAAAGGGAACACTTCTTTATTGCTGGTGGGAGTGTAAACTGGTACAGCCCCTTTGGATATCAGTATGGTGATTTCTCAGAAAATTAGGAAACAACCTACATCAAGACCTAGCAATGCCATCCAAAGGATGCTCAATTGTATCATAAGGACATGTGCTCAACTATATTCATAGCAGTATTGTTTGTCATGGCCAGAACTTGGAAACAACCTAAATGCCTCTTGATCAAAGAATAGATAAGGAAAATGTGACACATTTATACAATGGAGTTTTACACAGCAGAAAAAAAATAATTACATCTTGAAATTTGCAGGCAAATGGATGGACCTAGAAAACATAATATTGAGTGAGGTAGCCCAGACACAGAAAGACAAACATCATATGTACTCACTCATAAGTGATTTGTAGACATAAAGCAAAAAAACCCAGCCTACAATTCACAATCCCAGAGAACCTAGACAACAATGAAGACCCTGAGAGAGACATACATGCATCTAATCTACGTGGAAAGTAGAAAAATGCAAGATCTCCTGAGTATATTGGGAGCATAGGGACCAGGGGAGAGGGCAGAAGGGGAGAGGAGAGGAAGGGAGGGGAGTGGAGAAAAATATATAGTTTAATAAAAACAATTAAAAAATTAAAAATATAAAGTCCTATTCACTCAGAGGACCTGAAAATGACAACATTATGATCATATCTGGTGTCTAGTTCTGTATTTTTTTAATTTTGAGACTGTAATATAATAACATTTCTCACTTCTCTTTCCTTCCTTCAAACCCTCCCATAAACCCCTCCAATTCTCCTTCAAATTCATGGCCTCTTTTTAAAAACTAATTTTTATTGCATGTATATATATATATATATATATATATATATATATATATATATATAAACATAACCTATTCAGTCTGTATATATTTCTAAATATAATCTATTTGGTCCACACAATGTTCCATGTATGTTTTCAGGGCCATTAGCTCTGGACAGTCAGCTAGTACGCTCTTCCCGTCCACTCCCAGCTTTCTTCAGTTGCCTGCCTATCATTCTTCGTGTAGGCTTGAGGCCCCGTGGGCTTTTCCCTGTCCCTTCTAGTATATCCGTCAGTGTTGTTCTTGTTTAACTCACACTTGGGCAGCTATGCTGGTGAGACAGCATGGCACGATAGCCCCAACAGTGGCACACGTTTTGTCAGTGACCAACGGCTTTCGAGTTGGACTTAAGACTTGGACAAAAAGAGGGGAATCGTGGCTGGTGCTGGAAACCTAAAAACTACTCCATGCACTAGAAGTCATGGTTATTGAAAGAGAATCTACAATCATTATTATACTAAACCAGAAACAGTCTATAAACATTTGTCCGTATACCACAGATAAGTGTATTCTTCATCCCTTGCTGTTGGTTGTTTTACTCTTTGCTCTTTGAGGGGCCCAACACCCAGCTCCCAAATCAATTCACAGAGGCTTATTCTTACTTATAAATGCCCAGCCTTAGCTTGGTTTAATTCTACAGAGCTTTTCTTAACTTAAACTATCCTATCAACCTTTTGCCTGTGGGTTTTTTCCTTTTTTATTTATTTATTAAAAATTTCCACCTCCTCCCCACCTCCCATTTCCCTCCCACTACCCCCACTGCACCTCCCCCTCCCTCACCAGTCCTAAGAGCAGTCAGGGTTCTCTGCCCTCCCCCCTACATCCAGGTCTAGGAAGGTGAATATCCGAACAGACTAGGCTCCCACAAAGCCAGTCCATGCAGTAGAATCAAAACCCAATGCCATTGTCCTTGGCTTCTCAGTCAGCCCTCGTTGTTAGCCACATTCAGAGAGTCCGGTTTGATCACATGCTCCATCAGTCCCAGTCCAGCTGGCCTTGGTGAGCTCCCATTAGATCAGCCCCACCGTCTCAGTGGGTGGACGCACCCCTCGCGGTCCCGACTTCCTTGTTCATGTTCTCCCTCCTTCTGCTCCTCATTTATCTTGCTTTCATTCTTTTATTTGTTTGTTTATTTATTAAAGATTTCTGTCTCTTCCCCACTGCCGCCTCCCATTTCCCTCCCCCTCCCCCAATCAAGTCCCCCTCCCTCTTCAGCCCAAAGAGCCATCAGGGTTCCCTGCCCTGTGGGAAGTCCAAGGACCACCCACCTCCAACCAGGTCTAGTAAGGTTCTTGCTTTCATTCTTACTCTACAACTGGCTGTGTGCCTCCCCCGCCCCACCAGCATCTTCCTCTCCTTCTTCTCTTGTTCCTCCTGGTCTTCTTTTTCTTCTTCTATTTATTCTTTCTGCCTGCCAGCCCCACCTATCCCTTTCTTGTGCCCCACTATTGGCCAACCAGTTCCTTATCAGACCAGTCAGATGTTTTAAGCAGGCAAAGTACCAAGGATTCACAGAGTTAAACAAATGCAGCATAAAAGAATGCGGCACATCTTTGCATCATTAAACAAAGGTTCCACAGCATAAACAAATGTAACACATCTTAAAATAATATTCTACAACAACCCCTCATCAAGGAAGCTTCTCCTTGAAACAGACTAAGACTACTACAGAAAACCACAATCAAATGTGAAGTTGTGGAGCCCGTTTCCAGTGGTTATATCTATAAAACATTCCCACAGATAAGCATCGGGGAACATTGTGGGAGAGGGATGGAAAGAGTATAAGAGCCAAAGAATCTGCAAATTCTGAAAAAAATGTGAGATTGCGTCCCCTGTTATTTATGTCTAAATACCATTCTCCACTAACAGGAAGACTGTTGTTGCTTGGAGAAATGGCTGAGTCAATGATGTCACAGAGAAAATACAACATGAGCCAGGAGCAAGATATATGTTTGTTTGTTGAGGTAATTATTTTAGAAATAACACTTAAAAATTTTTATAATCCATAAAATTACATGGATCAAAAACTAAACACATAAGAAATAGGGTAGTTATACAATTCCAATGACATTCTTCTATGAAAGTTATTAGTAACAGTGAAGGGAAAATTGCAGACAACACTTTCAAAAAAGTGTCTTCAGTGAATATTATAAAAAATATGACAAGCAGCCAGGCGATGGTGGCGCACGCCTTTAATCCCAGCACTCAGGAGGCAGAGGCAGGCGGATCTCTGTGAGTTCGAGACCAGCCTGGTCTACAGAGCTAGTTCCAGGACAGACTCCAAAGCTACAGAGGAAACCCTGTCTCGAAAAACCAAAAGAAAAAATATGACAAGCAGAAGGCAACAAAATGCCCATGCCCTCCTGTCCAGGACCTGTCGATGTGTTAGCTAGGTGGCCAAAGGGATTTCAGAGATGTGATTGTGGATCTTAGGATGGGAGACGGTCCTGGTTGACCAGTGGGCATCACAGGATGCTTAATCGTGGAAGAAGAAACAGGAAGTAGAGAAGATGTGATGAAAACAGAGCTGGCAGTGGGCTATCACTAGTGCTGGACAGAAGGGTGTGCATAAGCCAAGGAAGCTTTAAATGGGAGGAAAACAGATTCTGCCTGAAGTCTCCCGAAGGAGTGTGCAGTACTGATACCTTGATTTGTGCCCACTATACTCATTTAAGATGCCTTCTGTCTACAGATGTGGGGCAAACATTAACGTAATTTTAATCACTAAATTTGTAAAAAAAAAAATTATGGCAGTGAGAGAAATGAGCACAAGGGGATACACCAAATTCTTGCACAACCTGACAGGGTACAAGGACAGATCTTAGAGAATTCTGGCAAAGGCCCAATACCTGAATATACTCAAATCGATGGGCATTTTCCAAAACAAGGTTTGTAATTTTCATGTCAAGGATGTAAGAGTCAAAGAACTCTGGCTTTATTGACGTGGACTAAAGAGGTGTAACAATTAACATCTGTGGTTCTGCACCGAAATCTTAAATAGAAGACATGCAGAATAATTAGTGACGCCTTAATGAGGTCTGAGAAATGAATAGTAATGTATCAATTAAAATTGCGTAGGAAAACATCACTGTAAGAGATGAGTACTCGTGGGAGGAGGGGAAGTCAATCAGCAGCTCGGTCTCAAATGAGTTGGGGGAAAGTTCATTATACTACACTGGCAACTCTTTTACGAGATGCTGTTGATTCTATTTTGACTTTTAAATGGAGAAATTGAGCTACATAGATTTTTCTTAAGTCTCCAATGCAATGTGGAATTAGAAACTGACTTGAACTCAATTAGTAAAGGTAGGTAACTAGTGAGAGACATTAGTAGGTAAGGACAGGCAAATCGTTGTGTAGCAGAATGGAATATCAAATACCTATTGGAAGCCTCTAGACGGGATCTGTAAGCTATTTCATGTTGTGGGGTCATCTAAAGTTGCTGTCTCTTCATCTCAAACCTTTCAACCATTTAGTTCTTCACAGCTGAGTCTAAATTGAGCTTCAGCTTCTCGTCTCATTGTGTTGCTCAAACAGGCACAAGGGAATCTTCATTCCTCTGGGTGGAGCTCACCCCATCTAGTTCTTCAGCAATAGCAGGAAATGCTGAGAGATGAGGAACAGCAAGCAAGGGAAGATGCTTAACTCTATGTTTTTCACAACACAGTCCCCACATCCCACTTTCTATTGTTCTCCCCAAATGAAAACCCCTCGGGTAGAGGATGAAGATCAAAATGTATGGGGATTGTAGAAAACCACAGAAGAAAGAACCACTGTATTTCTTTCCGAAAATGACAATGATTTTAGACCAGCTGTGTTGTTCCACACATTTTATATATTAGTAAAGGAGGGGAGGGTGTGGAGAGGAACTGGGAGGAGTAGAGGGAGAGGAAACTGTATTCATATTCTATTGTATGTGAAAGGAATCTATGTTTAACAGAAGGGGAAAGTAGTTTGCATTACGACTTTACCAGTTTGATATATAACGCGCCAGGGTTTCCACAGTATTCTCTGGACGCGGTCTGTACAATCTTTGTCTTAACATCTACTCTTTTGTTCACAGCTCATCTAAGAGCTGACAGCTCAAATAAACAAAGAGCATAGGCTCTTCATTCACTCTTCACTCGATTATTGGAGCAATTATTAGTCACCGATTTGCCATTTGCGAGAAGATATTTTTATTCCTGTGTTTAACTCTCTTGAGTGGAACGTCTTACAGGTATGCTTTTGGTTCATGGTGCTGAGTTTTGACCTTCTCTTCCTCTCTCACTGCCTCCTCCACTTTCCCCCTTTCACCATTCCCTGTTTCTGCCAAACTTTCAGGCTTTTCTAAAAAAAAAAAAAATCATTCTTTCAATTATAATAATTAAAATCTGCTTTCTCCCTGCAGATACATTTAGCCTTGAAACATGCTCCACTCTGCTTAGTTTCACCGATTCGTGTAAAAGAGCAAAGCCTCTCTCTAACACTGCTCTTGAGTGGTCTACTCTTGAGCTGTTTCATACGACTTCCTTTATGCCTGTGTCGCCTGTTTCTTACCCTAGTGCACCCTAGCTTTTAAGTTCTGTTATCTATGCATGAGATCGGAACGATCTCCATCACTTCTACTCCTATGACATAATGAGAACTCGGGCTATTTCTGAATAACACGGTTAACTGATGACTAGATTTCACTTTCTCTTGTACTATGACTCCAGTTGATGATTTCATATTTGGCTTCCAGTTATCCTGTGTATTACAATTATCACATGGTAGCTTCCATATTGCTCTGCTTCCCCTCTAGTTCACTACGGATGATATACCATCCTTGAAATGCCTAAGCTGAACTTATCTCTCAGTTCTGCCTATAAAATTCCTAGGAGAAAAATCTTAGGAACCAAGAGACAGTAGAGGAGCCCTTTAATGCATTTACAGCTTACTAAATTCCAACATGGCCTGTCTTCAATTATTGTATGAGGCTGCTTGCTCGTTTCCCAGCCACCACCCAGACTCCCAAAATAATGACATAGAAACTGTATTATTTGCAATACTGTTTGGCCAATAGCTTAAGTGTATTTCTGTCTAACTCATATCTTAAATTAACCCATCTCCATTAATATGTGTATTGCCACAAGATTGTGGTTTACCGGGTTCCTGTGTTTGTCTCAGGGGGGCTACATGACTTCTTCCTGACTCCGCCTCCTTTCTTCCAGAATTCAGTTTAGTTTTCCTTGCCTATCTATATTCAACCCTATCACAGGCTCAAGACAGTTTATTAACCAGTGGTATTCACAGCATACAGAGGGAAATCCCTCATCATTCAATGATTATTCTATCCCAAGATTTAGACTTTTTCTCACACACCAACCCCCAACAGTATTATCCTTTGACATCCATCTTGATTATTTTAATTTTATGGACTGATATATTGACTCCCCCAAAATTTCTCTCCAGCATAATCATATTATAAAAGCATTTATCTAGTGGAACATCTCCATTGATAAAATCTCTGGTTCTGAATTTCATTACACCACCCCTTCAATTTCCTCTATTTCTCCACAGTATCTCATATCCCAGCAGAATACTGAATTATAGATTATGAAGCCCCAAACTTAAGATCATAGTATTGCTTAATTTTTCTATCATGCTGTCCTCCAAGGACAGAAACTATACAAGTTGTTTTTCATCTTGGTATCTGCTCTTTCTCTTTGAAAGATACTTAGCATAAAAATCGTAAATGTTAGGTGAATAAAAGGACAATTCTGAATTACTAAACACTAGATAGTACTGACAAGTTTGTTATGTGTTCTGTGCGCGTGCACACACACACACAATTTAGACAAATAGTGATTGGATATGTATAGATCAGGGAAGGATGGGACTCAATATCTTCCTGTAAAAATGTTCTCTCTTTTCCCCTCTTCTTAAGATTATTTCAATATTTTAAGCACTGTTTAAGCAGTAGCACCTGGATGTCTACCATGTAACCTATCTTATGATCAGAATTAATCAAAGAGCATTTGGAATAGAAGCTGGCTTTCGTTGGGTGATGTAGCGTGAAGTGCGTTAGTAATTCAGGGGAAAGTAAACAGAGCCATGAGACCTGATGGAGGAAAGAATGACAGAAAATGAAAAACTGAAAGCAAAATTGTGTGTGGTGTGTGTGTGTGTGTGTGTGTGTGTGTGTGTGTGTGTGTGTAAGCGCGCATGCGTGCACGCATTTCATATCAGCTACGCTGATATATTACACACCTGGAACAATTTGAACAAAACAATCAAAATAATGTAGTAGTAAGAGACTAGAGCCTAATGTATGTAATAAATAACCATGAATTTGCACTGATATAAACAAATGAGTACATTAATAAATTAGCAAGAATAAATAAATCTTCAGTATAGACTAATTCTTAATAATAAATATAGGTTCTGCACTCTCAAGGGGGAAAGTGTAGAGTAACTTAATACTTGTTACTGATAGAAAGATGGCCCTTCTAAAAAGTGCAGGAAAGGGAAGAGGAGAAACTTTACTGAAACTCACTGGACCAAGTGAGCAAGACTTACACCCACAAGGTTTGTAAGTGAGAAGTCATGTGGAGAGGATCTCCATTTAATATGTGCTTCAACTGACCTCCGAGTCTTCCTTCCCAATATCAATCCATCTAATCATTACAAGGAGAGCCTCTGAGAAATCCCAACAAAGCAAAAGCCTACAAAACATCTTGTCAGCATTCTGGAACACAGTCGAAGTTATCAAAAACACCAAAAGTCTCAGAAATTGTCACAGCCTGAGTGGATGAGATAACTAAGTGGAGTGTGGGTCCTGGGTAGGATTCTGGAGTTGAAAGGTCACTATGTAAAAATATAAAAAATAATCTAAACACCTGGACTCTTGATATTAATTCTGTCAGCAATGATTCATTGACTATAACAAACATACCAAATTTTAAAGATGTTCAGAGTAAGTGATACCAGATGTGGGGACTGTGCTTCCTTCTTCAGTTTTCTAAAATCGCAAACTCCTCATGTACATGCATGCTCGTGTGTGTGTGTGTTTGTGTTACATACATGTGAGTGGGAAGGAATCTGTTCCTTACAGGAGCATGTGGAGGTCAGAGGAGGAGGATGGATGCCATCATCTATGGCTTCCTCCACCCCATTGCCTTGACCCAGGATCCCTCCCTGGATCAGAAGTTCACCCTTCAGGTAGGCCAGCTGGCCAGTGAGACCTCTGTGCATGAACAGTAATGCTTGCTTTCGTTTTTGTTGTTGTTTTGGGTTTTTTTGTTTTTTGTTTGTTTGTTTGTTTACCTGGATGCTGTGGATCGAAGCTCAGGTCCTCAAGCAGAGCAAGTGCCCTTACCCACTGAGCCAACCCCTGAGATCTCAAACTGTCCAAACAAATTAATTCTATTCATGTGAAAGGTGAAAGGAGAAATGTGGGGCAATATCTGTGGTTGACCTCCAAGTCTGTGTTCTGCTTTCTTCACTGAAAACCAGCTAAGAAGTCCACAGCTTTTGGTATCTAAACAACTTGAAGTCTAAAAATATTGTCGCTGGATGGTTTTCAAGTTTTCCTATAGGACAGTGAAGGCTTTCTTTCAGTTCTTCTGTATGAGCCTGGTCAATTAACTGTCAATGTAAAACCATCACAGATTTTTAAAATACTTGTGACAACCCGGACTACAGACATCAACAAGACCACGGGTGCTGCCGGGCCTTGGACCCAGATGAGGCCCTCAGTGGCAGTGAGGGCCCAAACCTCACCATGGTCAGCAGGGCCCACAGGCCTCAAAATGGCCCCAGCCTGCAGCACAAAACAGGGTCATTTGTTTGGCTCTAGTTAGAAACAGGTGTCACAGACATCACCCTGGCCCCTACAGGGCACAACTGGGTGGGGCTCTGGTAGCCACGTGCTTGGCTGGTTCACCCTGCCCTGGGGGCCAGTGTGACGTAGTAGATGCACCCCTGTCCAGTCAGGGCGTGGATTTTCATTTCTTATAAATTCATTGTAAATTCTTTCAATGAGTAGCTTCATAGCAAAAATAAAAAGGCTCAATTCTTCAAGTTAAGATAGCATTTATGCCTTACTGCAAAAATTAGAGGGAGAGACTGCTATGATCCCATCAAGCCATAAAAACCAACAAAGAATTGTGGAAATCACCAAGTATCTCGGGACTTTGGATTTAGATATTAAGAAAATCTCACAGTGATTTCCATAGATAAGAGATGTGAGGCACTGATTGACACTGAATATCATCTAAATTAACAGCATTGAATCAAGCAACAGCACTAAAAGTGGGATTAAATACAAATAAAATTTGTAATTTCTTTAAAACGTAGTATAGCATTCCTATTATTCTTTTTATATTTTTATTTTTTCAAATTTTCATACAATATATTTTGTTCATATTCTTTTCTGTCCTCCACATCCTCCCAAATCCTCCCCACTTCTGCCCACCCAACCTCATGCTCTTTCTTTCTCTCAAAAAAAAAAAAAGAAGCCAAGAGAACAAAACAAAAACCAAAAAGAGAAAAAAATACACCAAGCACTAACAAAGGGCACACAAAATACCATGGAGCCTGTTTCGTGCTGGCCCACTGAGGGTTGTGCACAAAGCCCGTGCCAGAGTGTGGTTGAGATGCCCAGTGTCGCTCCATTGAAGAGAACTGATGAATTTCCCTCTCCCAGCAGATAAGTAAGATGTATAATTGAAGGGGAAGTAGGCACAAAGTCTTAATTATACTTCTTACAGCAGTCATAAAGACAGCAATTGAGAAGCACTTTGGTTCGGATTAGCAAAGGATTAGTTTCAGCCACTGAAAAGAGGTATCAAGCACGACTCTCTCGACAGAAATGTAGAGTAAATGTTGTGAGAGTTTAAGAATGCTTCCAATATTTTCTCACTACTGGATTTTGTATTCTGACCATAATTCATTGATGGGGAAAACAAAATGAATTGGTCAATTTCTATCCATTCCAAAAGAGCCTGGATAGACTATAGTTTATCCTTTTTAGTGAAAATTACACAACAGATGGATGGCTACGCACTTCTGACACTCTGAGACATGCCTCATTACAAAATAATTCATTGCCTAATGGGCCTCATTACCCCTAGAAGCTCTCAACGAGAAAGCTTAGCTAGACTCAAAGACCAAGTTTGATCAGAAAACCCTAAATAAATCTCCCGGTGATAGAAAGTGATCTTTGTATGTTGGAAGCTCTGATTCAGACAAGTTGGTTCAGTCTTGACTAAGTGCACTGTAGAAGAGAAACTGAGAATGTATTGTATTGTCAACTATAAAAGAAGAACACCATTCTGCCCTGTCTGAGCTGTTAATAACTGTTGTGGAATACTACTTTAACTATGTAAAGGTGTATTACATCTGTTTCTGCTGCCTTTGTCAATAATGTAAAGATGTGTTACATTTGTTTGTGCTGTGTTTGTTTAATTACGTAAAGATGTGCTGCATTTGTTTCACCTTGTTTGCCTAAGGCACCTGAGGGAGAAGGATAGGTGGGGCTGGCAGGCTGAGAGAATAAGCAGGAGGGGAGGAAGAGAGAAAAAGAGGAGGAGCAGGAGACGAGAATGAGAGAGAAAGAGAGGGCCAGAAGCCAGGCCGCTCCCAGTCAGTCAGCCATGGTGACAACAGGAAAGTTAAACAATATAGTAAGACAGACAGAAAGAAAGAAAGAAAGAAAGAAAGAAAGAAAGAAAGAAAGAAAGAAAGAAAGAAAGGAAGGAAGAAAGGAAGGAAGGAAGAGATACACAGAGAGAGACAGAGAGACAGAGAGGTAAAAAGCCCCAAGGCAAAACATAGATAAAGAGATACAGATTAAAATAAGCACTAAGATAAAGCCAAGCATTCATAACTAATAATAAGTCTCTATGTCCTGATGTGGGAGTGTCATATATCAATCTGTTGATTTCATTGGCTAAGCAATAAATAAACTGCTTGGTCCGATTGGTTAGAACATAGGTGGGTGGAGTAAACAGAAGAAAATGCTGAGAGGAAGAGGAAGTGAGGTCAGAAAGCATGCAGCTCCGCTCAGAGCCAGACGCCTCAGAGAGAGACACCATGCTTCTGTCTAGCGGGCAGATGGGATAGCTCTGCTCTCTGAGGCAGAGGGATGAAGCTCCAACCCAAGATGGATGTAGGCTAGAATCTTCCCAGTAAGAGCACCTTGGGGTGCTTACTCACATTATTTGAAATGGGTTAGTCCAGGTGCAAGAGTTAGCCTAGAAGAGTCATGAGAGAAATGGGCCAAGCAGTGCTTAAAAGAATACAGTGTCCGTGTAATTATTTCGGGTAAAGCTAGCCGTGCAAGCGGCCGGGGTGTTGGGGACGCAGCCCCGCCGCTGCTATTTCAACAATGTCCTGATTTGGGAGCTGGTTGGTGGCTCAAAGAGAAAGCCTATTACAAACGGCTCTTCATTCTTCTGCCTAGATATTCTCATAGTTTATGTCTACTAATTATGAGCATATAGACTTCAGGTTAACTTTGTGAGCCCTTGACGTTTAGAGACATAATAGACATAGGTATTACTAGTATGTTCCAAGTATTCATTTTCTGCGCATACTATGGCTTTTGCAGGGGCTTGTGTCAATTATGATCAAAACATATGAAATAATTTTAAGCCTATCAGACATTTACCACATCCCTGTAAGAGGACTCAAAGCCAATGAATTATGGCTATGACCACTCTGATCTGGTCTCTTCAACCACGGAAAGGTGAGCTCAGAGGCATCACTATAGTCTGGGATACTCTATATATTGCTTCTCTTCTAAAAACACCAGTAATTCTCAGGTACACATTTCTTCCAGCATCCACTTCTATGATATAATGTTGAAAACTAGAACTCCAATACTGAGTAAAATTCCATGCAAAAATGTTGCATATAGGAGGTGATAGATATGCCATTTACCCTGACATAATTATTACATTATTGCACATCACAGTGTACTCCATAAATTTGTATAATTACTATGTAGCTATTCCATGTGACTATTTCCAGTTCCACTTATGACAAAGATCATGTGGTCATTGTCTTTCTGTGCCTTATTTCACTTAACACAATGATTTCCAGTTCCATCTATATTGTCACAATTTTTACTTTGCTCTATGGATATTTGGGTGGTTTCTATTTCTTGGCTATCATGTACAGTGGTACAATAAATATGAAGCAACAATGTCCCTCTGACGTGCTTATTTCTTTCCCTTTGTATACATGTAGTAGGACTGCTTGGTCTCTTCTGTTCTCATAACGCATAACCTAATTTATACTCCTATCTGTAGGCAGAAGTTTCTGTCCCACCCGGTCCCACAGCTGTTCAGCCCCAAAGAAACACGCAGCGGCCTACTTTAATTATAAACTGGTTGGCATATTAGCTTAGCCTTCTTATTAACTAACTCTTTCATCTTAAATTAACCCATAATTATTGTCTGTGTTAGCCACATGGCTTGATTCCTTTTATCAGTGAGGCATTCTCATCTTGCTTCCTCTGTATCTGGATGAAGACTGCAAACTGAGCCTTTCCTCTTCCCAGAATTCCCCTATTCTGGTCATCCTGACTATACTTCCTACCTGGTCACTGGCCAAGCAGCATTTTATTAAACCAATACAAATTGACACATCTTTACAGGATACAAGACCATTGTCCCACAGTACCTATCAACAATGTGCAAGAATAAAAAAATACAATTCTGAAATTCTTTACTTTATCAAAATGTCCTCATGGTAAAAAGGCAGGAACACATTGCAGGAGTTAGTCATTTGAGAGTGTTCTATGTACTGTCACCACTTCCAACGACATAGTTGTTCATAGCATTGTATTTGGAGCACTGTTGTATTAATAGATATGTTTCAGTTGGTTAGCAGTGGTAAGGTGGAATGAGTTTCTTCTCAGAAGAGAGTCAAAAAATTAATCAAGATTAAAAATGTTCTTAATAAAGAACGATATCACCACATACGGTTCTTTGGCAAGGGAAAAAGACTGAAGCATCATGTAAAAAGAGGGTATGGAAAATGACCAACAGCTAGTAGTGGTGTACTAGAGAAAGGAACTTCCCCTCCTCTCAGACAGTGCCTGTGAGTCTTCTATCTTTCCACACCAGGTTGAACAGATGTCCCATTGAAACTCTGCATTTCTAATCCTGTTAGTAGAAATTTCATTCAATTAAATATCTATATATTACTTGTCTTCACTAGCCCTACCTACTTAAGATGAAGTATAACAAAAGTATTATGTGTTGAAGTTTAATTTAACATGGTTATATTTAGTACTATGTAGACACTCAGAAATTTTCACAGAAATATTTAAAAACAGGTTGAGGGTTGGGGAGATGGCTTAGTTGGTAAGGTGTTTGCCCATAAGTAAGAAGATATGAATTTTATTGTCACTATTATGTAAAAAAAAAAAACCAGGGAGTTAAGGCAGGGAACCTAATATCTTTGTGCGAGGAAAGCAGAAACAGGAAGAACTTTGAACTCACTGGCAAGCCAGTCTGGTCAAATTGGTGAGTGCAAGTTCAGTGAAGGAGTCTGTCTCAAAAACAGAGAATGACTGAGGACCACATTTGACCTTTGGCCTTCACAAGCACCCACCTGCAGCACATTTCACATGTGCTCGTGCACATGCGTGTACACATCAAACATGACAATTCTCTTGACCTATAATTGATGTGGTGTGTAAAGACAAAGGATCTCTAACACCTCAGAGAACTTGATATTGACAGACTAAGCAAAAGCAATGGACATGGGACAACTTTCCTAATATTTGCAGTTTGGTTTATTGTGAATGTAAGTGATTTAATTCATATATTATCATCTCTTATTGCTAGTTATGAGAAAGTTCACCGACAGTTGTTAGGCATATAGCAAACTAACATCGTAACCACAAGATTTTACATGGTGTGAGGTAGATATGCCACAATGTGAGCTGTTCCCCTAGAAAACAGATCACATGAAAGCAGAACTTTTGTCTCTCTTGATCAGAACCATAGTCTCTATGTCTAAAATAGTGCTCAAAGCAGAGCGCTGAATAAAATGAATAAACGGATCACAAAGGTGTGAACTCCTGAGTGGTGAAGGAGTTTCTCTCTTCTGCTGCACATTCAGTGAAGGAAACTTGATGCACACCGACTGAAAGAAATGAGCAGCAATCTACAACTCGTCTTTAAATGCTAGAAAGGTTCCCATATCTGAATTCAAAGCATAATTCCTTCTGGTAAGCTTTATCATTGAGTCTGGATCTGAGTTCTTGTCTGTGATCTGCTGTATCATATCCTTAGCAATTCAAGTCCCCAAATTTCCATCTACTGGTGAAGCTACTACTCTAAAAAAAAATCTTGCTGAGCAATAGAGACACCTGCTGGTTGAATGATAGGCCTTAAGGTGTCGCCTCTACATCCACAAGAACTGAGCAGTGGACTTCAGAGTAACAGCAAATGTGACATAGTGTTCAAACTGACCACCTTGTGTTTGAAGAATAATAAATGCCAGCATTTGTTCCTTTCTTAATTGCCCATAAAGTGATATCTGAGAAAAGGCTGTGCTCCTGCAGACAGAAGCCACTGCAAAACATGTTCCGCTTCCAATTCTTTTGGTTAAAGTAAATCGATTATGTTTGATATTAACAAACATTTAAGAATCTACTAATCAGAGAGGCTGTGCCATATGCTGGAAACCTAAATCTCTGACATGGTAAAGGTGGGTTACAGATGATCGTCTTGGCCCTGTTTGGGCATGTGCTCAGCTCCAGTCTTAGAGAGGAATACTGTTCAAACTTCTTAAAAAGAAGGAATCCAATAATATGAATAAATTTTGAAGATATGATGCAAAATGAAATGTCAGTCACAGAAAAAGAACACATTATTCTACGTAAATGAGGTATCTAAAATATTCAAATTTGTAAAACCAAAGATTCATGAAATCAAAAAGCAGACTGGTGGTTACCAGGGACCGAGGGGAGGAGGAAGTGGGAAATACTTATTCATGGGCAGAAAGTCTCCAGATAGATGATGAATCTCCAGACACTTTCTGGACAGTGTTGCACACAAATAATGTGTGTGCTCGCATGTGCGAGTGTGTGTGTGTGTGTGTATGTGTGTGTGTGTGAATTATAGTGCTTCACACACTTAAAATTTAGTAAAGGAAATAAACTTTTAAAAAGTTAGTTAGCAGAGCCGGCAGTGGTGGTGCATGTCTTTAATCCCAGCACTCGGGAGGCAAAGGCGGGTGGATCTCTGTAAGTTCGAGGCCAGCCTGGTCTACAAGAGCTAATTCTAAGACAGGCTCCAAAGCTACAGAGAAACCCTGTCTCCAAAACAAAACAAAACAAAAACTAAACCAAAAAAATAAAGAAAAAAAAAACAAAAGTTAGTTAACAGGACTGGGAAGATGGCTCAGCAGTTAAGACCTCTGCTCTTCCAGAGGTCGAAAGTTCAATTCCCAGCAACTACGAGGTGGTTCACAACCATTTCTAGTGGAATCTGATGCCCTCTTCTGGCACAAAGGTGTACATGCAGATAGAGCACTCATACATAAATCTTTTAGAAAAGTCAATTAACATCTGAACATGACATGGTCTACCATTTGCCTGAGCTATGTTCTTACTATTTTATGCTATATAGGACAGTCACTCCCTACGAATAAGTTCTTTATTGCACTAGTCTGGACAAACACCTCCCGCCATCCAGACCACGCTGTTTGTGCTCACTTTTAAAAGCTCTGCTTAAATACTTTCTCAGTAATGCCTGCTGTGAGTTCTCCGTGTAAAGGCCACTTTCATAGCATCCCTGCTCTGATCCTTACTGGACAGAAGTGTGTGAAACCTTAGACCTCCATTCCCCTGAGAGCAACTGGAATGTTCTTCTGCCAATTTTCCAATCAGTCTCAGCAATGAAAAAGAACCAAAAGGTACAGAGAGGAGATGTCCAGGTTGAAGGATTAAGCAGTGGAGAAATGAGGCACAGACAGAAAGTGGACTTTGAGGAAAAGGGTTTAGAGCTGGAACTGCAGGCCAGAGGAAAGCCTCAGGAAGAAATGAGATAAGGTTGAACCAGGAGTGAGGTGGAGACTGAAGAGAACAGGTCACTCATTCATCCACTAGACTTAGGGTCCCTATCCACTCTCCCAAATTTTTAGAAAACCAACGGTTATATTAACAGCATCCATACAGTAGGGAAAGACAAATTACATGGTATTTTTCTTTTACTTTGAAAAAATGTCTTTTTTTCTGTAGCATACCAGCTACTTCCATGAAACAGAATCAACACCTTAGATTTCAAATCCTTTTATATTAATACATTAACTTTTCAAAAGAGGAAATTAATTTTAGCTGAACATGGGGATGCACGCCTGTAACACTAGCATTTAGGAGGCTGGGGCAAGAGGATTATTAGCTTAAGTGCAGCCTGGGCTCAGCAAAAGACCCTGACTCAGATAAGGAAGGGCTGGGGCAGATAATGAAGGAAAGGGGAAATAAGGGGGGAAGGAGGAAATTTCATTAATATGACTCTATGATGCTGTTCATGAGTCTGATAAAAACATGGAGCCTAACAGAAGAAATCAAAATAGCACATACAGCAAATACCATTAACGTGGTGTAGATGTTTTTCTGCCATAACTTCTGTTAGAGATGATATTTCTCATGTTTATTTTTCTTCAAGATGTTTAAATCCCAATTATTTAAATTTTCATGCATAATCTGAGAACACACTAAGAAGAGAAGTAGGTGTAACTACAGACAGATATTCTGGGATTCAAGTCGCATTCTAGACAATCTTTATAATAATTATTCAGGTTAAGGGTGTAGAGGTGTTACTGTGATACTAGATTTCCATTTTTAAATATCAATATTATGACTTTTTTTGTTTTTTCATGCTTCCTTAAAACTCCCAATGCAAGGTAGTTGGTAAAAGCAGGAATTTGTCTTCCCAACAGCAGGTGATAGAAATACCAATCTTCTCTCATCTTTCTGTCTTCCATATTCTTTATCTACTTCATCTGAGAGTAAAGAATAAGACCCCTAATAAGAGGTCTAAACGTCCCTCATTTTACAACCAGATATAGGTTTCAGTTTCTTAACACTTTCTACATTCACCACAAAGTTGAGCAGGAAGTACAGAGAATTCCTGCATACCTCACGGCTTCACAGACGCACGCGCGCGCGCACACACACAGAGTGAGCATTTGCCATAAAGGATGAACCTACACTGACACACTATTAACAAAGAAAGTACATGGTTTATGTTAGAGTTCATTTGGAGTATTGTATTTATCAGACTCGGGGGTTCGCTACAACTGTAAAGGCATGTTTCTATTTCAGTACTACAGAGTCTTTGCCGCTGTAGGAACCCCTGAACTCTATTCATTTTCCCACCCCTGGTAACACTAATCTTACTGTCTCCAAAACCTTGCCCTTTACAGACTATCACTGTGGTGGATGAATGAGAGTGGTCCCCGTAGGTTCTTATATTTGAATGCCTGCTCTCCACTTGGTGAACTATTTGAGAGTGGTCCCTATAGGTTCTTGTATTTGAATGCCTGCTCTCCACTTGGTGAACGATTTGAGAAGGGTTAGGTGTGGCCTTGTTGGAGATGGTAAGTCACTGGGGGCAGGCTTCAAGTTTCAAAAGCCCAAAACATAATTTGCCTTCTGCCTTCAACTTGTAGATGAGGATGTAAGTTCTCAGCTACTGCTCCAGTGTCATGCCCGCCTGTCTGCCTGCTGCCGTGCTCCCTTCCCTGATAACTATGGACACATCCTTTAAAACTGTCAGCAAGCCTCCAATCAAATTCTCTTGTTTTATAAGTTGCCTTGGTTATGGTGTCTCTTCACAGCAATAGAAAAGCAAGACAATCACAATGGCATAGTCTCACCATGCATACTGTAGGTGGTTTTCTTCATCAAGACAATCACAATGGCATAGTCTTACCACGCATACTGTAGGTGGTTTTCTTCATCAAGACAATCACAATGGCATAGTCTTACCACGCATACTGTAGGTGGTTTTCTTCATCAAGACAATCACAATGGCATAGTCTTACCACGCATACTGTAGGTGGTTTTCTTCATGTAATAATATGTGTCTTGATTCTTCCCTTCTTTACACCAAATACAATCCCATTGTATGAGTTCACACAGTAGTGGTGCACACCTTTAATCCCAACACTTGAGAGGCAGAGGATTTGAGTGAAGGAGGAAGGTCATTGGCTAATAAAGAAACTGGCTTGGCCCATTTTATTGGTTAGAACATAGGTGGGTGGAGTAAACAGAATAGTATGCTGGCAGGAAGAGGAAATGAGCTCAGACTTCACGCAGTTCCTCTCAGAGCCAGACGCCTCAGAGAGAGACGCCATGCTCCTGTCTAGCGGGCAGACGGGATAGCTCTGCTCTCTGAGGTACTCTCAATGAAGCTCCAACCCATGATGGACGTAGGCTAGAATCTTCCCGGTAAGCGCACCTTGGGGTGCTTACTCACATTATTAGAAATGGGTTAGTCCAGGTGCAAGAGTTAGCCTAGAAGAGGCTGGGTAGAAATGGGCCAAGCAGTGCTTAAAAGAATACAGTGTCCGTGTAATTATTTCGGGTAAAGCTAGCCATGTGGGCGGCCGGGGTGCTGGGAACGCAGCCCCGTGGCTCTTATTACAACATTTGAGTTCAGTCTGGTCTACAAAACAAGTTACAGTACAGCCAGAGCTATATAAAAACAAAACAAAAACAACAAAAATTCCATTTAAGGATGTGCCTCTTTGTTTAGTCATTCACCTCAGCAGTTCTCAACCTGTGAGTCATGACCCTTTTTTTGGAGGGGGGTCACATATCAGATATTCTACATACCAAATGCTTCATGATTAGTTATGAAGTAGCAAAGAAATAGTTTTATGTGGGTCAGCACAACATGAAGAATTGTATTAACGGGCCGTATCCTTAGGAAGGCTGAGAATCACTTCTGGTTTACCTGCTGAAACAAATTTTGGTGGCATTCTGTTTGTCAACTGTGAATACGGCTGCTGTAAATATAGTGTCCAGGCTTTGTGTGAAGTTAAGTTTACTGCTTATTTGGGCAACTGAACAAGGAAAGATTGCCTTTATCATATGAGGAAAATGTTATTTTGTATAAAATAAGACAAAGTGCTAACCTGTCTTCCAAGAGGCTATAGCCCCAGCAGAGAACGAGCATTGTTTCTCCGCAGCCCTGATGGTAGTCAGCATTGTGGCTTTGCTCGGGGCCGTTCTAACAGCTGTATGGTGGTTATCCCACTACTTCTATATTCCCTTTAATTCTGAGAAATGGGTAAGCAAATAATGCTTACTACTGGTAAAAACTACATACATTTAGCTAAAAACCTAAGGACATATAACATTTTTCTAATTAAATGCCAATTGCCAGTGTGCTTTATTAGAGGAAATTTTGGTAACCTTATTAGTTACCTGAAACTCATTGTTACCAGTTTCCACAAAGTCCTCGGATATGAGAATATAAGTGAAAGCCAGGATTTTTCTTCTAGTTATGATAATTTCATATTGAAACAAGATCCAAACTAGTATTATCAATAAAAACCTGGAGTCAGACATTGGGGCAAAAGCTGAAAGATCAGAGAAGCAAAGAATGACCAAAGTCACTTCTTACCTCTCTGCAACCTCAGACCAAGAAGGGGCCGAGATCCTGTCTATGCCCCGCCTAATCACTTCCCCTCTCCTGTCTGTACAGACCTCCAGACCTAGCAGCTAGCTCTATCCTCTGATCTCCAAGCAAGTTTTATTGTCAAAACACAAAATGCCACACGACATCATATAGCATATAACATCATATAGTATATTTTTACATATCTTGTCATATTTCTTGTCCCCCTTCTTTCTTGATCCTCTACTTTTTTAACCAACCCAATGTCGTGTTCATTCTTTCTCTTAAAAAGAAAAACACTCTCAAAAGAAAGGTATAGTCCAAATTGTTGGCCATCTACTCCTGTGGACCAGGCCTGTCTTAGAGTATGGCTGACACATCCAATTTCACTCCACTGAAAAACCTGAATTTCCCTTCCCCAAGAGCTGTCATTTGCAAACAGCGTGGGACTTTGTGTCCATGTCCCCTCCTTCTTGCTTAGACTTGAAAGACCAACTTTAAATTTTCTATCAACATCTTGAGATGGGGTCCATATAGCCTATGCTACCTCAGATTCCAAAGCCTTCTGCTACAGCATCTTCACTGCTGAAATTACTGTCCAGCTTGGGGCGCTTTAAACACAGCAAAAAAAAAAGGAACTTCTCTGGTGTTCTCATCAGAGTCTGCACTTTTTGCAGCAGACGGAGGTTAGGACAGAGAACCACAAATGGTCAGCGTGCAGAGTTAAGTGACTGTGGAGTGCCCATCCCCGAATGGGACATTTATAGTGGAATCCCTAAACCAAGGCCAAGGGAGTACCACTGAAGATGGGGGCAGAGGAACTGAAAGAGCCGGGCAATGGGGAGACTGGTGAAACACCCATCACCCAGAAGCGCACCACCGCTCCAGTCAACATTCCAGCATGGGTGGGATAAAGGCTTCCATCCCCAGCTAAGGGACCACTGGCAACCAAAGGTGCTGAGGGAAAGTCAGTTTCCTTCCTAAAAAGACCTGAATGGTTTCCCACGTTCAAGAGCTCAGATCTACACACAAGGACATTTGAGCTACACAAATACTCACGAATACACAAACACTTAATAGAATAACAGGACATGAATGTGATTTGAGCGGGGGATGTCAGGGGGAACAAGAGAGGTGTTGGGAGTGGGCAGGGAAGAGTGAATACGATCAAAAATGCATTTGATCACGTATGAAAATCTCAAAACCAAAGATGCAACTCCCTTAAGGAATCCGATTCCAAAAGATTTGCATGGGTGTCACAGGGCTTTAATCCCGGCACACGGGAGGCAGACAGATCTCTTTGAGTTCGAGGCCAGCCTGGGCTGCACAAGAGAGTACCTGGACAGGCTCCAAAGCTACACAGAAAAATACTGTCTCGAAAAACAAAACAAACAAATAATATTTTTTTAAAGGCACAGCGAGAGGGTTTCTGTTTTGTTCATTTCTAAGGCTCCAGATTACAGGGCTGCAGCCAGCGTAGAGCACCAGCACGGAACTTGAAATGCATCCAGAACCTTCGTTTCCTAAAAAGCGAGATCACAGTCAACGGAGACCACCTTTCCCCAAGAATTAAAGCACCCGCCCAGACTCCAAGGAGCAGAGACGACACTGCTCGCGTCTGCACCCCCAGGACCTCTCAAGCAGGCCCACAGCGCTCCCTCCTCTCCGCTTCGGAGCTCCGGAAGGGGCCAGAGGCAGATGGAGCAGAGACCTGCGCCTGGCTTTGCGGCGTCGGCAACAGCTTGACGGCGAGAGCCGCACAAACGCTCGCTAAGGGAATGGCGACCGAGCCCTAGCCGCGCGGCGCCGAGGCCGGAAGTGACGTCGCGGGTGGCGCGCGGGGCCGCCCCACGGGAGAGGCGGGCAGAAGGGGGGGGTTGCTGGGAGGCGGGGGGGGCGGGGCGCGGCCGCGGCTCCGTTTCCGGTGGCTGCTTGCGCTCGCTCACCCCAGCTGCAGCCACTCTCTCCCGTGGCTGCTTCCTCCATCCTGGTATTTTTTGGAGCCTCCATCCTGGTTCTTCCAAAGTGCCCGGACCCAAAACAGGAAGTAAGTGCGATGGAACCTACAGGTCCGGGCCTCTGGCGCAGCCGCTCCGCCCAGTGAGACCGGGCCGGCCCCTTCGCAGGCCTTGGCTGCCGCCGGCCGGGCGCCGCGGGCGGGGTCGGAGCTCGGCCTTCGCCCAATGGCCCCGGCGGCACGCCGCGCCCGCCACCTCCTTCGCCGGCCCGTGCGGGCGCTGGCGGTCGGGACCGCCGGGCAGGCGCCCGGGCGCCGCGGCGAGCCGGCGGCGGCGGAAAATGGCGGCGGGCTAGAGGAACCAAATGGCGCCGGGACCCCTGGGGGTGGGCCCGAGCCGCAGCGGACGGCGCCGGACGCCCGCGGGAGTCGGCGTGTGAGGCAGCGGAGCTTCAAGCCTGGCTCAGCTGGGTCCGCCGTCGGGGAGGCCCCCTGGGCGGCCTGGGCGTGGGTGGGGTTGGCAGTGGGGGCGGGGTCGCCCGAGCCCACTCGTGGCCCTGGGGCTCGGTTAGCCCGTGTGGCTCTCGCCAGTTGTAGGGCTCGACTGTAATCCGCGAGGGAGTCGTGGGTACTGGCCGGACCTTCTCTGTAAAGACCGCGGGACGTGGCCTAGGGTACGGGGGGAACCCTACTTAGCCCAGCCGAGAAGTCATTGACCAGATCGTGCCGAGCAAGCCTTAGGGGTAAAGCCTGTTTGGTCCTCTAGGAAGAACTTTGTGTGTGTGTTTGTGTGTCCTCTAGGAAGAACTTTTGTGTGTGTGTGTGTGTGTGTGTGTGTGTGTGTGTGTATTTTGATCATCTTCTCGGGAACCTTATAGCTTAACTCCGAGAGAAGTGGTCCAGTGCCATCCTATGCTGTTGAATGATACAGCATATGTTTTCTTAGTAAAAGACTCAGTGTAGCTAAGGAAAGGGTGAGAAATACACTTCTCCCTTTCCAAGGCTGAATTTTCGCGATTGCTTTTGTCAGATCTTCTACCCCTTTCTGACAGCAAGACTTCCATTTGAGACTTTATAGAAAGAAAAAAGCATTTCAGTACAGCTTGAAATATTTCATGTCTTAAGACAGATACAGTGCAATTTGAGACTTTTATTAGAACTGTTTTTATTTTGTAATTAACTTGTGCCTTTAAGACTGCAACTCAAGCAAGAAGAACCTTTGATTATGTTGAAAGTTTTATAAATATAAAGTCCATTTTCTTTTTCTTGTACTTAAGATTTCTTTAAGCTAGTTTCAAATGACTACTGTTGTAACATTTAAAACTGAACTATAACAAAACAAAGTCTGATTTTACTGTGATAAACTAGTGATAAAATTATGTATATTTGGCTAAGATTAGAAAAAATTTTAATTGCACTTAAAAAAATTTTACACTTAAGTTGGTGAGAGGCTAACAGTGCCACTCCACCCCAGTCAGGAGTTACATATAACAGTTTAGTCCTATATGGAAAAAATTGTTATGGTTAGGAGGGTCTTTATGATGATTTTATCCCATTACTTTACCTCTTTCCCCAGATGTTTCTGTGTACCACCAAACAAGCTAATGTTCATTATTTTACTTGATAGGCTTGTCACAAACTATTGGGGGAATTATCTAGAAATTCTACTACCTGTTCTGAATCTGTTTTGTTGATTGCCATTGAGATAAATAGTAGATCCACCTGCTGCTTTTAGAAAAAAATGTTACTTTTTTCCCCTTTGTCTTCAGCATTTATTCAGAAAGTTCTGAGCCTTGCATGCTTCTTAAGAATTTAAATCTGTATCTTTAGCAGTTTAGAGACTACATACAGCATTAACCTTTTTCTCTGAGTATTCAGGTTTTATTTTTAAATGAGGATATCAAAGTTTTGGACTTACAGTTTGAGCCTGACCGTAAAATGTGTCAGGAAAATAGTTCCTAATGTCCTCCTGTGTTTCCTTTTTTAAAGTTGTGCTTGCCTGTGCCATTCTGTTTCTGTCCCTAACAAAGGACTTTGCTCTGTGTTTATTAAAGAGCACAGAAAATGTGGTATAAGGGAAAGAATGAAAGATACCTTTTTATAGAAACAGTTTCACAAGGGAAGAAGTTGCTTTACTGACCCAGAATAACAAAACCAAACTTTGTTATCAAACTATATCTACGTTTAGCATCTAACATTTATGGTGACTATTTTTGTTTAGAGTTAGTTTTGACCTGTTGATTGTTTTCATCAGATGATTATCACAGCATACACACATTTTTCTGGGTCGGGGGCATGGACAAGTGCATAATTTAAGATTAAAGTTATGCATTTAGTTTAGGTTGTAAAAGCTAATCACATGGTTAATCCAAGGCTTCATAAAGTTGGTTACTTTGTTCTCATAAAGGCAGGAGTAAGCAGACTGAGCACACAGTAGGACAACAGACTAAGTACATAGTCTTAAATGATCTCAGGGCATGTTATTAGCTTGGCATCAAGGTCTGGCAGAAGTTTAGTCTCTTCAGAGACTGGATATTTTCAGAAAGCTCCACAGATTTTGTCTTAGTCTTTTGATGCAGTGACTTAAATTAACATCTCTGAGGATACATACTTAACAAAAAACAAACATCCCTAAGTATGTATATCTTGACTGTAGATATTAGACTAAGGATAGAGCCTGATGCTTTTGAAAGTATTAGAGAACTGGGTGACTTACTTGAAGCTTTTATCTGTGTTGCAAACACATCAAAGCTTTAGATAAGCATTGGTGTTGGGGAAGTGGTGTCCCACCTTAGCCCACAGATCAGCATCTACTCCACATAACTGAACTTCACATAGAGCCTTTGTAGAGGCCGTCTGCTTAGTACTGCCTTCCTCAGTCTGGGTTCTCATTTTACTGTGATTACATTCTCTCTGCCATAGGTGTTAGAGCATTCTCTGCTCGAAAAGACTGGGAATTCATAAACATAAATGCTATGCAGTTTAGCAAAGGTAGTTTGTAACTAAGCCAAATGCTTACTGAAGCCCAGAGGCACGTGAAGTTGTTGTCCTGTCTCCATTTATCTTAATGGTGATTTTTGTTTTGTGAAGAGAATTCTTGTAATAAAAATTAAAATCACAAGGTTTGTTTGCTTTGATACCAAAGGTAAATTGGTTCAGTTTCAATAAAAGGAACCCATTGTATCTGCATTTTTCAAGTTTATGGGGAGGTAGCCCAGTCCATGATTATCCAGAAAGAAGCTGTCAAGAAGAAGCGTATTGGAAGGGCCTGTGTAAACTTCTACATCATATTTATTAAAGGATCGTTTTGGCTGTGTATTCAGTCAGGCCACTCCTTCCAGCCTTAGTGTCTAGAGCTACTGTTCCCTCACTGTAAGGTTTTGTGCAGAGGAAATGTATATTAGATCTATTCGCTGCCTGATGTGTTTTAGTATTTGTTAAGAAAATGTGATTTTTCAATAAACTAAAGAACTTGGTGATAATTTGTATTTAAAAATCAGATGGTGGGGGGCTGGAGAGATGGCTCAGAGGTTAAGAGCATTGCCTGCTCTTCCAAAGGTCCTGAGTTCAATTCCCAGCAACCACATGGTGGCTCACAACCATCTGTAATGGGGTCTGGTGGCCTCTTCTGGCCTGCAGGCATATACACAGACAGAATATTGTATACATAATAAATAAATTTAAAAAAAAATCAGATGGTGTATTACAAAAAATGGTGTTTTGAAAGGATACTATCTTACAATGTAACCAAACACATAAGCTCTTAGATCAGATAGGCAGTACAGTTTTATTGCCAGGTATGAAATCTTGACCCTCCAGATGATCTGTATTACCATATAATTCAATTACAGCATCATTGATAATTGAAGCATTACATTAAACTCCATTAACAAATTTACTGATACTTTATGATGTGTAGTATTTGTTTACTATGTTTTTGTTGATTTGTTTTTCAAAACTGTTTCTGTATAACCATCCTGACTGTCCTGGAACTCGCTGTGTAGATTAGGCTGATTCCAACCTCACAGAGATCACCTGCCTCTGCTTCCAGAGTACTAGGATTAAAGACATACACCACCACCATCTGGCTGTTTACCATTGTTTAGTGAAGCCATTAATCATGTACCTTAATTTAATACTTTTTATCTTAATCTACTTTACAAACTTTCCCATGAAGTTACAAAAGTGTTACCAGGGGTTCAGAGCTGTTACTGCTAGCAGGGGATCTTTTGCTCTGCCTGGATATGAGTTCTGGGTAGGCAAGGAGACTCTTCCATTGCCAGCAATGCTGGTCCTGGAGTAACCAAGACCTAGGGTCTGGACTGACAAACCACATGTATAACAGTTATGAGCCCCGAACAATATAGTTCTATTGCTCCAGGCTTTTATTTTAACACAAGACTGAAGCTCTACTAGGCCATCAGGTTAGAAGTTCATTGCTCCTGGCATTAACTATCAGTGGCCCCAGAACACAGCAGCTTTTGTAATCTGTAGGTTTGGGCAGTCTTAAATGGCTCTTAATAGTAGAGCTCGCTTACAGATTTTGGGTGCTGAGACCCTTGACTAGAGCAAAGATGAATGAGATCTTCATCCTGATGACAGTGACTAGTGTTGACAGTTCTCAATGCCCAGAAAGTTTGAGACCCTTGGCAGCTTCCTGGGACTCTCCTCATGTCTTCATGGCCCTTGGTGGCTCTCATCTCTGCTCCCTGTTATTTCTGCCATTAACTCTGGAACCCTTCAGGTCTCCTTTCTTCTGACTGTCACTGCCTCCACTTGTGCCTGGACTTTTCCCTTTTTTGTGTGTAACCAACTGAGCTTGTCCTAATTAACATAAAAAGTAAGAGAAGGACACTGGAGAAGCATTTTATTGGACCTAATGATGCATACAGGTGGTAGCAAAGGAGCACATCTCCCAGCAGCCCATGCAAACACAGAAATGTCTGTGTTAGGCAGGGCAAAGCCTCTTATACAAATGACGAACTCTGCTGATAGCCAGCACAGCCCTTTAGCTGGACCACCAGGGGAGGTGCTCCCCTTGTGGCCTGGATAGGAACAGCTGTGGGGACACGGGGAGTTCATCAAAGCTTGTGATGGCCAAAAGTTTGGAGGTTGTACTTCAGCAAGCAGGTTGGTTTCTGAAAGCACCTATCTGTTGAATGTTGAAAGCGGTTGGTGCCATACCTCATTTAGCTGGATATGTGGTTGGCAGTCCTTTGCTCAGAGTAATGGGGGCACTAGAAGACGGGTCTAACATTTGTCTAATTGGAGAATCAAATTGTTCCAACTGCCTACATCTTGAGTTAGTTGAAGGAAAAATAACCATTGAAAAGGATGCTTACAGTGTACATTTACCCTTACAATTAATGGTGTTTCACAATGCTTAACTCTTAACCCTATGCCCCAAAGTGAGGTGGTGCCATCTGATTTGCTTCAGAACCGTTTCCAAAGCATTCTTCAAGTGCAGAGTGTTCCCAGCTGGGACAGTCAGTACTCCTGAAGATGTTCCTCCTGTGATAGTTTGGTGAAGGAGGTGGCTACTTTTTGCCCTTATCTAAAGAGTCGGCCTGAAGCTAAAGTGAAGAGTTTAGGATTGATTGCTTGGAAGAAATTGTAGTACACAGATATTGGGGTTCAAGCTGAAGATCAGAAAAGCAAAATAGCCGTTGAGATTTCTTACCTCTACCAAGGCTCAGACAATGGGGGCGATCCTGCAGTGCTCTCCACCAACCTCAGACTCACACTCTGCTGAGTTCCTGTCTCTTCCCATTTATATTCTTCTCTGCCCAGCTATATAGCTCCTGTCTCCACCTCCCTAGTGCTGGGTGCACCTTTCTGTGAGCTCTGTTCCTGTTTCAGACAGATTAAATCTTGTATAACCCAGGGTGGCTTTGAACTCACAGAGATCTACCTGCCTTTGTCTTCTAAGTCCAAGGATTAAAGGTGTTTGGCACCATTCCCTGGCCTGTATGGCTCACTAGTATGGCTACTTTGCCCTCGATCTTCTATTTATTAAAACACAATATACCACTGTAAGAAATCTCAAGACAGCCTAGTATAGACTGTTCTGGATACTGGTGGTAACTATAATGAAGATATATAATGAGAAGGAGCTAGATGAGCAAGGAAAAATACTTGAGAAAAAGGACACCAAGACGTGGAATGGAGCTAAATCCTCTGTTTGAGGAGATGAAGAGATGTTATAAAGGGAATGGTGACCTCAAGGCAAGATCTCAGCCCAGCTTAGTTCCAATTTGTGAAAAGGGACTGAAGAAAAGCTTGGGAGCTAATCCCAATTCTGGGAAGGCAGAGAGTTTGAGGTCTCCTTTGTCTACAGAGCAAGTTTCAGGACAAGCAAGCTTAGGTGGTGAAAGACAGCTGGTGAAGATGTGATTGAACAAGCATGCCATGTTCCAACCCCAGCCAGCAGCACAACTTGACAGCTTCAGCCACTTGCTTCTGATTTTAGAGTTAAGGATAGGAGGAAGGAGTTAAAAAATAAAGCGCTGAGGCCAGGCATGTGTCAGGGTGTCTCTGAATGGAGGCCTAGTATAGAGGTGCAGCCTGGATTGCCTTGGACCCCAAGATATCAAATCAAACATGCCCGAGTCATGGGTTACCTGTCGAGGAGAGCTGCTAGCAGGGAATGAAACCAGCCCAGAGAAGGAAGTGTGTTAGAGTCAATAAAGCTTAACAGAGCTGGAAGAGTTGGAGATCTAAAGAACATTTTACACCAGACACGGGCTGCAGAGTTGGGAGTTTACTTGGCTGGCTTTTGGTCTTCCTTTTCACCCGTATTTCTTCACTGTGCTCCCTTCCTTGTGTTTCAGAATGGTAATACATATCCTGTGCCATTATGTTGAAGTATATGATCTGCTTTTTGGTTTTGATCTTTATAGGGGGATTACAGTTAAGAGATTGCCATGTGTCTCAAAAGAGACTTTGGACTTTGAAACAAGTTTGAGATTG
This sequence comes from Microtus agrestis, assembly GCA_902806775.1. Taxonomy (NCBI): domain Eukaryota; kingdom Metazoa; phylum Chordata; class Mammalia; order Rodentia; family Cricetidae; genus Microtus; species Microtus agrestis. The sequence goes on from CADCXT010002104.1 coordinate 842,614, forward strand.
GGATAGCCTATGGGGATTTTTGAAGTTGGATTGAATGCATTTTTGCATTGTAATACATCAATAAGCATTTGGGGCCACGGAGTGGAATGTAGTGGTTAGAAAAAAAAAAGACTCCCAAAGGTAGTGGTACTATTAGGAGGGGTGGCCTTGTTGGAGGAAGTGTGTCACTGTGGGGACAGGCTTTGAGGTCTCCTTTGCTCAAACTTACATCAGTGTTATTGTCAGTCAACTTCCTGTTGCCTGCGTGCTGTCATGTCCCCCTTCATGATGGTAACAGATTGAAGCTCTGAAACTGTAAGCTAGCCACCCTGATTATATGTTTTCTTTATAAGAGTTGCCATGGTCATGGTGTCTTTTCACAACAATAGAAACCAAACTAAGACACTGATATGTGTGTGCGTGTATGTAAACTAAAAATCTGGAAGGTAATTATTAAAATGTTAAAGAGAAGTGGATGATTGTTAATACTATATTGATTCAGGAAATCTCAAAAATTAAATATGTTCTTGCTGCATTAAGTTACAACTCTCTGTGGTGTTCTGTATTTCCCATTTTAAGAATATCCTCTTAGTGAGTTTTCCTGTGCCATATAACTGCATTCCATTTTCCAGTTTTGAAGCTAAACAATCTCTGTCCTGTAGGGTCAGACAGACTATGTTGCCTCCAGCTTCTCATGATCACCACCAGTAATGTGTACTTAGAGTTGACTTCTAAAATAGGAAGAAATGACATTTTTTTGATATTTTTTTCCTTTTTATTTTAAGATTCTTGACACTTAACTGCCCCCAAATTTATACCTGATGGACATGTGACCCTCAGAACTTTAGGTCAATACTGAAATGAAGAGAAGCATGAGCAACTCAATTCTTTTTTCATTTTGACTTTAGAAATCAAATGTTACTTTGTCGTACTTATCCCTTCTTGTTCCACCAGGTTATTGTAGCCTAATAAGTCTGGTTACCTTGTGTCAGCATGGTAACAGAAACATGCCAGTACTAGGAAGGCAGAGCCAGGGCAGCCTGGGCTCCATCATGAGACCCTGCTACGTGCCTCGCTCCCCCAGTCATCTCTATTTGGAACTATAAGTGAAAGGTTTGTCTTTCAAATGCGAGCATATGTAAGAATGATTATAAATGCTTTATACCATTTACGGGTTCTTCAAATGCGAGCATATGTAAGAATGATTATAAATGCTTTATACCATTTACGGGTTCTTTTTTCTTGGGTTCATTAAGGTATTTGTTGTTTCAAGATAATCCATCAAATGATGGGAATATAGCAGAATGTCAGCTTGCCAGTTAAAATGTTGTCCGTCTTTCCTTCATCGTGCTTTCTCATTTTTAATTGGTATAAAAGTGAGACCACCGATGATTTGGTAAGGGTCAAAGCAGGATCCAAGTAGTGTTGGGTGTGAAAGGGTTCCAATGTCAAGCATGATTTTTCGTCTAATAGTTTGAATAAAAGCACTAAATTACTAGTTAGTTTGATTTATTCATCAACATTTGCCTGTGTAAACCCATAAATAATCTTCTAACACTGTTTAGCCTTCCTTTTCCTATTCTCTTTATCCTCAAAGTGAGTCTTGTCTTCTGTATGTTGGTTTCTCTGTTTGCCATCTGCTCCCAGTCCACTGAAATTACTTCTTAAGGTCATGCGTGTTCTCCATATTGCCAGACCAAATAAATACTCTGTCATCTTACTGACAGTTAATCATTTTAATGACATTGAGCACGTCTCAGTTTTCCTTCTGTGTCACCAGCTAGTCCTCAGTCTCCTCTGTTTTTCTTCCTGTTTGCTTTTTTTTTTTAAAGATTGATTTATTTTATGAGTCTTTGCCTGCATGTATGTCTGTATACTACTAGGCCAATAGAAAGAGCTGGATCCTAGAACTGATTACAGATGGTTATGAGGCGCCATGTGGTTGCTGGGAACTGAACCCAGGTCCTCTCGAAGAGCATCAGATGCTCTTCACCTAAGCCAGCACCTTGTCTGCCTCTTGACTTCCAAGTAAGGGTTCTCTCGAATTAGGATCTCAGCCATGTTCTCCAATTTCTAGGTGTCTTTAAAAACAACTTGCATACCTATTTTTAAGATAAAATTGGGTATTTTAGAGATGTGAATGAGTCTTTATGAAAGAGCATGTGAGCTGGAAATGTTAGTTTTTCATAGGAGATAAGTTTGCACGATGGTTCCAAGGTCTACCATAACCACTGTATACCTCAGTCTATGTTTTCAGAGGACAACTGACTGGTGAGTGACAGCTTGGGTTGAGAAACTTTCTATGAGCTCTTACGGTATCGCACTGGACTAGTTTTGAAGCTGACTTCCATAAAATGTACTCAGAAGAAAGTTGTGCTTCTGTTTCACTCCTCGGGGTGAGGCATCAGAGGTGTGAGGCCAGCGTGGAGCAGCATTGTTTCCAGTGCCCAGATACTACTCATTCTTGTTTGTATTAAGCCTTTTGTGATGCTGTACTGTTTCAGAGTGCTGCAGATCCACAGGCATGGAGGAGAAGCAGTCTGGATGACCTGGGAGTGATGCTGCTGGCCAGAGCACGGAGACGTGATTCTATGGGAAGGGCTGTAGCTAATCCATCCGCGGTCTAGGTAAGCCTGCTTTACTGCGAAAACCCACCCAGTGGTTGACCATGCTGCATCATGATTCCCATTCTTTATCTTGAAAATTGTGTTCTTTTGTATAGTAAACCTATGTTACTCATTGGATCTTTACCATGTAAATATGAATGTAGTTGTCTATGTTGCCAAAGTATTTTTTTACCAAATGTTTGTTTAAATAGTAACCAGTGTGTAAATGGACTAATACCTATATCAAATACTGAATAATTAATTAAACACACACAAGACTTTTGTCTATATTAATTGGTAAAGGTGTGGGCTGGAGAGACGGCTCAGTGGTTAAGGGCATTGCCTGCTCTTCCAAAGGTCCTGAGTTCAATTCCCAGCAACCACATGGTGGCTCACAACCATCTGTAAAGAGGTCTGGTCTTCTGGCCTTCAGGCACATACACAGACAGAATATTGTATACGAATAAATAAAAATTTAAAAAAGGTTTATTTTTAAAAAAAAAAACACTTTTGAGACACAAACTGATTTTGTAAAATGCTAAAGATGTCAACCATGTCATTGGTAGCAGTATATTTATCCAGCCACAAGATAGTGACTGTGTTCTAAGACTCTAATTCTTCAGTCTGTGATAAATATAAAGCAGCAAGTAAGGACACTTTAAACACACATAAAAAAAAAAAAACCGGGGGTGGTGATGCCTTTGATCCCAACACTTGGGAGGCAGAGGCAGGCAGGTCTTCTGTGAGTATGAGATCAGCCTGGTCTACAGCGATAATTCCAGGAAAGGCCGGGCTGTACACAAGAAACCCTGTCTCAACAAACAAAAAAGTAGGTCCCAACCCCATTACTACTAACTACAGAAATGTTTGGTTGGTGTTCTTATTTTTCAGGTAACGGCTTAAATACTCATAATAGGGTCTTATGAATAATGATTATTAGATCAAGATGGAAGTTTTGCTTAATTTGCTAAAGATAGCAGATTTGGAATCTAGTTCAGTGGCAGATCATTGGCCGAATATAAATAGGAAGGTTTGGGTTCAATCACCATTGTGTCTGCCTTAACAAACACAAGAGTCAGATGGCAGAAAGCTTGTGAGAACATAGTACAAAAGCTACCGGTAAAATATTAAAAATTGCTAAGAGTTCTGCTGATTTAACAGCTTCAATTTTTTTTTTTTTTTGGCTGTAGTAAAAAAATAACTGTAAAAGCAAAGAAAGGGAAAAAAATAACTGTAAAAGCAAAGAAAGGGTATTGCTGCAACAAAATTCCTTACTAAATCGATTTGAAGGGCTTTTTGCCTGAAGTCAGAGTGTGGGACATCTGGCCACATGCATCCGCATTCTGTCTTCAGTGGGAAGAGAGGATAGGAACACCATAGTGCTGCTGAGCACCTTTCTCTCCTACTCTGAGCCCCCGCCCACGGGGTTATGTCAGTTTTCCCAACTCCTCCTTATAGCCATGCCTACAGGCTTCTCTGTGGCGGTTCTAAATTTCAAGGTTAGTTATCACAGACAGTTAATATTGTAAGAAAGTTGTTGGGAGTTAATCTGGGTTGGTCAGATTCTTGTAGGTTATTGAACCTGGTTCTAAATAGTGGTTATTGAAAGGTGGTTTCTGAAATCTGAACTCCTTTGCAGTTTCTTATGAAGACTAAGCAGATACCTAGATCGATTTCATGTACTGTCTGGAAAGCTTATTTTATTTTAAGTCCTTAAGTAGCCTCTTCTCGTGCAGATTTGAGTATGAGCACAGTTGAAGAGGATTCTGACACAGTAACAGTAGAAACTGTGAACTCTGTGACGTTTACTCAGGACACAGACGGGAACCTCATTCTTCATTGCCCTCAGAATGGTAGGAGACTTTGCTGACTATAATTGAAACTGGGGTGTCTCAATTCCATTGTCTGTCACCTACACACATAGTTCTGGTATCTCTGGATTATAGATTAATCTTAATTTATATGTTGTGTTTTATAAATACCTTAATATTTTTTTATTCTAGTAGCTATTTTTATATGGGATGTAAATCTCTGAAGATAGTGGAATAGCTATAATACATTTTTATATCATTTGTTACCAGAGGTATATTTGACACATTAGAAAGAACACTGAGAAGTAGTTCTGCGAGTGATTGATGCTAATATAGGAAATAGGATTTTATGTGACTGATCAAGATTTATATAATCCTTCTGGTGAATTAAGATTCAGAAGTCTGTGAAACATGATTTTTTTTGTACGTGTGTGTGTTCATTCTTTACTAATCTTTCTGTCTTATTACTCTGTAGTCTCTATTATTTCACTCAGTCATTTTAGCTATCATCTACCTATTATGATAGTTCATATTTCTGTCTTTATAACTAAATTTTACATGTCCAAGCAGTTCTTTCCACACACTTCCCAGACTGCACTTTACTTCTTACTTACAGTCTGGTCATGGTTCAGAATACGCTAATATGCTGTTAGTATGCTGCTTTTTATCCCTGTTGTGGACCCCCTTTGTCAGATCAGATTCTCTTTCTCATCTGCCTAACTCTGGCCTTTTGTCCAGTTTTTCCATTTCTTAGTGCTGTTTTGAAAGCTTACAATGATTTCTTTAGAACATAGTTTAGGCACTTTTGCCACTTCATTTTCTTCCGCTAGCCTTCTCTCCTGCCACAGTTGTCCCGGGTCATGTGATTATGTCCTGATGGCTCACTGTTTTATTTTCTTGGCATCTTTTGATTTCTTCAGTTCCACTGCACTTTGTGCTACTGCCAGGAGAAGCAACATGCTTCCTTGCTTTCCTTCTGTTCTTTCAAGTTCATGATGTCTCAAGAACCCTCGCTTCACCTTCGTTCGAAATGTATTTCCTCTGTGCTCTCGTGACCTCTCCATTCCAGTGTCACAGCTCTGAGTACCCCGTTTTTACATTCCAGTGTCACAGTTCTGAGTACCCCGTTTTTACATTCCAGTGTCACAGCTCTGAGTACCCCGTTTTTACATTCCAGTGTCACAGCTCTGAGTACCCCGTTTTTACATTCCAGTGTCACAGCTCTGAGTACCCCGTTTTTACATTCCAGTGTCACAGCTCTGAGTACCCCGTTTTTACATTCCAGTGTCACAGCTCTGAGTACCCCGTTTTTACATTCCAGTGTCACAGCTCTGAATACACTGTTTTTAAATTGTTCACTAGATGCTACCACCCCGTAACTTCCTGATAGGGTATCCTTTCTTCATGGGGTACCCTTCTTTCATAGGGTGTCCTTCCTTCATATAGTACCCTTCCTTCATAGAGTACCCTTCCTTCATAGAGTATCCTTTCTTCATAGAGTATCCTTTCTTCATAGAGTATTCCTTCCTTCATAGAGTATCCTTTCTTTATAGAGTATCCTTTCTTTATAGAGTATCCTTCCTTCATAGAGTACCCTTCCTTCATAGAGTATCCTTTCTTTATAGAGTATCCTTTCTTCATAGAGTATCCTTTCTTTATAGAGTATCCTTTCTTCTTTATAGAGTATCCTTTCTTCATAGGTAGTACCCTTCCTTCATAGAGTATCCTTTCTTTATAGAGTATCCTTTCTTCATAGAGTATCCTTTCTTCATAGAGTATCCTTCCTTTATAGAGTATCCTTTCTTCATAGAGTACCCTTCCTTCATAGAGTATCCTTTCTTTATAGAGTATCCTTTCTTCATAGAGTACCCTTCCTTCATAGAGTATCCTTTCTTTATAGAGTATCCTTTCTTCATAGAGTATCCTTTCTTTATAGAGTATCCTTTCTTCATAGAGTACCCTTCCTTCATAGAGTATCCTTTCTTTATAGAGTATCCTTTCTTCATAGAGTATCCTTTCTTTATAGAGTATCCTTTCTTCATAGAGTACCCTTCCTTCATAGAGTATCCTTTCTTTATAGAGTATCCTTTCTTCATAGAGTATTCTTCCTTCATAGAGTACCTTCCTTTCTTTATAGAGTATCCTTTCTTTATAGAGTATCCTTCCTTCATAGAGTGCCCTTCCTTCATAGAGTATCCTTCCTTCATAGAGTACTTCCTTCCTTCATAGAGTATCCTTTCTTTATAGAGTATCCTTCCTTCATAGAGTATCCTTTCTTTATAGAGTATCCTTTCTTCATAGAGTATCCTTTCTTTATAGAGTATCCTTTCTTCATAGAGAGAGTATTCTTCCTTCATAGAGTATCCTTCCTTCATAGAGTGAGTACCCTTTCTTCATAGAGTGAGTATCCTTCCTTCACGGCGTAGCCTTCCTTTATGAAGTATCCTTCTTGCATAGGGTATCCTTCATTTTCCTGTTCCAGGCACTTAGACGTTAGACATTTAGTAAATATTTGAATGAACCCAATACCAGTCCTTCTCTTTGTGTGTTAAATCTTTGGAAAACCAAGTTAGAAGGTGGCACTTTGTCCTTCACAAGAACAGGGACTGGGTACTACTGTAAGCAAGGAGAACGCGACGATCTTTGAGTCCTTGTGTAGCTAAGTGAATTTAAGTGAGCAGGTGGATAGAAGGATGATTTTAGTAGATAAGAAAATTGCTGCAGATATTTCTATACTAAGTGCAGATTTTGTCTGTTTGAGGTTTCTGAACATTTTGTCTGGTTTCTTTTCCCCTTCCGCTAGATCCCGATGAAATAGACTCAGAAGATAGTACTGAACCTCCACAGAAGAGGCTCTGTCTGTCCTCTGAGGATGACCAGAGCATTGACGACTCTACGCCTTGCATATCAGTTGTTGCACTCCCACGTAAGTCTGCTAATAACAGAGGTACCTTCTGAATTAGATATTAACTTGCACCAGTCAGTTGGCATCTCTAGGGAGATTTAAACTCTACTTAGTCAAAAAAAATCTGTTTTTAAACAAATGCTTAAAGAGTGTTCATTATATGCCAACCATTAAGTAAATGTCTTTACATATTGTCCAATCTTTTCAACACTTCTTTGCTCTCAACCTGAGCCTTTTATAATGAGCCTTTTAAAGAAATAATGTTTCTGAGTATTCTGTCTTAGCTATACTGAGGGTCTCTTCATTTTTTTAAACGGATATGAATATGTATGTTTCCCTGCTTTGTTCAAGAGTATAAGGTTTTTAAACTGCATCTTCCCCGAGCCCATCATGCTATACAATAGATACTGTTACCATTCACTCACACATGGGGATAAAGAAAGTGAGGCTCCGAGAGAGTGTGTTCAGACATTTGCAGGTAGTCTGCTTCCTCTGGCTTTGTACAGTACGGTGACCATTCCCTCCTACATGGGGATGAAGAAAGTGGAGCTCAGAGAGAGCACGTTCAGACATTTGCAGGTAGTCTGCTTCCTCTAGCACATGCTTTAGCCCTCTTGCCCACCTGCATAGAAGTTTGGTAGGTCCCTCATTTACTTAATCCTAGTGTGGTTTAGTATGGTTAGAGTCTAACAACCTTTAAGGCAGGCTAGATTCCAGACGGAGTGCCATTGGCAGAGGCATACCAGCAACAGCACTAGATGATGTTTCTGATTTGCCTAGGAAAGAATCTGGAGTCCTGTCCCTATAAAGCCAGAGCGATGCCTTCATCTGTTGATGCCACTTTTAACACAAACTGCCATTTCTGAGATTTCTGATTTTACATATCAGCATCAAATGAAATCTCTTTACCTAGATTTAAATTAAGACTAGGTTTTAGCATGGAAAATGATATCTTAGCAAGTTGTATGCACAGAGCTAATTATTTCTTAAATTGGACAGAAAATAAATCATTTTATTTCAGTTTACTATGGATTAAAAAACTGTTAAGGCTAGTATTAGTTTTCAAGTTTAACATATTCGTGCCTAAAATTTGGAACTAAATGAAGTTTCTTCCTGTCGATTCGTGTTTTTAAATAGCTCCTACTGTGTCTGTCACTGGATTTTAAAGCTTAGTTGGCCTATCTACACAGATACAATCCTATGTGGATATTTTATAAGGCAAAGTTTTTGAACAATCTTTTGTGCGAAATTATGACTAGTTAGTTCATTATTTAAATACTTTGTTCATAATCATAGGTTCACTCTGTACTTGGCACTGTGTTCCATTTTTGTGATATTACGTCTTTGTTCATCACCTGATAAACATGGAGATGTTGACACTATCGTGCATGTGATACTCAGTTTGTTCCTCTCATGGAACATAATTGGGAGTCTAATAAGAGAACTTAATAAGCTGGTCTCTGAGTATAATATGTTCTCCATATTTGTAAGAATCGTTGATAAACTTAATTTAGGAAGGTTTCTCTTTAAAAGAAAAATAGTAAGAGCTACAGTAAAGTCACAAAGTTTAGCCATTGACCCCTCAGCCTTTGGCTCTGAGAGTAGCTAAGCTACCTGTCCTAAGAAGCTTAGGCACAAAAGCAGCCAGCTGGTCCTACCCACCATCCCAGAAAGCAAGCAGGTCGCCCCCTGTAGTTTTGTGAAGGTAACTGTAGTTTGTATACAATGATGGGCATTCTTTTCCTTGTGCTCGCCAGGGTACACTTATCTCTGTCATCAGTTAGCACTCTGTCACACCACCAAGCATATGTTGGCCTACAGGAGTAGATGTGTTTCCGTGTGGCCTTTAGAAATTAGCAGGTGCTTTCCCTCCATAACCACTCTGGCTGCATCTTGCTTAGAAGGGACCGTAGTGCCTTCATCATAGTTGACTGCATCCACCCACAAAAACTGAGAGCAGCTCATGGTGCCTCGGTTCACTGGCAAAATATCACTACCTGCGTGTTAGCAGGTAGGGTAATCCCACTTATACCCTGTGATCTAGGTCACCAAGTCACCCATAGGTATTACAAATACTGGTTACAGTTGAGGAAGTTACATAAACATTTAACTACTGTATCTCCCTGGAACCCAAACCAAAGTAGTCAACCCATCCAGTGCCTTAGGGTACATCTCCAGGGGGGAAAAACTTCCACTACCTGTAAACCTGGTAAGAACAACTTAATGTGCAGATTTAAAAATGTAATGGATATATGTACAAAGGCATGAAAAGTAAGGTAACACGTTACTGCCAAAAGAACATAGCTAAAGAAAGCAAGTTCAAAGAAAAAGACTGCCTTTTTGATAGTTTAAATAATAATCCTAATTCAGTAAAACATAAGAGAATGAAATTAGGAAGGTACCTTTTGTTCTAAATAAAAAATTCAGCAAAGGTGTATTATTAAAATATGTAAACTTTGGAGCTAAAGAATATAATAAATGAAATTTTAAAATATAGAACTTAAACAAACTAGATCAAACAGAGGAAGGACCTCTGAGTCTATATTTCTGGGCTTGAAGTTATAGTAGTTGTTTAGAAATAACTTAGATTAAAAGAAGAAAGTGGCTGTAAGACTTGTAGTTAAACAAATGATATTATTATTAGTATTTTATAATAGAATAAAATGGGTATATACAAATGGATTTGGCAAAGCAGCAGTTGAATATTTTTCAAGTCTTCAATTAGTATATACATCCAGGTCCAAGAACCTCAGAGATTTCTAGTAAATTCATTCAAGAAAGATCTTTTTTGAGGTATGTATGTCAAACTAACAAGGGCCCAAGACAAGAGCGCCAGCATATATGGGATCTTCTCTGAACTAGCTCAGCAGAACTCTTTAAGGCCAGAAAAAGAATAGACATTTAAATTGTACAAATAAATAAATGTGTGTGATCAGTAACAACATGCATACGTTGTTCAGCAAAGTCCTAGCATTCAGAAATGAAAAGTGCCTTCCCAAACAAGCTAAACCAGACAGTCCACTTCTGTCTGCCACTGCAGCTTTGTAGTGCTGAGAGACTCCTTCACCACAATCAGAAGGACATCTATCTTTAAAAAAATCTTTAAAAAAAAAAAATAGATCCTGAAAAGCCAATATAAAAGCTCATTTGGGGAAAGCATATATATGGCTTGAATTGATAAATCACTAGACTAATCATAAAAAGACACTCAAAAATCAGACCAAAATGAAAAATTATAATTGATACAAGAGAAATATGAAGAATTAGAGATACCAATATTTTTAAAGGACTCTAGTTAATAAATGGGAAAACCTCCAAGTGAATAAGTTTTATGAACACATATATCAATACCAAAGTTGAAGCATTGAAGACAGAACATTTGAACAGACCAATAATGGGTAATGAGATAGATCATCTCAGGCCAAATAGAATGGCTGTACTTAAAATGTTTATAAAAATGTAGAAAAAGAAGGCCTCTTTCACACTATTGGTGGAAGTATAAGTACAGCCATTCTGGAAAACAGCAGAAAGATGGTTCCTGGAGTAGAGTTGATAGGTAATCTATCAGGAAATGCCTGCATTTCACATGCCCGTGATTATAGCACTGTCCACAGTCGCCAGGATGTGGCTTCAGCCTGGGTCCACCCACAGAAGAAGGAGATGTGGCTCATGGAATATTAATCTGGACATAAAAGAATAAAGAGCTGCGGCTAAAGCAACAGCATATCTTAGGTGAAGTAAGCCAGGCCCAGGAAGCTGAAGAGATTGAGTTTTTGGAGGTAGGGAGTAAAACAGTGGTGGATGGAGTAGGGAAGGGGGCAGACTGCTGTTCCCTGTGCAGGGGAGTGGATAACTTAGAGATAAAGGCTAGGGTAGAAACCTGAAATGCTACATCTCACTAAACAAAGACTTATGTGTTAGACTTTATGCAGGTTGATTAGCATTAAGATGTATATCTAACTAGAGACGCAAGTTTTATGTCCTTTTAAAGCAGAAGCTAAAATCACCTCAGTTTAGTCACTAGCTCACTGCTTCTGTGCAGCCTGCCAGTGCATGTATGCCCTTTCTTAGGGTGATTGCCTGTGTGTCCGGTGATTCTTTTGAGACCCCGTCCCTCGCTCTTTGTTCTCCATTGTTGCTCCATTGTCACCACTCTTGAGTCACTTGTTGCTGCCGTATTTGTGACCTTTCAGACCTGTGTCCTACTATTGCTCCCCGACTCCAGCTCAGTCCCTCTGTAGTGCTGCTCTGTGATCCCTTTCAGCTCGGGGCCCACGGTCATGCCACTTTCTCATTGTTCTTTCTGCACCGTGGCCTTCCTTTCTCCTCAGCCAGTGGTAGTGTTGTGACTGCTCATTATATTCAGTCTTGCAGTTACCTTCAGAAGTCTTTCCCTTCTTTTCTTTTGTTGTTCTTTGCTTAAGCTATAACCCCATCTAAATTTGGTTTTGCCTATTTATGATTAACACAGCTAATCAAATGGTCTTAGAGAAAGGCATAATGAACAAGCTGGCTTGGCTTTGTAGCCCTCACAAATGGGATATGTGATCTATCAGGACAAGTCACAACTCTTGTTCACTCTGAGATCAGAGTTTCATCTCCCAAAATCTGATACCTCACCTTTCTTACTCAGAGACATCCTTGCTTTCTGTTTCAGAGGAAATTGAACTAGTGAGAAAATAAGTATACATCCCATTGCCACACCTGTCTTTACCTGTGTCCGTGTATCCTGGTCTTCACCAGCCAGCTGCGGCTTTTCCATGTACCAGCTCCATGTCTTTGCGTACTCAGATGTAGTTCTTACGTCTGACTTCTGAATCACCAGTGGCTCATCCTCTCCCTGGATGACTCCCCTCAGTATAAACACATTTGTTTGTAAACGGAATCCCTGAAGCCATTTAATAGCCTTTTTTTTCCTTAACACATCCCAGGGTTTCTTCTTTTACCAAAACTTTTTCCTGGGTCTCCAGAGATCTTGTGGTAAATCTAGTATTTTTCTTTTCTCTCCTTCTCTCTGATTTTGTCTTAACTGTCAAAAGCTTTTCTCGTCACTGGCTTCTAGAAACACCTCTCTCTGGTTTTCTTTCTACATGTCCATCTTTTAGTTTGACTTGTGCGCATCCACCAAACTCTTAAATACAGAACACTGCAGCACTCAGACCTGGCGCTTAGACTGCTGTTCTGTCCTTACTCACTACCTAGGTGATCTTATTTGGTGGTTTTCTCTCTGGTAATGGCAGCCCCACTTATTTTAACCAGACTTACCTTAGACATGCCTGTTACAGTAGAGTCACCTTCAGGGATTTCCTGAATTCTTGATATTTGGTAAATATCTGAGTTATTTAAAACTGACTTCCTGAATATTCACGAATGCTTAGTAGCAGTCTGTTCTTCTTGTTGCTTGTACTTAAAGAAGGGGGACAAGCACCTGTCATCCTTGACTTTTCGATTTCCCACACGTCTAGTGTGTCTTCAAATCTCATTGGTTCCATCATCACTATTCAGAATTTGATCTACTTATGGTTCCACCTAGTCCAGACCACTGTTCTCTCATACATTAGAGCATTAGCCTCTTTCAGATGTCTCTAACCCTTCTGCCCTTCAGGTGTTTTCCTCCCAGCAACAAGAGCAGTGCTGTTAAAATCAAAGTGTCTGTCATTTCTCTGCTCAGAATCATCCTGTGCTTTCTAGTCTCCGAGGTGAAGGTGTCATCTGTGCAGTTGCCTACAAGGTCTCACGGTCTCCTTCTGTTCTTACCGCATCTGCTGTAGCAGTAGACTTGGTTGTGCTTGTGCCGTTCTCAGCATGCCCTATCGCAGAGCCTTCGGCCTTTCATTCCTTGAGACGCCTGCTGCAAGACACTGCCAGGCCCAGCCTTCTTCCTTTGTGCCAGGTCTTACCCCAGCTCTCACCTGAAATTCAGGCACTGCTTCGCTTCACCTCATTCCTTTCCTGCCTTATTGTGTCCCTGGCCTATAAGACCCACCCACTATCATATCTTGTTTATTATGAGAATATAGGCCCCATGGAAGGACCTTCCTACCTGGCACTCGTGTCTGTTAAGCAAATTGACGTGCACTGTATTGTTAAGAAGCGTGTTAGGAAATTAGATGATCACATTCTCCCCGTGGATTTCGCTAGGATAATTAGTTTCTACGATTATTATTGCGGAGATGAATCATTATTTTCTTGAAGTTTCAGAAAATGAGCAGAGCTTTGAGGTGACCATGACGGCAACCACAGAGGTGGCAGATGATGAACTTTCTGAGGGAACTGTGACACAAATACAGGTATAGTACATCTTTAAACTGGCTTCAGTGAGGGACATGGTTATTACGCGCAGCTTATGTAAGAAATGAAAAGCGTATACTTTTACTGCATCACAACAATGAAATTAGTGTAAGACCTGTCATTCGGGTTTCCAGTCCCCACATGCTATAAGCAAAATTAGATATTTGTTCGCCGTAGAGTGGTGCATGGCTGTTAAAATGGGAAATGATGGGTCTGCATTCGTCTGTGTCCAGAGATCTTACTTGAGCTGTTAATAGCAGTTATTGTGGTCCTACTGTTTGGTGCTTGTAGAACTAGATATGCTTTTACATGTGTTATGAGGATGACTGGTAGCCAGGCCTTAACGTTCTTAATGTGCTGTCTTAGTGTGGGCCAAATCTGAAATGTGTGTGTATTCTAAATTTATGTCTGCCTGATTGTGCCTTTTGCTCCATATCATCATTTCATAAACTACTTGGTATTTTTTTTTAATCAGAAGCATCAGAACATTTTTATGACGCACATCTCAGTGGCCTTTCACTTAAGAAATACAAGAGTTCCAGGTTGATATGTAGCATCAAGAGCTGAGAACACCTCAGACATGTGTCCTATTTCAGTGGGTAGAACTTTTTTCAGTTCTCCTAAAACAGTAGAAAAATTCTTTCTTCTGAACAGGGATTGTCAAATCATTCCCCTGGTTTTCATTTTATTTTTGTTTTTGTTTTTTCAAGACAGGGTTTCTCTGTGTAATAGCTTTGGCTGTCCTGGAATTCACTCTGTAGACCAGGCCAGCTTCAAACACACAGAGATCCACATGCCTCTGTCTCCTGAGTGCTGGGATTAAAGGTGTGTGCCACCACCAGTCTTCAATGCATATTTCTGACTAACACTGCATATGTGTGAGAATGTGCAATTTTCTTCTCTCTGAGACTGTATGATCTCTCTTTAACATGTGTTCTATCCATTTTCCTGCATATTTTGTTATTTCATTTTCTTTAGAACTGAACAATATCTATTTTATAATTTTTCATTATCTAGTACTATTTTAGTTGATGTCAAAAAGGCATTTGACAAAGTCCAGTGTGCCTCCAAGGTAAAAGTCCTAGAGACTTTAGAAATAAATGGAACATAGATAGATGATAGATAGATAGATAGATAGATAGATAGATAGATAGATAGATAGATAGATAAAGGCTGTATACAACAGACCTATAGCTAACTTTATATTAAATGGAGACAAATTGAGATCATTTCCTCTGAAGTCAGGAATGAAAGAAGGACGTACATTTCCCTCTATTTTTCCTTAGAATGCTTGAAGCATTAACTATAGCAGTTAGACAAGAGAAAAACATAAAAGGACAAAAATAGGAAGAGAAGAAATCAAACTCTCCATTTATAGACCACAGAATATTTTACTTAAAAGACCCTATGAGAGGACTGTGTCTCCAGTGCTAAAGTAGTAAAAGACTTCTACAACAAAAGACACTAAGATATGAGAAAAGGAAATCACAAAAGAAACTAGACAATGGAAAGATAGTTCACGTTCCTGGGTTGACAGAATTAATACCATGAAAGTGACTTTATTACCACAATGAATTCATAGAATTATGTAATACCTATCTGACCTCCGATGTCATATTTCACAGGATCATAAAAAGCAATACAAGAATTCCTATGGAACCTTAATCCTAAGGAGTAAGAACAGTGCTGGAGTCATTACAATACCAGACCTCAAATTAATCTGTACAACTGTAACAATAAAGACAGCCTGCTGCTGACATAAAAATAGACAAATAGGGGACCTAGTTAAGTAACAAAGCTGTGCCCACTTAATTTTTCACAAAGATGCCAAAAGAATACTTTAGAAAAGAAGGTAGCCTACTCATCAATGTTGCTGGTAAAAGAGTGAAATTCAGTTCTGTTCTTTCACCTTCTACAAAAATCTATTAAAAAAGACCTGATACATCTAGAAGAAAACATAGGAGATGCCTTTCAGGATAGTATGGTAGGAAAGAAGTTTTGACTAGAACATAATTGCACAGGAACTAGCTCCAAGCATCAACAGATGAGACTGGGTTCTGCCGAACAGTTAGTTTTTAGAGTGGTGTTTACTGTCTTATGAAACTGATGAACTTAAATGATCAGCTGTAAGAGTTTTGTTTTGTGTTCTTTTCTCAGATGGGGTCTCATTCCATAGCTTAAGCTGACTTCAGACTAGTAGGAGGAGCTCTCTTCCCTCAGTCTCTCACAATTTAAAACTGGGCATTACATGTGTCTTTTGATAGGTATTTCATTAATATATAATATGTATGTCAGATCCTACAGAATTGTAATTGCCTTAGATGACATCTAGTTTGTCTCAGTTCATAACCATTTTGTTTAGTCATGTTAAAAAGTCTTAAATGTATGACACAGATGAAACGATTAAGACTTGTTATACTTGTTCCAGTGGTTTCTCACATGCGTGTGTGTGTGTATTTGTATGTGTATGCATGTGTGCACATGTACATGCTACAAAATATGTGTGAAAGTCAGAAGAAGTGGATTCTCTCCTTCCACAGTATGCATTCTGGGCATTGAATTCAGGTCACCAAGATTGATGGCAGTCAGTCTTTACCTTTGGAGCCTTCTCACTAGCTATCTGATGATTTCTAGCTAGATTAAAATCTTGTCCACAAATAGGCCCTTAAAAAGGTATAGCCATGGAGACATGGCTGTTCTCATTGTGTTCTGCTCTTTCACTTGACAGCTTATCTATTTCAAAGAAAAATGGGATTCATTGTGACAGTTATCTAAATTATTCTATTATTAATAAAAATCCAGGAGTCAGATAGTAGAGTATGAATCTCTTAAACCCAAAAGCAACAGAGAAAAGCCCAGTTCACCTTCCTCTCTGCTTTTCCAAGATCCAGAAAGGGCTGCGAAACTCCTAAACCCCTCCTTCTTCCTCCCTGTGTCCCTTTTCCACCTGAGTCAGCCAAAAAAGAAAAAAAAACTCTGGCTTATTCACCTGAGCATGAACTCTGTCCTCTGAATTAGGATTCAGTTTATTGACAGTTTCAGGGGACAGCGTGGAAAGTTCTCTTGCAAAATTTCCCCCTTTTTGTCTAAATAAAAAGGTAAGGTTTTAACTCTAACATAATAAAACTATATGCAATAAG
The DNA here is from genome assembly GCA_902806775.1 of Microtus agrestis. NCBI lineage: Eukaryota > Metazoa > Chordata > Mammalia > Rodentia > Cricetidae > Microtus > Microtus agrestis. The sequence goes on from CADCXT010002104.1 coordinate 859,346, forward strand.
TTATTGTCTATATAAAAAGAAAAGGTATTAACTTAAAAAAAGTAAAACTATACAGTAAGAACAATATTCAAGCAAGAATTATATTCACAATGTCCAGTCCATTTATATTTGGCAAACTCAGAGAAAATACGTTATCTACCCTCTCTTGGTGTGTCCAAAGTTTTGTACCTAACTTCCTTTCTATAGTAACTAAGGAAAACTTACTGTAATCATCTAGTCTTCCACCTCATCAGAAACCCGAAATGTATACAATATTGCCTGAGTAAACAGGAACTGCAGAGCAAACAGCTTCCAAAACTGTAGAAATAATAGAGATAGCTGGTTGCCTGGACAGTCACCCCAAGATTCCTCTGCATCATTGGGGCACCAGTCTTCAGCCTAGAATATCTGACAGACTTTTGTGAAGCAGGAAATTTTGAAGGATTGTCTTGTCTTGTCCTGGCAAAGCTCAGCAGTCACCTGTGTTCTTCTTGTCCAATATGGATAGCTTGCTTGTCAGCAATTGAGGCAAGGGCGGTTTCTTTCAAAAGTGACTTCCTTTGCCAGCAATGAAAACAAACTCCAGGGCTGGAGAGATGGCTCAGTGGTTAAGAGCATTGCCTGCTCTTCCAAAGGTCCTGAGTTCAATTCCCAGCAACCACATGGTGGCTCACAACCATCTGTAATGAGGTCTGGTGCCCTCTTCTGGCCTGCAGGCATACACACAAACAGAATGTTGTATACATAATAAGTAAATAAATAAATATTTTTTTAAAAAAAAAACAAACTCCAGTGGAGGTTCTTTGTTGCCCAATCCTTTTTTGAAGTAAATTGGTGCTGCCAGGAGCAGATGTGTCTCACTATCAAGAATAGGCCTTATGTTATGAAAATATCTTAAATGGATATTCTGTAGATCTCTGAAATATTTGAAGACCATCTATCTATCTAGAATATATATTTGATCTTGAAAACATTTCTAGCATGATTACAAATTTGATTGCTTGATGACTACTAATCTATATTTCTTAATTATCCTGTATAGTTTTTAATAATAACTTTCAAGGACTAGAAATTTATATTAGATTGCTAAGTGAGCTGCATAGGTACAATAACTTAAACAAGAGTAGAAACACATATACAGTATAAGATCAGTAACCTTAAATTTGTATCTACATACAAAAAATATACCAATATAAATGTTTGAGACTAATATTTGCTTTTTTAATTTAAAAGAAAATTCAATAATTACCCTTTTATTCTATCAAATCTATGTTCCCTTTTTTATTTTCAGAACGAGATCCTTAAATCTGATCTCCTTTGTTTAGTTTTTCCTTGTTTTTGACCAATGGCAACTTATAATCAATTCCCCTGTAATGACAAACATCCCTAACTTATCAACTGACCAAAAGCAACCTGCCCTATCTATTGGAAATGTGGGTATTGTGTTCCTAAAATTACTTCCTGATGTCTGGGGAAACTGATATAATGGTCAAGTCCTGAGAGAACCAGCTGTTGTTCGTCTTGCTGTTATTGATAATGCGGGGCCCATCTGAAGACCTGACTGAGTAGTCTGTTAGGCTGGACTGGCAGTCACCTTGAAATTTCCTGAGCAGTTTGCAGTCCAAAGCTGATCTTTGAATGTTGTCAGCTTAGTGGCTTTATCACAATTCAGGTATAATCATCATTGTGGGACCCCATCATTCTTTTGGAGACTTCAATAGTTGCTGTTAGAAATGGTCACAGTTCACTGCGGGAAACTTAACATTTTAAATGTCATATGCAGCAGATCTCGGAGAGGTTAAAGGACCCCATTTTATTAAATACGTCTGGGATACACAAGCTTAGTTCCTAATTACTTGCTTTAGACTCAAGTCTAAAATCATTTTCAGGAAGCTAGAAGCCTAGATCTAAAATTAGTTATGCTATATAACTGTTACTATCACAACAAAAAGTTTATTTTATATACACTACATATATAGTATATTTATAATAAACTTTGAGATAATGTTTATACCATAAGAAAAGTTTTGAAGAATCAAAATAAATCCAAGAGATTATGAGATTAGTGACAATAGAATAGTTACTTAATTATTTACTTAATTAATTACTTAATTATCAGGTGGCTCTTCTGACATGAGACAGAGACTTTAGATTTTTCTTTAGTAAGCATGCTTGGGTTTATAGAAAGAGAGCAATACTCCAACTCCAAAGCCAGCTTAGTTTTTGATTGAGTTGGGACTACAAATAGATCATTTGGTTTACATGTCTATAGGTAACAGCAGAAACAAGTATTTGGGAAGATGTCTGAAATTTTAGCCTGTTGGAAATGTTTTTTTTTTCCAATTTGATCAGATGAAAGGCATTTGTTAGTCTTATAAGGTAGTTTTTTGATTGAATGACCAAATCTTCTGATGAACTGTCACCTCTCCTCATCATGAGGTCTCTCCTATATGAATCTAATCTCTGTCAATCTTGATAGTATCCATAGCATTTCTGATTCTGTGGAAACAAAAGCAAAATCTTTCCCCAACAAGTACCATGTAATCTATCTCTGGGAATCTCTTTTACTGCTTTCTGTTTGTTAAGTATATCTTTTAAAGTACAATTTGATCTTTCTACAACTGCTTATCCCATAGGAGTGTGTGGTAGACTTGTAATATGTGTTACATTGCAATACACGAAAGCTTTCATTTTACTAGAGACATGTGCTACATCATCGCCAGTCTTAATTTGTACAGATGTACCCATAATGGCCATGACTTCTAATAAATGTGTAATTATGGAATCAGTGGTTGCTCATTGAGATCCTAAATATGTAGCTATGGTACAGTGCACATATTTTAGTTTTCAAAACTGTAAAATAAAACATATCCATTTGTCAAATATCAATTTTTTTAAAAAGATTTTTATTTATTTATTTATGCAGTATCCTGCCTGTAGGCCAGAAGAGGGCACCAGATCTCATTATAGGCTGTTGTGAGCCACCACGTGGTTGCTGGGAATTGAACTCAGGACCACTGGAAGAGCAGTCAGTGCTCTTAACCACTGAGCCATCTCTCCAGCCTGAAATATAAATTCTTTAAGTATTTTTGAGTTACTTTCTATAGGTAATGGAGTTTCATTATACACAGAAGAAGTAGGGCACTTCGTTATAATTCCCTTGGCTTGTTGCTATTGACATGGTGTTTCTTCAGAAATTCTGAGCCTGAGCCGTCTGGTACATTTCCTACCAATAGCTGGTCCATTCCATCATTACCTGTGCTCGAGAGCCTGTTAGACCCCTATGGGGTCTGATATGTGTTGTGTACAAGGAAAGATTTCTATTTCTCATTACTTTGTTATAGTTAATTCTGAAGCATCTGGAACAAGTTCAGCAGTTTTAATATGTAAAACTTGAGCATATTGAGAGTAACTATTTTAGGAGGTTCTGGGAAGATCTAATGATACCATCAGAATCGCATATAATTCTGACTTTTAAACTGAATCATAAGGGCTTTGAGCCACTTTACTTAACTTTTTTGACTTAGAGCCTGTTTTTCCCAATTTATTTGCATCGGTATAGAGTGTAGGGGCTCCAGAAGTTGGTATTTCTTTTATTATATGAGAGAGAATCCTAATTAGTTCTTTCTATAAAATGAAATCTCTTGCTTTAGTGATGTTTGTTGCTAATCTCTCCCTGAAAAAAATACTGCAAGAAAATGTTCATTTTCTGCCCATAATGAGGCAATTTCAACATTAGTAAAAGGCACCACAGTTTATGAAATCTCAATTTTCCTTTTAGAATCAATTCAGAAACCTTTTCTACATAGCTCTTTAATTTTTTGCTCTGTGTGGTAAAACTGTCCATTCTAAAATATTGTCTTCTTTCTGTATAAGAGTTCCTGTGGAAGAGTGTGTAGATAGATGGTAAAAAGAACCAGAATACAATACAGCTCTGGGTCCAGACGATCCACATGTACATCCTGTAATTTCATTTCTAACAAACCCAGTTCTCTCTCAGCCTCAGCTTATAATTTTCTTGGACTATTTAAGTTGGTTTCACCTTGTCAGGTTTTAAAAAATTACTTGAGTTGTCAATCCAGTTGGGGGCTGTAGCCAGTTAATATCTCCTAACAATTTTTGAAAATCATTAAGAGATTGTCATCAATCTCTCCTGATTTATACTTTCCCTGGTTGAATTTTTTTAAAGCCTATCTTTTATCCTAAATAACTAATAGGGTCTTCTCTTCCTATTTTTTCAGGAATTTGTGACTGTTCTTTATAGTACTTTTTTTTTTCCATTTTGGTTTTTCTTGACAGGATTTCTTTTATTATGTACACACTGTTCTCCCTGTATGTCTGCCTGGAGACCAGCAGAGGGCACCAGATCTCAGTAGGAATGGTTGTGAGCCACCATGCTGGTGCTGGAACTTGAACTCAAGACCTCTGGAAGAGCAACCCGTGCTCTTAACCTCTGAGCCATCTCTCCAGCACTACAATACATTCTAATATTTCTCTCAGAAGCATTATTTTGTGGTTTGTTTTTGAGATTGGAGGAACACTGCTTCAACATGCATCCCCATAAATTCATTGCTGTGTTAGCCATATGTAGTTTTAATGTTCCTATCTGTCCTTCTGACTGTATATACTTGACCCATGTTGCACATTTTTTATCTGAGATAAAGTTCCAATCCCAAGAAGCTGAACATTTACATCCTAAAAGGCTAGTGTGGATACCAAGATTTTGGTGAAATTATTGTCTGCAGCTGTGTCCACCAAACCCTCAACTTCAGTGCCATTTTTATGTGTGCTTTTTGTTTTGGTCTCTGGTCATTTATAGCAGTTTATCAAAATACTTATTTTGTGATCTCTCCTGAACTTCTTGTTGTATCTATAGAAGTTATTCCGTCTTTGGTCACATCCAGAGCAGTGTTGTTTTTAACAACAGGTAGTAAATCTTTTAAAGCATGCCCAGGGTCAAGACTGTTCTGTGTAGCTTTGTTCCTCCCTACATAATGTGAGTGCAGAAGGATCTCTGTAGGTGCAGTGACCGCTAACACTCTTAGTTCTTAGAGAGGAGCATGCACCATTCAAGGCTGCGAATCATCTTCACAGGACTAACACAACATTACCAGTTAAGTGAAGCAGTGATTTTGCGGTGATATAATTTTCTCTGATAATCTTTTATGAAGAAACTATATTAAGTGAGAGGAAATCACCCCTGAGGACATTAGCCAGTCTTAACAACCAAGGAAGGGAGACTGCTCTCTCCTATGTGAAGCTCACAGCCACTGATAGAAAAGTTCATTTTGTATACAAAATGCCCAAATGATTTTGGAGTATCTTTTTTTTTTTTTTTTTTTTTGGTTAGGTTGATTGTGAGATAAGATCTTATTATGTAACTCCAGCTGTCCTGGAACTCACTTTTAGACCTGACCGCCTCTGCCTCCCAAGTGCTGGGATTAAAGGCGTGTGCAACTGCACCCAGCTTGGAATATCTTATTATTATTTTCTGAAACAGAAGGTATATGACCCAGGCTGGGAAGCCAACATCCTGCCTCAGCCTCCTGATGCCAGTATTCTAGATATATGCCTCAACACCCAGCTTCCCCAAATGATTGTATTCACCTAATGTATAAAAAGCTGAAGCCAGTGTACACATGAAATTGAATTATTATGTTAGAATTTTATAATTCTTAGCCTCAACAAATGTAAATCCACTTAGGCATTAATCAGCTTCTAACTCCCCCCCCCCTTCCCTTTTCTTTTTAAAGATTTTACAGAATGATCAACTAGATGAAATATCTCCATTGGGCACTGAGGAAGTTTCAGCAGTTAGCCAAGCATGGTTTACAACTAAAGAAGATAAGGATTCTCTCACCAACAAAGGTAAGATAAGCTGAATATTGGATCCTAATAGCAGAAGCCTTGGGCCTAGAAAGGCTTGTTGTCATCAAGATTCTGAATTGAAACGTCCTTGGTGGAACCAAGTAATGTAATTGAACTTTCTATTAGATTTAAATTTCACCATGAATGATACCACAGTGCCACTTATTTTACAGTGACTGTTACCTTTGTGTTTCTGATACAGATTCAGTTTTACATGGTATTTTGAACAGATACACTGTGGTGGCCCTTAAGAGGCAGTTCAGTTACTGTGTAAGAGGAGAGATGAACTTTTCTTTTACATTGCTATGCTGCTCACCAGCGCATCTGGGGAAGCTCTTATCAAAAAACAAAGGACTGCAGGGTGCACTGTGCTACTCTAGTGCAAAGACACAGAGAACTCCTGACAGTTGGCCTGGGAGCTGGCTTTTTATGTTTAGCTCTAGAATCTTCAGTACTTTTTTTTTGGCCTATAACATTAATTTTTTATGAAAGAAATTTTTCCAAAATCTTTTGAGTACGATTGGACTCTCCTCTTATCTCAGCAATGTTACACTTCCACAAGAGAAGTCGTACTTTAAAAATCGGTTTATTCAGTAAGGTTACTGCAGTAGGACGTTTCAGATGAATAGAGTACTCGCTTAACCCAGTTCTATTCTCAGTAGCAATTTTATCAAAAGAGAAATATGTTATATTTTATTCCTCTCAAAGGGTAATATTTTGTGTAATAGTTCTTTTATTTGTATTACACTAATTTCTTTTAAAGGACATAAATGGAAGCAGGGAATGTGGTCGAAGGAAGAAATCGATATTTTGATGAACAACATCGAGCGCTATCTGAAGGTACCCATGATACAGTTTTCACAGTTCAGTAATTGGTTCACAGGTGATTGCAAGGATAGCCAGGTAGTAGTTTGTGTAATTACTATGAATGTCTCACTAATTTTTATAACAGAAGATTGATGCCTTAATAATTTCAAGATCCATGACTATATTTTTCTATTTTTAAAACAGATTTTGAATTTTCATTACAAAGTAACCTTAGTTGCTGAAATTAGGACAAAAATGTTCATTGTTCTCGACTTCTAAGCCCTCCCTTGTCTTTTCAGGCAGGCTGTGAGTTTAGCTTATCCGGGTCTGGGGGTTTGCTTCTTTTTTCAGCTTTACTCATGCTAGTGCTATTGCTTTTTAAACAAACAAACAAAAACAACTTTAAGTTCCTTGGCATAGGTTTGTGATCCTTGTCATCTTCACTAAATGTCATTGAATGTAGAGTTTTTGAGGAGTTAACGGAAACAGGAATCCTCTCAGTATGTACTACCGTTCTATCTATCTGAGCAAAAAAGGAAACAAGAAATAATATGCAAGGTTTCTACCATGTAAATGATGTGCATGAGATGGACCTGAAGAGTTCAGGGAAGAATTGTTTCCCAGGATTGGAACAATTAAGCAAAATTAAAAATTTGATTTGTTTTTTGAGGCAGGGTCTTACTCTGTTGCCTGGGTTGACTTGCAATCCTGGCTAGCTTTGGGCTTGTGGCAGTCCTTCTCGTCAGCCTTGTGGTGCTATTACAGACAGTTCCTGTCTGTACCAAGGTATGCGCTGAGTCTTGAAAGGCTATGAGCTAAGAGTGGCCACGTGTAGCTTACATTGGGCATGAATGCTGAGTGGCAAGCCCAGGACATTACTGTAACCCTAATAGCCGGAAACAAGAAAAGTAGCCTTGCCACAGCTGCCATAAAGAACAGGTCGGAAAAGTAGAACTACATTGTACAGGAAATGGGAAGTAGTAAAACCTTAAAGTCTGATAGCTTAGTTAGATGGTAGATTGGTAGTAGAGACCCTCTGATAGCTTAGTTAGATGGTAGATTGGTAGTAGAGACCCTCTGATAGCTTAGTTAGATGGTAGATTGGTAGTAGAGACCCTCTGATAGCTTAGTTAGATGGTAGATTGGTAGTAGAGACCCTCTGATAGCTTAGTTAGATGGTAGATTGGTAGTAGAGACCCTCACCAGAGCCTTGCTGCGTACCTTTGAGGTGGTATAATTCAGATATTTTAAGTGTAGATTGTTAGCATGGCTTGGGATAGGGGAGTATTGCATTCTTTATTTAGCTATTAGCATTGTTTGACATGTATAATAAATACATTGTCGCCTACCACATTTGTATTCGTAAGCTGAATTTTAACTGCTAAGGTAAGCCTTGTAAACTGTAAGCTTAAAAAAACTTCCACCAGGCGGTGGTGCGCAGGCCTTTAATCGCAGCACTTGGGAGGCAGAGGTAGGTGGATCTCTGTGAGTTTGAGGTCAGCCTGGTCTACAAGAGCTAGTTCCAGGACGGGCTCCAAAGCTAGAGCAAAACCCTGACTTCAAAAACCAAAACAAAACAAAAAACCCTTCCATTCTTTATTATAAATTCTCTACAAATGATAAACGAAAGTTCTTTTACCAAGGCTGTTTTGAAGAAACAAGTCAATAAGTGTTGAAAAGTGCAGTTGTCCACTGGTCCCATACACTGAGGAACTGAGGATGCTGTAGACAGTGACACAATGCTTACCTGGTGGAGACGGCATGGATGGCCAGATTTGGAGAATTAGAAAAATGGTGTCTGACCTAGCAGCTCTGAGTAGATGGTCTCCAAGGCACAGCAGACTAGGGGGAAGCAGATAGACAAGTGCTCTGAGTCCTGGCGAAGGGAGATGGGATTACTGACGCAGTTTGCTGTTAGCTCATGTGCAGACTGATGGTGGGATTGACACGAGTGGGCAGTGTGGAGGGTCCGGAGTCTTGGGAATGAAAAAAGATAACATTGTTTTTAATTCTTCATCTTATCAAATGCTTAGGAGCCACATTTTAACAGGGCATTCTCATTGGTTAAGTGTCAGATAGCCCAAACGCTGGGCAAAATGATAATGAAACTGCTCCAGCAGAAACGAGGACAGCATGCTTGATTCGTGTTGTCCCGCAGGGCCAAGCACACAGTGCTTGCCTTTACCTGGGTTTAACTGCGATTCTGAAACTATGAATGAAAAGAGTCTAAACTTTTGGAAACGATGTACCACTGCAATTTTACTTGGTTTTGACATTTATATAAGAAGATGGTATTTCATAAATTGTTTCTCTTGCTCAGTATTGTGATTTGTTTGCTATTGGCTTGTTTCAATGTATTTTACTATACAAATATATTTCAGGTTGCTCATTACACAGGAATTACTTATTTTCATTCTTTTTAGGTTGATTTTTGAAGTAAAACAATTTTAGATGGTTATTGACCGTTGTATTTCTTTTTAAATACCTCTTTGTATTTTCTACCCATTTTGCTATGGGTTTTGTTTTGTTTCCTGCTAGATGTTCATAATGTTTGGTGTATCTCAAAGGTTTATAGGTAATTCATTACAGAAACCTTTTCATAATTTAGGGCCTTTCTTTTCTTTCCTTTTGAATAACATATAATGGACAAACATTCTTAATTTCAGTATTTTAAACTTGATTTTGCATGCTTGTATAAGATAGCATCTCATAGGTATGAATCTATTCTTATTTATTGTCCTGATAATATTTTATAATTTTGTACTTAATATCTCCCTCCCCAACTAATATGAAATAGGTCTTCAGTTCTTTTTATATATGGATGGCAGTTTCCCCAGAATTTTGTATAGGGTGAAAGTCCTTCTCCCAAGTTCTTTCTAGCTTTATCCTCTTGTTATTACCTTAACCTGTACCAGGTTAACACAAGCTGGAACAGTCTAATACCTGACAGGGCAAGCCCCTTTGTGAATTTCTTGGCTATTTTAGCCCTCTTTTCTTAAAAAGTTAGTTTTTAGAGAATGAAATCCTGAGAGAATTTTTATCGGAATTATACCGACTCTCTTTGTAAAAGAATTATATTTTTTAAAATTCTATATTGTCCATAGAAGACGTAAGCTTTGTATAGAAATGCAAATGTCTATTTATTGATTTGGTATTCAGCAACTTGATACAGTGCTTGTTTGTTTGTTTTTCTCAAAACTTTTGTGGCTAACTATATATATGATATTCCCTATAAATAATTCTCTTGAGTATATATTTCCAAAATGTTCTTTTATCAGGTCTGCAGCTTACCCTGATTCAGTATGAGTTTTATCATTTAGAGTATTTTCTACCTATTTTGAAATTTGACATGTTTTCTGTAAATGTGCTGATATCAGTCATCAGTAATGATTGTTCTGAAAACGTACACTAGCCTCTGCTCAGCTCTCGGTTCTGCCCTAAACTAGTGGGACTCCAGGGCTGTCACGATGAGTAAGCTTTAAGCCTTGCCCCAGATGATTTTCTGAAATGTTCCTCATTGGGTTTTGTTACTGAGGGTATGTTAGCCTAATAAAATCAGAAATTATCTCCAGTTACTTTCTCCTAAATGTTTGGTAGTGTTTATTCATAATACCACCTAGATCTGGAACTTTCATTATGGTGAGATTAATAGTACCAGTTTTTTGTTTTTTTAAGTTTTCTGTTTATGTGTCTTTGATTTTCTACCTTTTCCAGAATCCGTTTTGGTAAGTTGACTGTTGTTAGGAGTGCGGTCACTTTATGTCAATTCAGACTTATGAAATTGTTCATAGGGATCATTTGTTGTCGGTCTCTGTAGTGTCTCGACTTAGGCCACAGTTCTTTCATCTCTAGTATGTGTGCCTTTTATTTTTGCCAGAAATGTATCATTTCAAAATTTATTTTTAATTCATCCTTTCAAAGAACCATTTGAAACTTACCTTCATTTTGTTTTGATTTCCTTGTACTTGTTTCGAGTTTGTTTTTAATTTTTTTATAAATTTAAAATGAAATTTAAACAGAAGTTTAAAATTTAAACTGAAATTGAGTTGTTTGAATGGATAGTTTATTTTTGGTACCCTTCAGTAATACTTGAATAAGTACTGCAGCACTTTAAGGTTTATTTAGAGTGTAGACTGACTAGCAATGGACCGGTAGCCTTAAAACTGCTGTCAAAGCAGAGTATGTCCACATGCAGTGTCTCAGCAATCCCTAACAAAGAACTGTAACCCATTTAGGCACGCGGAATAAAAGATGCTACGGAAATCATCTTTGAGATGTCAAAAGACGAAAGGAAAGATTTCTACAGGACGATAGCGTGGGGGCTGAACCGGCCTTTGTTTGCAGTTTACAGAAGAGTGCTGCGCATGTATGACGACAGGAACCACGTGGGAAAGTATGAACGCTTGCGGGGCTGCGTGTTTTCACGTAACTGGGGAAAGAGATGGGGAACCGCCATTATCCTTATTGATAATTTTATCCTACAAGTGTTAGTATGTGGAGAAACCTCAGAATAGGACTTCCTTAGAAATTAGAAAGCTGAACTACTTTACATAGATTAACTTGATTGAATTTACTCTGTCAGAGTTTACTTTGTAGAAATTAAAAATTGGGGTGGTTAAAAATGTAGGAAGTGTTTAAAAAAAAACCTCTAGATTCGTGGATAGTATTTGTTTCCTATTTGATTTAGGAATATAGTATGTCAGGTTAATGACTTCATTTATTTTTAAATAAAACCAGAGTAGAAAATAGCTTAGCAGTGATGAATAGATTTCTGCTAACAGTAGCATTTATGGAAAGGTATCAAAATAATTGAGTGATTTTGTGATATTGCTGATGCTTTGTCTCTGGGATTTTAGGTGGCATAAGTGTGATCTGATAGACACTGGTGAGCTCCCAATGCTAGTTTTCTCTAGCCTGTTAGCAGGCTACCCGTGAAAATACACTTGAAACCTGAAGGGAATCAACTGAAGGTGTTAGGAAGTTGGACAGAAAGAATTTTTTGGCTCAAGAATGAATGGCTTGGCTAACTTTCAGAAACTTTCCATGCAGTACAACTGGTTAAAAAGGGAACAGCCTTATAGAATTTTCAGATAAATGTATTTTTTAAACATAAAACAGAACATTGCATTGGCTGTGGAAATAAAGAAAAAGATTGTTAGAGTATCTATTGCCTGGCTAGAGAAAAAATAAGATTTTTTTTCTCTTTACTATGCACTGTGTTATCCATAAGTCTATTTGGAACAGTTGTAATTTCAGAATTCCTAGACCTAACTGAAATAAAGGAATATCTAAGTAACATGAGGCAGGTAGATACTTTAAATGTTGGATTTCCATGAGAAAATGATACAGTATATATGTGTACTGTAGCTAAAAGTAATTACTATTTTTTTCTTCTAAGAATTTAGAAGCATTTATTTTAACTTTTAACTCACTTTAAAACACTTGACAAATATTACCCATATGCTGTTTTGTTTCGTGTTCAGATCACTAAATAAAACTGGTTTTTGGTAATGTTTTTAGCAGTGTATATTTAATTGATTTCTTTTCCACTATTCTGAATTTCTAGATACACTCCTGAAGAAATTGAGAAGCTCAAGGAGTAAGTTTTTATTGATTATAATTATTTGGTTTTTTGTCTTATTTTTAACTTTTAAATCTGAAATTTTGAACTTTTTTGTCGGACTGGCATAATTTTATTTGGCAGTTAAAAGCATGAATTTCTGTTAGAAGTTATATATTAGCTATTCCCGTAATAGACAGATTAGTCTCCTGTTGTCAGTCACTAGGTGCTTGCTGAGATCACTAATAGGGATTCCAAAAGGAATTAAATGAATGTTTTCGGTGGCCTGGGCACTTAATTTAGGGAATTTATTACCAGGATCTAGGGCTTGATATAAAACTGACCTGGTGAGTGTTGACTCCATCTGGTAAGGGCTGTGACTCTCCAGATGCATGAATGTTGCTTCATTGACTGGAGGCTGTTAGTACAGTGTGGTAGACTGTGTGTGTCTGAGGACTGAAAGTAGATCCTTGTTATAAAGTTGTGTTGGGATTTTAAGAAGAGCTTGTTAGGAATGTGCTCCAAAGGAAAAACTCTGGGACTTGCCTGGGAACTGTCAATAATCGGAGGGAAATTTGGTCTTTTTTAAAACCCATATCCAAGTTATCTATTTCTTCTCTGACCCAGGAAAAGGGCAATTGCTGCCTGTTTTTTTTTCACCCACAGACAACTGTGGACCCCAATAAAAGGCCATTCTTTCAAACTTTGGCTCTCAAAAGTATTGCTGCCCACAACTTCCAAAAGGGAAGAAGAAGAATGAAGAATAAATGATGAGATTAAAAGGGAGGAAACAGTTGAACCAATTGCTGATTGGCAGACTCTTGTTCTAGGCTCCGGATAAAGCATGGCAATGACTGGGCAACCATAGGGGCGGCCCTAGGAAGAAGTGCCTCTTCTGTCAAAGACCGCTGCCGGCTGATGAAGGACACCTGCAACACAGGTACTGCGTGCTGTGCTGTGCTGTGCTGTGCGCTGGCTTGCTGTGCTGTGCTGTGCTGTGCTGTGCTGTGCTGTGCTGTGCTGTGCTGTGCTGTGCTGTGCTGTGCTGTGCTGTGCTGTGCTGTGCTGTGCGTGTGCGGTGCGCGTGCTGTGCTGTGCTGCGCGATGCTGTGCTGCGCTGTGCTGTGCTGTGCTGTGCTGTGCTGTGCTGTGCTGTGCGGTGCTGCGCTGTGCTGTGCTGTGCTGCGCTGTGCTGTGCGGTGCTGTGCTGTGGCTTGCTGTTGTGCGCTGCTGTGCTGTGCGCGGTGCTGTGCTGTGCTGCGTGCGGACCGTCTGCCCCTAGAGGGGCTGTGTGCCGGTCACCTTTATTTGAACAGTCATTTCCTGATCTTTCTATCTATCTAGTTAGATAGATGAAGCCAACTGGGATTTGTGCTTTTAAATCCAGTGTCACTGAACATTGTTAACAAGGACATAGCGACACTTGGTTTTCAGACCATTTAAGTTTAGTGTGCTGCAGTTTTCAGAACTGCTCCACAGTTCAGAACTGCTCCACTGGGGAAAGCTGTAGTTTAAGACATACAGAAGTCATTTTGATGTAAGCCCATCTAACTGAACTTAAAACATCAGCCTATGTTTGTGGCAGCTCAGGAAGAACCTGCGTGTGTTTCAGAGGTTAAGAATATTTCTGTGGATCTCCAACTTGAATTTTATTTTTCATAAATTTATGATTATTAGTATTTTGGTGTCTTGGCCAGGCTACATATAGTTCTTAATATATACAAAAAGCTAGTTTGTGATAAACAGTGGTTTGTAGAAACTGCCATTTTCTCCACGAGCCTTAATTCCTCTGTAAAACAGGTTAGAGCAGACACTCTAAATCTCCTTTGGTCTTAATGTTCCTAAACAATCAATAATACATGTTCAGGTCTTTAGTTAAAAAAAAAAAAAGTTCTCAAGTTTAACTTAAGATTCTAAACCATCTTTTTCTTTACCCCTTACTTTAAAATTAAAGTGAAATCAAGAATATGTCCTCTACTCCCTGATGTCATTGCTACCAGTAAGACAGCAAGACCATGAATTTCACCAACTGGCATTCATTCTTGGGTGTGGCTAGCGTACGGAATGAAGCAGAAGCTTTATTTGAAGCTCCAGAGGTTCTGTTTGCTTCTGTGGGTACAGAACTCATTTGTTAGCACAGTTTGGGGGAACAGTACCATTCCCTGAGAGCAGCGTGAGAGGTGGGCCTGCCAGCTTTCCTCTGGCCTTAAAACATGGCTTCTTTTTTAAAGTTCCTTTCTGTTTTTCTGCTCAAGCTTCATTACATAAAAAGGCAAGAGAAACATTAGTTGTTAATAACCTCAGAGATTTGGGAAAGATGGAATGAAAATGCATATGAAGTTAGTGTCATAATCGACTAATGCATCGTCACAGTGGCTTGGGGGTGGGCTGTAGCAATGACGGTGTGAGCCTCACTTTCTCTGGAGTAGATGAGCTCACAGATGTCACTGCGCGTGTTCATTGTCATCCCTCTTAATAAGACAACCTATGAAGTTTATTCCAGTGCTGCTGGCAAGTGGTGAGCATTACTATCCTATCGGGCCATCAGTGAAGTTCTTCCCACTTTATTGTTTCGATATAAAGGACTTGATGTAACTTGAGGGTATATAATTCTTTGTTGTTGCTTTAGGTAATAAAAGCCAGTAGAATATAATTCTAGTGAGTATATGTGGTTTCCAACTGAGTGCTGTTACAAAGTAAACTGATCAGCTGAGCTCCTTCTTCATCCTTTGAATTTGAACTTGGACATAGAGGGCTAGATTCAGTAATGGTTGAGAAGATAACACTGTAATCTGGGTGATTTCCTTTTCAGGAAAATGGACAGAAGAAGAAGAAAAGAGACTTGCGGAGGTGGTTCATGAGTTAACAAGCACGGAGCCAGGTGACATCGTCACTCAGGGCGTGTCTTGGGCAGCTGTAGCTGAAAGAGTGGGTACCCGCTCAGAAAAGCAGTGCCGTTCTAAGTGGCTCAACTACCTGAACTGGAAACAGAGCGGGGGGGACTGAATGGACCAAGGAAGACGAAATAAATCTCATCCTAAGGTTTGGGTTCCCAATCTTTTAACAACAAAAGCCTGCTTCATTTCTGTAGATGTCTTGATGGACTTTGCTCTTGATTCCCTTGAATGCCTAGTGAAAAACAGCCTTGCCATGGAAAGCCACGTGCAAGACCCTGAGTACCTTATTGAGCTTTTTTTGTTCCTGTCTGGGTGATTTAGTGCCCAGGCAAAGTGCCAGACTGAAGGTGCAGAGACAAAGGCCGTGGCAGTGAGGTTCTCATTGTCCCACCAGTGTGCCTCAGCAGCGGCCTGTGGGAATGCCAGAGTAAGGGTCTCTTCAGTCCCTGGGTACTGTGCGAGAGGTGGCCATGGAGACTTAGTCTAACAGTCACACACCATCGGCTTCCATCAAAGGAAACACTTCTGCAGCTTTAAGACACTGGGGAGAGGGCGGGGCAAGTTGGTTTTCACTTTGTTTCAGCCATGGAAACTAATGAACAAACAGAACATTAAAGTTAGGAGTTACACTAGTCCATGCTAAACATCAAAATCATCAGTCAAGAGAAGGAAATACAGACTATTAAAACCTCACATTTATTGTACTATTTGTTTAGTTTATTGTTTTTCTTTTGTTCCATAAGTTTTTTGTTGTTGTTGTTTTGTTGGTTTTTTTTTTTTTTTTTTTTTTTTGAGACAGAGTTTCTCTGTAGCTTTTGGATCCTGTACTGGAACTAGCTCTTGTAGTTCAGGCTGGCCTCGAACTCACAGAGATCCGCCGCCTCTGCCTCCCGAGTGCTGAGATTAAAGGCGTGTGCCACCACCGCCCGGCTATAAGTTTTTCTCAACTAAGTTATTTTTATATATGGTGAATTTCTAAACAAGTTTGGTTTCTTTGTAAATGGAAGGCCCAGCCAAGAAATAACTTACTCTAAAAACAAACTATAGCCAGGACTTGGGAGTCTGAGAGTTGGATCTCTGAATTCAGGACAGCTTGATACATAGAGCAAGTTCCAGGACGGCCAGGGCTCCAGAGAAACCCTATGTTGAAACAAAAATAGGAAACCAAACTGTAAAACATTGCAGCACTGTACAACTCAGCCTGTTCTTCATGCAGTTGTGATTTCTCGTCTGCTCACTTCCCTTCTCAGTGCTGCTTCTGCTTCTCGCCCTCTGCAGTTCAGTCCAGGGCTGTGCGTCTCGTTCCTCAGCTCTTACAGACTTATACTTATTTCTCGCCATCTGCAGTTCAGGCCAGGGCTGTGCGTCTCATTCCTCAGCTCTTACACACTTATACTTCTCGCCATCTGCAGTTCAGGCCAGGGCTGTGCGTCTCGTTCCTCAGCTCTTACACACTTACACTGCTTGAGTCCTTTTTCTACCATGGCCCCTCATTGCCGCTCCCTACCATTCCCTTTACCTGTACTAAGAGGAGGATTTGTAAATAAATTTAAGGTCTAAAAGGTTTATTTTGTAATCTGTAGGATAGCAGAGCTGGACGTAGCCGATGAAAATGACATCAACTGGGATCTGCTAGCTGAGGGATGGAGCAGTGTCCGCTCACCGCAGTGGCTTCGCAGTAAATGGTGGACCATCAAAAGACAAATTGCAAACCATAAAGATGTTTCCTTTCCTGGTAATGTACTACTTGCTTATAGTATTACTCCTAGAAAGCTAGTGGTTAGAGTCTTTGCCTCAAGTCCAGGCTAGTAGGCTTTTCTGGCAGATTCCATTTAAGCTGCCCTGTTTCCTTTTGTAGAGAGTCCATGTGATTTGTAAGTCCCAGAACCCGTAGGGGAGGGCACACTTACACATATTCATCTTCCACATCAACTACGAAGAGGAAATAAATTGTACATGGTTTCCTTTAGTAGAAACTGTCCTCAAAAACGAGTTGATTAATTTTAAATACCTTGGCTATATTTATTATTTAGAGAAAAATCTGGTACCCTACATTTTTCTTTTCTTTGTCCTTTTTTTAAGAAACTAGGCTCTCAGGGTTTCCAGGGATCTTAAATGGGATTTGCTTAGAGGTTTGTCATTCCATTGCCTTTTTGCATTTAGGTGCTAACCTGAGTTACAGAGTCTCCTTTAGGTGACCAAACTCATTTCTCTTATGGCACTCTAACTCCAGATTTCAAAGCAGAATTCAGTGGTGAGGGACTTGACTTGAATTCCCGTTACAGAGGGTTGGTTTTGGTTATCGTGAGAGCAGAGGCTGGGCATCGTGGTTCACACCTATAATCCCAGCGCTTAGAAAGCAAAGGCAGGCAGATCACTACAGACTGAGACACTGTCGCCTCACACCCGCCAAAAAGAGCAAGTGCTAGAGTAAGCAAGCCCATGAGAGGACCTTGAGTCCATGTGATGGGTAGAAGACTGCATTGTTGATGTAAAGATAGAGACAGTGTGCTACTGTCACTAGGAAGTAGTTCTCCTGCACAGTTCTGCCTCAAGCCCCATCACAGATGTTTATTCCCGTGCCCTAACAATGTCTACCCACTTCCATTTTGTTCTAATTCTGATGACAAGAACAGTACACTTTTAGTGATTTTAAAGTCTGGGCAGGCATGGTGGCACATGTCTCTAAGTCCAGGCTGCTTGAGGGGCACAATTACAGGATCACAGGACTAAATTTGGAGACCAACTTGGGCAACATAGCAAGACCACTCCCATCTCCAAAAAAAAAAAAAAATTTAATCCCTTTTTAATTTCTTACGGATATTTCCAAAGATTTAGACAGGTTTTAGTTGGAATCTTTTTTTATGATTTTGACAGTTCTCATGTGCAGTGTACAACTCTTTACTCCAAATACTTTCCCTCCTTGCCCTCCTCCCACCCTACTTCCCTTGATGCTTAGCTGGTGGTCTGTCGGAGAGTCATGTTCTTTTTGTCTACCCGTCTCCCTTCAGTCTTAATAAAAGGTCTTAAACAGTTACATGAGAACCAAAAAAACAAGCCAGTGCTCTTGGAGACTAAATCAGGAGCTGGAGCTCCAAACAGTACTTCCAATTCCAGTGTACAGCATGTTCAGATCAGAGTCGCCCGCTTGCAAGATAACACAGCCACCTCTCCAAGCCCCATGGCAGCGTTGCAGATTCCAGTCCAGATCACCCACGTCTGTAAGTGTTGGCACTCAAGACTCCTTGCCATTGGCGTCACCATCTAGTTAATGGCTCCAGTGCCTTAGTCTTCTAGAGGGTTGATGAAAACTGATGAATTGTGAGGTCTAAGGAATTTTATGTTTGACTCAGTTAACATTTGCACAAGAATGAATGTGTAACAGGAGGAACTTCAAACACCTAACAGTTTCAAGTATTTCTAAATCATCCTTCTAGATTTTATAATTAATGATAGGGATTTTTATAGACATTAATCAAATAGGCATCTAAATCAATGATTAGGAGAGAAATTGTTTTCAGTGTGACGTGTCATTTGTAATTTATCCAGAATGAAAACAACACAGGCTTGGATCTGAGGTAGTATATTTTAAAAAATGGGATCTTTATAAAAGATTGAAAAAAAAAATCCAGACAACACAGGCTTGGATCTGAGGTAGTATATTTTAAAAATGGGATCTTTATAAAAGATTGAAAAAAATTTAAGGTAGTAAAGGGCCAGTTTACTTTAGGGAAGTGTTTTTAATCCCGGTTATCTTTGCTTGTCACAGTTTTATGCTTAGAAGATTTCAGTAACCCAGCGATATATAGAGAAAAGGTTTCTCACTTCAGCACCATGTTTACCTTCCTCCCCCTTTCTGACATTTCTTTGTTTTTAGTGACAGAAAAGAAATGAGTTCCAATTCTTGGAACTGTCTTTATTTACCATAAACCCCCTCCCCCCTTTTTTTGGTGGTGGTGGTGGTCCTACGTGATGCTGTTTGCCTGTGAAAAGATTGTTGCCCACAGTATGCACTTTTTTGTTCACATCCGGGCATTCTGAGTAAGTCTTTGCAGAATACCCTCCTATTACAATATGCTTAATGTTTCTTGACCTCATCTACAAGATGCTGATAGTGCTTTCCGTCATTAGGACAAACAAACATGCACACACACAACACTGGGCACCTGTTAATACCATGAGCACCATATATCTGTATATGCAGTGACTATCAAAGGTACCTTTGTGGGGGTGGCATTTGCCCTGCGTGGTGAAGCCCTGGGTTTGATCACATGCACCACAAAAGAAAGCTGCTTTGGAGACATTTGAACTAATGACATGCCTTACTCTTTATTTGACCCTCCATGTTTTTTTTTTATTTTATAGTTTTAGAATTATAAAATAGCAGTTCCTAGTCTAAATAGATGAGCTGTTAATGAGTATAAATTGTACATGGAAAAGATTAGCACCATTAGGATGACATTATCCATTAGGAAGACAGCAAATATTTCATAAATAGAACTTTAATACTCATTCATACCATCTCTTTTTAATAGCTTCTTAAGAGTATTTTATTACTTCCGACAAGATGTGTGAGTATAGCAAGAGTTCTCCACCCCATTCATTGTTAGCATTCTGACCCCAGCCTCTTGATTGTGCTTGTTAGACCTCATCAAATATGGTCTTCTGAAAAGAATTACTATAATATATTCTTTTGGTTTTAAAATTGCTTTTGCTCCTCATAACAACTCTATATAAGAAGTACAGATAAAATCTTTGACTATTAATTTGAATTAAATCACTACAGGGGCCATGGAAGAGGCAGTATTACTAGAACTAATACCTAATGTTAGAGACCTCTAGTCCACATCTATAGTGCTTACTAAAATTTCCAGAAAATTTTATTACTCTGTTTCTTTTTCTCTTTCCAGATTAGCCTTGGTGTATTTTTCTTGCTTCCTAACTCTTGAAACACTTTCAGATACACACCAAGAGTTATTAGCAAACCTCTTACAGGTTCTGATATTATCTTTGGCTTTATGAGCCCTCTGGTGTCATTATTGCTTTCTATGGCGTGTGAAAGCAACCATATTAAGCTATGGGTGGGCATGACTGTCTAGTAGAACTGACAGTGGGCTGAAGTTAGCTCTTGTGTATGTCTGATCTCTGTGCCATCCCAGATGAGCCCATTATATAACTTCAGGTTTGCAGGCAAATTGTTCAGTATGTGATTTCCTTCATGACAGCTGATTCCATTGGAGAAATCTCACACAGCATTTTATTATTGTCCTTGTTCTTACTACAGCTTCCACAGACTCCCCTGCTGCTTCTGTTGACTCAGAAACAATAACACTAAACAGTGGAACACTACAGACATTTGAGATTCTTCCAGTGAGTAATCTTCAGATAATAGCTATTGGCTCTTTTTATGCAAAAGAAAGATGAGGTATCTAGATGGAGTTAGAATTCAGAGGCCAACTGGACAGATTGGACATAAATTGGACTTCCACTTTTATGTCATTGTCATGCTTTTTCTCTATATGTACATAAGGCAATTTTATTCTTCTGAAAATGACAGTAATGGGTAAATGGTATCGATTTGTACTGGCTCAGGCAAACTGATTATTACGAAAAATTAGTGGGCACTAACTTCATGAGCTGTTGGTAATATTTGAGTATGTTGAATAGCTCTTATGCTAGTCACTGTATACAAAATGTTTAGTTCCAGTCCTTAATGGTTATAGTTTTGCAAATTTTGTTAGCTGTAAAAATGTTACCAGTTATCAGGAACTGGGGAGACGGCTCTGTAGGTGAAGTGTTTGTTTTGTAAGCACAAAGGACCTGGGATTCCCAGCACCATTGTAAAGAATCTGGGCGTGGCAGCGTAACTGTAATGCCCCACTGTGGGTAGACCAAGAGTCCCCCAAATCAGTGAGCTGTGTTTCAGTGAGACTGGACAGAGATTGAGGAAGACACCTATGTCGACCTCTGGCCTGCACATGCATTTGCACACATATGCACACACTACGTACTCGTTATCAGTGACCAAATTCTAACTGCCAGTTTATCTAAAATAACACAGAACTCATGCCTGAATGCTCAATTTGGGATTGGAGCTAGCGGTGTGATTACTGTGCTGCGATAGCAAAAGCTGAAGCTTCAGTCAAGCCATACAGTTGCTAGGATAAACAAGCATTCATCCACAGTGTACTAACTTGCTCTTCAATGAGTCAAGTATATTACAGTACATTTTAAGGCTGAACAATGGATTTATCTCTAGTAGCTCCAGACGTGAAAGAAAATCTCGTGGTTCTCACATACTTGAAATTCCCTAAATAAAAGGATATCTGGATGTGATTCAAGTAAATTTTGGTTGCTTATAAGTGATAGGGGAAATGGGTCATGACTTAAATGTACAGGCTTTCTTTTAGGGGCAATGAAAACTCAAGAAGCAAAAGTGCCAGTTCGTGTCCTCCTTCCTAAAGCAAGCCCAGAGTTTGTTCCTATTTTGTTAAGGAAATATAAGCACTCATGTTACTTCAAGATCTATTTTGAATCATGTATTAATACAATAGTTTAGTCAACATCCTTTAGCTAAATCCCTTGAAGATTGTATTGCCATCTTTGGACTTGAGACCATGGTGATCTCACAGTAGGAATGTACAGTATACTAAACACTGCTAGCGACAGAACTTCTTTGGACTTGAGATTAGTGACCTCATACTAGGAATAGTAGTGTGTTAATACTGATTGGGACAACTTTACGCTTGTTTATTTTGTCTTGGAGAAAGGCTGTTAAGGTTGTTTACTTACAAAGTCCCAACAAATAGCCTGGGGCTGGAGACATTGCTCAGCATGGGGACTGGCTGCTCTTCCAAAAGACCCAAGTTCAGTTCCCAACACAACCGTCTATAAATTAAGTTCCAGGGGATTTGGCACCCTCTGTGGGCACCAGGCACATACTGAATGCCCAAACAGCAGGCAATACACGTAATTTTGAACTATATAGACTTAAGTGTATTCAAACACTTGAAGTGTCTGTGATAATATACAGTATTAGCACTGATTCCTAGCTATCTGTGATAAATACTGGTAACCTTTAGAAAAAGGCTTGGTTTTCACTTTGGGGAAAGCAGAGAAAAACTGAGTTCCCAGTGGTGGTGGACACTTTAATAGTCATTTCTAATTCTACCAACTCTTCCCATGAAACATATGTATTATTTCCTTGTTAGCAGTAAGAAATTCTGTAGGGATCCAGGACACAGGAAAGACATCTTGGCCAAGATAATATTGGACTGAAAAACAGACTTCCCCAGCCCTCCCTAAAGTACAAAATACTTAATCTGCAGCTTATTAAGATAACCTGGACTAATATAGACACTTAAACAGTTTAAATCCTATTCTATCACTATAAAATCTCAAAAGATAATATATTGATATATTGCTAGTTGACAACCTATTCAAATGGCATCTTCATTTTCCTTAATACATGAGTGTTTTCTAAAATTATTCCACAATAAAAACATTTCAAGTAAATAAACAGCACAGTGTTCCCTTTGAAAACCGTGGTGTCCATCTGTGTTAGTGGAGCTCACTGTTGGTGGGTGGTGCATGCCTTGGTGCTGACGGAGGTCCAAGGATAGCTTGCGAGACTGTTCTCTTCCACTTTGTGGGGCCTGGGGATCCAACTCAAGTTCAGTGACAAGTGCCTTGACCCACTGAGACGTTTTGCTGTTTTTGTTTATTTTTTTTTTTTTTTTTTTTTATTTACCACAGAGGAAAGTTTAAAAAGATGATTGAGAATTGAGATCCTACATTGCCTATGGTAGTTCTAGGTAGAAGCTACTGTGTTGGTGCTTAGTTGAAACCAGAACTAGAAATGCAAGGAACAAAAGACATGATAGATGTTTTACTTAAATATTTCAAACAGTGTATATAATGAAGGGTATTCTCTTTGTCATGTGTACCTTCATGATTGGTTAGTATGCTGCTAGCTACTAAATTCAAATTAATTTAAATGCAGATGTAGTCTAAATAGGTTTTGTGCCTGTGTTGAACCTCTTTTTCTTCTTTAGTCTTTCCATTTGCAGCCCACTGGGACTCCGGGCACCTACCTGCTTCAGACAAGCTCAAGCCAAGGCCTTCCCCTAACTCTGACCACAAGTCCCACAGTAACCCTGGCGACGGCTGCTCCTCCTTCACCTGAACAGATCATTGTTCATGCTTTATCCGTATGTCATGTGATTTCCGGGGCCTATTGTGGGTCAGGATTAGTTGATAGAAATCTGAAGTCATTTGGGTTGGGTATCAGAGTACTTCTTGTTTGATTTGCGATGCAGTATTTTGCACCGATTTCTTCACTAGGTACATGTCGAGTCTCCACTATTGTCTCTTATTAGATGCATATCCATCCAAGCAGGGAATTTACAAGAGGAAGGGACTCCATGGGAAGTAACAGATTCTAGAAAGTGATGAAGTAGTTGCAGAGGTGGAAGGCATGGGAAGGGAGGTTCCTAGCTCCTGTCACTGGCAGTGTCCTTTACTGTCTTACAGCCAGAACATGTGTTGAACACCAGTGACAATGTCACCGTGCAGTGTCACACTCCCAGAGTTATTATTCAGACTGTTGCTGCAGAAGACTTCACTTCTTCCATACCCCAAGCAGAACTGACACCCGATAGTGACCTGCACGCGTCCGATTTTCCTGAGCCTCCAGATGCACTAGAAGCAGACACGTTCCCAGACGAAATTCCTCAGCCCAAGATGACTATACAGCCGTCATTTAATACTCACGTGTCTAAGTTCAGCAACCAGAATAGCACAGAACTGATGAACAGCGTTATGGTCAGAACAGAGGAAGAAATGGCCGACAGTGACCTCAAGCAGGAAGAACCGCCTTCTGATTTAGCCAGTGCTTATGTTTCTGAGGTAAGCTGTGTAGGTGACTGAAGCCTATGATACGAGTTTTGCCTCGGCCTTCCTAATGCTGCAACCCTTTAATAACAGTTCCTCCTGTTGTGGCGACCCCAACCATAACATTGCATTGCTACGTCCTAACTGTCATTTTGCTACTGCTATGAATCTAAATGTAATATCTGACACGTGACCCCACAGGGTGCGCAACCACCCAGTTTGAGAACCACTGCTCCCGTAGCCTTTTCTCTTTAAAATCACAAAGTGCAAACTCAGAAGGTATCAGTGGACTAGCTTTTGTTGCTGGATATGCCTGAGCATAGTTCCTCGCTGAAGTGCACCCTCTCCACAGGCAACAGAGTGAGCGGCCTTTGTTAGCATCCTCTCCTGGAGCACCTTTGGGTGGTATGGGTAATAATAGATTCTAAATACATCCCACAGTGCAACGTAATTTTCTCTATATGTCAATGACATTGGACAATTTATTGGTTTAAGATCCTTTTTATCAATATTCATTACATTATGAGATTATTGAGGTTCATAGACCCTCATCTTCTTAAGGTCTTGATGTTTATGTTCTAATTTTTAAATGAAGGACATTTGAGTGCTAAGTGCTAACAGACCTGGATGTACTTGGGGAATGTAAGTCTATCTTTTTTGTTTCCTTTTTTTTTTTAATTATTATTTAGGATTTAGAATCTCCCACCATAGTACACCAAGTTCATCAAACAATTGATGATGAAACAATACTTATCGTTCCTTCACCACATGGCTTTATCCAAGCATCTGACGTCATAGATACTGAATCTGTCTTGCCTTTGACAACACTAACAGGTACTGTACTAAGACTTTTTTTAAAAAAAAAATTTATTATGTATACAATATTCTGTGTGTATGCCTGCAGGCCAGGAGAAGGCACCAGACCTCATTACAGATGGTTGTGAGCCACCATGTGGTTGCTGGGAATTGAACTCAGGACCTTTGGAAGAGCAGGCCATGCTCTTAACCACTGAGCCATCTCTCCAGCCCCTGTACTAAGACTCTTGATCATGAGCCTGGTAAATAGTAAGGGGAAACTCGGACGGTTTTATCAGTCATGTTAATCTCTTGATCTCTCAGTGTTCCTTGTAGGCTATAATGTTAGTATAAGACTTAGACTGGATAATAAGCAAAATACATTTAATACTAACTTTATTTAAACTTATTTCAGATCCCATATTTCAACATCATCAGGAAGAATCAAATATGATTGGATCGTCTTTAGGCAGTCCTGTTTCTGAAGACTCAAAGGATGTTGAGGACTTGGTAAACTGTCACTAGGTTATTAGAGACAGCACTTCAAGTAAAAGAAGCCACATTGCTGATTATATTTTCTCCAAAGACAGGAGCAGTCCCAAGAGTTTTGGTTGCCATTCCTCTGGCTTGTACGTAGCTGCTGTGCTTAAGCCATGCACATTGTTGCTGCTGTTACTTTTTACCTCCGTTAAAGTTATCATCTGAGGTCCAATTTATGACAATGTGTTAATGGAGTATAGGAAGTTTTAATTGCCTGGTTATGTTCAGTTTTCTATCAAGAGGGAGTTGCATTCACTGTAGCTACTTAAATCACCAAAGCTTACCTGCTCTGGTTTTTACACGCAGTAACACTCATCTCCGCAGTTAGACACTGTATTCTGTCCAGACTCAATTAGGCCTGGTTATAGTTCAGGTTATTATCAACATGGTCCAGCCTAGTCAGCAGTGACCTTCAGGAAGATTGTCTTCGGAGTTTAAGACAAGAGCAGCATTTATATGAGAACATGGGAAGTGGCTGTGAAGGTTACTCCGGTTACCCATTGCTGGCAGTGGGAGCTGAGAGGCGGGGTAAAGAGGAAAGCATTAATTAAAGAGTCTAGAAATCCACTACAGGTCTTTGATCTTGAACTCTTAAAGGGAAGCTAGTGAAGTAATGAAACCCACTGTAGCAAAGCAGTTATCTCCCCTCATCAGAGACAGCCAGTACTCCACAGTTAGCACTTTGAAGTCATTCAGTGAGGGGAGGGGATATCACCTGTGTTTGAGAAACATGACTTTACTACATGGTTTACTATATCAATTGCCCAGAAAATAGTTGAGGAGTATTAGAGTTTGATGTTCACTTAGTGCATTACCTGTTGGGGGTACAGGATAGCTTCTCCCTCAGGCACTTTCAACAAACAGAATTTGCTTCTGTATCGAGAGTCATTCCTAAGGGCAACGCCAAAACAAGCCGAGAGGGCTTTAATGATATGGTCTTACACAAAAGTCAAAAAAAGAGCCTTGTATAAATTATTTTATTTATTATTGTAATTAGATCTTCACAATCAGAGTTGTCTTTTCACTATCTGTTTTATTAATGTGAAACTGTAGTAATAAGCAAAAGTTGGTTGCCTAGGGAACAATAATTGTATATTCAGTTTAACAGAAATAAAAGAGTATTTGTCTTAAAATGAAAGATTTGAGCCGTGCACTTAAAGTGTAAAAAAAATTATTTTCAAAAGTGAAAATACTTTGTCAATTGAGGGCTGGAATGTTTCAGCTTCTTAAAGGAAAGCGGAGATCTAGGATACAGCTCCCTTGCAAGAGGAGCTCAGAGTTACAGTTAACATGAAAATCATGTGCAGACTTGGGAGAGGTTCTTTCAGCATACTTGTCCAGCCACTGATTCCGTAGATAGAGTCCTGGTGAGTGCTCTGATTCCCGTAGAGTCCTGGTGAGTACTCTGGGCTTCACCTGCCCACGTCGTGGAAGTACAAGTTCGCACATATACACAACATGACGATAGAAAATAAGATGTAGTAAATTAGATTTCTAAATTTCGGTTCTAAATCTCCTTGCCGATACCAGTAGATCTAAAAGAAGGATCAAAATAAAAATTTAAGTAATGACCAACTCTTGCAATGTAAAATACAACTAATTCTTTTTATATGAATATCATAGAATTTATTGTGCTGGAATAGTCTTCAGTTAATCATTCCTGAGGCCAATGCAGCCATAATTCTTTATGATTCGGATAGTACTACACGTGTTTCCATGATATAAGATCGTATATATTCCTATTTTTTGTGATGTATTTGGTCCTGTGATCAAACTATTATACCAATCACACTAGGTAAAAACATGTTATCTGGATATATTTTTAATATATTTTAATTACTAGAGAGGAGGGTTCTTAGATTTATGTGATCGATTCAGATAGGAGAGAGCTTATGTAAGTAAATACATAATTTAACTATCTCAACCTTGGTCACTCAAGACTGCAGAACATAGGCGACAAGAACACTTACAAGTAGATTCGATCTGTGACTAGTTCTACTTAAGTGATATGACTTAAAAGTTACGTGGATTTTGAACAATTTAAGGATTTACTTTTTAAAAAACTTAGTACTTTTTAAAAAATAATGTTGGAGCTCAAACCCAGGGTCTTTGCTTGTGAGAGAATCTCTCCCACTGAAATACAACTTCACCCCAAGTGAAGTTTCATGAAAACCAACAGATACCTCCAAATAACCATCTTTTAGGGGTGGGTGTTTTAGCACATGCTGGGTCTATATTATAGCCATCTTATTACAGATAGAACTACAACTTGATAATCATGTTTCCAGGGAAATGTGATGTTAATTGTCTTCATTTTGGGAAGAACACAAATCCAAGTGGACCCATATTACCAGAAGTAATCTAGAGTGTTGTGCAAGACTGTTGAACCCTATGTATAGTTGCTGTGTATAGGCGAGTCCCATCTGACTTTGCACAATTTGAAGTATTATGGCAATTCTTAAAACTTTCATGACTACTTATCGAGGAAACAGTTTTCTTCAGGCTTTTTAACTTTGGGATTGAGGAGAAAGGATAATTCTAGAAAAGGGTAATTCTAATTACCCTTGGCAAATCCTTGGAGATGTGGGGTAAAAGGAGAGATGCCCTTTTATATAGACCCAGGAGCTAGAAATCTGTCCTAAGCACAACCATATTCGGCTCTTACAAACATTTAAATTCTATGGTACTCACAAGTATGCAGGCAGTAATACTACTCAAAAAGATGCAGACAGCAAAAAATACATTCAGTGGTTTGGGAGGTAGTTGAGGGAAAACAAAAGCACTGATCAGTGTCACCTGTATGGAGAGACATGTAAGAGTAATTCCAAGGTGTGGTCAGACTGCAGCAAGGCAGAGTTAGACATTCTGCGTCATGAAATCATGTCCAAGTATTTGACACTTTCCCAGCAAGTACAAAAGAAGGCAAACCAGCCTCAAAAAGAAACCTCTCCATTAACAGAGATTAGCAGTCATATAAATCCCGTTCCCAAGCTTAGTAATTTCTAGGAAAAGATCTGATTATATTGGAATTGTAATTTTCCCTACCTAAAGTGAGTAGGGCTTGCTTTGGCAGAACAAACACTAAATTGGGACAGTATGCAAATTAGGATGGCCCCTGCAAATCTGAGAATCGTTCACAGTGTCTCCATTGAAATGGTGTGGCACACACTCATGCATAAACTGCTGATACCTTTGTATTTGTTTTCAGCATTGCCAAAATGCCAGGGAAAACTAAACTACAAAATTAGGAAGAAAGTGAATATACACTGGTTTGACTTAGTTTTATGAAAAAATACCAAAAGATAGGTTCCTAATCCCCATTTTGTTTCTACCTTGTATTAAAAAGCAATGGAAAATTGTTCTCTTAGCAAATTTTAGTCTTGGTTATCACATTTTGTAAACCGTGGCTTTTTTCCTTTGATAGGCAGATACAGAATGTGTATCATACATACTCAGATGTGCTATGCAGAATTTTAAAAATTAACATCTACTGTGTGAATCTTTGCAAACCTGGTCAGAGTAAACTTAAGGCACTAAAAGAAATGGAAGAGGGAACAGTCAGCCATCGCCACGATCAGTTTTACAGATTTACTTAGGCAGGAAATCATGGCCAACTCAATTGACTGATTTACTCTTTCGAACTTGACTATGATTGGAATATCGATATGTTCATACGTCTTTTGTTTGGGGAAGATTGACAGTAAAGTTCTCAAAACTGACCAGGAGTATAAATGCAAAAAGAAGATACTTACTAGAATCAATAAGGTGGTTAAGCTGCCGACAACTAAATTGATGATTCGATCCTGAAAGAGACAAGAGCTTGTTAGCCACATAACTTGGATTCGGCTGCTGCCAGAATGGAAGCTGGAGTCTTATAGAATCAAGACACCAAGAGCTGGGCCTCTGACATCCACAGAAGAAAGCTGTGCTAGTAAAAACGTAAAAAGGTTCTGGGCAATGAGGCCAACTGAGGAGCGCATGTCCTACTGGGAACGATATCAGGAGGAATGGTGTTCAGGTTGCCAGCCGTAGTATGTAAGTGACAAAGGAGGTGGCTTTGTCTACCTGAAAATATTTGGTATTGTTAGAAAGGACAGGAGTGCCATGCTGGACAAAGTCCAGTTTTTACTATTTTTCTCCAACTTAGTAAAACTTAAGGAATATAAACAAAGAATTGTTTGAAGAGCCAAGTGCCCTATCCATTAAGTTATCTTGTGGTTTTCAGCCCTAAGCCAGCCAATTCTATAGAATATTAAATCGGGGGGGACCTAAATTTCACAGGCCAGGGTAAACTTGGACCAGTGTGTTTTAAACTACTCGCCAAAAATTAGAGGTAACTTGGAAACCAAGCGTAACTATGCTACAAAGTCATAAGGTCGGTGAGTTTTGTAGAATTACAGAACAAAAGGCTAGAGTTCTCAGTAGTACACACCTGCCTGGCATGTACAGGGCCCTAGGCTTCATCCCCCAACATCCCCATCCCAAAAGAAAAGAAATTGTATATAAAACAAGGTTGGGGCCAAGACTTGACCAGGAGACATAGCCACTGAGAACAATGAGAAGCCAAAGCTGAGGCATGAACTTGTATAACTTGTATTTATGGAGCAGGGGCTGCTGGGATTCAGCCTTTACTCTGGCCCTTGAAAGACTGTTTTAGTATTAACATAAGGGGGAAAACAGCAACAAACCACAACCTCTCTTCCAAATTCTCTACTTTTGAAAAACTTCAAATTAAAGTGGTGGGCAAAGCTGGAGAGCAGGGAAATCAGATTTGTGGGAGGCCTGACCCATGCAAGGACGAACCACACCTCTCCAGATGAAGGCCAGTGATCAAAGGTTGGAAGGGAAAGCTAAACTACAAACACCCTAACTACACTAAGAACTCAACAGATCTTACAACCGCAGCCCATCAGAAATCAATACCATTCCTTAAGGATGAGACCTGGGGGCAATCACTTATCTTCCTGCCACACACTTGTGTCCGTACAACTATGTGAACGTTTCACCCGTCTATTCTGAGAGTATCTGCTCTTTGAGATTTGCACACGTTTACTGTGGGTCTTCACACCCAACAGCTGTCACCAACAGAGGTGTAAACAGCCAAGGTAAGTCACAGTTTCCAAATGTTGTCACAGCAGCTTGTCTGACAAAACTAGGGGTAACAAAAACAACCAATGGAGGGAAACTGACCAGACTCACAAAGCTTCTGAAACTATGGATGAGGGGACCGGGGAGATGGTTTAGTCCGTAAAGTGCCAGAGGAACTGAGTTTGGCTCAAACCCCAGCACTCACGAGCTGCCTGGAGAGATGAGCTCACAAGGACCTTTAACTGTGGCTCCAGGCGATTTGACACCCCCTGCTGGCCTCTGGTCACCCACGGGTACAGATTACACACTCAGTTGTTTCTTAAAGAATGAATATATCTGTACGTCCTCTCCCAGGAGTTGATGGGGTGTAGAGACAGGTGAGTCAGTGGCCAGCCAGAGCAGCTGAATTAAGAGACCTTATTTCAAAAGAATATACAGAATGATAAACATTGAACATCAAACCTCTGGCCTCCAGTGTGTGCATACATACATACACCACACATACATACATCTAAGGACGAAATTGCAGTATGACTTGTACATGGGGAAGGAGGCTCAGGAAAATCAAAATACCAAGGTCTGTAATTCTAAGGTAAAGAAACAGGTTGTCAGGCCTGTACACCCATAAAGCTCCTATTGATCTTAACATTCCTTGCTACACAGAATATCCTATAGGCCATTACTGTTGTAGACAAAGCTGTCAAGTGACAGATGGCGCCTCACAAAGCCTATTAGTAGCATATCCTATCAGCTTATTAAGAATAGCAAAACTGCTTTGTTCATGGTAATGAGAATACACCTAAATTTCCCTGCCTGGCTTCTAGATAGTCAATCACCATCATCTTGTGTATCTCCCTGAATTAACAATTACTCAGCTAAAAAGCAGTACTCTCAGTTGTTCCTAGAAGGAGATAAACTACTCAGCATGTGGCAGAAAGGCTTCTTAACAGTGTTCTTTCTCCCAGCCAGTACGTGGCCTTCAGGTCTCCTGCTACAGACAACCACAGATCCAGGTCAGAACCACCGAGTTCATTTGAAACTTTCACTCGTAATGCTGTATCCAAACCCTGGCTACTCCGATATGGAATGTGGTCCAGCTGCATTAGCCTCACCTAAGTAAGAACCCATTTAAATGCAAAATCAAACCCCACTTCAGACATGCTGAGTCAGAAAATATTTTTAACAAGATCTCCTGGTATGAACCTTGAACAAACCATTTTGGAGTCCAAGCTTAGGGTAACAATCCATTGCTTGAGACAGATATTCCAGAGCCCAGCATGTTCTAGGTTCCAATCTCAAAGGACAGAACGATTCACTCACTAGTGATTTACGGCGTCAGAGGGCATTTAAAAAAAGAGTGTGCCCTCAAATTGAGCTAAATTGTACAGAGAGATGAACATTACATTTAAACTTTGTCATTTATAAGAGAAACAAGTTTTTCTGGGTCTGAAGCTGGTATTAGTTTTACCAGAAACCACCTTTCCCCCACGCCACCCCTCCCCCCAGTTTTATTTTTATTCTATGTCTTAGCTTACTCTGACATTGTCTAGCTATGTAACCCTACATGGAGACCCTATCTTGTTTGATAGACCAACATGGGCAAAGTGATCGTTTCCACAATTTACAATTGTGAATCCACTTCAGCCTCCACTCGGGTCAGAGCAGGCCCAGTCACCTTGTGACTAAAAAGTCCCCAATCTTGCCTGGTCAGTCATCGTCCAGCAAGCACAGGGATCATGGTAAAGGCCCTCGGACTGATGAAACTCGGGTATTGATGGCTTTTGCAGGACACTGGGAGTCACATCCTGAGGAACCAGTAGCCAGCGGCTGCCATCCCCTCTGGCTGCCCATCCCCGTTGCTATAGAGTTCAGAATGCTAGCAAGCACTGTGTTCAGTCTTCGTTTCCATGGCAAATCATGCTTTATCTACTCCCAAAGCAGATTTTGTCCTAAACCCTAAACACAAGTAACAATAAGAAGATGAAGGCAAGAATTCTAAAGGGGCTTAGAGAGAACATCAAAAGGTGGGAAGGGGCAAGAGAATTGAGAAGGAAATTGCCTATGTGATCGTTTCTGGTTTAAATTTAAGTCTAGTTCAATCATCTTCCTTTACTATTTTTTCCATGGCTTCAGTTACCTGTGGTCAACAATCCAAAAATACCAAAAGGGAAGTATCAAAAATAAACTATTTTTTCAACTGAATAATCTGAGCAACATGATAGAATCACATGTAGCTCCGTGTGTGTGGATGAATACATATATATATATTCTTTCCATGGTACTGAGACTACATAATACTCATGCTGTCTGACATCGGCAACACTTTGACTTAACAGAGCGAAGCTGACAATTTAGATGCTGTCACAGAAAAGCCAGAGATGCTAGAACTTACAGGGGGAGGGTTACTACAATTAGTAATATCACAGTAGAAACACCTGTGCCAAGTTCTGCACAGGGGATTGTGTTCATTTACTGTTGAACCTCAAGAGCTACGTTATAGCCACAGTATATGGTCTTAGCTACCTGATTCAGGTATTGGGTATCCTCAAGATTCTTTTGCAGTTCGGGGTTTTAGTTCTCACTAGTCAAAGTAGCCATCATGCTAGATCATTGAGTGAGGCAAACTTCTGGCCCTAGGCTAATTTTTTGCATGATAAACACATGGACATAGGAGATGCAACATTTCATAAACAGTCAGTTCTCATGTTGGTTCATAAAGTCAGCTAAAGACGTGACAGCTACATTCCCAAATTAGTGAACTGTAACTTGGGAGGTGGAATACCACTCCTCAATCCGACTGCCCGTCCTCCAGAGCTAAACTCCAAACATCACTTCCCCTATTAACTCTCAGGAGAGACATTCCCACTTCAAGACCCCCACATATCACCCAGATTCTACACTTCGTACATCAAAGTAAGATACACTACCTGTGTGCTTCCCTGAGACCGACAGTTATTAGCAGTAGGAGAGAAGGCCTCTCCTTCAGCAATTTCCTTAGTGCCCGAGAGTGCGCATCTCTCTCACCCGGGACTGAACCTGTCACAACTAAATGCAGCCTCGTTGCCTGTAGGATGAGCATGTAGCAGGAAGCTGTGGCCTGGTCCTGCCCTCAGGCCCAGTATCCTCTCAAGTGCTTCCAGAATATGCTATTGTTCTCAAGGAAACAGCAATAACAAACTCTGGGGATCACATGGGTCAACATCCTCCTGGCTTTATTACAAGGTCAGTCTCTGTTAGAGCAGGAAAAGGCAGTGACCAGGAAGGCTTCATCCACAGGCTCATCCTTATGCAGTGTGTGCAGCGTTCTCGGGGAGGAAACCACAGGAAAGGAGGAGAACACCAAGGATGCCATACATTCTCCACACTCTCTTGGAGGTCGGGCAGGGCTGGAGGTTGCCCTGTAGTGACACCATTCCCTAGGTGTGTCTCCACACTGTTCCTTTTTCTCCACCTCAAAACTGTGTGATACAAACTAACTTCCCTGTCAACCACTTAAGGCTCTGGGAGATGCTGCTGGTCTCCAAACCTCAGCAGAACACGTCACTACTCAGTGTACTAATCCTAGACTCGGAGAGGCAAGGCTTCACAGGGCCAGACATTCTGTTTTTTGGAGTAGCATAACTTTTTTTTAATTGATTTTTATTGAGCTTTATACTTTTCTCTGCTCCCCTCCCTGCCTCTCCCCTCCTCCCTTCAACCCTCCCGCAAAGTCCCCGTGCTCCCAATTTGGAGTAGCATAACTTTCAATCATAACAACTTCCTCCCTTCCTCATTTCAAGTACTAGCTATGCCAAATCCATTCCCCCTCCTCCTGCCCCCGAAACTGGACCACATTCACTAACCAGAACATAACCAATCTGCTGCTGCAACACTGACTTGAGGACCTCCTTCAGACTAACTGTGGGCTTAGTAACTTCAAAAATGTACAGATTACTCCCTGGAGGATGCACCTTGGGAAGCCTGGGTCATGTGACCCACCCCCCCACACACACACACACACCAACCACTGGGCACTGGCACTAAGCCTTGCTCTGGATATGTCTAAACTACCTAAGAACTAGACTCATCTCTTCCTCCGCGTGTCAAAGTTGGTGAGGCCAAGCCTTTTTCACTCTGACACTGAGCCACTTCATAGAATGGAAGTCCAGCCCAAGTTTGGACCATGGCACACGCTCTCACCACCCTCCGAGAAGAGCACCTTTTTCTAATTCAAAACAAACCAACCCATGTCCCTTGTCGGGGCTGCAGTGGTTAGAGCGCCTTCATTGTGGCTCATGGGATTCCTCTGCCAAGCACAATGCCCAGGACTTATCAAGATGGTTATTACATGCTAAAGGCAGTACCTGGGCTGACTACAGATTCGTGTTGTCTATCCTCAGCTAGTCCTTCACTGTGGTCCACCGGCCTTTTGAGTTGACTGCCTCTGACCTCTCCAGAAAGTGCCTGGAAGCTCTCCCCCCACTCAGATTCTCAGTCTTATTCTTGAACCCAGTTATCAGTCATCCCCAGAAAACAAAATGCTAGCAGAGAAAGGAATGCCCCCCACCTCCATTCCTGCCTCACTGGAAGTGGCGGAACCCGTTCCCTTCCTTAGCCCATCACCTCCACTTAATCCGTTCACTTGTTCTCACTGGCCTTAAAATCTCAAGTCCCTCCATCATCAGAGGACCTTCATTCTACCATGCTTCCTGCTTGGATTTTCAGATTTCTCGTTCTGCTTTTTCTACTGACTAAGAATATGTAACAGTAAATGGAGAGTGAACGGAGCATGGGGCGGGGTCATGAGCATCCCCCTGGGGGGGGCAGAGCATCACTCTGGGGTGTGGGATGTGAAAAGCCCTTTTCAAGGAAAAGCAAGGCAACATGCAAGGAGCCAGAGAGGGGCGCTGCAAACAAATCTATGCAGCAATGGCCAAAGAGCTGTGAAGCTTGGAGAGCAGCAGCCTCTTCAAAGTTAAGGTGGAAACAACCCCCAGGGCTGACATAAGAAGTATCCTCTTTAGAGTCTGGCATGGTGGTGCACACCTTTACTCCCTGCACTTGAGAGGCAGAGGCTAGTGGATCTCTGAGATCTACAGAGCAAGTTCCAGGACAGCCAGGGATACTGAGAAACCCTGTCTGGGGGAAAAGAGGAGAGGGGCAGGATGAAAAGGGGGGGATATCATCTTCAGGAAGGTACAGGTGCCATCCTGCATGGGATCAGCAACCCTCAAAGCTTTCTCTTGCCCTCCCACTCTTCATTATGTTGAGAACATAGCATTACTCCCCTCTTGGGGAAACAACCCCCAATCTTACTGCCGCCTTTGTCTTGGACTTCCCAAACTTTAGAACAGTGAGAAAATAAGTTTCTGTCCTTTACAAATTACACACCAGCGGCATCTTGTTCCAGGAGCACCAGTGTACTAAGAACAAAGGGACCACGTAGAGCCTAATAAGCGGTAGTCAGAGAAGAAAAGAAGATTCGATCTTCCCTTCCAGCACTTAGGGTCTGTGAGAAAAGACATATGGCCCAGCACACTTTCTAGGACACAGTTGTGAACTTCAGGGATATGCACTGGACTCTCTGAGATCTGCTATCACCATGCCCAGTTAAAACCCTACTCATGCTTCTAGGTCAGGACTCACAGTCTGACCTGACATCCTTGAGAACTCCAGCTAGGAAATGGTGCATTCTGACACCTATGAGTACTTAGCTGCCTATCCCACACCTCCATCAATACCTCTGAATGCTGGGTATCCTTCTAGTAAGGAAGCAGAGCAAGGCGTCAGCACGCAAAGCCCACTAGCAGAACCTTGCACTGCTTACCCAGAGTGAGGAAGGCAGACCTAAGCCATAGCCTTCTTTCAGGGTTCTCAAATGTGAGGACTTTCAGGCTGTGGGTTAGAGATGGATTTTCAGAAATTACTCGGCTTTCTTCCAGTTGCTGAGGAAAACTTCCTGCCACTCAAGCTCTAGAAATGGCTAGGTAAGACAGCCCTGCGGGGAAAAGCCCTGAGGAGAGAGCTCCTGCTGCAGGGTGATAGAAATGGCTAGGTTAGACAGCCCTGAGGGGGAAATCCCTGAGGAGAGGGCTCCTGCTGCAGGGTGATAGCGAAGGCGAGGTAAGACAGCCCTGAGGGGAAAATCCCTGAGGAGAGGGCTCCTGCAGCAGGATGACGGAAGAGTCCTTGTGCCCTGTCAGTGATCTCTACCTAAGTGGGATCTTCCCCTTGTATGGTCATGAGAGCCAACCAGAGGGGCAAACGATATGCAGGAGTGGAAGATGAGACTTCCCGCCTCACTCTAACTCTAACTCATTCCTAACACTAGGGAATAGTGACCTCTGCCTTTCTGAGACTTCCCAGAGAGACAGCGAACTCTGAACAGAACTGTAAGCAGGGGGGGATGGAAGAGGGGTTTCAAGAATGCAGGTGGCCAGGTATGGTGGGCATTCCTTTAACACAGGCTCAGGGGGCAGAGGCAGGCTGATCTCTCTGAGTTTGAAGCAAGCCTGTTCCTCATAGGTTGACCACAGCCAAGGCTATGCAGATCCTGTCTCAAAAGAGTAAAATAAAGATACAACCCCTCTGACACCTTCACACGTTTTGCACTGCTACGTGTGAACACTCTTTATTTTGATCAAGAAAAAGTTACTTCACAGACATTTATCAATGCCCCCTGATTTCACCATATTCATACTCTGAAGCATAGTTAGGTTATATTTTTGTACAGTCATCCAATCAGAGTGTCCTCACAGATACCTGAATAGATGAGGATCACTGAAGCACCGTTTGTGGAAATCAAAGTAAAAATGGCGCACGAACAGTCTCCATGTTTGGTATGCACAGAAGCACACTGACGATGCGCACCCGAGACTCAGAATGGCAGGCAGAGGAAACACTAGGCGGAGCCTGACAGACCAGACTCACAAACCTCTTCAGCATGCACCTACTACTACGTTCATCAATCACTTCACTTTTAAAATGCAGCCTTCCAATTGTGTACAACTTGCTAGGTTATTGTAAGGATTAAGAAATAAAAGTCCTTACATGAGAACAGTTGTCATTCCGTGGTTTTACCACGGTGGTCTATTCAAGCCGCCATGTCTAATGGGAAGTCTTTAATGATTGATTAGACTCCTCAGAGCTGAACAGGAACTGAGCTGACTCCTCCATGCTTGGCCACAATTTCTAAAGTCGCCAGCAACTTTCAGTTCATTTTACTCCCATAAGGACATTCAAGACTGTCAACAATCTGAGCTCAGAAAATACCATTAGCACAACCTGCCCCCGACCATAAGAAAAATAATGATTCAGTTCATGACAACCAGGCAATTACCACGCCTGAGCAGAACTCCAGTCTTCCCAGAGAACAGTAAGCCTTTAAAGTGCCTGCGAGGCTGGGCTCCGTTTGTTTCTTACACAATCCTGTACTATTCACCCATTTTCTACCGGCCTCTGCTATGTATTCCTCAACAGGAAGAGAGGCAGTAATTGAACTGCCTGAGAGTTGAAAACACCACTTCCTGCTTGGGCAGCAGTGTACCCGAGCTTCTGAACAGAAGCCTTTGCCTTCTGTTGTTTTAGAATCGCACAAGAATACAGGTGATCACTTAAAACTTAATATACTTAAAACCATACACAGAATCAGTCAACGGCCCCTTTGCTTAGGGACCATACTCTAGAAGAAGCCACATCTAGCTAAGTTCCTCACGGTACACAAATCAGTGCCAGGGTAATCCTCTTAAGAGCCAGGCTTGTTGACGAGAAGCAAGGACGAAAGCGGGGCTGTGAGGTTCCAAAGTAGCAAATTAGGCGACTGGACAGGACTCCTGGGTGAGGGCCGAGGCGGCACTACACAAAGATCACAAAAATTGA
Source organism: Microtus agrestis (assembly GCA_902806775.1). Lineage (NCBI taxonomy): Eukaryota > Metazoa > Chordata > Mammalia > Rodentia > Cricetidae > Microtus > Microtus agrestis. Next base: position 897,629 of record CADCXT010002104.1, read on the forward strand.
GAGGCGGTTAGCTGCAAGGCCAACAAGATAGCTCACTGAGTAAAAAAAAATCACTCGCCATACAAGCCTGACATCCTGAGTTCAATCCCCAGAAGAGGGAGGAAAAGGAGACAGCTCCAAAGGTCAGAGGAGAAATGTGACCTTGGATGGAAGGGGCACCGAGGAGGGTGTGACCTTCTCCGGATGGACGACTTCTGCAGAGCCTTCCAAACATTCGGTGCCTGGCAGAGGCCCATCCCCAGAGACGCCAAGTCCTCTGATCCTGAGAAAGGAGGAAGAAAGCCGTGCAGAGCAGGAAGGGAAACGCCGCTGCAGCTGTGTGTTCAGAACACAAGGAAGTGAAAGCGATTTGGGGGGCGAGAAGAGAGAACTGTCTGCAGTCCCTTGGCAACTAGCTCTTCTTCGAGGGAGACAGAGCTGGGCTCACAGCATCGCGGACTGGACTCTCAGCAGCCAACAGAAACCTGAAGCTTACACTCCTCAGAGGGCGGCCTTGTGGGACCCTGAGCACGAGAGGCCGCGGAGACCTTAATCAGAAAAGAAACATTCTGAAAGGGGCTAAAAATCACATGAATAGGATTCTCCTCGTACATTTGAGTACTCCCAGTGCAAACGATTAGGAGAAGTGCAGGTAATGAAAACGATCTTGGCTGTGCTACTTGTTTGCTTACTTATTTTACTGGGAGATGTGGGGAGAGGATTTTGCTCTTAGAAGCTAGTAGGTAAGCCTCAGAGTCTACTAACCTCCACAGAGGGCTTCCTTTCCCCTTGCTGTCTGCTACAGAGTCCACTGAGGCAACTCCTCACCCGCAGTTTCCAACATGAGCAACAGATTGTCACTGCCTTCCTTGGAAGTGTAACTACGTACTTTGTGACCAGTGACCATCACTGGCACCCATTTCTCTGGAAACCATTTTCTGTTAAGCCCCACCAAGTGAAGCAGTGTCCTCTGCCATCTGCATTCGCTGTGGGGAACCCTTTGCTCTCCTCTACCGGAAGAATCACCATCGTCTTCACACCCAGGTCCACCCAGCCTACACAACGGAAACTGATTTCAGAGACCTTGCACCCAACGACAAAGTCAAGAAATGACACTCAACTCTGGGCAACAATTTCCTGCCCGTCTACTGTAGAGATGGGTATGGTTTTTTATTTTTTGAAACACGGTTTCTCTGTTTAATAGCTCTGGCTGTCCTGAACTCACTTTGTACACCAGGCTGGCCTGGAACTCACAGGCCTTCCCATGCCTCTCTAGTGCTGAGTTTAAAGGCATGTGCCATCACCACCTGGTGAGACGGGTGTTTTTCCTAAAACCAAGCACTAAGAAGCAGAGGGACTGTCTCCAGGTTTTAGTTCACACTGCATCAGGGAAGGAGAGGGAGGAGCAAAGAAAGAAGCTTAGGTCCAGCAGACAGCATTCCATAGAGCCACAGTGGGGAGAGAGCTGGGTAAGGTGCCATTAGGGTCAAAGACCATACCACCAAAGCAGAAGCACTACTCCCACCCTCCTCAAATTAGCATCAGAGAGAAGAATCTGCACATCAAAAACTACAACGTGGGCAGAGAAACATCAGATATTATTTTGCTCTCTGTCTGAAAGAAATGTACTATGGAACAGAATTTAAATGTTTTCGGATTTTGGTTATTTTTTAAACAGGGTCTCACATCTCAGACTGGCCTGGAACTACACAGCCTAGGTTGGTCTCAGGCTCACAGCCATCTTACTGTCTCCTTGCTGGGGAGAAATGGTTTAAAACATGAAAATAACATTCTGATATCTTCACCAGTATTTATACCATTTTTAAAGATATCAATGAGGTATAGTGTCTTATAAAATATGACCGCCATTCCCTCTGGCACTGTCCCTCAAATGTAACAAGAACTGTTCGGATGGCTCCATCTATGCAGCTGTTCCCTAAGTATCACACGGAAGACTGAATAAATTCCTAAATCCAGTCAGTGGAATCACTGGGATCACTCAGTACAGAGGGCGGACGATCCTTCGGGCCTGCCCACTAGCGCGCTGCTCACAGTCCACCAGGCCACACGTTTCTTCCTCTACAGCAGATTCCAGGGCCTTGAGTACAAACTCCACACCTGACCCCCCCATCCTGGGAAACGCCATCAAGCATGCGCAGGTCCATGGTGTGTGGAGACTATTCCACACAGGCTACCTGATTAAGTTACAACTCACCCCACTGTTCGGCTCACAAAAGGGAACTGGCAAAAGACCTAGAGAAGTAATGCGTGACTGAACAAATAACTCTGTGAAGCTCACTTCCTTAGTTGTACACCCAAAATAAAACCTCCATCTTAGAAAGGAGCCTGATGATCAAACCAGGGGAACCTGAGCACGGGCCGGCTGCGCCCAGCACTGAGAACACAAGCTCCAGGCTCTCCTCCGGGCTGCAGTTCTCTTTACCTGCAGAACTAGGGATTGCACCTGTAACTGCGAACCTATACACTTGGTTGTTCTAAAGACACAAGATCACACAACGCTCCGAGAATCTTTCACAGGAAGGCGGGCTTTGTCCTCTAGATTTTTCTCTCGTAAACGGTCGTTCACGGTTACCAAGTTTCCACTTGTGGCTTTGCGGCTCCTACGTCTAGTTTGCTGGCCTCTGAAAGGCAGTAAGTCAGAGACGCCCGGATACAAAGGGGAGAATGAGACCTCTCACCATCTCCAAGTCTCCTTCAGTTCCGGCAGGTCCTACTGTCCAAGGGAATGGCTGGACTGCAATGTGTCCTGTCATCACTGAGGTCCCACTCTGCTTCCTTGCCCCCTCTGGCCTACAAGCAAAGTCTTTAAACAAAGACAGATGTTTTTCCTCCAGGCTAAGCAACTCGATTGATTTGAGACACGTTTTGCCCCATGCCAAACCATGGATTTCTTTCCTTTCTTCATTCCACGGAATTTATATGCAATGGTCCTGCCCACTTCGCAGGGCAAAGTGAACGGAATTTATATGCAATGGTCCTGCCCACTTCGCAGGGCAAGCTGAGCGGTGCAGCTGTAAGGGAGGGGCAATTACATATATAATTATATATCAGTCTTAACTTTTTCCTTGAGTCACCAAAGCAGCACGGCTCATTCCACTCACTGCACACTCGGACTCAGGTGTGTCATGAATAGGGCTATATTTGGATACTGATGTCCTTGGATGGGTTTCAAATGGATGAGGGACGGTAGGACACTGGCAAGCATTAGGCAGTGGGCTGGTCAATAACATCAATTATTTCTCAATGTCTACATAGTTGTTAGGAGGCTTGGCTGTTTTGCTTTTCAAGTTTTGGGGTCACAGCTGCCCTGCGCACCCCAGGTTGACCTTGAACGCCTGAGATCAAGTGCTCCTTCCCCTTCCGCCACAGCCTCCCAACAGCCCAAACTAACACAGTGAATGGCCCCAGGTTCTGCGCTTCTGCACGAGTCAACAAGTCCATCAGGAAGACTGGTACCACTGCATTACCAGGTCCAAGGAGTTCAAAGTGGTCTCAGTCGCTCAGATTCCCAATCAGTGCTCAAAGAAAGAGGTAGTGCAGGAGACAGTGATTTGGGGACAGTTGGATGAATTTCGATATAAATGCAGTCAGTTTCTCTTTGTAGCCAAAACACATTTCCCCTGTGCTGTGACCTAGGTCACATCCACCTAGATCTGAATATATCTATATACACATCTCCTATTCCTGACCACTACCCTTCAATACCCAGGACCTGGTTCATAGCGAATGCTTAGTTATGTCTGCACTGATAGGAACATTACTGAACTAGAGTTCCCTGAGCACAGCCAGCTGAGATTATGTAAAGTCGCAAGGCTCTGGACATCGAGCTTAAAATGTTTTATTAAAACACTCCAAGATAAAGCAAAAAAAAAATCTATGTGGAATTTGGGCAGGCTGGCAGCTTCCAAATTCAGGGTGGTGCCCCTGACGGCCAGGTGGAGAAGTTCCCTGTGTGCACTTACAGGCTCTTCCCGTATGTAAGAAGAAATCCCAGCTCTGCACTTAGTGCCATAACTTCTGAAAGGCAGACAGCCCTTTATCAGGGGTCAATGGTCACCAATGCCATTTACAAGTGGGGGAACCAACAGCAGGTTAATCTTGCCCAGGCCTCTCAGAAAGTTAATGCTGAGCACAGAGAAAGGCTTCTCTCTCTTCAGTTGTTGGCCAGACAAATTACCCAATCAAGCTCTTTGAAAAGTGTTATACTCTTTTCCAGGACCTGTCTGTCCTGAGACTTTGCTTACTTGAGTGCCGAGACCCTTTGATCACCTCCCGGAATGGTGACCTGCATTTCCCCTCACACAACTGCTTCACAACCTCGGCACGGACCCCCGTTAAGGGCTCTAGGCACAGAATTATCAGGAGCAACCCTGGGCCTCTCTCTGGGCGGAAGCTCACCGCACACCTGAAGCACAGCTTCAAAGTGCGGTTGTGCAACCCTCGCAGGAATCTCCCTCCACGGCGGGGTTTCCTTCCGCACTCTTGTGAAGGGCTTCCCACAAACTGCCCAGAACTTTCTGAACTTTTCTCCACTCCAACCTGCTCTTGGAGACGAGTGCAGGGCAAACAACCCAAGAGGGAGGCGGAACTGCAGGACCAGCTTCTTGGCACTTCCAAGTCCACTCCAGGCCCAAGCGGGATGGAGGGAGGCGGGACAGGCGCACCCCGGCCCGGGGCCCCCCTCCGGCTCTCACCTTGGCAGACGTCTCCCCGAACAGAGGTCTGTTGTCCAGGCCGCTGGTCCCGTAGGTCCTGGTACTAAAGTCCTCCATTTTGGGGCTGCTCCTCTCGTCCCTTAGCCGCTCAAAAGCGAGTCCGCATCAGCTCGCCACGTCGGGACGCCCGCCCCTCACGGCGCACGCATGGCCCGGGCCCTGGGGGGAAGGGGGAGCGGGAAATCCCGACGGGGCGACTGTCACTCCCGGGGGCCGCGGCCGCTCCGCCTCAGCCCCGCCGTCCTCCTCCTCATCTCCAGCGGCTGCCGCAGGAAGTGAAAAGAAACAAACAGCGCTTGGCCGACGCCCCGCCGGCCGCCCCCGCCCGCTCCCGCCGCCCCCCAATCTCTGCTCGGTTCCGCGGGGACAAAGTTTTCCCGGCCCGAGTCCCCGCGCGGCGGGCGAAGTTGCGGAGCGAGCGCCCCCGCACACCTCCCCGGCTCCGCGGAGAGCTCGGCACCCGCCAGCTCCGCGTCCCCCCCGTCCGGTCCCCCACGCTCCCCGCAGGCCAGACCTCGGCGCCCCGGGCCACGCGCGCGGCGGATCCTGGTGGCTCCGCGACCCCGAGCCACGGCTCCCAGACGCCGACGGGACCCCCCGCACCGCACCGCGCGGCGACTGCCCTGGGCGCTCGGGTCCCGGACCGCGGCCACTGTCGCAAACCGGTCGGGCCCGCCCAGACCGCGTCACGACTCGGGCAGCCAATCCCACGGGCAGAGGCGCCGCCTCGGCTGCGGAGCTTTATTTGCAGAGGTGCGGGTTCTCCTCCGCCCCACGCGGGTCTCTCCGCCTCTGGGCCGTGAGCGGCTGCGCGGTGCACGCGGCCAAAGCACGGTTCCGAAGACACCTCGAATTTGGCGTCCCCTAAAAGTGGCTTGCTTTGACACTTTAGGGAAGCACTGGCACGGTGTCTGCTCGTTTTATTCTGCATTGCATACAGCATTAGAGGTCCAAGTTTACATAAATGGGAAGAAACAGTGCTGGATATTTCTTCGACTGGTCCAGTGAAGGTGCTGAGTAAACGCGTTGCCGCCACAGGCCAGAGCTTCGCATCCTGGGCTTCTTAAGAGAGCTGGATAGAAGTGTTCCAGTCGCTCTACAAACACTGAAAACCAAACATCTACCCGAGATTGTCAGGACACTCTATGATCCCTAGATTCAAGGGAGCTCTGAAATTGTTGGCACGCGGAAGACTGAGTAGACGCCGTAGAGCCACACAACGCTTAGAATGTAGACACGGGTTCCAGAGACCACGCAACAGTTTAGAACAAGGGATGGGATAACAACCACCAAGAATCTCCAGCGCTGAATACACTTAAGAATTATACGTGTCCCAGTCTGCCATACGTGTTTTACAAATTAACTATTTACCCACGAGTTTTCCTTAACAGCAATACTACATAATTTGGCACCCAATTCTGTTAAAAAGTTCCACTGGCCCTACAAATATTCAGCTACAGTCAACAAAATAGTTCCGGAGGCTCTCACCTGTAATCCCTTAAAGGCCGGAGGAACATTAGTTTCAGTTCAATCTAGCCTACATAGCAAGACCCGGTCTCAAAAAAATAATAATAAAATCAATAATACTTCGAGAATCTGTTGTGACGTTATAGGCTTGGACAACAATCACGGAAAAAGTCACTCTTTGAGGCTTTAAAACCAAAATTGAATTACTGGACAATCAAAATCCTTAAAGTCTAAAATTCTGAAAGGTCAAATTTCTGAAAATAAAATTCTGAAAAATTAAAAACTTTAGATAAGTAAATATATACGCTTGAACTTTTTATTGAATCTTTGTGGATTTCACAGCATGCACCCCAATCCCATTCATCTCCCCATGCCTTCCTATGAACCCTCTGCTTTTGCAAGCTCACCCAGAAAATAAAAAAAAGAAAATGTAAAAGAAAAAAATTACTCATCATGGAAGCTGTGTGGCAGTAGGTTAAAGTATACCCTTTAGCCCACACATCTCTAAGTGTTCATCGCAGGGGGGGTTCAAGGCCTCTGGCTACACTGTCGCTCCTGGGCCAAACAGGACTCCTCTCCCCGGGTTGGTTGCGGTGTCATGGAGATTCTACAGCCTTGGAGCTGCAGGACTGGCCCCTACACATGCTGGAGCAGTTCACTGATGGGGTGGGTGGTGGAGTGGGACAACTCGCAGTCCAGATTCTGGAGCTGGTAGTAGCTAGGGCTGGTCAGTTGGCCAGTTCTCCCCAATCCTCAACACCAGGGCGAGCTCTCCAGCCTTGCCCCCACTCACTCAATGTCGCCGCAGCAGCAAGGGGCTGTAGATTATTAAAAGAGAATCCGTTTCAAAAACATAAGAGGACATTTCATAGGGAACTTTTTATGGTAAATAGACAAAAACATTCATATGTTGAAATCATATACACTCCATCGACATGAGAATTTGCTTTTAAATGTTCACCTCGGTGCCATGCTGCTGAGATGCTTGGACTGTGGAGGAGGCGTCTAGAATACACTCATCTAAGGGGCACAGGTTGGGCAGAAAGTTCCAGACACTGAATAAAGTAAGTGCCTTCCTGTTCTACCCTGCAGAGTTACTTTCAATCAGGAACTTCTCTGGCCTCACCAGGCAGATGCTATTCGGTTCACTGAAAACTACTGAAGGTGCAGGGGCGGGAGAAGCAGCTGAGGACCCAGGTTTGCTTCCCAGCATCCACCTGGAGGCTCACAAACATCTACAACTCTAGTTCCAAGGGATCCATTGCCCTCTTCTGATCTCTTCAGGCACCAGGTACACGCAGGGAACACATACACACACCCAGGCAATCATTCTTATATACAGAAAACTTTTTTAAAAAAATTAAAGTTCCTAGAATTTCATCCACTGAAAGGCCAAAGTAGATAAATGACATATATTTCAAAAGATTTTACTGTGTATGTGCGTGTGTGTGTGCACACATGTGTGTATGCTCCTGGCCAAGAAGGCCAGAAGAGGGTGTCAGTTCCCCTGGAATGGAGTTAAGGCGCTGTGTGAGTCACCCACCATAGGTGCTGGGAACTAAACTCAGGTCCTTCCCAAGAGTTTCAAGCACTCTTAATTGCTGAGCTATCTCTCCAGCCTTCTAAACAAAATATTTTGAAACTAAATGTTTTGTTGTTACTGAAGCCCATGGCCAGCTCCCTCCCTAGAATTAAAATTTCTACTCCTGATACAAGAGCCCCTTTCCCTGGGGATTGAGATTTTCAAACTTTTGCCTTCAACATGTCAACATTTGGTGTTTCCCCCCTTTGAAATTATTTGGGGGATTCTAGACTAGGAGTTTTGGTCATTTGGGAGGAAGCCTCTTAGGTTTCTGGTCAGCACCAGGCCAACACATCAGCAAGGGCCTTGTCTTGAGGCCGAAGTAGAAAGCAGAGCAAATGGTCACAATCTCAGGCAAAGAGAATACACAAGCACCGCTTTACAACTGACAGCACGTGACCATACACGCAATGCCATCACAAGCTTCACAACTGACGGCACATGACCTCACACGCGAGTCCATCACTAGCTTTACAATTGACGACACGTGACCTCACACACAATGCCACCACCTACAAGCTGTGTGACCTTGGGCAAGTTCCTCAGTCTCAACAGAACTCTGGTGAAAAGGGAGAAGATGAAAGCCCTGCATGGTGGTGCACACCTTTAGTCCCAATCCCAGCCCGCAGAGGCAGAGGCCCAGTGGATCTCTTGAGAGTTGAAGGCTAGCCTGCTCTACATAGTGAGTTCCATATGGCAGCCAGAGCCACAGAATGAGACCTTATCCTGAAAAAAGAAAGTGAAGATGATAATAAATTGAAATACATGACTTCAACTATATTTAAGATATTTGATATGCATACATAATACACTAGCAAACAGTAAGATTAAAAGCAGTGATTGTCACGCATGATGGAAAGGGCTGTAATCTAATGTTTCTTAGATTCCTTCCCTGAGGGGACATAAGCAGTGTCTACTCTTCCCCCTAAGGTCCCAATGATGAATTAAGCTACAATTCCACCAAAGTTCCGCTAGGGAACCAAAGAGATTATTACACTTATATAACAATGGGTGATGGGCTACAAATGAGCATAAATGACCTTAAAGGAGCCACCCCAGAAGGTCTGCACTCAGCAGGGACAATCAATGGCTTCCCTAGGGCTGTGACAATGGAGGCCCCTTCCCCTCATTCTTTCCCACCTAAATCCCCTAGCCTTTCCCCCAGGCAGCCCTACCTAAGTCCGTGGGAAACTGGTGCAGAATCATATACAACTGTTTGTCTGGGAGAGGTGTCTGGATACTCAGGTGGAGGCAAGACCCTCCCCCAACTGCTTCTTAAGGGAGGGTAAAGATCAGCAAGTCCAGCTGTGATGATCTCTTGGCAGCCAGCCCCTGCAGTTGGTTGGTTTTTCTCTTTGCTTTGTACTCTTTGGGAAGCCTGACACCCAGGTCCCAAATAATCACACAGAGACCTATTATTACTAATAAATGCCCAGCCTTAGCTTGACTTGCTTCTAGTCAGCTTTTCTTCACTTAAATTATCCTGTCTACCTTTTGCCTCTGGGCTTTTATCTTTCTTTCTTCTATATACCTTTCTTCCCTTCTCACTCCATGGCTTGCTGTCTGGCTGGGTGGCTGGCCCCACATGCCCTCCTTTCCTCCTTTTCTCAAGCCTCGATTTTCTCTTCCCAGAATTCTCCCTCTCTTTATTCCCTCTCCTAGACAGGCCCGTCTATCCTTTCTCTTGCCTAGCTTTGGCAGTTCAGATCTTTAATTAGACCAATCAGGTGTTTTAAGCAGCAAAGTAGCACAGCTTCCCAGAGTTAAACAAATGCAACATAAAAGAACACAACACATCTTTGCATCATTAAACAAATATTCCACAGCATAGATGAATGTAACACATCTTCAACTCATATTCTGCAACAGACCACCAGCAGAACTCCTGAAGATTATGTTAACTTGGCTAAGATGACAGCCCAAGACCTTACCTGGATGTGTGAGGGATGCCCACTGGCTTCAAGTGACAGGGGGAAACAGCCTTGTAAGAGAATAGTTCTAGATAAAGACCCTGAAGGAGAATATGAAGTAAGACGAGGAGAGAAGGAAGCAAGCCATCAAGGCCAGACCCTCCTGCAGGCAAAGACCTTCCTACCGAAGCTTCTCTGAGTCACCACCCCTCTCAGTGCCACTTCACTCTCTCCTGTGAGCTCCAGTTTTCTCATGCTGTCTACATCTGCCACGCTTCTCCATATAGACTTCACCTGTTCAGGTGCTAAATTTGGGGAAAATGGGCCTATAGTGAAGCTCCCCAGCTTCTCACTATTTGGCAGGCTCAGTGTGGTTTTCTCTTCAATTCACAGTATCTTGGTCGCTGACCTATTACTGTGAAGAGACACCATGCCCAAAGCAATGCTTATAAAAGAAAACATTTAATTGGGGCCTCACTTACGGTTTCAGAGGGTTGGTCCATTGTCATCATGGTGGGGAGTAGAGAGGCAGGCAGGAAGGCATGGTGCCAGAGAAGGAGCTGAGGGCTCTATCCTGAGCCACAGGCAGGAGGCAGAAGGAGTAACACTGGGCATGGCTGGGCTCTTAGAACCCCAAACCCCACCTCCAATGCTATACCTCCTCCCATAGGACATACCTACTCCAAGATGGTCGTGCCCTCTCATCCTTCAAAACAGTTAACTGTTTAACTGAGAACCAAGCATTCAAATACATGAGCCTATGGGGACTATCCTTATTCAAAGCAACACACACGCACAAGCATGTGCACACACACACACATACACGCACGCACGCGCACACACAATTTTTGTCACTGTTTATCTTGTTTATGGTGCTGAGGGTCAAACTCAGGGCAAGCAAGTGCTCTACCACGGAGCCGAGCCTCTCTTCTCATAAGGAATTCTTATTTGCTCAGTACAGATTATGGATTGATTCTTAGGTGCGTCAGTTTCTCCACTCTCTGCCAGACAATGCCAGGGTACAGGTAAAACATCTTTTTTTTTAATATTTATTTATTTATTATGTATACAATATTCTGTCTGTGTGTATGCCTGCAGGCCAGAAGAGGGCATCAGACCCCATTACAGATGGTTGTGAGCCACCATGTGGTTGCTGGGAATTGAACTCAGGACCTTTGGAAGAGCAGGCAATGCTCTTAACCTCTGAGCCATCTCTCCCAGCCCAGGTGAAACATCTTTTAAGATCTACTCCTTCAACACAAGGGAAGCAGAATGTCTGGAGGAAGAGAACGAGCATGGCTGTCAACGACAGGATAAGCGGTGCCCTGGCACTCAACGTGGGGTCTGCAGAGATGCAGGGGTGCTGAGAAAGCTTGTGAGAAGTGAAGAATTTCCTTTAATTTCTTCTTATTTATTCATTGTCTTTCTCACCGTGCATCCAGATCCCACTTGTTTCCAGATCCTTCCATGCCTACCATCTGTCCTTGCCACCTCCCCCCAAACAATAAAATTTAAGAGACAAAAAAGAAAAATGGTAAAAAAGAAAAGTCTCATCTTGGAAGCTGTAGTGTGACACCCTGAGTCACACAGTAAACACTTTGGTCCATACATCTTAACTGGAAAGTGTGCACTGTAAAGAGTCATTGGTCTGCTTCGAGGTCGCTGCTGCTTCCTTCCTTCCTTTCTTTTCTTTTCTTTTTTTTTTGTTTGTTTGTTTTTTTTTTTTTTTTCGAGACAAGGTTTCTCTGTAGCTTTAGTGCCTGTCCTGGAACTAGCTCTTGTAGACCAGGGTGGCCTCAAACTCACAGAGATCTGCCTGCCTCTGCCTCCCGAGGGCTGGGATTAAAAATGTGCGCCACCACCGCCCGACCTGAGGCTGCTGTTTTCTGCTACACTATCAATGCTGGGCCCTCACTGGGACTCCTCTTGGATATCCCATTGTTGTTCTGTGTCATGGAGATCCTGCAGTTTTGGGTCTGCTGGGCTGGCCCCTTCACTTGCTTCTGAAGGTCATGGATGGAGTGGATGTCAGGGTGTTAAACCCCTGGTTCTGGGCCTGGGTAGTCACAGGGTTAGTGAGCCTGTTCTGCCCTCTTCTTCCCTCCAGGGTGAGCTCTTTAGCGTTGTCCCAGCTGGTTCACCCTATGGAGCAAGGGGCAGGGCCACTTCTTCTGCTTTCATGCCCTCAGGGTCGGCGCCCCCACACACTGACCATCAGGGCTGGCTCACCCATGCCCCTGTCTACAGGCTCAGCTCTACTGTGCTGCCCAGGCAAGGTGCAGGGGCTGTTCTCCTGTGTCCTGCAACTGATGAGGGGTGGTGTTAGTCCCCCACCTGAGACCTGCAACTGGTGAGGGGTGGTGTTAGTCCCCCACCTGCTATAGGTGGCAAGGGGGGAGGGAGAGGGCATGTTTCCCTCACCTATGCCACCACATGGCATACAAAAGGGGTGTGACCTGCTCTCCTGTCTCACACCATGGGGTCAGCTCACCCGTGCTCAAGAACAGGGTGACCTCTATTGTGCTGCCCAGATAAGGCTAGGACCCTCTCTCCTGAGCGCTTCAGTCGGTAAGGGGCAAGACCGGCTCTCCCAAGTGTTGCAGCCAGTGGGGGGCAGGACCACCTTTGTATAGCCCTATCCTCTCTGCCTTTGGTGGTATCAAGAGTTTCAGACATCAACATGGCCTGTGGCTGCATCAGGGCCATGAACCCAGACAGCCCAGGTCCAGACATCTCACCGTGGCCCTGGGTGGTAATGAAGCCACCCACCTTAGCCTGCTCCTCACAGCTATCAACCCTTCAGATAGTTTCTATTCACAATACGTGAATCTCTCTCTCTCTCTCTCTCTCTCTCTCTCTCTCTCTCTCTCTCTCTCTCTCTCTCTCTCTCTCTCTCTCCATACGTTTGTTCACCATAGTAGTGCCCTTCTATCCGACGCTACAAAGTGACGCGGGCCCGTGTTTTCTCCCCGGAACACCCCCAGCCCCCCAGTCCTCATGCTGGTCTCCTTGTCCTGCTCCATCCATCATGGCACTGGGCAGGACCAGACTTCCTTATCACAAAATGATCACGGTAGTGTCCAGCGCCTCTGGTTGGTGCAGAGGTGGTTCTGGAGTCCTCTCTCTGACCGGGCTAGAGAGCCCAGGCTGCTTTCTGGCATTTCCAGCACACCGGTGTTTACTGCATCACTATTCGCTGCAGCTGTCATGGAGCCGAAAGAACTGTCATCAGCAGAGGAACAGATAAAGAAAATGCGGCATATGCACAAGGAATTGTTCTCGGCCACAAGGAAAAAATGAAGCTAGGCTCTTTCAAAGCAGATGATTGCCACTGAAGGTAATTGCCTTAAATCAATTAAACCACTTAGGAAATACAGTATGCGTTCTCTCAGATGTTGGTCCTGGATTTTATAAAGACACATACAATCGTGTATTTACAGATGATGTAGCGTAGAAGGGGAATTATCTAGGGGAATAAAGGAGACGATGAGGAGAAAAGGGAGAAGAAAGAAACGGGAGTGGGATTATGCTCAAAGCGTATTATATGCTTGGATAAAAATGGGCTTTTATGATGCCATTTAATAGAATAACAAAAGCAAAAAGATAGAATTTCAAGTCCCAGAGATAATGAGTTACATTTGCCTTCCACAGATTCTCCTAAGGATTCAGATATAGAACAAAACACACACACACACACACAAACACACACGGCCATAGACTCAACCCCCCACTGTCCCAGGGATGGGGACACAAACAGTCATAGACTCAACCCCCCACTCTCCCAGGGACAAACACACACACACACAGCCATAGACTCAACCCCCCACTGTCCCAGGGACACACACAGCCATAGACTCAATCCCTCACTGTCCCAGGGATGGACACACACATACACACACACGGCCATAGACTCAACCCCCCACAGTCCCAGGGACAAGCACACACACATGCTTCTCAATTCTTGATCTTCTTCATTCTGTCTCAGCCGTACGCTTTGCCCATGCTGAACTTGGTCCACACCCAGAAGTGTAGCATATCCGTGCTCATCAAAGCGGACTGTTGGTAAGCCTCAGCGGCTCTACCTCACATCAGCCCGTCTCTGGTCCTTCTGTCTCTGCTTTTCCTGATGGAGAGACACCGTTTTCACTTGCTTCCGGTGAGATTCCATGTTCTATCACTGCACTTTCTCTTCTTACATGTCTTTGTTTCCCTTTTCTGTTGCTTTGCTACACGTATGCAAAATGTCTCCCGAAACATTAACCTGTCTCTTCAGCCTTTGTGGCCAGACATCTAATGCAGGTGGAGAACTTTGGATTCTCTGATTGGACAGCCAGCTTCCATTGTGTGCTTAAAGACTCATGAAAGTCCCGTGTTGCCTAGGCAACTTTCTTACATTTGTCATGATGGAAAAAACACAACTCTCACCTCAAAGGGATTAAGATATGGTTTATTCTAGAGCCAAATTTGAGTGACCATGGCTTGGGAACACGGATTTAGGCTACCCCAAAATTCCATGGTCCAATGTGGAAGCAGTTTCATGAAGCTTGATAGTTTTACAGAACAAAGTGAGGGCAAAATGAAAATACATTGGTGGGTGCATCAGAGAGGCAGGCACAGAAATGCAGGGAAATCTCTCCTGTAGGACTCAGATGGTCTCTGATGGTTTTCCTAGTTTCTGGGTTGGTAGAGCTAATAGTCTGCTATGTTATAGGTTCTAAAAGGTTTTTTTTCTATTCCTTACCAGATATGAGTTTTGGCACAGAACTGGGCAAGAAATGGCTATTCAGAGAGCTACAGCCCGAGATAGGGTAATTATCTAGGCTGCAGCATCCCTGCCTCTCCACGTCACCGCAGCATCCCCGCCTCTCCACGTCACTGCAGCATCCCCACTTCTCCACGTCACTGCAGTTCTAATCAGTCAACAACCTTTGCCCAGGAAGCCTCTTTTCAGGAATCTCATTGACACATCATGTATGTTCTCACGCCTCTGGGCCCTTTCCACTCAGCAGGTGACTCAGTCACTTCATGACCAAAACAAGACAGAAGGCAGCATGTGGGGATCTCCTCAACCCCCAACAACCTCTTCCATCTCTCCTTCCATCTCCTCAGAATAAAAGACATGCCTACCTAGCTCATATTTTTAGACTCCATAGATATCACTGACTCACCCTGAAAATTGTTTCTAAGAAAATGCATTTAAATGTGTTGTTTCAACCACAAAGAAGCAAACAGCAACCTTTCAATGAGTCCATGTTCCTTCCGCTGTTGTGTGCTCTCTTGGCAGCCTCTGTGGAGCTCTTGATTACCTTCCCATTCATCTGTCCTCCTCTGTTTCCTTGGAGACAACCTACCCAGTATAAGAAAAATCATTAGACTTCAACTTTGCCTTGCAGTAAGGGAGGAGCTGGGTATTTAGGTCAAGGAGTCTCTAAGAAGTCTGTTTAATCCCTTAGGTGGTGTATCGTTTCTGGGTTCATAGTGGAGTCCCTAGGAAGTCTGTTTAATCCCTTAGGTGGTGCATCATTCATGGGTTCATCATTAACTTCAGCTGTCAAACTGACACCAACCTAGGGCCCCTCGGGAAGAGCGAACATCAGCTGAGGAAGTGCCCAGTTCAGACTAGCTTTGGTCATGTCCAGGAGGCACTATCTGAGCTGCTAATTGAGGGGGAGGGTCTAACACACTGAATGAGGTGCCAACCCTAGGCAGGTAGGCCTGGACTCTGTGCTAGAAAGAGAGAGAGAGAGAGAGAGAGAGAGAGAGAGAGAGAGAGAGAGAGAGAGAGAGAGAGAGAGAGAGAGAGAGAGAGAGAGAGAGAGAATGTAGCTGAGCAAGCCTGAGGGAGTAAGCCAGTAGCCAGTCTTTCTCCATGTTCTCTGTTTCAGTTCCTGCTTCTGAGTTTTTGTTTGAGTTCCTGCTGTGACTTCCTCTGTGATGAACTGTGACCTGGAAGTACAAGCCAAGTAAACCCTTTCCTTCCCCGGGTTAGTCAAAATGCTTTATCACAGTAGAAGAGAAGCAAACTAGAGCAATCAGGGAAGTGTCCTCTTTGATGAAATAAGAAGTCTGTCTGAGGAGAACTACCCCCTAGATGCTTTCATGTGAGGACATGATTCATGGACATGATTTCAAAACCCTTTTTTCCTCAAGAATTTTTTAAATACAATCTTTTCTCATTTCACATAGTAAGTCCCTGTTCCCACTCTCTCCTCTCCTCCTGTTTCCTTCATTTCCCCTCACCCCACCTCCTCATCCACTCCTCAGAAAGGGTAAGGCTTCTCATGGGGAGTCAATAAAGTCTGACACTTCACTATGAGGCAAGACACAAGACCCTTCCCCCTACATCTAGGCTGAGAAAGGTATCCCTCCAAAAAGAATGGGCTCCTAGATGCCAGTTCAAGCACTAGGGATAAATCCTGGTCCCACTGCCAGTGGCCCCACAAACTGTCTGGGTCTCATAACTGACCCCCACATTGAGTGGGCCTTACTTGGTCCTATGCAGGTTTGCCTGCTATCAGTCCAGAGTCAATGGGCCCTCAGTAGTTCAGCTCAGCTGTTTCTGTGGTCTTGACCACCGTCATGGTCTTGACCCCTTTGCTCGTATTATCGCTCCTCCCTCTCTTGGGCTGGTCTCAGGTAGCTTGGCCCAGTGTTTGGCTGTGGATCATGCATCTGCTTCCATCCGTTGCTGGTTGAAGGTTCTATGATGACTATTAAGGTAGTCATCAGTCTGATTACAGGGGAAGGCCAGTTGAGGCATGTTCTCCACTGTTGCTTAGAGTCTTAACTGGGGTCATCCTTGAGGACTCCTGGGAATTTCCCTAGTGCTGTGTTTCTCGATAGCATTGTAATGGCTCCCTCAATCAAGGTATCTCTTTCTTTTCTCTCCCTCACTGTCCCTCCCTCTTCTTGAACATCCCATTCCCTAATGTTCTCCTCCTCCCTCCCCTTCTCCTCTCCCCCTCCCCTTCCACCATCCCTTCTACCCCCTCCTAATTTTCTCAGGAGGTCTTGTCTATTTCCCCTTCCCAGGGGATCCACGTCATACATCTCTCTTAGGGTTCTCCTTGTCACCTATCTTTTCTGGTATCATGGACTGGTTATCTTTTGTTTTATATCTAATATCCACTTATGAGTGAGTACATACAATGTTTGTTTATCTGGGTCTGAGTTACTTCACTCGGGATGAATTTTTCTAGTTCCATTCATTTGCATATAAATTTCAATGTCATTGTTTTTTACTGCTGAGTAGCACTCCATTGTGTAAATGGACACATTTTCTTTATCCATTCTTCAGTTGAGGGGCATCTAGGTTGTTTCCAGGTTCTGGCTATTATGAATAATGCTGCTATAAACAGAACTGAGCAAATGTCCTTGTGATCTGAGTGTGAATCCTTTGGGTATATGCCCAAGAGTGGTATTTCTGGGTCTTGAGGTAGATTGCTTCCCAATTTTCTGAATCTTAAAGCAATGAGGGACTCCCAAGAGTATCCCAGAGAAGTCAGTCAGACTAAAACTGTGACCTGCCTTCCTCTAGCTTTTAATTTTGTGATGTGTGTGTGTGTGTTTGCATGTATGTGTGCTTGTGTGTATCTATGTGTGTATGGGGGCAAGTGTTATGTAGAAGGGTCTATTAGGTAAGTCATCTTCTGTTGGGTCTGGGAATCACACAGATACTGAAGTCGAGGCCACTGAAGTTAAATAAGCAGAAGAAACTTTATCCCATCACCATGGAATACCAGAACTTCTGACTAGTTAGAGTCACAGGTAGCTCAGGATGTGACTCTGGGACCCAGAGCAGAGGAAGTAGGTCCTTTAAAAAAAAAAAAAAGCAAAAGCCATGAGTGTCTATGGCTGAGCAAGGGAGGGGGAGGGTCAGAAATAATAAAAGAAAAAGAATTTTTACAATTTGAGGTTAAGTCCTGAGTAACAGTACATTCTGGGAATTTAAAACTTGTGAAAATATTTTGCAATTAATAGTGCAATTTGTGATAACAAGATGTTTGTATAAGCTTAACAGAAGGTTTGTTTACACAAGTCTGTGGCTATGGTAACACAGCTCTGAACACAGCTGTGTCTTAACTTTCAATCAGCTGTTCTCCCTGTGACTGAGACTATAGGGCAAGGATCATGCCATAGAAGAAGCTGGATAGGGGGACTAATTTTCAGACTTCCTCTGAGCCCTTCACTTTATTTCAGTATTCCTATGAACACAGTTACAAACATTGATAGTATTTTTAAAGTCAAATTTTCTGTTTTAAAAATTTGTACAGTAATACAGACTGTAGCTACTTCCTTGTCTTCCGTGCTTGCTTCAGGTCACAAGAATCAGGTGAATAGTGCATGGTCCCACAAGTATTCTCCCATGAGGATTGCAGTCAAAGTGTCAACCCTGGGAGCATGTTTTTTTGTTTTTTTTTTTTTTGTTTTTTTTTTTTCAAGACAGGGTTTCTGTGTAGCTTTGGAGCCTGTCCTGAAAACTAGCTCTTGGAGACCAGGCTGGCCTCGAACTCACGGAGATCCACCCACCTCTGTGATGTGCGCCACCACCACCCAGCTTTCTGGGAGCATCTTTAAGGCCATCTCATGTGCAGACTCTCGGCGGCACTCTGCATTAACTTTTACTGTAGATCATATACTTTTCTCTGTACATCCCTCTCACGCCATCGCTTGGGGCTCCAGTCTGCACCATTTTCCTCTTTCACTACACACTTCGCAAGGTTATCAAACAGACTCCACACGTACATGACCAGACCCAAGCAACTTGCTTGTGAAACACATTTTATAAATTAATAGCAATCACTACTCATTTCAGGTGAGACTGTTTCCATTGTAAAGTAGAACTATCTTGGTAGACTCTTGATTTTGAGCGTTGAAATATGTGGTAAACTATTTAATAGCCCAAAGCTGCACGTCAGAGCTATGAATCCAGAATTGCTAGAAATAACACTCAACCACTGACCCTTTCAGAAGTTCCCTAAACACTTCTTATTTGTGGCCAAAATAGAGAGGCAGTGGTTAAGGCTGGACTTCTACTGTGCATCCCAGTTCCTATTCTGGCAAGGTACTACACCTTTAATAGACCAGATCATGCTGAACCCTGCCGGTCCTAGGTCATTTTCATGTCCACTTGACACATGCTGGAGTCTTCTGAGAGGAGGGAGCCTCAGCAGAAATGCATGTCTCCATAAGCTCTGGCTGGAAGCAAGCCTGTGGGACGTTTTTTTAAATTAGTGATTGATGGGAGAGAGCCCAGTGCACTATGGGTATGGCCATCTCTGGACTGGTAGTCCTTGGCTCTATAAGAAATCCGGCCAAGCAAGCCAGGAAGCAGCACTCTTCCGTGGCCTGTGTGTCAGCTCCTGCCTCTCAGGTTCCTGCCCTGCTTGGTTTTCTGCCCCGACTCCTGTTGTTGATGAATTGTGATGGGCCGTGTAGGTTAGCAGACTCTTTCCACACCAAGTTGCTTTTAGTCATGGTTTTTTACCACAGCAACGGAAATCCTAGGACACTGCCCACTTGTTATGTCACTGACAGGGGTCTTCGGTCAGGGCTGACGTTCGGTAAGTTCTCTACTCCTTTTCCATAGCTCTGCGAATCTAATGTTTACTTTTGTGAAGCAATCAAATCATAATTACCCTGTAGAATTTTGTGAACATCAAAAAGATAAATTACCTTTGTATAGTTAACACTATAAATTATGCAAACTATGTATGCAAAATGAACCTATTAACCGTTGTGACAAAAATCTCATTGACTATTATGGGGGGAAGTAAACACAGTATAAAATTTATTGAGAAAGTTGTTAGGTCTCAGGCAAAAGTCAGCAGGCCTCAGGAATCTGTGAAATCAGTTCCCATCTGCCCAGTGACGTCATTTCCCTTACCTCTGGCAGAAAGGACAGATGACAACGTGCGGTGCCTCTTGGCATATCAAAGTCTGCTGGTCTCCAACCTCCCTCAGCCTCACACAAGTGCGTGTTAAACATTTCGAAGTCTGCACTAACATCCTGGTCCTTCACTCCCCCAGCTACTCACCCTCCTTTTAGTTCTATCCACGCCACCTCTCCTGCTGTTCCCACTCCTGCTATTGTCCCTATCCATCTCTTGCTATCCGCTTTGCTCTCTCAGTGTGCTCCATTCTCTGTCTCCTGCCGTCTTGCTATGTCCACT
Source organism: Microtus agrestis (assembly GCA_902806775.1). Classification (NCBI taxonomy): domain Eukaryota; kingdom Metazoa; phylum Chordata; class Mammalia; order Rodentia; family Cricetidae; genus Microtus; species Microtus agrestis. Next base: position 917,475 of record CADCXT010002104.1, read on the forward strand.
ACTCTCTCCCACTCCCCCGATTCCCTAGCCCTGGTCATGTCCGCTCCTCCTGTCTTTCCTCTCTGTTCTAGACTCTTCCAGACACCTCTGAATATTTTCTCTCCTTTGTTTACGTGAAAAGCCTCCCCCTAAAAATGGAGTGGTCACGTCAGCTGTTCCTTTACTTTACCCCCTCACATACATGTTATGTGTGCATATTCTGACATAACAAAAACATGTTTAGTCTCTGCCATTAGACTCTAAATGCTTCTGAGTTTCCTGGGCCAGATAGCATCTTTAGTTCTAAGCAGTTGTCTCCTGGTGGGCACATAGGCAGCGGTAGTGGCAGGATGGGGGCTGGTCACCCCAAGACCAAGTCATGGTTAAAGTATGCAGCCTCCGGGATGAATTAATACATGACCACGCTTGCATGATGAAGCCTCCATAAAAATCCTAAGAGAAGTTCTGCATCAAACCCATCATGTACCCATCACAGATGCTTGCCCAGCTGCACAGGACAGAAGCGTCTGTGTTCGACCCTTCCTAACCTCACACTAAATACCTCTTCTTCAGAAAGCCGTTCATCTGTATGTATCGTCCTTCAGTGAACCAGCAGGTGGTTCCTTCTGTTCCTGAATTCTGTGTGCCAGCACAGCAAATCCTCAGGTCAGAGGAGGGGACCATAGTGACCGTGACAGGGAGTCAAGTTGGACAGCACTCCTGAGTGTCCATGCCTCGCTGCCAGCGTCTGAAGCCAGAGCGAGAGCGTGAGACTGAGCGCTTCAGACAGGGTTAGCGATGATGCGCTGCCTAAAGAAATATCATTTGAGCCGGGCGTTGGTGGCGCACGCCTTTAATCCCAGCACTCGGGAGGCAGAGGCAGGCGGATCTCTGTGAGTTCGAGACCAGCCTGGTCTACAGAGCTAGTTCCAGGACAGGCTCCAAAGCCGCAGAGAAACCCTGTCTCGAAAAACCAAAAAAAAAAAAAAAAAAAAAAAAAGAAATATCATTTGTTTTTCTCTTTAGTACCAGATACTGAAAGTAGATTTGAGGAAAGATGAAAAATGTTACATTTTTATGCGCTCAGTCTCTATCTTAATTCCTGGGTGGTCTGAGGTTTCACACCTGTTTGGTGTGAAAGTTTGGCCGTGATGAAATTGTACTGCTTTCTCCTTTCTGTCTTGTCCTTCACGTGTGCTCAGTAGCTGCGCTAACAGCATATGGCCTGCCCACAGTCAAGGGCAACAGCCTTTAGAGACCGAAACTGGAGTGAAGACAGGGGAGGGAGGAGTCTGTTCTAAATTCAGTCCAAGAAGGGGAACAGAGAGAAAGGGAGAAATCAGAACACAAGGCCTGTCAGTGAAGAGGGTTATACTGGGTTTGGGGAGGAACAACTGACCACATAAGATCCGTCCCTTTTGGTTGCCTTTGCTTTTGCTTTATTATTGTGTTTGGTTGTGGTGGTGGCATGTGGTTTGTGTTTTTGTTTTTTGTTTCTTGAGGTTTTTTGTTTTGTTTTGTTTTTTTTTTTTTTGTTTTTGACAGGTTCTCATATAGCCCAGGCTGGCTTTTCAACTCACTAGGTAACTGAATATAAACTTCAGTTCCTGATCCTCCTGCCTCGACCTCCCTAGTGCTAGAAGTACAGGGATGCCCTTCCATCCCCAGTGTTTTCGTGGCGAGGCTGGGGATCAAGCCCAGGACTCCGTGAGTGCTTGATAGCTGAGCTACAACTGCGGCTGAGCCCACGCCATCTTGGCTGGTGACTGAACTGTGTCAAGGATATTGGCAGGATCACAATCAGGGCAGCTGTGCAGAAGGGATTGCTCTCCCCTGCTCTGCCTCTGGAGTTCAGGGATGCGAGGTGTGCGCACCTGGAGGAACGTCCGAGGTTTGCTGACTTGCGTGTCTCCCAACAAAGCCTGGTCTCAAAGCACTTCTGCACTGACTGGGACCTACACAGCCTCCCTCCGTGGACTTCAGGAAACAGAGGTCAAAGAGAACAACAGTAGCTAGAAGCCAGTGCACAGGATGTAGTCTGGGAGAACAAATACAGTAAGTACAGGCAATGCAACAAACCTGTACGTATCACTCTTCACCCAAAGGGCAGGCAGGGCCCGTGAGCTCCTGCACAGCCTTGTAAGGAAGGCTTTGGGAAAGGCAGCTCGGTCATTTGTATTTGTGTGCCGTGCTGCTATACAAGCCGGGGCCTCACACACGCAAGGCAAGGGCTCAACCGCCAGCAGCTCAACAACCAGGAGATTCCAGTCTTTAACCTGGGATTGGCTGCCTGGGTGGCAGCTTCCTTATCTCTAAGAAGAAAGGTTACAGACAATCTGGCCAGATCCAAAGTGCTGTCGTGCTATGAGAATAGGGCCTACCTTTTAGGTTATACCAGTGCAGATTTGCAGTATGGCAAACCCTTTCTCCAGCATCTCCAAACATGGGTATCTTAGAAAACAGAAGGACATTTGACAAAGGCTCCATGCTAACCTGATGTCTATACTGCAGGCTCGACAGCAGCTCCTGTTTCTCTCTGAAGCAGATGAATAGGGAGCAATCTTAAACATTTCAGGGCAATTCTCTTAACAACCACCGAGAGTAAGGAAAGTCCCTTCTCTCCTAGGGCTGCCGTGCGAGTTAAACAAGATGCAGTAGGTGAACTGTGTGTTTTTTTTTTTTTATGGCTTTTTGAGACAGGGTTTCTCTGAAGCTTTGGTGCCTGTCCCGGAACTAGCTCTTGTAGACCAGGCTGGCCTCTAACTCCCAGAGATCCGCCTGCCTCTGCCTCCCAAGTGCTGGGATTAAAGGCATGCGCTCTGTGGTTTTAATACTCTGAATTGCTACTAACTAGAACAGCCGTAGTGGGTAAAAGGTGACTTTAAGTTGTTTAGAATGACTGTGTTTGTCAGCATTACTCTGACACTGCACACTATAACCATAATCCTTCACCAATTACAGTGTCAGAACACTGAGGTTTGCAGAGCAATATTAGATTCCTAAAATGTGTTCATTTAAGACAGTCCTCTTGTCAGCCTTATTGGGAAGATGCAACCCTGTACCATGCCAGCAGTGTGTCATCCCCGAGAGATGCCACTTGGGGTAAGCTAGGTTCTGGAGTATGATACAGAAAAAAAAAATTTAGGCTTAGTCAGAGTAAAGCAAAGTCATTACGTTTATTAAGTAAACAGACTTTAGATTAGGCATGGGTATTGAGAGAGAAACATACGAAAGACATTATAAGTCCAAGACACGGGCGAAGACTTTATGCTCAGAAAGTGGAACTTTCAAAAGGCTGAAAACTAAGCAAGCTAAACTGTGAGCTTTTTTATGCAATTTTAAGGTAGTTTTTGTGAGGCATGTCGTTTAGACTGGGGGATGAAAGAAGAACGTTTATACATTAAACTCAAGGCCACAAATAATCTGCATCTAAGTGCTGTGGGACAATAGTTTGTACCCTGTCAATTGTATTTTAATAAAACACTGATTGGCCAGTAGCCAGGCAGGAAGCATAGGTGGGGCAACCAGGCAGGAAGTATAGGGGGGAGAGAACAGGAGAATTCTGGGAAGAAGAAAGTTTCAGTCTGCAGTCGTCAGCTAGACATAGAGGAAGCCAGACACAGAGCAAGCAAGATGTGACTGCCTTGCCAAGAAAGGTACCAAGCCACGTGGTTAACACAGACAAAAATAATGGGCTAATATAAGATGTAAAAAAGAGTTAATAAGAAGCCTGAGCTACTAGGCTAATCAGTTTATAATTAATGTAGACCTCTGTATATTTCTTTGGGACTGAACAACCGTGGGACTGGGCAGGAGAGGAATCTCTGTCAAGAGTGAATAAGTAAGTAAGTTCATTTGTTGTTTGAAATGTCTTTGGGAAAGAAGGCATTATCTCTGTAGACAGTCTTGGCTCTATCGGTTGTCTTCAAGTTTTTTGACTTTCAGCAAGTAGGAAGAGCAAACTGTATCTCAAGCCAAGAGACCTCTTTCCCTTCCTAGGTCCCCTTAGTCTCCTCTTTTTATCCTGCCTTACTCTCACATATAGCCAAACAGACTCGTGAGCAAACCATTTAGAGAAGTCCCATCTCTTCTCCCCTCCCTCCTTCTCTCTCTCTTCTCTCTCCCGACTGCACGTGTGTGTGTGTGTGTGTGTGTGTGTGTGTGTGTGTGTGTGTGTTTTGAGGGGCATTTACAATCTCTCTCAGAAGCAATCTCTCCATGATACCCGAATGCTTTTATACAGAAGCAAAGCAGAACACAACCCAGTGAAGCCCAAACCCGACAGCCTTGCTGCAGTTACCTTCCCAACCCACACAGCTGTTCTCGAAATAGACACAACAATGGAGCAATCTCATTCTTTGCCTAGAATAATGCCACCTGTTTATTTTGAAGATGACACAGCGTGCAAACTTCTGGCTTGAAGACCAATGTTCATAGCAAAATATAAATGAATATAAAGAAGTAAATGGCACCGCTTACCACACTGTATGTCCAGCTGGGTCCCAGGGCCGAGAATAAATACCTATGCAGTGCCCGGCTGTAAGCGGGGCATCCATATCACATCCCACATCCCTAAGGCTCAGGAAAGCGATGGAAGACTAAGGATTGCCACAAACGGTCTTCTATGCAAGACAGGCTGCATAGGCACCCACAGACCATCTGTGGGTGCCGGCAGATGAGCTGAGAGGCAATGCGATATTGACTTTGTAAGTAAAAAAGAAAAGTAACATCCGGGAAGCTGGCTCTGTTGGTAAAGCGATCACTACTCAGACACGAGGACCTGAATTCTGACCCTTAGCAACTACATAAAAAGCGGGTGTGGAGATACAAATTATAATCTCATACAGGAGGCAGGGACAGGAGTTTCCTCGGGCTCGTTGACCAAACCATCTAGCCTAGCTAATGAGGGAACTCCAGGTTCCTGTGCCGAAACTTAAGGTGGAAAGCAATAAAGGAAGACACCTGCCATCAACCTCCAGCCTCCATGCCTGTACATACAGACGCATCCCCCACTCACACACACATATAAATACAGAAAAATAAAACAAAGGAACAAAGACACCCAGGGTCTGTATCTTGCCATCTTCACTAATAACTTTTGTTTGTTGATCTCAGCCAGTCTACAGTGCGACCCTCCCCGAGACTCTAGCATACGCATTGTTTACCTTGAGCCTGCTTTCTGTTAATGTGTAGAACCTATCTTTATGGAAGATGTTCCTTGTACTTTACAAGAGTTTTAATATAGTCATATCTTAAACTCTCTTGCACACACAGGATTGAGTTCATTATCACCAGGAAACTTTTTTACAAATTGTGTTGTACTTTAAAACGTCTAAGATAAAGTACCCAGGGTCACACTCTTGCAGTTTGAACCAACACCAGCAACTCAATTGTGTGGAGTCCAACTTCCTTTTTGCTGCTTGAGGACCGACATCTGCTGACACTGGTGTTTGCCGAGACCACACAGGTTACGATCATGTACTATTCTTTCAGGGGTCCAGAGTTTAGCTCTCAGCACCCATACCAGATGGTTCACAACTACTTGTACTGGTGGGAGCCAGGTGACCTTTGACCTCTTCATGGCAATGGCAAATGTTGTAATGTAACGTGTTTAGTTTTTAAATATAGTCATGTCAAAAGTTTCTAAGATTGAGGGTCAGTGAGATGAAGTCAGTGGGTAATGGTGCCTGCTTCCAGTGAGTTCAGTCCCTGGACCTGCCTGGTGGAAGGAGAGAAATTCTCTGACTTCTAGAGATTGTAGCACATGTGTGTCCACATTCATATTTATACACAAACACACAATAGTAATACAAATGCAAGAATCTCAAAGATATTGTTACTATACCTCAGCATGGTTATTCATCATAGTTTGTCATTTAAAACATTTTAAATTAGCATACGTAGCACTGAGTTTTATTGTGGCGTTTTCTCTGAAGCGTGTGTACGAGTGCTGTGTGCACACGCATGGAGCTCGTAAGATAACTTTACCAGCTGAGCCATCTCATTGGCCCCCATTATGACATTTTCTAACAAAATTTGGTTTGTTACTTCTCCTTCCTCCCATTCCTTCCCATTTTCCTGAGTGCCCGTATGCCCGCCACCCACCACAGCCCTTCCTCTTCCCTTTGGTTGTGTCCTGCACCTTTCATTCTCCCCATCATGGTCTCCTTTCTAGCTGTGCAGCCTGCAGCCACACTCAGCCCTGTTTACAGACATATAAACACTGTAAGCACTGATCAGTGTATGGGAGAGAGCACGTGGGTGTGTTAGTCTGTTATCCTGCTTACTATATTTTACAGATCTGTCCATCTTCCTACAATTTTTATGATTTTATTTTTCTTTACAGCTGAAACATACTCAGTTGTGTATGTGCGGCACATTGTCATCTGCCATAGACACCTGATCTGGTTCCGTTTTCTTGCTATAATGCAACAACCATGAATACAAGTCTTTTGAGCACATGTCCAAGAGAGATCTATCTGGGTCATATGGTAATCCTGATTTTAAATGCTGTATACTGATTTTCATGGATGTTCTAGGTCACACTCCTGTTAGCCATGAATAAGAGCTCCTCTCTCCCCACATCCTCACCAGAATTTGTTGTCTTTTTCTTAACGATACCATTTTTTTCTAGAGTGAGACAGGCTTAATGTAGTTTTGTTTTTTGTTTTTCTGGTGGCTAAGGGTGTTGAACACCTTTAAGGTACTTAATTAACTATTGTGTTTCTTCTTTTGAGACCTGTCTGTTCACCATTACAGTTTTTAATAAATGCATTTGTATACGTATTGGAGTAAATCTGCTAGGGTTCGTACAACCCAGTGGTTCTCTTGCTCGTCTCTGCTCCACCGCCTCAGCAATACAATCCGCCTGTGCACGCTATCGTTTCTGTCCACTGTGACATATCCCTCCCCTCTGACGCTCTCATTCACACCCACACACTTTCCATCATTGGCTGCCTAGATCAGAGGGTTAGACACGGAGGAGAGTGAATGGCTGGGAACACATGCTGAGCTAGAGAGCTGGGTGAAAGACTCACTCCTCACACTCTGGGTGTGTGACTAGTAGTTCTGCACTTCAGTAGCTCGTCTGTAATGTCGCAGTAAGAATGGTGTCTCTTCTGTAGGATTGTTTGTGACATTTGAATGAATTAACTTATAGACAGTATTAGACAACTGCTTGGGATGTGGAAAATGCTCAAAGAAATGTAAGCTATTATTGTTTGGGTTGCGTCCAGTTGTGATGAAAGGAACACCTCTGGAGCAAACTCTTTGGGGAACCGACATTATCAAATCCACTTGTAGGAACTGAACCACTCTTCACCCTCCTTACAGCTGTGATAAAAATACCCGACCACAGCAACTTAGGGAACGGTTTATTCTGACGTATAGTTCAGAGGCAAGTCCCTCATGGTAGGGGAAGCAAGTGATGGGAGTTTCAGGTTACATTCGTCCACACCCAGGAAGCAAGCACAATGCCCGCTCCTTCTGAGCTTGCTCTCCGCTGTGTGCAGTCTATAACTACAGCTCACAGAAGACGCCACCCTCATCTACAGTGCCTCCCCCACTCACTCTCGGTTAACCTAACCTAGTTCCCAGACCTGCTCACAGAGCCTAGAGCCTGTCAAGCTGACAACCATTACTGATAGGTTAATAATGCTCCTCTTTCTGAAAAAAAAAAAAAAAACTTCGTTCAATTACCTTCTTGGCAGAATCGTCTAGCATTGGTTTTTGAGTGACCAATACTTCAAACTTCAGTTAACATGGACTGCCATAGTATAAAACAAAAAGTGGCCATGGTGGGTTGAACAGAATGGACTCCACATATTTGAATGCTTGGTCACTAGGGAGGCACTACTCACTGCTTGGCAGGGATTAGGACGTGCGGCCTTGCTGGAGGAAGTGTGTCATTGAGGGTGGGCTTTGGGGTTTCAAATGCTCTGGCCCAGTGACTTCTCTTCCTGCTGTCTGTGGACCCTAATGTAGAACTCTTGGTCCCTTCTCCAGCACCATGTTTGCCTGAGCACCATAATACTCACAACAGAAGGATCATGGACTAAGCTGATCCTGTAAGCCAGCCCCAATTAAATACTTCCCTTTTGAAGATTTGCCGTGGTCATGGTGTCTCGTCATAGCAACAGAACACTGACTACCAGGCTGCCTATTCAGTCTAGGCATGATGAAGCTGTACAATTCGTTTTGCTTTGATTATTAGTGAAGTAGAACAGGTTTTCAAGGTCCCATTGGCCTCTTGTATTCCACCCCCCGTGTAGATCACCTTGAGAAGTAAAATTACTTTCATACATGACTATTTCCCACTTAGCCTTTGTGGGTCTTTAATCTCTTACTCTGTCAAACATAAGCTCTATGCAGTGAGTGCCAATGCACAGTTGAATAAGGTTCAGAATCATTACATCTAAGCTCCGCAATGGCTTCTGTAGCAAAATTATCTGGCAGTCACAAGAGAGAACGCATCAGAATGATCTACATCCTCTGCTTCGAAATGGCCTTGCAGCATCCTTGCTTTGTGCTTCCAAGAATTCAATAACTGTACAAGAACATTTAAGTGCATTTTTCTCTCTCTTTGTTGTTTCTCGCTGGTGCTTCTAAAATGTTCCTCTTCTCAAAGAAAAAAGAACACTTTCATATTTGAGGCCCCATAAACCTATAATTCCAAAGGGACTTGCCTTTTCATATTCAGGGAGTTTTATCCATAAGGTAGTAACTGTGTGCCCGGCAGGGAGAAGGTGTGTGGGGGAGGGGAAATTCATATACACGAAGAATAAAAACATCTTCTCTTGATGCCATGGGGTTAACAGTCAGATAAGAGGACATAGCGAGGAACAATGCTTCAGGGCAGGACCTGAATCCCAGAATCTAGTAGAAAGGATTATAATGAGATTCCCATCTTCTACGCTTTAGTTGGTACCCTGCAGGGCTACAACTCTCACTGTAAATGTAAACTAGAAATAGCCAACTTCTCCAAGGACAATGAAAATTGATTATTCTAAACCTTGATGTTGACTGAAGAAAAGGAAAAGCAAAAACAACAAGCATTTATTGTTTGATAGATGAATGTTTAACCATTTAAGTCTTTTTTTTTAAAAAAAAAACCAATACTAGTGATAAGTCTTTTTTATGTTTTTACTTAAACATTTTAATTTTTTTATTTTTATTGAGCTCTGCATTTTTCTCTGCTCCTCTCCTTGCCTGTCGCCTCCCCTTCAACCCTCGCCCAATTTACTCAGGAGATCTTGTCTTTTTCTACTTCCCGTGTAGATTAGATCTATGTATGTCATTTAAGTCTTAAAACACCTTCACAATAGGACTTTAGCCTCAAAATGATATTGGTGGGGTTTGTTAGACATGAGTCTGGTTCCAGGGGTGCACCCTCTGATATCCCCTGGCTCTTGTGTCTCCAGAACAAAGGAAACACATGCATAATACAGAAATAGAGGCAGTTTATTTATAAAAACAATGGCATTCTCAAAACTAGGAATGGATTAGATGGTTAGGACAGGTCCAAGGCTCAGAATCCACGGACTCCCAGCCTCCCGATCCTTCATGGCGCATTGATGGAGCACTTGACTCCTCCCACACTTGGGCATTACACTTTCCTTGTGCACACTCTGCTCCTGACACGTAGCCCTGGAGGGCGGAGGTCACCAGTATTTCTGCCAGGAGGGCCTGAAAATGTTTTGTAAATGTGAATGTTTCTTTTCCCGTGCCCCACGTTCCTGCCACAAAGGTGATCTGAGACACAACAAAGCTCTCAGAATTCAATGTCGCTCTGGTTGGCAGTGCCCTCAGGCCTCTCGCAGACAGGCAGACATACATCCTTCTGGAGGGAATACTTCTTATATTCAGGCCTACATGAAGCTCCAAATATAAAGTTTCAAGAAATTCAAACTCCCTGTTAAAGATCCAAACACTTAATATGTAGCCATGAATAAGAATTAACAGGAGAAGACAGGCAGCATCTCCCTGACTAGGGATAACCACGAGCCAGTGCCTGCAGACAGAGACCCTAGCTGCTCTGGCACTGGATGGAAACCTGCACCCTAGTGAGACAGACTGAAATCCTGGATTGTATCACAAGCCAACAATGGTGTTGGTGAAATACCACCCGAGACTGTGAGGTCCTTGTGGACGTCCGTGTGTAACTCAGCTGAGCATCAACTAGTAGCAGGGGACTGCTTTCGCCAAAACTACCCCAACCTCCGGCAGCACAGTGTGAAGACAGATGCCTTCTGCGGATAGGAAAGAGCAGTACACACAAGACTTTACCTTGGAGTTTATTTCCAGACTGCTGGAACCTAACACGGGGCAGCCCCCACCACTGGGCCTACCTGTCGATGGAGTCTCCAGAAGAGCCATCGTGACGAATGAAGAGGAGAGGTTTCAGTGTGATCCTTTTCTATTTGAGATAGCATCCCCTGCGGCCACATACAACAGCATAGGGCACAAACCCAGCTCCCTGGTAGGAAGACCAGGCTGAACTGGTAGGCTATAATATCAGAGGGTGACACAACACTGGGAGCCACCCTTGTGACACAGAGGCCTGGGCTACTCCCTCGATTATGATACTGCCAAGAGCTAGGCATTCCCCAACAGGGCTTATAACAGGCCGGTGACTAAGAGTGTGGCATCTGGGCTTACCTAGCCCAAGGAAGAACCTTCTAGTACCTGCCTGCAGGGCTGGGCTACTTTTTTAGGTGCTCTTCCAGCTCATGATGAGTAATACACTCATTGATTATTTGTGACACATCTGAGCTTTGAACACCCTCTAGTGCTAACAGTGTCAGACCTCACACGGCGCTCCCTGATATGAAAGGGCCAAGTCCCTTTGGAGCAGGATTTAGGGTAACACCTACAGGTGAAATAGTGAAAGACATGGGGATCATAGCACAGACACTTAAGAACCATAAAGTGCAAAGCATGCTGTTTGTGTTAATGTCAACTCAAATACATACTATAGAAAATGGAAGATGCTCCAAAGAAAGAGAAAAACGGGGCTAGAAAGATGGATCAACAGTTAAGAGCACTGGATGACCTTCCAAAGGACCTGGGTTTATTTCCCAGAGCCCACATGATGGTTAACACCCATCTGTAACTGTAATTCCAGATAATCCAATGCTCTTTGCTGGCCTCCAAGGGCACCAGGCATGCAAGTAACACATAGGCACACACACACACACACACACACACACACACACACACACACACTGACCATACATATAAAAATAATTTTAAAGGTGAAAATAGAACTACCATAGGATCCAGCAATCACTACTATAGCTAAAGGAAACAAATCAATGTGTTGAAGAGATATCTGTACTTTTGCATTGGCAGGACTATTCAGGAAACTGGGTGAAGAGACACAAGGAGCCTCCAAATGATGGAAAGATAAAGAAAATGGTCCCTCTATATGCAAAATACTGTTAAACCAGAGAAACGAAATTCTGCCACTTAAGACATGGAAATAATCAAAGACATTCCATGAAGTGAGGTAAGCCAGGCAGAGAAAGATAAACTCAAGGATAATATAAGAAGTTGGTGCTGGAGAAGGGGGGAATATCATAGTGGTGACCAGAGCCCTTGATGATGTACGATTCCATTATTACTGTGACCAAAAGTATGATCACCTGCATCTTAAGAAAGAAGAAGGGTTGATTTGTTTCATGTGACTCATAGTTTGGGGAAGTCACGGCAGCAGGGGCGCACGACAGCTCATTCCATTCTCCCCAGTCAGGAAGCAGAGACCAGCGAAGGTGGCACTCCTCTGCCTTCTCCCTCTTTCCAGTCTGAGTCGCAGGCTCTGTGCTGGAGCCACTCGCATGTGGAATGAGTCATCCTCCTGAGTTCACATCCCTGGGGACACCCTACAGATGTGCGCAGGGGTCTTTTAGAGTATTCTAAATTCAGTCATTGTGGCAGTGAAGACTAACATCGCAGGAGGACAGACAGGAAGAATTGGTAGGAAGGGTGATCACTGGGGACTGAGTCACAGTCAGACAGGAGCCAGACATTCTGGTGTCCCACTGCATCATAAGATAGCTATAGATAATGATAGCGTACAACACAGTACATATTCATGATGAAAGTTCTCAACGCGAATAAAGCGTAAGTATTTAAGGCATAGGTATATCTAGCCTGATGTAAATATTAGTCCGTGTATACATCTACAAAAACATCACATAGCATCCTATAAATACAACTTTTATATTCTGTGCTTAGTTAGGAATAAAATTAGTTTAGAAACACTATCAGACAAATATCAAAGACACTCATAAGGCTGAAAGAAGTTTGCCTAACGTAAAAACGCAGTACGTGTCAGAGTCAGCCATATTCTCAAATCAGGCCTGGAAGATTCTAACGACTTTTGGTTTCTTTTAAATGCCATTTTGTTTGTTTGTTTGTTTGTTTGTTTGTGGTTGGTTGGTTGGTTCGGTTTGGTTGCTTTTTGAGACAGGGTTTCTCTGTGTAGCTTTGAAACCTGTTTTACTCCATTTGTAGATCAGGCTGGCCTTGAAGTCATAGAGATCTGCCTGCCTCTGCCTCCTGAGTGCTAAAATTAAAGGCATACATTGCTATTATCCCAGCCTTAAATGTCATTCTTTTTTTTTAAATAATTTATTTAACTTTAAGCACATTGGTGTGACAGTGTTAGATTCCAAAGTGAGTTACAGACAGTTGTGAGCTGCCATGTGAGTGCTGGGAGTGTTTGAACCCAGGTCCTCTGGAAAGGCAGCCAGTGCTCTTAACCATTGAGCCATCTCTCCAGCCCCTTAAATGTCATTCTTAATATATTATCTAGTCTGACCCAGTCATACAACTGTTACCCACATTCAGAGGGTCTAGCTTGGTTCTATGCTGGTTCCTTCCCTGTCTGGCCAGAGTTGGTGAGCTCCTGTTAGCTCAGGTAAGCTGTTTTAGTGGGTGTCCCTATCATGGTCTTGACCTCTTTGCTCATATTCTCAGTCTTCCAACTCTTCAAATGGACTTTGGGAGCTCAGTCCAGTGCTCTGCTGTTGGTCTCTACCAATGTGTCAGGTGCTGGATGAAGGTTCTACGGTGACATTTATAGATAGTCATCAATCTGACTACAGGGCAAGACCAGTTTGGGCACCCTCACCACTACTGATTAGGGTCTTAGCTGGGGTCATCCTTGTGGATTCCTGGGAATTCTCTAAATGCCAGATTTCTTGTTAGCCCCATAATGGTTCCCTCAATCAAGATATCTCTTTCCTTGCTCTCCATCGGTGTCCTTCCCCTATCTCAACTATCTCGTTTCTGCAAGTTATCCTCCTCCTCCTCCTTCCCTTCCATCTTTCCTTCTCTTTTCACCCCCATGCTCCCAATTTTGTCAGGCGATCTTGTCTATTTCCCCTTCCCAGGGGGATCCATATATGTTTATCTTAGGGTTCACCTTGTTACTTAGCTTCTCTAAGGTCATGGACTGTAGGCTCATTATCCTTTGCTTTACAGTTAGTATCCACTTATGAATGGGCACATACCATGCTCATCTTTCTTGGTCATTCAGAATGGTTTTCAGACTTCAGGGTCACTGGCAGTGGCACCAGGATTTGTCCCTGCTGCTTGTACTGGCTTTTTAGAACCCATTCTCTTTGGATGGATACCTTGCTCAGCCTGGATATAATGGGGTGGGCCTTGATCGAAGCAATGTGCCTTACCCTCTCTAGAGAGTGGATTGGGGATAGGATGGAGGGGAAGGTGGAGGAAATGGGAGGAGGGGAGGAAGTGGGAACTGGAATTGGTCTGTAAATAGTTTGTTTTATTTTTTTATATTTATTTATTTATTATGTATACAATATTCTGTCTGTGTGTATGCCTGCAGGCCAGAAGAGGGCACCAGACCCCATTACAGATGGTTGTGAGCCACCATGTGGTTGCTGGGAATTGAACTCAGGACCTTTGGAAGAGCAGGCAATGCTCTTAACCTCTGAGCCATCTCTCCAGCCCAGTTTGTTTTATTTTTTATAAAATAACACATTATGTATGTGTCTTCCTCATCTTTGCCAATGCTTATTATCTTTGTTTCATGTTTTATAAGGTTATAAAATAAACATGATAACATTGAAGCATCATTCACAATTTTCTCATGTTTCTTTCCCATCCCACCAAACCTCAGAGGTGTGCAATGCCCCAGGCATGTCTTACAATTCTTCTGCCATTTACTTCCCCCCTTAATATCATGTCTGTAAGATTTCTCTTTATGTATTCATGGAATACATCTATTTTCCTTATTTTAACTAGTATACAGCACTCTGTTGTTTGGAAACGATTCTATAATCCCCTTACTTGCTTTTCTGCTCACGGAAATTTAAGTTGTCTTAAGTGTTGAGCACATGTCAGGTTCTCTTTGCTCTATACCAGTGACAGGAGGGAGTGAGCCTCTTACACCTCATGGATGTGTTCGAATGCCATTCTAAAGCAGCCATTGGTCAGCGCTAACAATGCCTAGTGCTCTTTTTCTTTTTTGGTCTAGGCAGGTAAGCCCAATGTTCAGGCTTGTCACAAAGAGCGCTTGTGCACATTTCTGCCACTCTTTAGGCATCCTCCTTCTTTGTCAAAATTGCAGACGTGAAACCGTCTTTATTCAACTGTGTGGTAGCCATGGGGCTTCCTTGTGGTGACTTGCTTGTGCAAACCCTTTGCTCGTTTTGTTCTTCATCTTGTCATCCTTTGCCTTACCGATCTGTGCTGGAGGAGGCTGCTTGTTCTTCCAGGCCGCCTGGCTAATTTAAACCTAAAATAATCACACAAAAACCATATTATTTAAATCACTGCTTGGCCCATTAGCTCTAGCTTCTTATTGGTTAACTCTTACATATTAATTTAACCCATTTCTATTAATCCCTGTATCACCACGTGGCTGTGGCTTACCGGGTAAAGTTCCTGGCGTCTATTGATTATACATAGTAAAGGCTGATAAATATATGGCATGGCTCAGATTTTAAATATATAGTTTATAATATATAACACAAAAAATATTCGGATCAGTTGAACCATGAGTGAAGGAAGATAGCACCTATCTGAAAGGGAAGGAGTTAGAGAATCTATCGAATAAAATTAGGAAATAAATGATCAAGAGTAGGATAAAACCTTGCTGTGGTTGGGACTGGAGGATGCCTAGGTGACATGTGATATCTTAAACTCGGCAGGGCACAGCTGAATCCTGAGTGAAATGATGTTTTGTCCACCCCGCCCCGTTCCAATGCTATCAGCTTATACGGCCATATGTAACTATAGAACACTTACCCTGATCTGATCATCACACATTGCATACAGGCACTTAAATGTCACACATACCACATACAATTACTCTGTGTCAACTGAAAAGAACAACACAGTAACAAAGGGTTGAGTGTGTCGGGAAACGGAGCCATTGTGATGCTGGCAGAGAAGGTTGGAAGGGTTTGAAGGAGAGATAGAAAGACTCTATGGAGACCTTTCTCCCAGTGCCTCTAGGTTCCGTCATCATAGAAAAGCAAGATGGTGGCACACTTCTGTAAACTGCACCCAGGAGACACAGGCAAGGAGGTCACTACACGTCTAATACATAGTGCGATGGAAAAGAAAGCAAAGAAAGAAAGCATCCAGAGACAAGACTAAGGAAGATTCTATGGCAGAGCAAAAGTACATAATCAAGCAGGTGCACTACACTACAAAGAGTCACTTTGAAAGCTTTCATTTGCGGACTCTGCTCTAAGTCTGGGGCGTGTGATGTAAGCTTGCATAGCTCACTCATGACCACAGTTGTTTGATAAGGAATTGTTCTAGTTTGAACTTTGTACTGTGATAAACACCAAGACCAAAAGCAACTTGTGGGAGGGAAGGGTTTATTTGGCTTACAGGTGAGAGTCCATTATCAAGGGATTAACCATTATCAAGCTCCAGGGCGGGAGCTCAAAGCAGGTCCTGGAGGTGGAAACTACAGCAGAAAGCGTGGAGGGATGATGCTTCCTAGCTGCTTCTCACGGCCTGCTTTCTTATACAACCGCGACTATCTGTCCACAACGGGCTCGGCCCTCCTACATCAACTACCAATCAAGAGAACCCTCTCATGCCCACAGGCCAATGTGAAGGACACAATTCCTCAACTCAGTTCCCTCTTCACAGATGATTCTGCAGTTCGTGTCAATTTAACAATAATTAACCACAAGCATAAACTACTTCTTCTTCTCCTTCTCCTTCTTCTCCCTTCCTTCCTTCCTTCCTTCCTTCCTTCCTTCCTTCCTTCCTTCCTTCCTTCCTTCCTTCCTTCCTTCCTCCTCCTCCTCCTCCTCCTCCTCCTCCTTCTTCTTTGCCACTTCAGGTTACAGGTGAGACGGTTAGATGTAACAGTTGCAGTTTAAATTACTTTTCTTGAAACACAAATCCCAGTTGGATGATTATTGATCCTATTTCTAGGCATGTGTACTTTCTATAAATTCCTGATGTTTATATATTTTCTTAACTTAAGTTTTTCTCTTTGAACCCTTCCTGCTTTGGTCAGTTTCTATGTCAATTGCAGACACAATTCAATAAAATGAAGACATAAGGGAATAGGGGAGGCACGTTGATGTTTTGTTTGTGCTTTAACAAATAAAGCTTGCCCGATGCTCAGAGTGCGGAGCTAGCCACTAGTTAGCCATAGAGGATAGACAGTGGTGGCACACACCTTTAGTACCAGCTTTGGGGAGGCAAAGGCAGTTGGCTCTCTGTGAGTTCAAGGCCACCCTGGGCTACACTAATTGCTCCAGTCTCAGAAAGAATCCAAGCCAGGTGGTGGCGGTTCACACCTTTAATCTCAGTACTTTGGAGTCACACACTTTTAATCCCGGTTCTAGAAAGATGGGGACAAGAAGGGTATGGCTGGGTGGAGAGTGGAATATAAGACAGGAGGAGACAGGAGCTCACCGCATTCATCCTGATGACGTGTTGAGCCAGGACAACTCATTCAGTCTGAGGATTTTGTAGTGGTAAGACCTAGAGATTGGCTGCTCTGCTTTTCTCAGCTTTCAGCTTCCACCCCCTAATATCTGACTCTGGGTCTTTATTATTAAATCAATTAGAATTCGTGCTACAGGTAGGCATTTAATCCACTGATCAGCATTCTTATTAAAGAATGGTCTGTGAAAAGACACACACACAGGGAACAAGCCATCTAAAACTCTGAACGAGAAGGTGGAGTTCCGGATGATATTAATAAAGACCAAGGAACACTGAAGATTTTCAGCAAACCCTGGGAAGTTGGCAGACAGCAAGGGACCAATTCCCCTGTGCAGTGAAGGAAGCTACCCTGTGACGCCATGATCTAGGACCTCAGGCCTCCGGGATTTGATGTGCTACATTTCCCTTGTTCAAGCTACCTGTTTGTGGAACCCTGTAATGCCAGCCCTAGCACACTGGTATTCTTTTTATATGTGTATTTTTCTCCTGTGAAGTTAGAACGGCATTAGTGTATTTGCCTCTACCTTCATCCCATAACCTAGGGCTTCACCAGAGTTAAGAAGGGCGGCAAGGCCGGCTAAGAGATTGCTTGCCTGTCACTCACAATGGTCTCCACCAGGAGCAAGGACTCCAGTGGATTTTGGTCTCCAGATATCCCTCTCCTTTGGGGAGGGGCATGCAGTGAGGAGAGGAGGGGAAGAGAGGATCTAGATAACATGTTCCCTAATGAGAGAGAGAGGTCTGTGTGTCAGTGTGTGCACACATTGCTTTGATCCCTTCTAAAGGACCAGTTAATGACTCATGGGAAGAAAGGAATAAAAATGAACTTTCTAACCAACACTGTCATCCACTTTCTACCCTGTTTATGGAGCCAAACTTGATCAGAGGACTTGATTGAGAACCTTAAGACTCATCAAGGCAAGGGCTTCCAGATGGAGTCACTGATAATTATACCATCATAATTATACTATTTCATCCAAAGATGAAATCGGTATTATACCCTGATTCCCGAAACCAGATAAGACATGCAGAAAAAAGAAGCTTACAGCCAATCTCCTTAACGAACATAGATACGCAATTCTTGCAGACGGAAATCAGGAGGCTGTCTCGGTTAGGATGTCTACTGCTGTGGTAAAGCACCATGGCCAGCATCATGGAGATGAAAGGGTTTGTTTCACCTCTAGCTTACAAACCCATCACTGAGGAAAGCCGCCGTAGGAACAAGAATGGAGAACATGGAGGGGTGCTGCTCACTGACTTGTTCCTCACGGCTTGCTTGTTTTATTATAGCACCCAGGACTGAATGACAACCCTTAGTGGACTGGGCTTTCCCACATCAAATATTAATCAAGAAGATGTTACCCAGGGTTGTGTGAAGGCCAGTCAGCGGGGGAATGTTCTCAGCTGAGGTTCTCTCCTTCCAGATGACTCGAGCTGGTGTCGAGCTGACACAAAAGTAGTCAGCACAGACTACATCAAAAGATATCATTTAGAAATGCGGAAATGACCTAACATATAAAACCCAATAAATGTAGTACGTTCATACGTGGACTCAAGGACAGAAACCATATGGCCGTCTCAATATATGGAGAAAAGGCTTTCAAAGACTCCAACAACCCTTCATGGAAAAAAAGAGACTGTGAATTGAAGGAGTATTTCAACAAGACGGAGGTGAAGACAGGAGGCCAGACATTCAAGGCCACCCTTCACCGCATAGCGAGTTCATGGCCAGTCTGGGCTACACTGTCTCAAAAATAGTAAAATCCTGACACTCACAGGAAAACAGACACAAAATGGAGATAACTATAGGAAGCAAATTAAGTCAGTCTCAGAAGGACAAATGCTGCATGTTAGCCCACTTGTGAGGTCCAGATTTTCTCACTGATATGTAAAATCAGCATTGCGTTATAAGTAAAACTGTCGGGAACAAGGGACTAACACTACGAGGGATGGGGAAAATGAGGGAAGATGGATATGAGGAGAGAAACACACACACACCACACACACACACATGAAAACATCCTGTGTAACCAAGTACCGTGCCCAATAAATATACAACAACGCAAAAATTACACACACAGTAGAATTTCATGATTCCAAATAGCTTTGCAATTGGCAAATACAAAATGCAGTAATTATAACAAACCAGTACTAGAAATAGCATAGAAAATCACTTTGATTTTCACCGTATGGATGTTGATATGATATTAACAGTATACTTTTGGTTTGTCACGCTATTATGAAGAAAATTAAAATTGTGGATTTAAAAAAAAACGCAATATATATAAACCAAACTATATAAAAGGGTTAATGAAAAGGAAAGTGAGGGTCTCCTCATAGGGAGTATGCAGTACTGATAGCATGCAGTACCGGTTTTTGCCAGCAGGTGTCACTTCATTACAGCCAGAACTCGAAGGAGCCTGACAGTCTGCTTTTTTTTTTCTTAGTTGTTTGTTTTGCTTTGTTTTTCGAGACAGGGTTTCTCTGTGTAGCCCTGGCTGTCCTGGAACTCACAGATCTGTCTGCCTCTGTCTCCTAAGTGCTGGGGTTAAAGGGGTGCGCATCCTCTACCAGTTTTTCTTTTTTTAATTTAAAAAGGCGCAGGGCGGGGCTGGGTATGTGTGTCAGGGGACGATGTATGTTTTGCTTTGTTTCTACATAAATCCACTGTTGTAGGGGATTAAGTCTCATAGAATAAACATGTCAAATGTCTTTGAAAATATGAAGTGAACATCTGACATCAAAGGGTGTGCTCCTGAGACCAGAGTCCCACCTTTGCAGGCAGGACTGCTGTAAGGAAAATCATCCTCACTAAAAGTGAGAGGAGCAAACTGTAAGGATTCGTTCGACTGCATCAAACCCTTCCTTTAGGAAAATACAATAGAGCAAATAGCCTTTGTAACTATTTGGAAACCATCCACGTAGAGAAGAGAACACACTTCTTCAGCCTCCAGCCTCCAGGGAGTACTCCAGACAGAGAAAAACAACCCTCTGACCTGTTTATCTGTTTACAAGATTAGTGTCCAAGAACTGGGTTGTGCAGACGGAAGACAAACTGGCCGTCAGAGCCTTCACTGGACTTCGTGTAGCTAACGGATATTCGCTGAGGTCATCACCACTACTGTTGGAAAACAGGGAAGGCCTAATTTCTAAACACCTATCGAAACAGCCAAAGGTTCTTCAGAAGCTCCTGGAAGGAAATTGAACAAGAGGGAGCGCCCTTGTTCTACAGTGAACAAGTGTAATTCTGTGCACTACAGGAAGGGCTCCCTACAGGCGCAGCCACAAGGGAGATGGTTCTAGACTCTAGCAGCTCTAGGAAGGCTCGAAGGTGTATGATGGGGTGAGGCGGAGATTCCACAAGAGTTCATAGAAGACAAGAATTGTCTTCCTTCCATACCGGTAGAGACTCCTGAAAGACCAGATGGCCCCCTTGGGAGCAATCTGATAAAGCTTCTTTCTTAATTCAGTATCAGAACTTGGGGCGAAACTGTGCATGTCTGACAGCTTACTGTGTCCCCATGCCCTGGAGAAAGGACAGAGCTGAAGCCAATGCTCTGGCTATGCTTTTCCTGAAGACTAAGGGGTGACCCATACTGAGAGAGGCTAAGGGAACCCGACTTCTGTTCTAAAGAGCAGAAACGCCACGATAGGAAGAGTAACTGCATCCAGAAGGATTTTAAAAATTCAAACTATTTTCTAAAGTTATAACATGGGAACCGTTGTGATCAGCAAATAATTTAAGATGCTCCCTGATACTAAAATTTATTCTAGTCATCACAGAGAGTCAATAAAATTGGCCCCACTCGCTATCTTTTATTGATATCATTGCCTCTGAAATCCAGAGCACCTGGAGGATAAGTGCTCCAGGAGAGTGAGATCAAATATCTGCCCCATTACTAGAAAGCCTGACCTAGGAATGAGACTGTCCCCGAGAATCAGATCACGGACATGAAAAATAATTACAAGAAGCCATAAGGTGCGGGGAGTTTCTCACACAGCAAAGTCACCAACAGTTTGGGAGACGGTGAGAGCGAGGAGCCAGCTCTTGAATTATTTGAGCTTGCACTGTAGAGAAATGGGTCCAGGCTAGATTTTACTGTGAACTTTGAATACATTTGACTACATTGTGACAGGCAGGACAGTGTTGAGACACTCCAGTGACATTGTTGTTTTGTGTTGGCCATGGATCAAAGAACGGGGAGCGTGCTGGTCAGTTTTCTGTCGCTGTAGCCATTACCAGAGCTGATCAACTTTAAGGGCGAAAGTTGGCAGCAGAATTTTGGAGGATACAATACATGATCGTTCAGTCACTGCTCTGGGGCCTCTGAGGCAGCACAGCATGGCGGGAGCATGTGCAGACAGCAATGCAGCGAAGGATCCAGTGTTCAGGGTCACACCCCCAATAGCCCTGTCCACTAGGCTCCGCCTCTTATGGGTTCTACCACCTGCTGTGGAGACCTGGCCGTTAACCCAGGGGCCTTAGGAAAACACTTTACATCGAAACTGTAGCAGTAAAGACCAAATGCATTTCCCAAGAGACCACAACCCTACACAAAAATCCGCAGGCAACTGAGGAAAGCTGGGAGAGGAGAGGTGGCCTCCCCGGGGAGGAGCACGCCAGTTGGTTGTCTAGCGCTAAACCATAAGCCCTGTTAATACATATAAGTAGCATTATACGGACTTCACAGGGTGTACTGGGAATGCGTATACATATACAAATACATATATGCACGCGATGGCAGCTTATGAAGAAAGAGGCTGTGAATTTGAAGCAGATCAAGCACAGAGTATATGTGGAGGTGTCGAGGGAGGAAGTGGAAGAGAGAAAGGGAATTAAAAGAGAATCTCAAAAGTAAACACACAACAAAAAAGCTACTTCCATCCTTCCTTGTCACAGTCCTGGCAAACCTGCTGACAACTGCCCCCTTTCTGAATGTGGATGCTTACTTTTGGGGTGGAGGGTACTGGGGATCCCACCTAGGTCTTCACACATGCTCAGCAAGCACTCTACAGACAAGCCCTAACCAAGTCTTCTTCCCCTTTTGGAGACATGGTCCCCCAAGCCTCAAAGCACAAACCAGAACTTCAGGCTCTGAGTCAATCTCTTCGGCTTTTAATTACCAGCAATCTGGATAATCGCTGCTTTAGCGAGTAGCTTGTGTTTTGGTGAGCAGAGGGTCCGTTCTAAGTTCAGTTCTACTGGAACAATCTACCGATAATTATCCACTTCCCTGTTTCACAGGATCCTGAATTTAAACAATCGTATATGTTCCTCAACCCCACTTGGTTTCTCATGTATAAGCATTTTTAAATAGTAATTCTATAATTCAAGGACGGGTCTTGTTTCTGAAAACCGAGTTTGGAATTTAAAAACTGCAAGAAAGTTTTGACTCTATTCTTGGCTAACAAACTCGATCTCAGAAGGCCGGTCGACATCTTTTTCCCCCGCCCGTGACACAATCACACACAAACATACCATATGCATCTTTTTACATAAGCCCTGCAGCAGTGCCGGAAAATATGGAAATATTGTTAGTAAAACAGAAGCATTGAGGAAATTTTAGAAAATTATAAAGAAGGGCTTGGAATGAGGAAACAGCAGATGGGTATTAAAGCTACCTGTTGTTAGAGTTCTGATAAACACTGTCGCCCAGAGCAACTTGGGAAGGAAAGGGTGTCTGGGCAGGAACCTGGAGACAGGAACTGAAGCAGAGAACACAGAGAAACACTGCTCGCTGGCTCAATCCCCATAGCTTGCTCAGCTTGCTTTATTACACCACCCAAGACCCCCTGCCCAGTGGTGGCACTGCCCATGGTGGGCCCAGACTTCCCGCTTCAATTAGTAGTCAAAAACTGCCCGCTGACCAATTTGCCAGAGGTGGTTTCTCTATTGATATTCTCAGAAGGGACAAGTTGACAAAAAAGAGTTTAACAGAACATGAGTTGAGGCTACAGGGTTCAATTTACAGGAACTGGCTGTGCGATTTCACCAGCCTTCTTTCTCCGGGAAAGGAGGTGTTGCTGCCCCAGACATCATGAGTCACAGATTAGGTACCATGTGTCCTTTGGTTTAGTCTGGATCCTGGCCTCACCTACCCAAGCTCTTCTAGGAAGGACCCCACCATACCCGCCAGTCCCCTGCCCACAGAAAAGAAACAGCAAGGCCTCCCCAGCCACCGCTATCATCTGTCAGGGGGAGGCCACTGCACAGAAATCCCCTGGAGACCTGGTCAAACCTGAATTGACTCAGCAGTTCTGAGCCCTTCACCCCAAGGCTTAACAAGCACTGGGGCATCAATCCCATGATTCCTGCCTCACACACGGTCAATAGGACAGACCTAGAGACTAGCACGTTCTGAAACAGCTTAAAATCAAAAACAACAAATATTCAGAAATTTAAAAACAAAAGTTCTTCATAAACCCTTTACCCTCCGCAAAGTTAAAACTTTAATGGTTTTGGGGCGAGTATCAGTAATTTCTTTGAACGCTATCCTTTACTTCTGGGACTTCCCTTCCCGATGCCAACTTGATAAAATGTTTCTCATTTTGAATAGCATTCTTTTGCACTCTTGATAAGTTTATAATTTGTTTCCGATTTGTTCCGGAGTTGGACCGGCTCCTTGGAAGTCCGTGACCTGTCAACACACAACACTCCTCTTGTGCGTTCATTGCCAAAAAAGCTGCCATAGCCGCGGACTCTGTGCAAAGCAAATCGCATTTACTTTGCTCACTGAGTAGAAATCCAGATAATAAGGCCCTATTCATCCACCCTGGTGCCACTGGAACAAGCCTGTGCAGGAGGTGGGTGCTCTAGAAACCAGGGTACACGTTCAAGTCGCAGCACACGTGATTAATTAGAAAACAAAGGAAGAAAGAAGAAGGAAAAGCAGGAGGCTGTTGGGGATGACTTCTGCTCAAATCCGCTCTTTAAGATGTGTGTGCAAGCACAGACAGAGGAGTTGGCTCAGAGTCCCCACCTTCCTTGCATTGTGTGGAAGCTGAAGTAGCTGCACAGAGCAACAAATGCTGCCTCTGGGCATGCCCTCTTGTCAGGGAGCACAGCAGTCAAGGCTATGGAAGGCAGAGGCTGGGACTTGGGAGCCAACCAAAGGAGACAGGAATATGGGCAAGTGGCTTACACCTCGTCCTGTGTTTATACAGTGAAGAAGATAGCCTTTTTCTCATGGAGCTGTTATTGAGAGGATTGTGAGCCATGATATATGTAAAAGATTCAGTCATGGAGAATGGGATAGCAATCCTTTGGTTTTAGCATTCACACTATTGTCTGCTGCTGGGTACATTGCTGTGGCCACCAGCGATGCATGGCAGTCTTGAGTACCACTGTGCAGTTATTTCCTTTGAATTGAGACATTTTCTCCTGGAGGAAAGAGGAAAGCATCTAAAAACCCAGAAATAGATGAAGTTTTGGGGTTCCAGAAGTTCAGAGGGTTGTAAGTCCCCACCCCAAGGTTACGTGATCAGGGAACAATTGCTATGGGAGTGGGGCCTCTTCAGTAGAGCTGCCTGTAAGTCAGGTGGGGAGATCTGCAGGTGCAGCCTTTGGAGTTGTCATCCATGCTGGGGTGGATCTTTTGGTCACACAGCTGCCTTTAAGTCACCCACACCCACACAGATAATCCACCTCTCAACGTATTGGTTTATCCAGCCAGACAAGGGTTGAAATGGCTTCTTTGATCTGTTGTCAGTACCCTGTCTAGGCTGAACAGGTGTGTGGTCAAATAGCCCAGGTAAAGCCACATGATGGAATCTCTTGTCCAGAAGCATGGACGGAGGTGGTCTGGTAGGCGCTGAGAGGTAGAGGACACCTCAGTGACTGCACAGCCACAAGCACAGGTATTGAAGACAGCGGAAAAATTGCCTCATTCAGATTGGCCTGTGGCCAGCCCTGTGACAGATTGTCTAGAGGGACGCTCCATGTGGGAGTGTCTGGCACACTGTGGGTGCCCCCCTCCCATGCACCCAGACTGTGTAAAAAATGTAGCTGAATATGGGCCTGGGAGCAAGCACTGGATACTTTCCTCCATGGATTCGCCTCTGTGTCTTCTTGAGTTCCTGCCCTGACCTCCCTCAGTGATGGACTGTGACCTTCAAGTGTATGCCAAACAAACCCTTTCCTCCCCCAAGCTGCTTTGGGCCATGGTTTATCACAAAACAGAGAGCAAACTAGGGACACTTTTTTTTTTTGAGATGGGTTGACATCAAACAACTTCCTGCTAGCAAGCATATATTTCACTAGGCTACCATAGATAATTTTTATTAATACTGTCCCATACTTAGCCCATGATGGTGGCTCAGGTAAGCAATTGTGTTGACATCTTTGCCTGTTTTATCATAAACTGATTGACTTTAAATTACTTAACCTTGTTAACAATCAACAAAGAGACACCAAGTTATAACCACCCTTTGCATTTAGACTCAGTACTGTTGCCATAGAAACAGCGTCTCCGGTTGGCTCGTTAGTAGATGTGGTCTTTCAAAGAGGCAGTTAAGCTAATGTTGGGCCTTTATGATTGGTACTCACTGTGACTGGTGCTCTTTCCAAAAGAAGATGTTAGTACCTACAGACGGATATGCAGAGAAGTGGGCCTTGTGACATGCCATGAAGAAGCCACAGAGCTTGGCTTCAGAAGAAACCAAACTTGCAGGCACATTGTTCTTGGACTTGCAGCCTCCAGAGCACTTTGTGGCTAAACCAGCTGTCTATGGTGTTCTGTTAATGACACTAGGGCGCTAATATGTGCAGTGGGGATTGTATCTCAATTACTTAGAAATAATTACAATATTTATAATATCAAATATACATATTCTTTTCAGTGCTAATGACCTTGAATGTCAGTTTGCCTTTTTTTTTTTTTTTTTTTTTTTGGAGACCGATCATTATTTCTCTTGTACTTCAAAAGGTTCCCCCTGGACTTTGGACTTCTGAACCTCAGACATGGCAGGGTGAGTTGGAACTAACAAAATCAAAGTAATCTTGGCTTTTGTAAAATAATTTGCTGTAAGTAAACAGAATGAGTGACAAATCTCGTGGGGCTGAGATGAAATCTCACGTGGATCAATAGGGCAAGCATTCTTCTGTGGTTTCCAAGGCGAGAGCTAAAAGGATATGAATAGAAAATATTATTTTCAAATTAGAAGAATAATGATAAAATATTTTAAGAAGGAAGAGAAAGAGGAGAAGAGACAAGTGGCAATCTCTATAAGGGCTGCAGCTTTGCTTCATAGAGAGGGTTCGGTGTTGTAGTGAAGACTGAACTGTCAGGTGGGACCAGGCAAAACTCACCTGTGTGTCAGAGCGAATGCCGAAAGGACATGGATGGAAACCGCTCTCCCGCTGGGGTAACACCCAATATACGCTGTCTCAAGCCATATTAACGTCAGAGACAGAACTGGCACTGAAGGGAAAACAAGTAAGTCCTTAGGAAGGTCACTTCAGGAACGACAGCTAAACAGACAGCAGGAGGCTGTGAGCCCTCTTCCACCAGCCTTTGTGAGAACTCTGGAAAACAACAAGCAAGGAAACGCCACATAAAAACAAGCCAAGTTAAAACCACTAGGAAAGCTGAGGCAGTGTTTCCAGCCTCCCTTGCTCAGGGATGGTTTGGAGGACAGCAGCCCGCTGTGGGATCTTCATCCCTGGCTCTGAGAGGGCAGAGCATTTCTTCCCTACTCTGCCTGGGGGCTGCCTGAAGGACTGAGGCAATGGGCTTTTTTTTCTCCCTCTGCTTTCCTAATTTGGAACTTACCTAGGCTAGAAAAAGGCTTTGCTCAGAACATCAGAGGGTAGAAACCTGCAGCTGCCTAGGGCAAGGCTGTACTTGAAAATCACAGCCGACCACTTCGGGATGGGGAGGACACGTTCAGGAGAGAATTGTGTTTGAAAAATGGGGCATCCAGAAAGTAAATTCAGAGGCAGGTGTGGTGGGGGAATGTCTTGAATCTCAGCATCTTAGGGACGGAGGCAGAAGAATCGGTGGCAGGAGTTCCAGGACAGCCTTGGCTGCCTGAGACCCTAGCTCCTACCCTTCTTCCTCTGCCGTCTCCACCACTAGCTCCTCCCCTTTTTCCTCTGCCGCCTCCACCACTAGCTCCTCCCCTTTTTCCTCCCCCCTCCACCACTAGCTCCTCCCCTTTTTCCTCTGCCGCCTCCACCACTAGCTCCTCCCCTTCTTCCTCTGCCGCCTCCACCACTAGCTCCTCCCCTTTTTCCACTGCTGCCTCCACCATCGTCAACATCAAGCAGCAACAACAGAAAGACAGAAATCTTTAATAAATGAATAAATAAATAATAAAAAAGAAAGGCAAATTCAATTAGTTTCTCTGTACTCAGAGCCTATCTGAAATAACTAGGGCAGGACGTCGCTTTCCCCTTCTCTTCCTCCTCCTCCCTCCCTATCTAGGTAAGCAAACAGATTTTTGTTCCTAACTCTATACAAAGAATCAAAGATAATTAAGGATTGTTGAGAGCAGGAGAAACAGTCTTCATCAGAGAAGAGCACGCCAGTTGGCTAATACCAAATGATCAGCCCCGAGGCATACATGTGAATAGCATCATACAGACTGAGAAGGTTGTCTTTGAGGGTTTGGGAACACACACACACACACACACACACACACACACACACACACATATATATATATATATATATATATATATATATATATATATATAACAACAATTAATGAAAAAGAGGAAATGAATCTCAAATATCTAGGAAGGGTATGTGAGAAGGTTTGGAGCGAGAAATGGGAGAAGTGATATAATTCTGCAATAATCTCCAAAGAGAAAAAAGATCATTTTTAAAGTTCGCTGAAAACTTGACTGGAACTCAGTAGTAGAACGCTCTCCTAGTAAGGCCCTGTGTTCAACCGCAGCACCACATAAATAAAGAACACTCCTACACACAAACCCGAGTGTTTTTTAAAAACCAAGAAAAGGCCCTCTAGAGGCTCTCAACCAATTGAGTGTGTATGCATTCAAAAGAGATTGATTGGATTGACTTGCACAGTAGGGACCGGATAGTCCAGCAAGGACAGGCTTCATCCTGGGGTGTCAGAGACTCTGCTGGTTGCTCAGTTCATGAAAGCAGCAGACTTCAGCATGTCTCTGCTGTTGGACACCTGGGAGCAGCCTGGAGACAGCTGGTGCTGAATCCACGTTGGAAAACCACAGGAACTGGAGCTGATGTTGAAATAACGTCAGCGGGGCATGGTAGTAGAAGCAGCAGACACACTGAGGAGAAAGAAGTGGAGCTCTCCTTTGTTGTGTCTGGACTGCACTGGGAAGGTGCCAGGGTGGGTCTTATCCCTTCAGTAATAAAAAAAAAAAGTCCTCTGTAAGTTCTCTCCCAAACATGCCCAGAAGTGTGTCTCCTCGATGAATCTAAATTCCATCAAGCTGACAGTCAAGATCCACCATCACAGAAAATATGGCTCATTCAAATGGATAAGACAGTCACAAACCATCCCCACTTGGTGGGCATCTTAGCGAAGTGACTGTTAACTGTGCTCAGAAAGTTTTGTCTTCAAAGAGCAAATAAAAGAAATAAAAACCTAAAAGGGGCCTTCTAATCCATCGGTAGCATGGGGCATGCCATTCTGTCACCTCTATTCAAGAGATCTGTCTAAAGCAGGGGAGAATAAAGAACCAAGGACATTCAATGCATGACCTGAAGATCCCACACGAATGGCTAGACCCAATGAATTCAGCTATAGGATAGAAAATCAACATGAAAACATAGAAGTAAATCTTCTTGACTTTGGAAATAGATAATCAGATATGACACCAAGAGCATAAACAAAAATTGAAGGCAGATTAATTGAACTTCTTCAAGAATAAAAAAAAAGAGTATACCAAATTCAAACGGAGTGGAAAGAAAGGAAAGAGGCAGCGGCTTGACCTAGGTGCTAGCGAGCGTGGGTGCACGTGGATCAGCAGGGGAGATCAGTAGGGGAGCAGCTTGTGAGAGAGGAGCGCAGTGGGTCACCAGGGGCTCTGCCCACAGAGGGGATTAGCAGTTCTTGTGAAATAACTTGAGAGAACCAGGTTGACTTTTTCCCACGGTCTGTCTTCTTGTCCAGCTGTCACACTTCTGCCAAGATGCTGTCTGTCACTATTTGATGCAGCCAAGAGGGCCCTAGCGAAAGGAGCAAGTGGTTGAGAGTTTTAGTCTCAAGGACTGGGACTAAGGTACGTGTATTAGGGTAATCTGTTATAGGAACAAAAGATGGATTATATTATAGCCGGTGTTTGTGTGTGTGTGTTGTGGCATTTTAGAAGACAAATATGATAGTGATCTAATATTCATAAAATGAAACAAATATTTCTTTATGGAACCAAAACAAAGGTATGTTTATGAGTGATGGGAAGGGAAGGGAAAGAGAGAGAGAGAGAGAGAGAGAGAGAGAGAGAGAGAGAGAGAGAGAGAGAGAGAGAGAGAGAGAGAGAGAGAGAGAGAGAGAGGGAGGGAGAGGGAGAGAGAGAGGGAGAGAGAGGGAGAGAGAGAGAGAGAGAGAGAGAGAGAGAGGGGAGAGAGGGGAGGGAGAGAGAGAGAGAGAGAAGGGACGGAGAACAGCAGAAAGATGACTAAATCTTATACTTCTTTCAAAAATTAATTCAGAATGGAAGATAGATATAAAATACAAAATTATAACAATTATAAGGAAGAGAAGGAGGAAATCTCCAGGGCTACTACTTGAGTATTTTGAGGCTAAATACCAAAATATGATCCATAAAAAGAACAGCTGATAAACTGAAGCTGATCAAAATGGTACGATTCTGTTCGACAACAGACCTCATTAAGATGTGACCAGCCTAGGGATGTAAATCAGTGACACACAGATTGCCTGGCATGCATAAGGCCATGTGTTTCATCCCTAGTGGCACAAAAAAGGAATAGTAAACTTTTTAAAATGAATAAACAAGATGAAGAAAAGGCAAATGCAAGCAATGTTTGCAAATCGTATATCTGAGAAGCAGTTGTGAACAGAATATATAAAGGCTTAGAATTGTAGCACAGTGTTGGGGTGTTCACCTCACCCAAGGAGGTCCTCTGCTCATCCTCAAGACCACACACACAAGAGACAGAGGAACACAAAGACATCTTAAGACTCAACACTTGAAAAGAGAAACTCTCATGAGAAATGTGCAGGGCACCCAGGAGACATGGCTAAGAGGAAATGCAGATGTCAAACTGACATTAACCATGCACAAGAGGAAACACAAATGCAGATCATAGTAAAATCACCAAACACCTCTAGCAATAGCCAAAGTTTTGAATTAATAACACCAAAAGGGGTGAACACAAAACAGAACCCATAAAAGCACAAAATGGGAACCTATAATATATAAGCCAAAGGTCTCTAAGGATAAATAAAGCCCAAAGATATGAGACAATACGTTTCCAAAATTACCATTGAGTTTGCTTTGGGGCCATGGACATACTCAGAAGTGTGCCTTATATACCCAGTGAGACTCTATTGTAGAACACTGATTTTTCTTTTGCAAAGGCATGTCAACTGGAGACAGAGTCTTGGTTGGGGATAGGAGATAGTATCAACTTTCCCTGCTTACTGTTTGGGCGCCACCTGACTTAGACCTGCACAGGCTTGTGCATGCTGCCATAGTGTCTATCAGTTTGTGTGTGCCGTTGTCCTGTAGCGTCTGGAGGACGCTGTCTCCTTGGTGTCCTCCATCCCTCTGGCTCTTACAATCTTCCCTACTCCTCTTCCCTGAGCTCTGAGAGGAGGCATTTGAAGAAGATGACCCATTTAGAACCGAGTGTTCCAAGGTCAAAGAGAGGCTTTTTTGAAGAGGGGTAAGAACTACACTTGCCTGTGGGTATAAGGAAACAGTTTAGAATGTAGGAAAGAATCATGTTGATCAGCAAGTGTTCGTAGTAGATTCTCTTCTAAACTCCACACCTCAGTAGCTCTAGGTAGTTGGCGAAACTTCTAGTACCATCGGTGATTTCCCTCCTGTTGGGTGGCCTTAAGTCTCAGGAAACAGCTTTGTTGACAGCAATATATGAGTGAGACTTTTGTACCTTTAGGGCTGTCTTGCCGTGCTGGTCATTGCTGTCTTTCGTGTACATCCCACTGTATAAAAAAAAACCATTGATTGCTTCCCTCCTTAGGCAGCCATGGAGTCTGGTCTGCAGGAAGGAAGGCTGTGGGTTAGATTCGGATGGAATCATCTGAGTCCGGGGTCCTAAGTTTCCACCACAGTTTTAAAAGGACATAGCTATGTTAACAGTACATAGTCAGTGCCCACCCGCAGTCGCGTGTGGTGGGCAAAAGAAAAGCAGAAGGGAACAACTGTATCAGAGTGTAGCATGGGGCACTCTTCCTGGTGACAGAATGGTCCTGCACCTTAGCTGCCCCTGTGGTTCCACAAACAGGTAACCTAATGGGAGCACTCCGAATTATGTCCTCACATCACTTCAACGTCAGTTCCTGTTGGTGACAGGCACTGCAGTTCGGTGAAGTCAAGCTACTGCAATCTAGGGGAGAGGTCATTCCTCTGCGCCTCTTGTCCCTCTGTGCTTACTAAAGTAACACCTTCAAGCTTACCTCAGCAGTTAAAGTTAAATTTTAAAAGTGCAAAGCCAGCAACAGTCTTTAAAGTGACAGAACACCCCCCTGAAAGCTACGGGACCAGGGCACTCATCTGGTGAACTCTAGCAAATATTCAAGGGAAAAAAAATAAGACTTCTTTTACTCAAACTGGTAGAGAACAAAGAGAATGTAGCGTCCATCATATTTTAAAAGGCTAACGTAACCTGGAGAACAAACTCTTGTAAGGATACTCTTGGAAATTAAGAATTTAGGACAGAGTAATCATGAACATAAAGGAAAAATCCGAAACAAAAAAATTTAACAAACTAAAATCAGCATTATGTAATATAATGGCACTGTGACCCAAGGGCAAGAACTAGAAATTAGTGTTTCTCATCTTCACCCTCTCCTCCTCTCTCCCCTTTAAGACTTTGGTCAATGAGCTGGCTCTCTGTGCAAGTGATGGCTGGTCCAAATTTCTGTTCACTTCAACCCCGTTCACTGTCCTGGGTGTGGAAACCTTAGGGATCAGGAGGGCACTCACTCAGCGACCCTGTCAGAAGATAGGGAGTGACAAACAGGGCGGAAGAGGGATCCTGGTGAAGACAGGTGAAGAGTCAGAGCCCAGCAAACTAGGTCCAAGTGTTGCAACTTTCCTTTTATCTTAACCTTTGTAACAACACTCCCACTGCCTTCAACAATGTCTGGCACAGGCAGATACTTAACAGAAAAGGGTAGCCTGGATTGCATAAAGCAGTCCTGGATAAACCATGACCGCCAAGACTGTTGTACAGAAGACGAAGAATTAGGTAGCTCTCAGGGAAGACCAAAGGGATAGAGACTGAGAAACAGAGTAAGTGAACACGAAGGAAATGACTTCCAAAGTGACCTAAAAGGTCGTGTTTTGTTACAATGTCCATTTAGTGCTCATTTTCCTTTTGAGTTTCAAATGGTATGTTACAGGCATTTGTGTAATTTAGTGTCTACTGTATCTCCTTCCAAAAATAATTTAAATCAGTAGACAATGCCAGATATAAAAAAATACTAAAATAATTAAGTATATTAGCATTATTGGGAAAATTAAAATCAATAAGAAGATCGAAATAAACAGGTTCCTCTCGGATGCTCAAGGATGAGCTTGACAGAGGCACAGCACAGACAGCCGGGAGAAGTCAGGGCCCTTGCGAGGCATTCATCTCCAGGTACCTTTCTTCAAGAAACAGTTTTCTCAGTTCTGAAGGTCACGTGACTGAGCCTGGCGGTCACGCAAATGAGCAGGGTCCCCCAAAGGCATAATACAAAGGAAAGAGGGTCAATTTTGCTTCAGTTTAAGGAAAAATATTTCAAGCCGATCAAGTGCCAAGCAAATTTGGGTTCTCTGTTTTCTGACTGGAAGTGCCTTTCACTGGGACTGCTCCCCGAGGAAGCCACTGCATTCTGGAGATGAGGAGCCTGAGACCCAGGAAGTTTAAGTGGCTTCCACAGGCCATGAAGCCAGGAAATGGAAGAATCTGGATGTGAACTCCATTTTGCCTGGCTCCCGAGGCCCGTCTCCAAACCACCGAGGCTTGCTTGCTCCAGAAGTTTCCTTCCTACATTTCCTCTAATTGGAGTGCAAAAGGATTGTGAACACTGACCCTAATATTATACTTTGAATTGCTTTGTTAAAAGCATCATTTTAGAAATCAGAAAAGAAAAAAATACATCTTTCCCCCAAACAGAAAGAATGTGATGGGTGTGTGCATACTCTTTACTGCAGTAGGGAAGGAAGGAAGAGCTATGCCTGCAAGGGAGGGAAGCCCCGTGAATTCAGTTTTTAAAGCAACCTTGAGAATCGTCCTGATTAGACTACTTTTTAAGACTCTGCAGTGATCACGCCCTGGAGAAGGTGGCCTCTTCTCAGTCATCCAGACGTGGCTCTGCGTGTCCTGCCACTCCCAGGCAGCTCTTGACAGACAGGAAGCTGTGATTCCTCCTTCTTTTAAGTCACTCCAGTTCGACAGCATGAAGCCTGCGTGTCAATAAAGTGTTTGAAGGATGTCATGGAAATGTTAGCGTTGGCAAAGGAACATGAACATTACACAAGCAAAGTGCATCACCTGTTGCTGAGTATGGAAGCTCACCTCGAGTATGGAAGCTCCCAGGAGGTGAAACTAAGTAGGCCACAATGCCCCAGAAGAGTATTTGATAGAGATGCTATATTCCCTTTCTCACTTAATTTGCTCGTGGCCTTGGCTGCAGTTAGGGGTCACTGATTGTGAATGACTATGGGAGGCTGATTTGATTCCCAAACTAATATAAGAATCTCTGTAGTGACGTATTCTTTCCTCAGATGTCTCAGGCCTTAGACCAAGTCCCTGATGATAGTATCTCACTGTCAATGATTCCTGCCTTGTTTATGGAATTTGAACATAAACAGAAAGTCCGAGACATCTAGGTTTGATTCCTGACCCGTCTCTTACTAGCCAAGTGGCCCTGGTCAAGTAATGGAAATTAATATCTGTGTCACATCAATTTCTATTGCTGCTGGAATTAAGTGCTATGAAAAGAAGTGCTTGAAACAAAACACAGGTTTGTTTTTTCATTTCTTTCTTCTGTGTAACCCTGGCTGTCCTGGAACTCCCTCTGTACACCAGGCTGGCCTCAAACTCAGAGATCCTTCTGCCTCTGTCCTCTGAGTGCTGGGATTAAAGGCGTGCGTCACTATCACCCAGCTTGTTTGCTTCATTTTAAGAAATCAGAAACTATCTTAGTCACTGCTCTGCTGCTGTGAAGAGACACCCATGACTGCAGCAACTCTTCCAAGGGAAAGCATTTAATCGGGGGCTTGCTTATAGTTTCAGAGGCTTAGTCCATGATCATCTTGGCAGGGAGCATAACGCAGGCAGGCGTGGTACTAGAGAGGCAAAGCTAGGGGGAACAACACTAGGCCTGATGTGGGCTTTTGAAATCTCAAAGAGCACCCCTAATAACACCCTTTCTCCAACAAGGTCATACTTCCTGAGCCTTCTGTGGAGCCCTGCCTGTACCACTCCCTGATGACCAAAAATGGATGCTTAAAACAACACACATTTTTTTTAAAGTTTGTTTCAGTTTAAAAGATCAGAAACAAACAAACAAACAAAGGATGTTAGGAGCCTAAAGTCAATGTCTATCAAGTTTCATTCTTTCTGGAGGCTCAGGATGATCCTTGTCCAGCTTTTAGAAGTCACCTGTCTTCCTTGACTCGGGGCCCCTTCCTTCTTCAAAACCAGCAGTCACATCACTTAAGTAAGTCTGGCTGTATGTTAATCTCTAAGCTTTGACTCTGCAGTGGCTATACTTGGTTGTCAACATGACACACTTGGCAAGAGGGAAGCTCCCCTGAGAAATTACCTCCATCAGACTGGCTGTCTACGGGGCATTTTCTTGACTGCTGAGTGATGGATGAGGGCCTACTCTACTGTGGACAGTACCACTCCTGGGCAAGAAAGCCTGGTTCTCTAGAGCAGCTAGCTGAGCAGAGCAGACAGCAAGCCAGTAAGCAGCGTTCCTGCATGGCCTTTGCTTCGGTTCCTGTCTTGAGTTCCTCTTTTGGTTTCCCGCCGTGATAGACTGTGATCTGTAATCCAAATAATTACTCAAGTTGCTTTGAGTCAGTATTTTACCCACAGCAACAGAGAAGCAGCCTGGGCCAGCCTCAGTTAACCAGAGTATAAGCCAATCCATTAGCGTCATGTAGATTACTATTCTGTTCCCGTCCGCAAACTACTCCAGAACTCGCATTTCCACCGACTAGCTACCATGAACTTCAGCTGTTCGGTGGTGCCAAGTGCTAGCTGTCAGACTGCGATTGCTACCCAATGCCCTTTGCACTGTTTATCATACACAGAGTGAGTGTGGGCAAAGTCTGCTTAAAGATACACACGACAAAGTACTAATACTTAAAGACACACACGACAAAGTACTAATACTGAATTATTGCCTGTCTATATTGAACTCTGCAGTTTAAGAACTAGAGCAATATAGAAGTTTACATTTAACAAAAGCACCTCAAATATTCTTTTTTTTTAAATTATTTATTTACTTATTATGTATACAATATTCTGTTTGTGTGTATGCCTGCAGGCCAGAAGAGGGCACCAGACCTCATTACAGATGGTTGTGAGCCACCATGTGGTTGCTGGGAATTGAACTCAGGACCTTTGGAAGAGCAGGCAATGCTCTTAACCACTGAGCCACCTCTCCAGCCCCCACCTCAAATATTCTAATGAAAGAGGTAGCCCATGTTTGAGCATCACCAAGAATTAAAATTAACAAGCTTCAGGGGCTGGAGAGATGGCTCAGTGGTTTAGAGCACCGTCTGCTCTTCCAGAGGTCCTGAGTTCAATTCCCAGCAACCACGTGGTGGCTTACAACCATCTGTAATGAGATCTGGCGCCCTCTTCTGGCGTGTAGGCACACATGGAGACAGAATGTTGAATACATAATAAATAAATAAATCTTTAAAAAAAATTAACAAGCTTCAGAGAAACTATGGACCTTCAAAAATGTTTTAAACTTGTCTCTCTCTCTCTCTCTCTCTCTCTCTCTCTCTCTCTCTCTCTCTCTCTCTCTCTCTCTCTCTCTCAGTGTACATCTATTTGTATTTTTCTTAGTGGACTTCCAACATATTTTAAGGGATTCTGGTATAATTTTCAAACAGCAACATAAAGTGTTAAATATTTACCATTAACATATATTTATTTGGACTTGATATATAAAAAACCCTTTTCTTTCTTATTTGAGAAATAAAGCATAATATTAACATGTGAGTGTCTAATACATGCATTCTATTATGTAAGACACTGTTGAATACATTCTGCCAAAGAAAAATACCTTCAATTTGGTTATAGACAGACATACACACGCACACACACACACACACACAAACACACACACACACCCTAGACTGTATACTTTAAGTCTGGAATATTAGAATTTTAAAATAAAATCGACAATATGTGTGTGTGTCTGTGCGTTCACACGTGCATGTGTTCTACTGGGCAGAAAGAATGGCTGCAAATCCCACGTGCCATTTTTATTTTTACACGGAATATTTAAGATCAGCAGATAGGTATGTCTTGGTTATGGTCCCTTTGCCATCACTGTTTTGGTTGTATAGTCCTAGAAAAGTCCTTTCATATTTCTGAGTTCCTGAAGATAGACTGTTTGTAGGGATAATGGCACATGATCTTCTGAAGGCAGGATAAGGACTTGACGATATCCTGAAGCCCTGATATAAGTGTACATGTGTGCATACAATGTGTATTTGTGTGGTCATGCATATCGGCATATAAATTATTTACATTAGGCAGCTGGAAAATGCAGAAGAGCATAAAGAACAAAATATCCCATGTCCTCACATCCTAGAGATAGTAGGTCTTGTCTACTACATTTGTTCACATGGAAAAGCCCCAGCAACACTGGCTTTAGCTTGGCATTGTCTTAGAGACAGTCATGGGTATCAAATAAAATGACGCAAACCTGAGCAAACCTGAGCGTGTGCGCCTGTAGTCCCAGCTACTCAGAAAGCGGAATTAGGAGAACTGCTTTGGCCCAAGAGTTGTTCGGATTCTGCCTGGCAACATAGCATGATGCTGACTCTTAAAAAATAAAGTGATGCATGCCCTAGATTGAAGAAGAAGATGTGTAAGAAAAGACAATATAGATAAATACAGCATGTACATTTATATAAGCAAAATGGTAGATACCTTTTACAGAAGTTATACATGTGGACAATCTGATTACTGTTTAATGGGAACGCTTCACCATAAAAATACAACAAGAATCTTTGGGCTGCCAAATTCTTTGAGCTGTCATATACAGGGAAACATGAACCTGAAAAATTCAGAACTGACTCATTGTATCCTTTTTATTATTATGACGCTTAATAAATGCTTATTTGTATGACCTTAGCTAATCACACTATAGCTTCTATGAGGGAAAAAAAAGGAAAAAAGAAAAGAGAAAAAGGAAGGAAAAACAGTAAAGGAAAGAAAAGAAAACAATAAATGAACCCTGCACACACTAAAGCAGAGTCCAAAGTACTTGGAAGGCTAGCAAACTCATTTATGGCATCCAATTTCCTTGGCCGCAGCTGATGGCTGTTCCAGTTAGTCAACTTTGGTAACACGGGAACTCAGCTGAGATCTCTCTCATGATGATTGCCAAGAGGGGAGAGCCAGGAACGTGCAGGTTGTACTGTTAGCGTGCTTCTGATAAAGAGAAGTGAAGAACCGGAGGAAGTGGGAAGCTCTAAGCGAGGTTTTATTTCCTTCTAAGAGGGAGTGTCACAGTTGACTAGCTATGGTGATGTTTTTCAAGAAGATTAAATAGAAGTCCTAGAGATGAGAGCGATGTGGGTCAAAGGGCAGTCCTGTACAAAAACAATTGTGCTGAACAATAAGAGGGAGAGCGATTTGAGTGAGTGAAGGATCCGAAGAGACACTCCTTTAGAAAATGTAAATAAGTGGCCGATAAGAACTTGACGTTAGTGTTTACAGTGATGCGGATAAAACCTATAAGCCGCACCCACCAGGCTGGTAGCAGTCAAAGTGGCAGTACCAAATGATAATGAAATTAGAGAAAGAAATGTTACAGCCACTTCACAAACCGGCTGGACACTTTCTGAAAGTATTAAGTATAGCCGGGTGGTGGTGGTGGTGCATGCTTTCAATCCTAGCGTTTGAGAGGCAGGGGCAGCCGGATCTCTGAGTTCGAGACCAGCCTGGTCTACAGAGCGAGTTCCAGAACAGCCAGAATTATGCAGAGAAGCCCCTGTCACAACCCCCACTCAAAAAAAGTGAGAGAAAGTATTAAATATAGGATTAAGATAATACGATTCTACTCTTAAGATAAACCCATAGCAACTGAAAACACACATTCACATAAAACCTGTATGTGTGTAGTAGGATTATTCTTAAAAATAAGAGGTTGGTTGGCATGGTGGCACTTGGGAAGCAGAAATGCATGGGGCAAAAGGTTTCAAGACATCACCAACTGCTTTGTCAGTTCACGGCAAGCCTGGGCTACACGAGACCCTATCTTAACAGAAAAGTTGGGGAGATAGTTTGGTCAAGAGAGAGCTGGACTTACAAGCATGAGGACGAGTTTGAACCCCAGAAACCAGCTAAAAAATAGAGAGAGAGAAAGGTATAGTGGTACACACTTGTAACCTGGGACTGGAAAAGCAAGTAGAGACAGGAAGATCACTGCTAGTGTCGCCTACAAGGAGAGTTCCAGGACAGTAAGAGAGTCTATCTAAAAAGAAGAGAAAAGGTAGGTGGCACCCAAGGAACACGCTAAGGTTCTTCTCTGACACTCGCACCTACACACACACACAAATATAAACACATCACAGAAAATCAAAGGAAGTTAACTTTCGCCTGATGAATGGGTAAACAAAATACGGTGTATTCATCCATACAATGTAGTATTATTTGACCTGTTAAAATAAAGAAATACTGTTATAGACTAAAGCACAGATGCATCTGAGCAATGTAAGTGAAGAATTCCAGTTCCAAAAGGTCAAATAACGTATGGTTCACACCGAGTGCCCGGATCAGGTAAATCCACAGTGGCAGAGAGCGCAGACTGGTTACACAGGGCTGGGAAATTGTGGGGAGGGCTGGACACCGAGAGACAGTTAATGGTATTTCTTTGGGGAATGACAAAATGCTCTAAAAATCACTTTATGACTGTGTGCTAGTTTTCCCAGCTCGACACAAACTAGAGTCACCTGGGAGGAAGGACCCTCCGTTGGGGAACTGCCGCCACCAGATTGGCATGTGGACGTGTCTGCGGGCCCTTTTCCTGACTGATGTGATGTGTCTTTCTGGGCAGGTAGTCCTGAGCTAAGAAAACAGGCTGAGCAAGCCGTGGGAAGCAAGCCAGTAAGCAACAGCGTTCTTCCATGGTCTCTGCTTCAATTGGGGCCTGGGCTTCTCTTACTCATAAACTGTGATGTGGAAGCGCGAGCCAAATAAGCCTTTTCTCCTCAACTTGGTTTGTAATGAGCTAATGAAACCTCAGGTGAGCTGAGAAACTCTGGACAAGAAAGTTGACATGCTGCTAACAGCTTCAGCGGGCAAGGATCTGCAAGCACCTGATAAGATAAACATAACCTCCTTCGGTGTTTGCAACTTTGAGACCGCAGGGGACAGAACAGACTTCTGGACAAAGGACAAGTTGCTTCTGTACAGCTCGGTCTGTTTTATTGCCATGGATTTATTTACTTCCATGGATCTTGATCTAACAGAATTGGTCACTGTCTTACCACAGGAACAGATGGCAAATTAATACAGACTTTGTAGTTGTAAATACAGTTAAATATTTATTTATATGCTTCAAAGGGGTGATTTTTTGGTATGTAAATTAGACCTCCATTCAGCTGTAAAAATTAAATTCTCAGTTTAGCCATAAGGAACTTGTCTGACATGTGAAAAGGTCACCGTTAAGTCAACACTTCCTCCAGGACTTGGGGGGCAGACTTTC
This sequence comes from Microtus agrestis, assembly GCA_902806775.1. Lineage (NCBI taxonomy): Eukaryota > Metazoa > Chordata > Mammalia > Rodentia > Cricetidae > Microtus > Microtus agrestis. Next base: position 957,501 of record CADCXT010002104.1, read on the forward strand.
ATATAAATAAATATCATTAATGACAAACAAAATCTGTGGCTGGTGCTAAAGTGAGCCCATATGTGAAACAGGGTGCATGTGCTCTTGGAAGGGAGGGTCATTTTTTTTTTTTTTTGAGGGCCCAGTGAGACAGCACAGTTAACTTTTAACATCATCTGTTTGTATCTAGCATACTTTAGTTTGCTATTGGCTGTTTCTCAAAATAACCACGCCTATGCAACCTCCTGTCATTAAAAATAAGAAAATATAAGCGAAGGGACTCTGGACAGTTTGAGTATCATGAGTATGGCTCTGGCAGGCCTTGCCCTTCTCCGCCACTCCTCCATTAGGTCACATTCCTAGCTAGACCCCGGGATTTACTCCCTTACTTGGCTACTTCCTCCTCCCGAGGCTGCCTACCAAGGTTCAGCTATCAAAGTATCGAAGTCCAGCAATCAAAAGCCCCCTTTGGCTCACCTAGTAAACATGCCTAATTAAAATTAAACACCTCATCATTCCCTCTGTACCTTTTAAACCTCCATTTTCCTCTATTCCACATCTGTCTCCTCTCTATCCAGACACTCCTTTGTCCCTCCAGGACAAATACCCTGGCAGCATTTGCCTTCTTCCCTTCCCATCCTGCCTTGTCCCCTATGTCCTCGTGTGTTTGCCTCTCATCCTCTGCCCTTAGTCTCTCTGGGGCAAATACATCTCATTAGTGCTGGAAAGTTGGCACTGGGGGTCCTGCGCTGATACTTCTCAATTCAGTAAGTATTTCTTCAACTTGCTTATTTGGGGTAAATTCAGAGTAAAAATCTATCCCACAGATTAGTACTATATATTACATTCCATTAAATTCACAAGTCTTATCAGTAAGCAAGCTATGAAGATAGAAATGAGAATTTTAATATTCTTATCACTTTTGAGGCCAGCTGTATCCATTTATGCCTGTAAAGGTCTCTTAAATGTGTGGTTTACTGAGAAAGAGCTGCATGGTGCCACAAATACATGGCTTTTATAGAAACTTGAAGAAGTTATAATCACCAGTCAAGATCTCTTCGTCGTGCGCGAAGAAATGCAAGCTTGTTCAAGTTTAATCCGAATGCTACATACTTAGAAATTTGACGTTCAAATATTTATTATACATTTGGAAGAACGTGTTTTAAACTCTTTTCAGATCTATGTTTTTATATAGACCATCATTTTTCCTACATGTTTCACTCATTATCTTCAGTCCCACATTGTCTCTCCTTCCGAGAAGCCACAGTCTTTATAGAAACGCGTTGTTTCTAACGAGACCAGGAAGACGCACGCAAAGCGGTGCTGATGTATGTAACTCGGTGGTAGAGACCCGTATAGAGGCCTGGCTTAAATCCCCACAACGAAGCGTGATCGTAAATTCTTTGCCCTCATCAAACATTCAATACTCATAAACTTTTAAAGAGGTGTCGTTTTTTTTTTTAACTAAAAAAAAAAGTACCATGAAGGTTTCGGAGATGCTCAGTTTAAGAATTCTATCTTGTAAGCAAAATTTAACATTACCCAGAATGTAACACTTACAGCCATGAGGGGAAAAAGTGATTAATCTCACATAGTCACTTTGACAAGCTTAGGGACATGGTCCAACTCGATTATGTAACACCTCCAACAAGCTGCACAGGCATGAATCATATTAGTAATTCTGCAGAAAACTTATGACTGTTCACTGTAAATCTTTCAATGACATACAGCCTCAACTCAGTTCAGGGCAGACTTTACTATCAAAAGGAAAGACAGACAGCGGTTTTTAATGTAGTAATTGAAAAGAATTCTTTAAAGCCATGCTGGATAGATAACTAAGTCATAGAGTGTAAAAAATATTTTTTTCCTCCCATGAAAATCAAACAGTGGAAGAAACGTACATAAGATTAATGTAAATTAAGGTAAATGGATTAAAAATGCTACTTTTTGGGCTGATAAAAACTCCAGACCAGCTCTAAGATTGAAGGGTGAACGTCCCTGGAGACTCCAAGAGTTTGCGGCAGAGGGATGGCTGGGAGTTGGCCAAATCTCAGTCTTAAAGAAGGCGACGAGGCCAAACCGGATCTGCGCGACTGCTATTCTCTTGCTGGCACACAGGGTAGACAATAAAATGTTTCTGTAAAACTTGACTGCAAATCCTTACTTCGGTCCTGCAAAGGAGGCTCGCACTCGCTAGGGAGAGGGACGACTGGGCGTCAGAAGAGACCGGGACACGGCGCCCGGCAGCGTAGAGGTCGGGTGAAAACCAGGCTGAGCAGTGGGCTTCCTAACTCTTCCGCAGGGTTGTGCCCGTGCGTGGGCGGAGCCTCCGCCACCTCTCTGGACCGTGGCCAAAGGGCCGCAGCATCCAGCAGGAAGCTGCTTTAGCAGGGACTGCAGGACGCTAGTCGGATTTTCTGCTCGCGTTCTTGGGGCGCAACCCGGGCCTGGAAAACCGCCGGGGGCGGGGGCGGGGCCGGGGCCGGGCAGCGAGCCTCGGCAGCCCACCCCTTCCAGCACGGGGTGGGACCCTCTAGGCTTTCCGTCCAATCGCGTTCCCCGACGTGCGCGGGGCGGGACCCTCGCGGCTTTCCGTCCTAGTTGGGCTCCTGGGCTGCGCAGGGCTGGCAGGCCGCCGTCGCGGAGGACCCGGAGAGGGGCGGAGGTGAAGGTGAGCGTGCAGCCGGCTCCCTCCGTTCCCTCCCACGGCGGCGAGCGGTCAGGGGGCAGTGGAGCTGCGCCAAGCCGAGCAGGGTGCAGTCGGGCAGCGCCTCAGAAGCTCCGGTCTGGCGCGGGTGTGGCGTCCGCAGGCGTCTCGCCCTTCGGGTCCGGGATATCCCCCATTGCAACGTCCAGCTAGCGGGTCGGGGTGCTTGTTCCTTAATTTTCCCCGACTTGTCCTCATCCCCTGCGCCGAGTTGGCCTTGGGTTGGTGGGAGGAGTTTCTGAACTTTCTTGCTGCTTTTTGCTTCTGTTTCAGCCTAAGTGCGGGCACCGGAAGGTGCTCTGTCCCCCTTGGGTCCATCTAATTAGATGCCTGGAACATAGCTGGCTCTGCAGCGATTTAAACTAACAGATGACCATTCTTCTGTTTCTCCAAGCTTCTTTCACTTCCTTTCCCCTCACTTTCTGGTCTTTACTTCAGCGCAATTCTTCCTACAGTCACCAGCCGTGTTCAAGTCCCCGTGGTTTCACATCAGAATTGTTGGAGCTTCTAGCAGTCCTGACCACTTCATCTTGGTTTACTGGTATGTGACACTTTGTTTGCTTACTCTTCCTGGTTCTTGTTCCTGCTTCTTTGAGTTCACATTACCTTACTCTCAGGAAATCCACTCTAGTTAAACCCATAGTAATAGTGTTCTTAATGTTATTGTAATCCTTTAACTTAATCTATGTGGTCGAAAACTTAAGACAACTCTTAGCGAATCTGCTTTACCTGGTGCAGGGTTTAAGCAGCACAGTGGTCATAAAATTAGTATTCTCTTTCTCGGCTTTGTGGGGTCTGTTAAGTGACAGGGAAGTGGAAAGAGAGCGGCTTGCCATTCCATATTAGCTTCCTGTTGCTACCTAACAACAGATGATCTCAGGCAGTTAAAAGAACAGACTGAGCTTCTGTGAAGGTTGAGTGAGTTTAGCTGTTTATCCTACACAGAATCTCAAAAGGAGAGATCAAGGTGCCTGAGTTATTCTCTGAGGTTTTAGGGTTCATTCGAGTTGGCAGAATTTAATTCCTGCTCACTTGCAGGACTGAGGATCCCATTCCTGTTAGCGCTTTTTTTGCCTCTGAGTTCCTCCAGGTCGTGGATGTAGACATAGAAGTGGCAGCATCTCTACCTCACGGACTCAAATGATTCGGTTAAGTCCTGACTATTTAAGCTCTTTTTTATTTTCCGTGGCTGAAACCCAGTTGCAACCATAGGAGTAATGATCTTCTATCATAATGACGAGTTCGGGGAAATAGAAAGTGTAGGTAGCAGTTGAGGTCATCATAAAAATTTCTGCATACTACTGTTTTTATGGCATGCTTTTTAGGGCATGCCAAAATAAAAAATCTGATGTCAGTATGATTATACATTCAAAGGTAAAGAGATTCTATTACTTACTCGCCTAGAGTTTGGTGGGTATTAGTGGCACATACCTTTAATCCGAGCACCAGGGAGTCAGAGGCAGGCAGATCCGTGTCAATTCAGGCAAGCCTGGTCTACACTGCTAGTTTCAGGCCTGCCAGGGGTATATAGTGAGATTCTGTCTCAAAATAAATAAATAAAAAGGACAAATTTTGAGGTCTTTTGAGATGTGTTGTTAGATAATGTCACCTGCAGCCAAGTCAGCTAACCCACGTGTGAGTCCAAAGGACCCACAAGGAAGAAGAGAAGAAACTCCTGCAAGTTTCCTTTAACATGTGTGCTGTGACTGCCCACCACCACCAAATAAATGCTCCCAGTGTTTTCCAGTCACTTAACTAGCAGCAAATGGCTAAAAAGTAGCTGAGTCTATATTTAGGACCAAGAACTACATTTCTGTTAAGTCCAAAGCAGTTTATAATATTCATTTCGTTTTTTTTGTGGTCTTTTATTGAAGCAGTTTCTTTTTACTGTTTATCAATATTCAGATGGGATGTAAGTGAAACCATTAAGAAGGAAGAGTCTGAACTTTGAGGTCCTAAGTTATTAGCCAAAATAGTCTGCCATGCCTTTGTTTCTGATACTGTTAACTTTTATACCACGAATAGAATATTTAGCTTTGTCATTTTAAAATAGGATATGAAAGGGCAGAAAATTTTCATTCAATATTAATTTCTTGTTTTCTTAGTTACTGTTTTATTATGGAATTTATAAATTATTCTTTCAGAGATCTTATTATTTAATACCAATATACCCTAATCTTAAATGGGATTAGTTTTATTTTGACAAGAATACCACAAATCTAGAACATATTTAAGATTGGTTTGTGATACTCAAAGCCAGTCTGATTAGGTCCCATGCCATCTGCACAGTTTTAAGTTAGATCAGCTTGTCACATGAGGTCTTAACAGTCTGTAACATCTATGACCTACTCTTCCACACGTCTGCATTGTTTTTCAGACATAATATTTTCCTACACATCCAGTCCTGCCTATCCAGTAAGACTCTGGAGATTCCCTAATGTTCTGTAATGTTGCCTTGTGGAAGGAGAGATTACAACCTAACAGATCTGCCTGGGTACCAAGGACGACCTCTCAAACCAATGACTAAATCAGAGATATTGGTTCTCATATATAGCCAGCATGTTTTCTGTAGCACACTGCGCTATCTGGTGTTTGATGAGGATGGCTACTGGTCCCGCTGATGATGCTTTGGTTCCCTAGCTGTAGTAAGGAGCGGCAGGCTATGTTCCTGCCACCTGGCTCCCGGCCGCCTGGCTAGCTAATGGTCCGAAATAATTACACAGAAACTGTATTCTTTTAAACACTGCCTGGTCCATTATATCTGGCCTCTTCTTGGCTGACTCTCATATCTTGCTTAACCCATTTCTAATAATCTTTGTAGCACCACGAGGTGGTGGCTTACCGGGAAAGATTCTAGCCTACATCCATCTCGGGTTGGAGAATCATGGCGAGTGCCTGAATCTGCTTATTTCTCCCAGCATTCTATTCTGTCTACTCTGCCTATCTAAGCTGCTGTCCTATCAAAGGGCCAAGGCAGTTTCTTTATTAACCAATGAAAGTAACACATAGACAGAAGACCCTCCCACATCACCTAGCATATTGAATTAATGTTAAAGTTGGTTTTCTTTGTCCGACAAGTTTACAAATACTTACAAAGTTGAAGTTGTGACTGATGCTGTTTTTCTTTTCTTCAGTTTTTCTACTGTGATTATATCATGGAAAATCAACTGGCAAAGTCAGTTGAAGAACGGACATTTCAGTACCAGGATTCTCTCCCATCATTGCCTGTTCCTTCACTTGAGGAATCATTGAAAAAATACCTTGAATCAGGTACATTTATAAACTTCTAGTATAGATTAATATTGTTAGTGACATAGAAATGAGGTTGATGAGGGTCTAACTGCAGATGCCTCTAGACTCATAAAACATGCAAAGCTTTTAGAAGTTATTTTTCCACGGTGTGAAAAGCCCGATAGTATTAATAGGCATGCAGTGTAAATGTCAACCCTTTGTCTCCATCTGCTTGTACAAGTCCCACTTCGGGCAAAGATCTTGAAATCTTTCTCTGCTTCTTTTCTAGCACCATATTTGAACTAATCTTATGTTTCTTGGACCTTGTAATTCCTTCAAATGGTTGTGTAGTTTGCTGCTAATGCCTGTCCTCGCATCTGTACAATCCATCATGCCCACATTTCCCCTCTGATTCTCATCACCTATATACAAAGTCACCATTCTAAGTCAACAGCCACCTGGTTTTAGTAATTCTTTCTCTTAATTCCCCTGCTATTCAGGGTTGAGAGCAGTGGTTCTGAACTCTGTAATGCTGTGACCCTTTAATACAGTCTCTCATGTTGTGGTGATCCCAACCATAAAATTATTTTCATTGCTACTATATAACTGTAATTTTTCTACTGTTGTGAATCCTAGTGCAAATATCTATGTTTTCCAATGGTATTAGGTGACCCTCAAAGAGGTTGTAACCCACAGGTTGAGAACCTCTGGTTTAGTTGTTCATAAACGAGCCTTATGAACAACTTGGGACTTACTTGCTGTATTTCTACCTTCTTTTTCATTTCTTAATTTTTCCTTTGTATTCAAATTTATTTCTAAACACTAGAATGAATGAACATTCTTGTATACAGTTAGACATAGAATACTGAGTCAGTTTTATTTCCTTTACAAACGTGCATTGTGGAGCTCTCTTTCCCTCTTCTTCTCTCCTTCCCTCCCTCTCCTTCCCCCTCTCCTTCCCTCTTCTCCTTCCCTCCCTCTCCTTCCCCCTTCTCCTTTCCCCTTTTTCCTTCCCCCTTCTCCTTCCCCCTCTCCTTCCCCCTCTCCTTCCCCCTTCTCCTTCCCCCTTCTCCTTCCCTCCCTCTCCTTCCCTCCCTCTCCTTCCCCCTCTCCTTCCCCCTTCTCCTTCCCCCTTCTCCTTCCCTCCCTCTCCTTCCCTCCCTCTCCTTCCCTCCCTCTCCTTCCCCCTTCTCCTTCCCCCTTCTCTTTCCCCCTCTCCTTCCCCCTTCTCCTTCCCTCCTCTCCTTCCCCCTTCTCCTTCCCCCTTCTCCTTCCCTCCCTCTCCTTCCCTCCCTCTCCTTCCCCCTTCTCCTTCCCCCTTCTCTTTCCCCCCTCTCCTTCCCCCTTCTCCTTCCCTCCTCTCCTTCCCCTTTCTCCTTCCTCTTTCTACTCCCCCCCCTCCTTCCCCTCCTCTCAATGAGGATAGACTGTCTTGAGTTTGCTCCACAGCTGTGATTCAGGACATTTCAGTTGCCAGCGACCTGGCAGCTCTCTTCCCTTCTCTCCTGTGTTCTCTCTTTCCTGTCTGCTTTCGCATGTTGCTCACCCTTGTAACTGCTTGAAAAAGAGTATTTGAGAGGGCAAAAAAAGAGCTAATTGTTTTTACTTGATTGTTTAGCTCTGTGTAGATTTCTGAATTGGGTGCTTTAAGAATTCTGAAGACCTTGTTTGTTCCGTATGGGAAATATGGTGTCGTTCTGATTTTGGGACCCATCCTACTAAAGATTATAGTACTTCCCATCCCATCATCTTTCCAAATTTATGTATCTTTTAAAATTATTAATTTATTGATTCCAATTGGTGCTCCCTGTATGAGTAGAGTGTCAGTCATCCAGTGGGTGCATGGGAAGCCAACTAAATGCTACACCCTAAAAATAAAAATGTAACTTTCCATCCTCATCTGTCAGTTCCTCAGCTAGGGGTAAAACCTTGGGAGTCCCTGCCAGAATGAGCTCTTTTGATCTTGTGGAGGTCTTGTGCTGAGTTCATGAGTGTCAGCCAGCAGTGTCGTGTCCAGAAAACAGCACCTCACCGCACTCCTTCCCAGCCTTCTGCTCTCACATCCACTCCTACCCCTCTTCCATGACACTGCAGTCTTGGTGTTCTATTGACTGCCACACACTCAGTCACCTATTCTTGCCCTTTAAACAGTCATGAGTCTCTGCATTAACTATTATCCATTGCAATAAGAAACTTCTCCTACCAAGGTTGGGAACAGCACAAATCTAGGAATATATTTAGAGAACACTTTGACAACATGGTCATTTAGGAAAACATCAGTAGGTTCTCTTTGCCAGGGCTTATGATTTCTCTGTTGATGGGTTTTAATTATATTTGCAGGATGAGGCATGGATTTTCTCCCAAAGAGCAGGCCTCAGGTCCAGAAAAGAGAGTGGTTGTTGCCCCCATAAGCAATCTTGCCTCTATTGCAGCAGTGGTTACAATGTTGCCTTAAGGTTGGTAGTGTAGCATGCAGCGCCCAGCACTGGATACACTTTGATGTCGTTTATGCCCCATCAGACTCTGTAGTACCTTCCAGCTGTATGCAAGCCAGCCACCAGAGAGGGTTTTCTGGTCAGTTCATTGATTTCTCTGTGTCCAGCAACCAAAATGTGTGTGATGTCTTTAGCAATAAGGTCTTATCCTCTAGACTAGTGGTTCTCAACCTTCTGATGCCGCGGCCCTTTAATAATTCTGTATGTTGTTCTAACTCCCAACCATAAAATGATTTTCCTTGCTACTTTATAACTGTGATTTTGCTGTTGTTATGAATCCTAATGTAAATATCTGATATGCAGAATATCTGATTTGGGACCCCAATGAAAGGGTTGTTTGATCCTGAAGGGGTTGCAGCCCAAGGGCTGAAAACGGCTGATCTAGTCACCGTGGGCAACAGAGAACAACAGCAATAGCCTGTAGTCTGTGTTGTTTTCAGTGCCTCTCTGAAGAGTAACTCACAGGAAGGGAACTCATCGCCGGCTCAAGAGTTCAAGGCACTTGATACTTTTGAAAACAAAGAGAAAATGAAGGGAACAGCATTGTTTGCTAATATAGGGCACCTTTGTACAACGTGCTCCTCCTTTTAATGTATTTTTGATTAGGTCACAAATTAGTGAGTATAAATCCTTAGATTTGGCTAACATACCTCTCTACCTCCTTTCTCCCACTCCATCCCCATCCCCTTCCTTAACTTAAACCTTTAGCTTCTGGTACCCCTTCTGCATCCTTTGATACCACGTGTACTCTGTCCCCTCATACTGTATGTATTACATAGTGTGCAAAAGCCCAGGCTCCTACATGGTCTCCTAGAGTGGTCTTCATTTTGGTTGCACCTTCTCCTGGTCTTTTATCCCTGTGCCCCTTACTTCATTTGAGTGACCCAGACAGGTCCCCTTTTCTCTTTCTTTTCTTTTTAATTTCCCCCTTTAGCACTTTATAACCCCAATTTACTTTCCATTCTAATTCACTCAGGTCAATTAGATTCTTTCTTACCTTATAAAAAATCACGATTCATTATTGGACTCAGCAAAACAGTAAAACCCTGCAACCATCCCAACAATTTTGTTTTATTATTATTTTTAAAAAAATACTAATCCAAATTCCCACTCCCTCCCCTTCTGCCATTCCCTCCACATACCCTCTCATACCACCCCCCTCCAATCCTAAGAGAGGGTAAGACACCCTGCCCTGTAAAAAGTCCAAGGCCCTCCCCACTACATTTAGGCTGAGCAAGGTATACATCCCAAAAATAGGAGAATAGGATTCCAAAAAGCCAGTACATGCAGTAGAGACAAATTCCAGTGTCACTGCTAGTGGCCCCTCAGTCTGCCCCAGCCGTGCAACTGTCAACCACATTCAGAGGGACTAGTTTGGTCCTATGCTTGTTTCTTCCCAGTCCAGCTGGAGTTGGTGAGCTCCCATTAGCTCAGGTAAACTGTCTCAGTGGATGAACCCCTTCATGGTCTTGACCTCTTTGCTCATATTCTCATTCCTCCCACTCTTCAACTGGACCTTGGGAGCTCAGTCCAGTGCTCCGATGTGGGTCATTGCCTCTGTTCCCATCTGTTGTTGGATGAAGGTTCTATGGTGATATTTAAGATAATTATCAGTCTGACTACAGGACAAGGCCAGTTCAGGAACCCTCTCCACTATTGCTTAGAGTCTTAGCTTGGGTCATCCTTGTAGATTCCTGAGCATTTTTCTAGAGCCATGTTTCTTGCTAACCCCATAATGGCTCCCTCAATAAAGATATCACTTTCCTTGCTCTCATATCTGTCCTTCCTCCATCTCGGCTATCCCATTCCCTCAAGTTCTCCTCAACCCTTCCCTTCTCTCCTTCCTTCTCCCCCTGCCCTCATGCTTCCAATTTTGTCAGGCGATCTTGTCTGTTTCCAATTTCCAGGTGGGTCTATATTTGTTTTTCTTTGGGTTCACCTTATTACTTAGCTTCTCTAGGATCATAAACTATAAGCTCAATGTCCTTTGTTTATGGCTAGTATCCACTTATGAGTGAGTACATACCATATTCATCTTTTTGGGACTGGGTTACCTCAGTCAGGATAGTGTTTTTCTAATTCCATTCATTTGCATGTACAATTCAAAATGTCTTTTTTTTTTTTTTTTTTACCGCTGAGTAGTACTCTAATGTGTAAATGTGCCACACTTTCTTTATTCATTCTTTGGTTGAGGGACATCTAGGTTGTTTCCAGGTTCTGGCTATTACAAATAATACTGCTATGAACATAGTTGAACAAATGCTTTTGTAGTATGATTGGGCATCTCTTGGGTATATTCCCAAGAGTGGTATTGCTGGATCCTGAGGTAGGTTGGTTCCCAGTTTTCTGAGAAACCGCCACACTGATTTTTAAAGTGGTTGCACAAGTTTGCATTCCCACAGCAATGGATGAGTGTTCCCCTTACTCCACATCTTCTCTAGCATAAGCTATCATTAGTGTTTTTGATCTTAGCCATTCTGACAGATATAAGATGGTATCTCAGAGTTGTTTTGATTTGCATTTCCCTGATAGCTAAGGAAGTTGAACATGTCCTTAAGTATCTTTTGGCCATTTGACCCCAAAAACTCTCTCTACCAGAGAACTCCTACAGCTGATAAATACCTTCAGTGAAGTGGCAGGATACAAGATCAACTCCAAAAAATCAGTAGCTCTTTTATACACAAAGGATAAAGACGCTGAGAGGGAAATCAGAGAAATATCACCTTTCACAATAGCCACAAAGAACATAAAATATCTTGGGGTTACACTAACCAAGGAAGTGAAAGATCTATTTCTTTCACTTGACAAGAACTTTAAGTCTTTGAAGAAAGAAATTGAAGAAGATACCAGAAAATGGAAAGATCTTCCATGATCTTGGATAGGAAAGATCAACATAGTAAAAATGACAATCCTACCAAAAGCATTCTATAGATTCAATGAAATCCCCATCAAAATCCCAATACAATTCTTCACAGACTTTGAAAGAACAATAATTAACTTCATATGGGCAAACAAAAAGCCCAGGTTAGCCAAAACAAGCCTATACAGTAGAGGAACTTCCGAAGGCATTACCATCCATACCAACAATTCTTTTTTTTAAATAAAATATTTATTTATTTATTATGTATACAATATTCTGTCTGTGTGTATGTCTGCATGCCAGAAGAGGGCACCAGACCTCATTACAGATGGTTGTGAGCCACCATGTGGTTGCTGGGAATTGAACTCAGGACCTTTGGAAGAACAGGCAGTGCTCTTAACTTCTGAGCCATCTCTCCAGCCCCATACCAACAATTGTTAACTGCAATAAACTTTCTTCCACACCATACCTAGGAGCAGTCATGTCCTTCCCTTTTAAATTTCTTTTGTCATTCATGAGCCAGTACCTTCATGTCATTCCCATGTTGTCTGGTTTAGTTGCCAAATCAGAGGCTATCATGGAGAATGAGTGCCACCCTCTTGTATTTTTTTCTCATTGTCATTCTTCCCTTCAGTGCAGTTCTTTCCTGGGGACAGGTAGCCTCAGCTGTGGGTATTATCTATCGCCTAGAGCAGGGGTAATCAGTCGCTCCCACAGCAGGGAGACTCCGGTGTCAGACTTGCTGTTCAGCTCCTCTCCTGTCAGCTTTAGTCCACGTTTCCTTCCCATTACAGCTGGGCCCTAAGCCACCTTTCTTTACCTCTGTTGTGTCTGTCTGAGCATCAAATGTGTTAACGTTTCCAAGGAGACAAAAGCAACTGTTCATTAACCTTAGATAAGGCACCAACAACAGACCAAAAGAATAATTCCTTCCTGCAAGCCGGAGAGCTGGACTCACTGCCTTCAGTAAACCCTCTACTGTCTAAATACTCCAGAATTTCCTTCTGAGATCACATGGGAGCCCAGTGACCCAATGAAGGAAGGAGGGCCACAGACAAAATTCTGTGAAGGTTTCATAAATGTAGACTCAGTGCTATGATTAAAATGGTATGGCTATGTTGATGTTATACCCCGAGGATGGGTCTCCACTACACCTGCCAATTCTTGGGCATTCACATTTGTGATTGAGATTCTGAAAATCTCACCGAGAACGGGTTGGACTTGGTGACTAGTGGATCTTACTGTTGAGTGTAGGGCACAGACCTAGAAATTTCATTAGCACACACCTGAATTCCACCACTCTTTTCCTGAACTGATCAGTTTGGGACGGGGAGAAAGCTGAGCATATAATTGAACTTTTTAAAAATTTAAGTTAAATTCAAGCTGTTACCTTGAAACAAAAATATATACATATTAGCTGGGTACTATGTAATTTCAATATATGTATATTATATAATGTAGGTCAAACATCTGTCTCTTCAAATATTATTTCATTATGTTGAAAACATTCAAAATTTTGCTTCCCGAGATACTCAGTATGTAAATACTGTCCGTAGCAGGATTCCAGACCTTCTCATTTCTCTCTCATTTTGCTCCCCCATCAACCTTCCACATCCTCCTCGCACCTCCCTCCCCATGTAGACTCCCATGTATCAGTGTTGCCGAAGGTGCTGGCTTCTGTTGTCGGCTTGGTTACTGAGCGTTTCCAGTTGTATCTGTGTTGTAGTGTCGGTATTTCATTCTTTCTTTAAATGGCGAATGAATAGCTTTTCCATGTATACGTAGTATAATTTCTTTCTCTATTCATCAGTTGACAGATACTTAAGTATTTCCATTTCCTGAATTTTGTGAATAATACCTCAAAATAAGATCTATAATACCTTATTTTGAGTATGGACCAAAATCCAGGTTTTTGTTTTGTTTTGTTTTCAGCTTTTTGTTTTTATCTAATTCATGTTTCAACTTGATTTTCCCTAGCACTGGGCAAACCTTGTGTGGGTGGGACGGCTGTCTCTCCTGGTTTGGGAAAGACATCGGGGGCAGTCTCATTTCACCCTTTGTTTCTCCTTTTTAGGGGACCTTGTGCCTTAAATCTTGAATCTTGGGTTCTGCCACCAGAATGGCTTATTTATGGACTTACATTCACCCCACTTGTATTTTCTGTAACCTTTTATTCCTCAGGCCTTAGATATTTTCTCTGTTTTACAAAGCCAGTCATCGTCTTTCCAGTTTATTTTTGTTTGGTTGGTTTCCTTGACAGTGTCCCAGTTTATTGCCCAGGTTGGACTGAGCTCCTCCAGCCTCGGCTCCCCAGTGGTTGGGACACTACAGGTTTGCCACCTTGTCTGGCTCACCATGTTTTCTGGGTTTCTGAAATGTCTGCCCACCAACCCCTGGTCTGTCTGTCTGCCTCCCTGTCCCTGTTGTAGATTTCATTCCCTTTATTATTACTTAGTTTAGATTTTTTAAATGTATTTTATGATCTGTCTGCACACCAGATTCCGTTAAATGGTTGTGAGCAGCCATCTGGGTGAGGAAATCAATTCAGGACCTCTGGTCGAGCCAGTGAGCTCAACCACTGAGCCGTCTCCTGCCCCTGTACTCCTCCTGAGATAGCTTTACTGTCATTTTACTGGATTTCTAGAGGGAATGGAGATAAATAGGAACTGGGTGTGTGTGTGTGTGTGTGTGTGTGTGTGTGTGTGTGTGTGTAAATGTATGCTGTTCTTTTTTTATTATTGGTTTTTTGAGGGTGGGGAATGGTGTGCACTTGCTTGCTTCTGCTTCATACTTTATGTTTGTTTTTAACATGGGTTTTTGCTAAAAAAAAAAAAGTATACTTTCTCCTCCTTTTTTAAGTCTACCTTCCTCTGGGAACACTAACTTTTTTGAAATTCACAGATTATTGCCTTCTAGAGTACTCACATTTTCTCTCTGAGCACAACATTTTTATATAGGACTTTACATCGTGCTTGATAGATTTTCCTGGACTAGGAAATCTGGGTGGTTTTCGTATTTCCCTTTTCCTTTTCTTCCTCCTTTTCCCCCTTAGTAGAAAACTGTTTTTTGGCTCTCAGGCACCCTAAATATATTTTACATTGCCTATGTAAGAGTCATGGTTCTAATTTAAACAGCAGTGGTAAAGGCTTTAATTTCTCTTACCTGTGGTTCAGTCGGGCTTACCGTCAACTGCATAATAGCTATGTGGCAGCTTGCCTCCTTAACTGTCATCAGGAGTACTTTGGTGATAATTTCAGATATTGTGACTCCATTCTACAATATCTACTGTTTGATTTCTGCACTTGCACTGCATTTTCCACACTGTACACTAAAACCTTACAGCATGCTAGTGATGTTTAGAGTTGTATAAAAATGAGTGAGGTGATATGGGAACACTTATTATAATTAATCACTTTTTTATAGTAAAGCCGTTTGCGAATGAAGATGAATATAAGAAAACTGAAGAAATAGTTCGAAACTTTCAAAATGGAGTTGGTGAGAAATTGCATCAGAAATTACTTGAAAGGGCTAAAGGAAAAAGAAACTGGGTATTTATTTTATTGATATATTTATAATTAGAAACATGATACTTAAAAAATTTTAAATGTATATAACTTTCCTGTTTAAATTATTGCATAAAATGCTTGGAGTCATTGTCATTATGGTCACAAAAGAATGATTCATGTCATTAGAGAGCATTTATTTTATAAGTGAGCTTTTGTCTTACCTGAGAATGTATTAAAATGCAGGTTTCTGGGAATCAGTAATTTTTGACTCAGTAAGTCCAAATGAGACCCAGAAACCTTTATTTTAATTCCTCTGTGTGGTATATGTTTTGGCCAATATTCGTCATAGAGTCCAGAGTTATACATGCTGGGCAAGCTCTTTACCACTGAGCCATACTCTCGCCCATCCGTGTGCTTCTGAAGCAGGTGGATTTAAACAGCAGGGGATGGAGAAGTGGGAACCATTGGACATACTCTGAAGTTCTGACACATAGACTGTAGGAGAAGCTGCTGTGCTCACCAGGTCTCCCTTAGCCAGCAGCTTCTGTCTCTGATTCAGCTCAGCTACTTCTCAGGATGTGGGTTAGGGGGTGACTTTGCCTTAGCTGGAAACTAATGATGGTAACTTAGAATTTTAAAAGAAAAATGTCTGGTTTTTATATAAGGCATTTATCCTTTTGATGAAAAATAATTCCTACTTACAGATTCCTTTGTTCTCAATGAGTCTGGGGGGATTTTAACTAAAATTGGGCAAAGGTAAAGAAGATGTCGCTCTGCTTGTATTCATTTTACTCTGGTCTTTCTGGGTTAGTAGGTACAGTTTGTACCATAATTTTAAAAAAGCAAAAACCTCCAGGTAAACTGGTAAGATCTGGTATCTTTTTACTCGGGTAAGAAATTCAGTTATGTGCTGTGAAGGGGACACAGAAACGGACTGTCAGAGAAAAGTCCGAGTTCGTCTGAAGCACACCGAAGGGTCTTGCACTTCTAACTGGAATTTCAGTTTCTCTTCGGCAAAGAGCATTGTAAATGGCTGTTATCGTTAAGCGAGGTTTCAGGGAATGTCTTTTATACTCTAGGAGTTGCCTAAGTACCTTGTTGATAGTGTAGTTAAACCAACTCATATTTAGTAGTTTACAGCTCCAAACGTGAGAGGGCTAGAAAGGAAGGGAGGTCAATACAGTGGGTCTGTCGTTGTCTGTAGAGACGTAAAATAAAAGGAGCAAGTGTCACATGCTTCCTTTCCTGGCTAGCACTTACACATTCTGTTTTGAAGAACCAATGTTCTTATTTTTTAGCTGGAAGAGTGGTGGCTCAATGTCGCCTACCTGGATGTGCGCATGCCATCCCAGCTAAACGTGAACTTTGTGGGCCCTTCTCCTCATTTCGAACACTACTGGCCTGCGAAGGAAGGCACACAGTTAGAGAGAGGAAGTATAATTCTTTGGCATAACTTGAACTACTGGCAGCTGCTAAGAAGGTAAGAGTGTAAGGGCCCTAACATGGGCTGAGCCATGAACATAAGGGCTCTGGACACGGGCTGAGCTGTGAAGGTGAGGGACTAAGGACCCTGGCACAGGCTGAGCTGTGAAGGTGAGGGACTAAGGACCCTGGCACAGGCTGAGCTGTGAAGGTGAGGGACTAGGACCCTGGACAGGCTGAGCTGTGAAGGTGAGGGACTAAGGACCCTGGCACAGGCTGAGCTGTGAAGGTGAGGGACTAAGGACCCTGGCACAGGCTGAGCTGTGAAGGTGAGGGACTAAGGACCCTGGGCACAGGCTGAGCTTAGATTTGCCCATTGTG
Source organism: Microtus agrestis (assembly GCA_902806775.1). Taxonomy (NCBI): domain Eukaryota; kingdom Metazoa; phylum Chordata; class Mammalia; order Rodentia; family Cricetidae; genus Microtus; species Microtus agrestis. The sequence goes on from CADCXT010002104.1 coordinate 974,082, forward strand.
GGAAATAAGCAAATGATATCTACCCAGCTCAGTTATTCAGTGGAAGAATGATACAATTGTGATAGCCTGATACTTTTAACAATGACTTTTTTTTATCAAAATACTTTTTTTAATAGAGAAAAGTTGCCTGCACATAAATCTGGGAATACTCCTCTAGACATGAACCAATTCCGGATGTTGTTTTCCACCTGCAAGGTTCCGGGAATCACTAGAGATTCGATTATGAATTATTTTAAGACTGGTAAGTAAACACAGAGAACATAGGTAATTTTTTTGAAAAGTCTTGAGATTTGGGGAGTTTTGCTATGATTTCTATTATACTATTTGAAATAATTGGGATTTTATAAATTTATCAGAAAGTTTCTGTGAAACTATCTTTCTTCCATTGCTAGCTCAGTAATATTCTTGATGACTTTAGGATCTAGTTCTATGTTATCCCCTCATTTCCCTTAAATTCTATTCCTTAGTAAAACCTTTCTCCTGCAGACATGGCCCAGTTCCTGTCAGCTCTTAACCTAACCCTTCCCACTAACCCCACATGTTGCAGTTTCCGTGTCACTTGGGTCACCGTGAGCACCCACATCCGTCAGTACTCCACCTTGGCTGTTTTTGCGTCCACATTGTGATGTCCAGTCCATCGCCTTACTGTTCTGCACAGCTATGTTCTTCCCTCTCATGGGGCCGTAACATAACGGTCAGTTTATTCTTTCACCTAAAGACAGGACTGTTTCTTGCCTTTCTGCCTCATTCTCAACTAGTGAACTGTTTTCTTATTCATAACAAATACAGAAAAATTGCTCTTTAACCTGAGGTTGACCAGCAGCTATAAGAAGAATAATCTAGAGACGCCACATCCCGGTCCTCTACAAGGTTAGGGTTGTCAGTCAGTTGCCCTGGAGATGAGGGTATGCTGAACTAATCACAAGTCTGAGAATCATATGGGTTCTTAGAGAAAAACAGAGATGGCAGCACAGACAGGTTGTGATCTCCCCTTGATGACTTTGAAGATGGAGAAGGGGACTCCTGAGCCGAGAAAGGAATAGCATCTGTAGAGCCTCTGGAGGAACACAGTGGCACCTTCATTTCGCATAGAGAACCATGCTTCCGATTCATCCTGCAAACCCTAAATCATAAAGGTGTGTTGTTTCAAGTCCCTTGGTAATTCCTGGTAGTATATTATAGCGCATTTGTACACTTCGCACTCCTTTTTGGAAAGTAGATGAAGAGGAAGCTGTGGTACAGCCTCGCCAGCACTTGTGAGGCCCCAGCACAGCCAGAGAACCACTGACAAAACCAATTTGTCTGATCCTCAGGATGCTACTAATGGTGTGAGATCCCCTTCTTCTTGTTTGTTCATTATCCTCTCTTCTCCATTTCCAGTTTTCTTGCTTTGGTAGGTGGCTCCACTCTGTGTTACTCTCATACTAAAAGGAAAGTTTTTTACTGCGAGTGCCACATCATAGTTAAAACCATCATGCCTGTAAAGCATGGTGGCGCAGATGTGTCCAGTACTCCGGAGACTGAGGCGGGTTTAGGAGTTCAAAGCATGGTGGCGTGTCCAGTACTCCAGAGACTGAGGTTTAGGAGTTCAAGGCGAGCCTGGGTTGCAAAATGGAATTCTGTCTCAAAAAGAACAAACCAATGAACCTGAGGCCTCCATTAGGTTGTTCTTTCCTGAACCACTTTCATTACCTAATAACTGATCTGGTTATGTTAATCTTTTTATCCACTGATTCGTTCATATAGCCCCTGGGGGACCTTCTTAAAGTGCTGCTCATATCATAATACTCTGTAGCATGAGCTCTAATAGGTCTTAATACTAAAAGCCTGAACTCAGATGTAGGGGAAAATGTTGAGAGATCTGAGACACCTTACCTACTCAACTTCCCAGTGAAATGAGATTGCGCTTCTGTCTCCTCCCACCTTATCACTTCCTCTTTCCGCCCAGCCATATCACTTCTTGTCTGTCTGTACACACCTCCAGAGCTCTCTGGTTAGCTAGTGCCTAGCTCTGCCCACTGATCCTCAGGCAAGCTTTGCTGGAGCACAAACACAACATTGCTGCTACCTGTTTACTATGTAAAACCACCTGCTGGCTTCCTTTCCACCATGCTTAACACTGGAAGCCCTGAGAGTCACAGCTGGTCTGGCCTCAGCCTCACCTCTGCTCAAGGTTCCCTGGGCTTTTTGTATTCAGTTCAGTTTTGTCTTAATATCATTATGCTGCCTGTTCCTTCTGTCTGTACTATGAACAACTTCCATGGTTCATTTTCCCATTTCATTCAAATCTCTTTTCACGTGTCCTTAGAAGCTGGTTTTGAGGGACCACACTCCTGGCACACATTCTTCCAACTATTTATTTATTAAATGGGCGTTTTGAATATGATGCAAGTTGGGACCTTGGCAGGTGAGGGCTGTGGGCAGGAGACAGATACACCACACAGGCAGAGCTTGAAGGCAGAGTTTATTGAGAGAAGGGTAAGGGAGGGGGGAGAGAAAGGGAGAAAGAGAGTAGGTGGGGCTTGTCTCTTAAAGGGACCTTTGCACCTGCGGACAGTCAGGGTGCTGCTTGCCATGCACAGAGGCAGAGGGGTGACCCACTGTGCCAGGTGTGCCTGAATGCTAACAGTCGATATCAGAAATGGATGTGCGGTTTATTTTCTTCTTGTTGTCAAGCTATGAGTTTTGGAAAGGATTTCTGTAGATGCTGGTTATCAAGGTATCTGTGGTAACCGTGAAAGGATCAGGCCATGTCTGAAGGGGTCAGAGAAGAAATGACTTGGAAATAACCCGAGGAGCAAAAATATTTATCTCCTTGATAGTGAGGAAGTCGCGTGTAAGAGGAAGTCATGGGGTTACTAAAAGATGGTCTCTCCGCATAGTGGATAAATACATGTCAAGAAATCATGTAACAGCAGTGAGTCCTGAATCCCAAGCAGTTACCTTTGTTCCAGTGGTACTTAGGACTGGGAGAGGTTTGCCCGAGAAAAAAGAGAGAGGAAGGAGAGGGAAGGAGAGGGGGGAGAAAGTGAATAAAGTCCTGGAATAAACTGCAGGAGAAGCTCTGGTGCCTCCTCTAGGGTGGCCGACTACTCCCTTTCACTTTCCTGTCTTAGAGACAAGGACAGACGTAGATTAGGACATACGTCATCTTCCCTTGACACTCAGGAACATAATGATTTTTTTTCTACTGAAAACTTTTCTCGGAGTCCTGCCTAATTCATCTATACTGGGAAGAGGGTTGAGGATTAAGAAAGAAATAGACAAGAGATGACAGATAGAATCGGGGGGCATCCAGTGAATCCACCCAGATTTATTTCTCATAGCCTGTATACACCCCAATTCAAAAGGAGGGGAAACAAAAGGCTTCTTTACCATGATACAAAGAACAGATAAATGTAATTACCTCCTTACATCTCAAAACATGAAGTAACCACACCTTAGAGCAAAATACCCTTTTCTAGGCAAAACATCCTGTAGCCACACTGTAGGTCAAAACATCCTGTCATGGAACCTTGAAGGGGCAAGAATGGGTCTGAACTCTGACCTTTAGTCAAGGTAGAATGGGTTCACTCCTGAGGGCTCACTGAGGATCCTTGCTAGATAGTGCTGCAGTTCAACTGTCCCCATTCAAGTGCTGAACCCCGCCAGTGCTCCACCCTCCTTCACTTTGCAGGGAGGGGAGGGACTTACACCGTTCACACTGGAATAGTTGTAGTCAGAAATTAAATCAGCTGATGAGAAATTAACATTGGAATAATCTCAATGAGAAACTTTTTCTCCAGTGTCCAGGATTCCTCGGGTCCCTTTTCCCCTTCCCATTCCTGTCTCTTAAGGAAAACTTAAAAGTTCTTACACAAATACTCGGAACTCAAGGATTTTAAGATTCACATGGATAACTTTCAAGAGTATGTGTTTATGTCATAGAATCTGGAGTTCTGTTAACTGGTGATTTCTTCCTTTTGGCTATAGGGAGCATACTTGGTTTCGGGCACAGTAGACTTTAAGTATAGCCTTGAAGCTTTTCTTAAATTGTGTTTTCTAACAAATAACTATAAACCTAAAAGTTGTATATTGATTGTTTTAGTGATCTATCATATATTATTAACGAGTGTCTACATTATAAAGTCGTTAAACTTGCCTGTCTCTTAAAACATCTGTCATTTCCTTAGCAAATCAAAGTCTTTTCTCTTAGCTTTTGAAATATGCTGTTCACGGTCATGGTCTGCTTATCATGCTGAGAAGAGTAAACCAGAATTTACTCTTGTCTGAGCATAGCTTCATGTTATTAAAGGTTCTCCTCATCTTCCCTCCTCCATGAGAACTTTGTCCAGGTGATATATTTTATACCACACACATGCACGTGCGTGTGCGCGCACACACACATATTAAAAGAATTCTATTCTGTTGGCTGAATGCAGCTTTATTGAGTCTTATGTTTTCTGTGTCTTTTTCCAGAGAGTGAAGGGCATTGTCCATCCCACATTGCTGTGCTGTGTCGCGGCCGAGCTTTTGTCTTTGATGTACTGCATGAAGGGACCTTGATCACCCCACCAGAGCTTCTCAGGTTTTTAAACTACATTTTAAATGAATTATGCATTTTGCATTTTAATTACTTAATTTTGTTCTTTGGCAATTTTATACACAGTTCTTTGGCAATTTTATACACACACAGAATGTATTCTAATTACCCCCCTTCCTTTTACTTCTCTCCTTGCCTCCCTGTCAGCTCTCCTTTTCCGTACAGCTCTCTTCCATATCCATGGCTTTTTGTTTCTTGACAATGAGTTTGACCAGGGCTGTCTGGGCTCAGCAGTGGGCACACAAGTGAAGGCCACAGTTCCCTTCTCTGAGACTCTGTCAGAAGTCAGCTGTCTTCATTACTTACCGTTCTGTTGCTGTAAAGAGACACCATGGTTTTAGCTGTAGGATCTTGGTTCTGGTTGGTAACTGTCTTGGTTAGGGTTTCTGTGCTATAATAAAATAATACAAGCAAAAGCAATTCTGGGGAAAGGAGTTTATTTCAGCTGGTATGTCCTGATCATAGTCCTTTATGAAGGGTACTCAAGGCAGGAGCCTGGAGGCAGGAACTGATGCAGAGGCCATGGAGGAGCCCTGCTTACTGGCTTGCTCCTAATGGCTTCCTCAGCCTGTTCTTATAGGACCCAGGACCACCTGCTAAGGAGTGGCACCAGCCACAATGGGCCTCCCATATCCGTCACTGATTAAGAGAATGCACTACAGGCCAGTCTGGGTGAGGCATTTTCTGAGTTGTAGCTCCTTCCTCTCAAATGACTCTAACTGTGTTGAGTTGAACTAAAACTGTCCAGCACAGCTAACAAGAGGAACATCAGGAGACGATGCTGTTTAGTGTCTAGGGATGCTTTCTGGGGCTCCCTGGACAAGAGCTCCTATGGAAGTACCCCACACCTTTCACTGGGACTTTTATTCAGTGACCTTCTAAAACCAGCAGTATGTAGCCTGTGGGATATCTTCCTTCAAGTTCATTTTTATCTTTTAATTTGGTTATAAGATAGTAGGGTTCTATGGCTTTTTCATACCTGCTTTTAAAAATAGCTTTTTTTTTTTAAATTAAGATACAAGTATGTCATTTTCCCTTTTCTCTCTCCACCCCTTCCCAGGTGGACATACTTCTGCTTTGCTCTTTTCAATGACCTCTGTTTCTTAAATTGTTCAAACACACGCATGCATGCACACATGCACACACACACAAACACACGCATGCATGCACACACACAAACACACGCACGCATGCACACACACAAACACGCACACATGCACACACACACAAACACACGCATGCATGCACACACACAAACACACGCACGCATGCACACACACAAACACGCACACATGCCACACACAAACACACGCAGACACACAAACACACGCGCACACACACGCACACACACAAACACACGCAGACACACACAAACACACTCACACAAACACACGCACGCATGCACACACACACATTTGTTTTAGTTAACCAGCCATCTTGCATTCCCTACCCATCCTATTTAAACCTTTGTGCCTTGTTTTCCTCCTGTTTACATTCTAAAACTGTAGTGCTGGCACAGGCCTGTCATTCCAGCAAGAGGATCAGGGATTAAAGTGTTCAAGATCATCCTGGCCTTAGCCAGCTCCTGACCCCCTGGGAGTATCTGAGGAGACTGTCTCAGACTGCTTTATTGGATATCCTTAGCTCTCAAGCTCTAGCTTGAGTTAAAAAAAAAAAAAAAAACCCAAATGTCCAGAATTGCCATTCTCTAAAATGACATAAGCTATATAGGAAGAGTTTCATACCTGCTGTTGTACTGGGAAATCCCTTATCTGAGACCTGGCAGTCTGGGTTATACCCAGGAGGATTCGGCAAGTCCTGGGGCAGGTTGCACTCAGCTTCAGAAGATGAGGATGGGTGGCCGGCACAGTTCTACTAATAAGCACCCTAACTGATAGATGGATGCTGTAGTTCTCTACTCTACACAGGAACTCTTGATTGAATGTGTGTGTTCTACACACAAGAGGCTGATTTGGTCTTCTGCTCTATTGAGCAATATTTTGATAATCCTTTAATTTGAATGCAATCAGCTTATTAAACTTTGCCACATGAACTCTATTTTTGTATTTTTATTTTTTTCTCTAAGTGAGCAGAAAGAGGCAAGACAAGTGTGTTATGAAGAAATCCTCATGCGCTCATAGAATAGCTTTAGTGTTTTATGAAGAAATCCTCATGCGCTCATAGAATAGCTTTAGTTTCAAGATAAAGCTGAAAGCCAGCGGGGTGGTGGTGCAAGTAGGCAGAGACAGGTGGATCTCTTGTGTTTGAGGCCAGCCTGGTCTACAGAGCGAGCCAGGACAACACACACAATATCTTTCTTGGAAAAAAAAAGGAAGAAGAAAGAAAAGAAAGAGAAATTTTTGTTGTAAGGAAAGTATATGTCGCAAATACAAATAAACAGAGGAAACTGGTCCCACCAGAGAAAGGTGCCACGGTGGCGCTTACTGACCATTTACTAAACCTGGATATTCTTAAGTTTGGCTTCTTTGCATGAGCTGTGAGGGAGAGGGTGAAAACCGAAACTCTGTACAATTTTGGCTAATGAAGGTTTCTCCACGTGCAAACCGTGGTATTCACCTGCTGTGTGTTTAAAGATGGATTAAGCACTTCGTCTTCATCCAGTGGAGTCTTAGACAACATGAGCGTCTTTTCTTTCCATTTTGTTTTTCTCTCTTTGAGATGTGGTCTTGCTGTATGGTCCAGGCTGGCTATGCTGTCCTGCCTTCTGAAGTGCTTGAATTACAGGCCATAGCTCTTTATAATTATCAGCATTAATACAGTGATACTTATGAAAGCATTTAAAACTGATTACATGGTGCTTCTGTTTCTGGGTAAAACACAAATAATAATTGAACACACAGTAAGGTCTCTGGTTTTATGTGTGTGTACACAGGATATATTTTTAATCAGATACATAATAATTATAAGATTAGCTACCAAAATACTTTTTTAAAGTTTTCCCATAGAGAAGGTATTTATCTATCTGATAAATAACTTACCTGGAAATGCATGTGTTCAGTAAATGATACCGTCTATGCTTATTTTTAAATATAAATTATTCTCCAATATACTTTTTGTGTAAGTAAAATACATAATCACTTTTTAAATACATATATATATATATTATATGTGTGTGTGAGTGTGTAAAGACTTCTGTAATTCCTATGTGTCCTGTCCATGCTCTGAGATGCTTTTTTAAATCTTCCCTAAGACAACTGACATATATCCACCAGAAATGCTGTAGTGAACCTGTTGGGCCCAGTGTAGCAGCATTAACTAGTGAGGAGCGAACTCGATGGGCAAAGGTAATAATTTATATTATTCTTTCCATGTGCGAATTTGTTTTCTGTCTTTATTTGTTGAGAATTTTAAATAGTATATTTTTATCAGGCAGCTGCTCCCAGATCCTCCTCCCCTTTTTGCCCACCAAACTTCATGTTTTCTCTCTTATAAACCAGAAAAGCCACCACTAGCCCGGAGTCAGATTGTGTTTACTAGCTGCTTCTAAGCATGAGGCCTGCCTGGAGCCGGGCTGCCTTATTCCAGAGAAGGAACCTGACTTTCTGTCCCCAGCAGCTGTCATTTGTGAGCACTGGGCCTTCGTGCCCACTCCGTCACCAGGCTGAGCCTGTGTCTGTGGGTCATGTGACTGCTCTCCCCCTCTCTGTGAGGTCATGTGTACCCTCTGTGCCTTGCTGTGTCTGGAAAAGGCTGCTTCCTTCAAACTGTCCACCACCGCTAGCTCTTCGAGTCCTCCCACCACCACCCCCTTCTGCATAAATCCCTGAGCCTCAAGTGGGGGTGACAGCGACATCCCACTCAGGGCTGAGTGCTCCAAAGTCTCTCAGGCTCTGAACACTGTGCAGCTGTGAGTCTCTGGGTTAACTGCAATCTTGTGCTGTTCTTAATAGACTTTCTCTAACAAACTCTTGATATTTTCTGGATGTGTTGTATTTAAATTGAATATCCATTCATCTCCCTGCCCTTTAGGCTAGAGAATATCTGATTGGTCTTGACTCAGAAAACTTGACTTTATTAGAAAAAATTCAAGCCAGTTTATTTGTGTATTCCATGGAAGACACTAGTCCACATGTAAGCCCAGAAGACTTTTCTCAGGTAACTTTCTTGTTCTGTTATCTTTCTGTGCAGTTTTTTGGAGGATTCTTATTATCTGTTGAACATGAGATTTTTTTTTTAAAATTGGGGTCTTAGAATTTTTCTCAGTTATGAACTACATTGTGTACTAAACCAAATCTCATGCATAGTGAATAGAGCACTGTAAATACTTGATATTTAAGTCTGTTTAGATGTATTTTGAACCTTGTTTAAAGAAGTATGCCTATTTGCATGCATGTCAGTGTTTTCTACTCTTTTCATCAATCGCATACATAGAATATTTGCATAGAACATTGAGGCAATTAACGTCTCTTTCCAAAGGTGATGTATGGCTCTACCTGTAACCCACACCAGTGTACCACACCAATTAGGAACTGTGTGTACCACACATTCGGAATTATATCACCCTTGCAAGCAATTGATTATATCATTCAGTTTTATTGAACATACTGTTCAAGTGTTTACGTTTATGGATAAATGTGGCTTGTTTATATTTTTTATTTCCCAACCCTGGATAATGCCTTTACCTTCTAGGAAGCATAGTCAACCACACTGCTAAAGCCTTTTTAAAGAATTTGTTATGTCATAATATATTCATCTGCATTATATTATAGGGGAACTAATCCAGGATTTAAAATCTTGTAGTAAGAAACCAATTTTTATTTCAGACAGGAGGAAATTGCTGAAGTACCATGTAAGGAATAATTCAATGTTGTTCAAACCATACTTGGAAACAGATTTAGCCCGCTATAATTAAATACACTTGCACACACAGACACACACACACGTAATTGAAGTTTCATAAAACAATGATAGTACTTTTACTATCTGTCATGTACTCTATTTCTATTCTGTTTTATTGTTTGTAAGGAATATTATTTTATGCTGCTGTGATTGTTTCATGACTTACTAGTGTGCCAGAATCTGCAGTTTGGAAAGAAATGTTCTCAGTGTCGTGTGAATTGTTAAGACACGTTACTCAGAACTTATTAGGCTTCCTATACTACCTAAGTTTTGAAACGCTTTTTCTTTCAAGTATATGGATGTTCTGGGAACATTAATGAATAATGTTTTAGCATTCTATTTTCTGGATAGATTTTCATAACTTGAGGTTTAAAAAGTAGCCAGAGTCAGACCCAGAATTATTATCTGTATCTGTTGAATCTTTTGTTTCGTTTTGTTTTGTTTGGAGACAGGGTTTCTCTGAATCTTAACAGAACTGCCATTTTATTAAAATCAGTTGACTTAAAAATAAAAAGTGAAATATGTAATCTTAAGTCTACTTGCAAACTTATGCAAAACACTTTTAATTAGAAAAAATAAAATGTGTTTTAGGTCTTGGAAATGCTTATTGCTGGAGACCCAGGAGTACGCTGGGGTGACAAGTCCTATAACTTGGTTTCCTTCGCTAATGGAGTGTTTGGCTGTTGTTGTGATGTGAGTATGCTGTTTGTAGGGCGCTGGATCCTTTCTTAAGTTAACTACGAATACTGTATCACAGCTGTTTCTAGGGCGCTGGACCCTTTCTTTCTGTAGGTTTTTTTTTTTTTTTTTTTTTTTTTTTGCTTTTTCCAGACAGGGTTTTTCTGTGGTTTTGGAGCCTGTCCTGGAACTAGCTCTTGTAGACCAGGCTGGTCTCGAACTCACAGAGATCCACCTGCCTCTGCTTCCCAAGTGCTGGGATTAAAGGCGTGCGCCACCACCGCCCGGCTTTGGACCCCTTTCTTAAGTTAACTATGAATACTGTATCACAGCTGTTTCTAGGGCGCTGGACCCTTTCTTAAGTTAACTACGAATACTGTATCACAGCTGTTTCTAGGGCGCTGGACCCTTTCTTAAGTTAACTACGAATACTGTATCACAGCTGTTTCTAGGGCGCTGGACCCCTTTCTTAAGTTAACTACGAATACTGTATCACAGCTGTTTCTAGGGCGCTTAAGTTAACTGCGAATACTGTATCACAGCTGTTTCTAGGGCTCTGGGTTCTTTCTTAAGTTAACTGTGAATACTTGTACACAGCTGGTTCTAGGGCGCTGGACTCCTTTCTTAAGTTAACTACGAATACTTGTATCATACTTCTTTTAGTTTTACATCATTGTAGTAAAAGGTTTATGTCTGACTAGTCAGTGAAAGCAGAACATAGGTCAAGTTCTTCCTTTTGCTGTAGGCTAACCATTTGGAGCATGCAAAAAGGATTTTGAATGTGATTTTTTTTGCAGTGTAATATCTTAAAGCCTACTGTTATCAGATAGCTCTCCCCTGGGAAGAGCATAGCAGCTGATTTTGCGGTACCAAATGGTCATCCCTGAAACATACACGTAACATTACACAGGCTGAGCAGGTTATATTTAGAAATATATATGTATATACCTGTGCACGTATGCACATGACAGCACATGAGAAAAGAGGCTGTGAATTTCAGAGACAGCATGAGGGGTCTGTGGAGGGTTTGGAAGGGGGAAATTCTGGGATAATATAAACTCAAAAGGAAAAGAAAAAGTATTTTCAGAAAACAGTGAAAAATTTGAAAATCTATTTTCTTGCTAAAATTCACACCCTAAGTTGAAAAATACCGTTTGATATTATTTAGATGTTCTATGTTTAAGGAAAAGACTACATGACTGTTTCCCTAAATGGCAGGTTATTCGGGACACAGTAGAATGTCTAGAAATGGCTACCATTTTGCCGCTCTTAAAAAAAAACCCTACTTCCCTTGTTTTTCTTTTTCTTTTCCAATGAATGCACTTGGCCAGCTCTGTCTTCCATTCGAGAAATCAGTAAACCAAGGAAATGAAACTAAACAGAGGCCCCAAGCAAGCCTCAGGCCTGCAGTGGGCTTTGTTTGGGGGCATGGAGGTTGAACAGAGGGTTTTGTGTGCATGGTAGGCAACAGTCTACACTGAGCTACAGTCCTAATCTTGTCCATGGTTTTCTTGATCCTTCACTCAGTTTTATTTGATGAAATATAATCTGGAATTAGTTTAAAAGATGTTGGTATAGTTTATTCTTAAATGTGAATAATACAGACGTAGTGTCCAGATATTTTCGTTATAAAGATATTTCCCCAGTTTTGCGGTTGGAGCTGATTTCAGACTGCCCAATGTGATCGTTGTAGTTACAGCTTAGGGTCACTTCAGCTCTCTTAGCTGTTTGACTCCTGTGGAAATAGCCAAGTTGTTTCAATAGCTCCAGAAAAGGTCCTGAAATAGTTCTCATTGGTTATTATTGGCTTATGTGGAACACATCCTCTCGTTACCCTGGCCGTAGCCACTGTCTAGACTTGGAACCTCATGGATAGATTCAGTCTCCTTATATTTAACACAGAGGGATGTGGTGGTCGCCTAAAAAATAGTAAAGTAGCTGTTACTCCCGAAGTAGATGGATTGTTGATAAATAGTAGGAGTAATGCAGCCCATCTCCCCCCAATGCTCAACATCTAGGCTTCCTTGTAGATCCTTACACAGCAGCACTGCTTTCTGCTGCTTACTTAGTGGTCCTCTCTTAGCTAGAGATATTATGTTCGTCTCAGCTGCCCTAGTCTGGTGTCCTCACCTGAACACTACACTGTTGTTATAATTTCAGAATATTTTCACATGACACAGGGTGCGCCTGCTCGAACTCCCGGCAACCTCTCTGGGTTGTGTTTACAGTTACAAAGCCAAAACTAAGAGCTTTACTATGTGCTTTCAATTTTGAATGCTTGTTTTTTTCCTTGTCTTGAAAAATAAACAGTTCTTATTGTGTAGGAAAGAATTGTATTGTGTCATCATTAGGAAGTCAGGTACTGCAAGTTGGGCATATCTCATCCATTAACCGTGAAGAAAGTAAAAAATACTAGCTCAGATTTTAATTTGACACAAACTACTTAAAATCTTGTATTTTAATTTTAGCATGCTCCTTTTGATGCAATGGTTATGGTGAATATTGCCCATTATGTTGATGAGAGGATCTTGGAGAACGAAGGAAGATGGAAGGTATGTCAGAGCAAGTCCACCATGCAATAACCACACAGAAACTGTATTAATTGCAACACTGTTTGACCAGTGACTCTCACATAGTCCTAGCTAGCTCTTATGTTATAAATTAACCCACTTTATTAACTGTATATCAGCTTAAGGCTGTGGCTTACAGGTAAGGATCCAGCATCTGTCTCCTTCAACACTACATGATGTTTCTTTGACCCTGCCTACTTTCTATATCTCTGTTTGCGTTTTTTGCCTGGTTTTATTCTTTCCTGCTAGAAGCCAAAGCAGCTTTTTATTAACCAGTGGTAATAAAATATATTCATAGCATAGAAATTTCACATCACTCATATTCTCAAAGATATAATTAAAGCCCCCTATTTTCAGGGATCAGAAAAAGTCCGGGATATACCACTTCCAGAGGAGTTGGTTTTCACTGTGGACGAGAAAATACTAAATGACATCTACCAAGCCAAAGCCCAACACCTCAAAGCGGTAGGTGTTAGTTTTTCTTTTAGATTAGTAATGTTTTCTCTGTTACCTGCCATATATGAAGATGTGGCTGTTAGCCAAGCATGACTTCTTAAAACATTTTAAAATTATAACCTTAATACCTTTAATTCTTTGCATCTGGTGATTAATGCAAATAATCATGTGATCCTCTTTGACCTCTCCCGTCCTTTGCCAGGCGTCTGATCTGCAGGTCACAGGATACACTTTCACGGCTTTCGGCAAAAGGCTCACCAAGCAGGAGGCACTGCACCCTGACACCTTCATTCAGCTTGCGCTTCAGCTCGCCTATTACAGGCTCCACGGACGGTAAACCTTCTCTTCTCTGTTTTCCTATCTTGACTTCTAACTCCACAGTGGATTTCCTCATCTTTTCTTCCTGTGGGGTCCCATCAGTTTACCAGCATCTAGCCGTGACAGTTGTGTAGGTTTTTCATTTTCTCTTTTCACAGTATCCTTTGACCCCCACAGTTACATATTGATGAGAACCAATATATTTTCTTTTTCGTTGGTTGCTTTTCAATGAAATCAACCAAATCTAAAAGCAGTAAAGATTTTCCCATCTCCTTCTAAGATTTTATAGCTGCTAGTTCTTACTGTAGATCTGTGGCCCGTTTAAGATCATTTTATCTATCATGTAAGGAAAGAGTCTATGAATTCTTCATAGAATCAACCTGTTTTGTGTATATCCATGTGGTTTGGGGGTCTTAAAGGGTGAAGCTTGTGATGGAAATTGGCATACAGAGGCAGTGACCTACAGTCCCATGATGCACTCTGGTGCTGTGATTCAGTGTGAGCCTAGATTCTGAGAAGTGGATCAAATAACAAGGTCTGTGCCCCAATCCAGAGCTGAGTGAGCGCCAAGGACTGGAAGCCCCGGTGTCTGAGGGTCCAGTCCTGAGCCCCAAGGACCAGAAGCCCTGGTGTCTGAGGGTCCAGTGCTGAGCTCCAAGGACCAGAAGCCCCAGTGTCTTGAGAGTCCAGTCCTGAGCCCCAAGGACCGGAAGCCCCGGTGTCTGAGGGTCAGTGTGGCCCAGGACCGGTGCTGTGTTGGGTCAGTGCTGGGCCCCAAGGAAGCCCTGGTGTCTGAGGGTCCAGTGCTGGCCCCAAGGACCAAACCTCTGGTGTCTGAGGGTCCAGTGCTGAGCCCCAAGGACCAGAAGCCCTGGTGTCTGAGGGTCCAGTCCTGAGCCCCAAGGACCAGAAGCCCTGGTGTCTGAGGGTCTAGTCCTGAGCCCCAAGGACCAGAAGCCCCAGTGTCTGAGGGTCCAGTCCTGAGCCCCAAGGACCCAAAGCCCCGGTGTCTTGAGGGTCCAGTCCTGAGCCCCAAGGACCCAAAGCCCCGGTGTCTGAGGAGAGGAAGAGAATGCTCCAGCTCATGGGGTGATTTTTTTTCTTGTCCTCTGATTTTTTTTTTTCCTATTCAGGCTCTCAGTAGATTAGGTGATGCCCACACACATGGTGAGGACCAACTTTTTCTGATCCATATAGCTCACTGATACAAACGTTAATGTCATCTGGAAACACCCCCACTTTCTGGGCGTGTGTTCTTCCAAGGAAGTTAATGTCTGAAATTAGCTGACTGGATCCAATTTCATGCCTTCCCCGGTGGATATTAAGTTCCCCCAGCGCTGTGGAGGACACTGAATATGTGGAAGCCTTCTGAATATGAAGTCAGCAATCTGTAACAAGTGCTGTTTTCTGGCGTGGGCGCTTTCCTTCCTTTCTCATGGGGCTGTGAGGCAGATGGAGGTGGAGAAGTAGACGTTCTCTCTTCCTGTGTTACCTGGGTTTTCACAGAAGCCCTTGTGATGTTGAGCCACTGGCCTGTCCCTGGTCCATTGTGTGTTGTGAATGAGTAAATACTTGTGTCAAATGCTTTTCCATACCGACTGAGATGAGTGGATGAGCCTGTTTTTGTGGTCTTGGCCAGAGCCCTCCTGACTCATGCCCTGAATGCTAGTAATTCTGCCCAGAGCCCTGTCCAGTGTCTGTGCTTGACAAGGATGTCCTGTTCATTCACGCCAGTCCTTCTGTTCATGAATCTTAAGAACCAGCATTAATCAACTTGTCTAACAAACTATTTTTATCTTCTCTCCACATCTTGGCCTTTAAGTCCTGGTTTTCTTGACAAATTTACAAAGCCTTGAGCAGCCTTTTTAAAAACTAAAACCCAGGGGCTGAACTTCCGCTCACTCTCTTCTTAAAAAGAGATATTAGCTTTGCACCATTAAAGTCCCAGTGGCATCATCATTCAGACTTCCCACTCTCACTAACTTGATCCTCATTCACTATAACTAACTTTGCTTCAGCAAAATAAGAACACTTTGTATCTAAAAGTGTGCCATTCATCAGTTGGGGAAGCAGCTCAATTCTCATCATTCAACAGCCAAGAACTCCGTATGCATTCTGTGTAATAAATTATGAAAACCATACTGATTTAGAACTCAGGTATTGGTTGTAGCGTAGTTCCCATAGGTGAGTAAGTACAGCACAGTATAGCTGGTGCATGTCTCGTGCACTTGTGGTCAGAGTATTTTCAGGACCGTGTGCATTTCATCTGCCAGTTCTCCTGAGGAGGGTCTGTCTCTGAGATCACTCACAAATTTACTAGAAACCTCAGCTACTCCCTAAGTGCAGTCTAGAGAAACGTGTTCAGTTTTTAACTGCCTACTCCACTCCATACGGCAGTTCTCACCGTGGTAATTGGCTTTTTTTCAGAGCAAGGAAGTAAAAAGGAGAACTCTCTTTGTAAAAAAAAGCCTTTGACTTTTGCTATTGTCTCTGCATTAAATGGAGTCACTAACTCCAACCCACATTTAGAATGTGCCAAAACATGACTAGCAAGAGGCGTGGGCCACTGGCATTCTTTGAGAATGTCTGTCACGGACTGTGAAGCGTACCTCATATAACATAAAAGCAGCCGAGCCTTTGAAAACAGCCTGCTAACAAACTGGTTTTTGCTCTTTGGTTTTGAAAACAGCCTCTGTTGAAAGTCTCAATTCTGGAATGATTTGTAGGCCTAGTCTGATCTGCAAGTTGCTTAGTATGTGACTATATTTGTACTAACATCAGAACATTTCCTTATGGCACACTGATTCTAGCCCTGGTTGCTGCTATGAAACAGCTATGACAAGATACTTCTACCACGGCCGGACAGAGACTGTGCGCTCGTGTACAGTCGAGGCAGTCAGCTGGTGCCAGTCCATGCAGGACCCCTCTACCAGTGTGAGTATTGGAAAGAGAAACTCACAGCATTGGCCTTGGAGTGACTTCTTTGCTTCTGTCCCCCCTAGATCATTAAAACACTTTAAGGCATTTTACCTAAAGTTTTCAAAGTATTAATTTGCCACTGAAGTGTGCCAGGAACACTCATCAGCAGATCTGAAAAGAACCCCATTGTGTGATTTTCTAAGGCAGATGTCTTCAGTACAGAGTTTTTCAGCACTGTTGGTCTCCATTTAGACCAGCACCAGTACAGTGTGAACTCTCCAAAGACCTTTGGAAGAAGGCTTCTCCTCATGTAGCTGAAGGTCTGGTTTTTGCTTGAAATCACTAGGACGAGAACTGGTTGCATGTGTTTTATTTTGAATCATTTTAAGTATTTAGACAACAATGTGTTTCTTTCCCTATTAACTTGAAATTTTACCTGTTTTAATTTGAAGAAACATAATTATGTTATTTTCATAGAAATTACATTTTTAGTTTTAAAATTCCACTTTTTGTTTGTTTATTAATATTACAAATGTCTCAAAGCAGTTTTCAGCGCTGCTCTTTCCAATTTCAGAAAAGAAGAAAATAAAAAGTCAAGGCTCTATGGGGACAGAAAGGCAGTAGAATAAGGAAGGACGGGAGCATGCATCACACCTGCATCTCTTTTCCCCGTCGTCCAGATTCTAGCATGACGACATCAGTTGTCTTTTGCTGCTGTTTATTTGGGTTATACCGTTATGTTATTGATTTGATCTATGGATTTGTATTCAAAATTACTGTTCTCGCTCTTGACACAGCTTCTTGAACGGCAGCAAAAGATGTTACAAGCTTTTGCGAAGCATAATAAGATGATGAAAGATTGTTCAAATGGAAAAGGTACTTAGCATGAGTTGTTCTGTTTGAAAATTCTTTTACTGGAAGCTTTTTGTTTGGCTTACATTTGGGATGTCATTGCAGGGTTTGACCGTCACCTACTAGGTCTCTTGCTCATAGCAAAAGAGGAAGGTCTCCCTATCCCAGAGCTGTTTGAGGATCCACTTTTCTCCAGAAGGTATCTTGAGCAGTGGGCTGTTGTGTACATCATATGGTTCTCCCTGGATGTTAGAAGGATGCAGCACCTACCTCTAATCTTTCCTTTGTGCCACACAGTGGAGGAGGCGGAAATTTTGTTCTCTCAACAAGTCTGATTGGTTACATGCGAATCCAGGGAGTTGTGGTTCCCATGGTACACAATGGATACGGGTTTTTCTACCATATCAGAGACGACAGGTGAGTAGAGTGGGAGCTCTGATGCATTTATGATTTTAGTATTTGTCTACACTGTGGTTTTACTCGTGTTGCCTGTCATTTGCTAGAGGACTAGCCACTTTGCCCCCTGGGTATTCAACATGTGTCGATATTTCTCTACTCTGCTTTGGAGATCCATTCACTCACTTAGGAAATGTTTAGTAGACTCTAACAGTATGCCCTTTGTTTTGGGTACAAAGGACAAAAGACAAATAAAATTCTCTTTCTTAAAGACTTCATTTTCTACTTATAGATTAGTTAATTAATGGTGAATACTGTGAAGGAAATGACCTGCCAGCACATCAGATTGCTTCACTGGTAGAGAGGAGTGCTTTGTAGAGCATGGTCAGGTCCCTCCCTAAAGAGCAATAACAGAACTCAGATGTTAAAGATGAGGAGTGATCGGTTGTATGTATCAAGAAGATACTGCTTTCTAGAATGTGGAGACGTCTCCTAAGCCACCACCCTTTTTATCTTACACATCCTACCCTATCAACCATTCTGTACACTGATGCTCTGGTGGGCCTTCTAAGAATATGAATCAGGGATAGCAAGATGGCTCAGAGATCAAAGGTCTAAGCCTTATGACTCTGCAACCCACATGGTGGAAAAACTCAGGCCATGTCGTTCTTCACAACTTTGCTCCCATTTCACTCACAGTAAAATCCAAAGTCCTGCATTGAGACATGTATGTGGTCCTGCTCTTGGTTGTCTTTGTGGCTGTCTTCTGTGACACACATACTGGCTTAGTCCTTGAATGTTCCAGGAGCTCCATCCTCAACGCAAGTGCACTTCTGCCATGTTTCCTTCTTCTTGAGATATAGAGGAATAACCCCCCTCCTTAATTCACATAAGTGTTTGCTCAGAGACCCCTCCTGAGAGGCCTTCCATCATCATATAAAATGGCTCTACTTTCGCTAATGAAATACTTAGGGATTGTGTCAAAATTGTTTTCATTTTTAAATTTGAAGATTGTATGATTTAAAGTACTTTGACATAGCACTTTTCTTTAAATGTACTACATTCCCATTGAAAAAAAGATATAAAGTATCAAAACAGAAAGTTACTTAACATTCCTGTTTCATTGCACATAATCATTAGATAATACTACTGTTATTAAAGATGTGTATCGTGTTTAATAATCTAAATCATTATTTTGCATCATTTTTTATTTTGTTTTTAGTAATTTCAAACAGTTCCCATTGCCATTTACTATGCTTTGAGCTATTTTAAATTTGAATAATTTAGCCTTTTTATGAAGGACTTACTCATGTACTAAGGAATAATTTTCAGTCTTCCATGAGATTTGTTAATGCTTTTCTACTTGGTTTTCCCACCATTACAAATTAGCATAGGTATTATATACCCTTTGTCATTTCATCATATAATTTCCAACTACAGGTTTGACAAAAGTAATATAACTTCAATTTTTTACTTATGTAGAGAGACTTTTTTCATCATTATTGTCATTTATGCTTTGTGAGTTGTCTAAGTACAAAAGGCTGTTTCTATAATTTAGAAATATAATTTTTAAAAAAGTAAAATTTTAAATACAAATAGTTAATCTTAGAAACATTTTTTATTTCTTTTTAAATATAATTTCTTTATTGATTCTTTGGGAATTTTACATCATGTACCCCAATTTCACTCATCTCCCAGTCCCTCATATCTGCCCCTCACCCTTACAGTGCTCCCCAAAAAAGAAATTTGAAAGAGAGAAAATTAAAAACAAATAAAACTTCTTTGTTCCTCCATCTTTCCTGCCTTTCCAACATCTCTTCACAGGAGCTGCATATGTCACCTGGTACACCCTTTTGTCCAATCAGCTTTATTCATTGGCCTGGTTCAAAGCCTCAGGTTTTTGGTATGCCATCCTCACTGGACTGTCACCAAAACTCCTCTGCAGCTGCCCTGAGTCGTAGAGATCCTACAGTTACTGTTCCACAGGACCAGTTCCTACATGAGCTCCAGTAGGATAGAGATGGGGTAGATGTTAGGGTGGGCCAACCCAAGGCCCAGGATGTAGACCTGGGTGGTAGCTGAACTGGTCAGTCCAAGCCATGGGGCTGCTCACCTTAGGCAAGGGCGGAGCCAGCTCTGCTATGCTTGTGCCATCAGGGTCAGTTCTGTCATGTGCTGGGGGTGGCCCATCTAGTCTGTGTTGGTTGGGGCCAGCCTTCTTGCTGCAGTGTTCAGCGAGGAGCAGGGCCAGTCCTCCCAGGGCTAGCGAAGGACAGGGTTGGCACAGTATGGCACCCATTCCATGGCACTCATGGGTCTATGGGTGGGCCTTAGACATAACACAGACCCTAGCTGCAGCAGGACCATAGACCCAGTCATGGTTCTCAGCAGCAGCAGCAGGGCCTAGATATCACCATTGCCTCATTGGTAGCACAGGCCACTCAGATCAATGTGACCCCAGTGACAACATGACTCTCAGACACCAGCACGGGCCCAGGTGGCAGCTCAGATCTCTGGCATCTGCAAGGCCTTCAATGGTAACAAGCCATGACTGCAGTAGGGCTGTGCACCCAGACACGGCCTCCTCTGCAGCTCTGGGCCAGATGTCACCATGGCAGTGGGTAGCAGCACAAGCCACTCAGGTCTGTATGGCCCCAGCTGCAGTTTGGCCCTCAGACACCAATGTGGTCTCAGATGGCTGACCAGAAGGAGCCTTGGATGTCAACTCAGCCCCTGGCTGCTGTAGGGCCATTGACCCAGACATGGCTGTTGGAAGCAGCTTAGGCCCAGACAACACCATGGCCCCAGGTGGCAGCAGGCCACCCAGATTGGCATGGTCCCAGCTGCAGCGTGGTTCTCAGATTTCAACAAGATCACAGGCTGTCGCCCAGACCCTGGGCTTCCGTGTGGTCTTTGTTGGCAACATGGGCCATGTACCCCAGCTGTGGTAGGACCATGGACATTTGGCAGCACCCAGGGTTCATATGTTACCGTGGCCTTGGGTGGCAACCAGACCAGCCACATGAGCCTACTCTCTCACCGTCTTTACTCTTCATTCTGCTTCTCTCTCTCCCATTTCTCCACCACACATTTGCTCATCGTAACGGCTCCCACCTTGTGGCAAGGGGCAGACCCAGGCCGTGAGACTGGTCTGTGGGTGGTTATTCGGCCTGACGTGAATGGAATCAGGTGGGTTATGTCTTCCCATCAGCCAGGCCTTGAGGACCCAGACCGGCCTGTGGATGGCTGACACCCTCCTGAGCAGAATGGCATCAGGCAGACCCATGGATCTTAGGAACATTTTGATATTACTAAATATCTGAAAATTTTATTCACAGTATGACTGGAAAATGGCTCATACTACCCTTGAATTATTATACTCAAATAAGGCACAACTTCAGGATTCTCTTGTGTGTTTTAGCATTTGCTAAAAGTACACAAAGCCAGTTTCTGTCTGAGGGTGTAACTGAACAGTAGCGTAACTTCCTAGCATACAAGAGGCCTCAGGCTCTCTAACATTGCCCAAAACAGTTCCATCACTAGAGCAGAGGGGCAGAGCAGGCTTTCCTTTCATTTTGCTTGAGCTAACGCCCATGTTGAAGATGTGCTTTGCCATCATTTCCAGTGATGCGAAGGAGGCATGGCTGGCCAGAGTCTTTACCCTGCTCTTCGGCTTTGAGCTTTGTCCACAAACTTCCTAAATGCTTTGCAAGGCTAGTCTACAAAGGGTAGGAGGCATATGTTCTGTTGGGAGTCTTACAGAAGCCAGCTTCTCTCCTGTTTATTCCAACTCCCAAGAGCCCCTTTTTTCTCACTTCCAGATCCAGAATTGTACCATTGGGGGATCTAGTAGGAGATGGTAGAAGGCAAGACTTGTATTAAGAGATCCCTCTTGCTTTTGTAGAAATAGAGAAAAGATATTTTTTCTCTCCTTTTAAAAATGCTTGTCAAGTGCTATACAGGTCAGATTTTAATACAAAGAATGTCATGAGCTCACACTATAGCCCATTCTGGTTGCAACTTCTAGGTTCTTTTAAAGTTCTTGTGGGGTTTTGTTTGCTTCTTTGGTTGCTTGCTTGGTTGGTGGGTGGGTGGGTGGATGGATAGTTGGTGATTTGGAGGGTGCTTGGTCGGTGGTTTGGTTGGCGGTTGATTGGTGAATGGTTGGTGGTTGGGTGGGTGGGTGGGTGGTTGGTTGGTTGGTTGTTGGTTGCTGTTGTTTAGTTGATTGGTTGGTTATATTTAAACATAATCTCCTGCTCCAGAGGTTGCTTGTGGTCCATAGCATTGTGTAAGTGTATGTAACTGTGACTCTGTCTTCAGCTGTACCAGGTTACGTATACCTAACATCATCACGAATTCCTATTTTATGTGTGAGCAGCCAGATGAATCATCTAACAACTTAGACGCTATGGCATAACCATTCGTGTATTGTATTTCACAGGTTTGTGGTGGCGTGTTCGGCCTGGAGGTCATGTCCGGAGACTGATTCGGAAAAGCTAGTTCAGATGACTTTTCATGCTTTCCATGACATGGTACAGCTGATGAATACCTCTCATCTTTAGAAACTCAGAGACACACACAGATCAACTCGGTAGAGAGAGTAGCTGGAATGGGAGGAATGTTGACTTGAAGGAGATTTGTTAACTGTGGTGGTAGTAGGTTGTGCTCTCTAGATTTATTCTACCTTAGAATGTAGAAACATCTTAAAGCTTCCTGTGTTGCCGCAGCAATGCACAGTCAGACAGAGTGACTATAGGACTATGCAATGTTTAACAGGAGCCTCAACAATGCAAACCCTACTCTGATTTTAAAATATCTTTGTTGACACATGTATAGATGGCAGTTGTCCCCTGTGAACATAATTGTAGACTACTTTCCAAGCACTTTAATATTTTCTAATTGCCAGAGGTTATATGAAGCACATGGTTAGTTGCTAATGTTCATGAAGTCAGTGCCTTCTATACCCAGCACAGGGATACAAGCCAATTAGGAGGTTTCATGAGAAAACCACTACATTTCAATAGTGATCTAAAATAGCTCCTTTGAATAGACAAAAGTTTCAAGTATAATAGAAATATTTACATTAACACAGGAAAAAATCCTAGCAAAACCTATATGATATATTGTAATTCATTTTGTGAATACAGAATGAAGGCACTTCCATTTAAACCCAGTTGTTAGAGCTAGTGACTTTGAAAGGGTTAAATGTTGAATATTCTCAGGACTTTACAGTTGTTTCCCATTACTGTTCAGTTTTGTGGTTTATAATTCTCAAAGAATAAAGTATCCAGAATCCTATAGCTTTTCAGCTTATGTTTGAGAAGAGTGATTCCTGTTCTCTTTCTTGGCATTTTCTGATATCAGTTAAATATTGTATAATAAACCATTTAAAAATTTAGTGTCTGGGCTGGAAATATGGCTCAGAGATTAAGAGCACTGACTCTTCTTCTAGAGGACCCAAATGATATGATATTATGCATAAGTGTCACTTAAAATTCCATCAGGAAACAGCTACACTTTGTGTTTGATAAACACTTTCAGCAAAATGGCTGGATACAATATTAATTCACAAAAATTAGTAGCCCTCCTATATACAAATGACAAATGGACTGAGAAAGAAATCAGAAAGACAGCACCTTTTGTAATAGTCTCAAATAATATAAAATATCTTTGAGTGATTCTAACCAAGAAGATGAAAGATATGTGTGATAAAATTTTCAAGACATTGAAGAAGATATTAGAAGACAGAATGTTCATGGATCGGTATGAAGAATATAGTAAAAAATGATGTCATATTAATTACAATCTCTATTAAAATCCCAACACAAGTTTTACAGATTTTGAAAGGACAAATTTCAGGTTCATGTGGAAACACACTCACACAACAGAATACCTAAAACAATCCTGAATAATAAAACAAATGCTGGAGGTATCACCATCTCCAATTTCAAGTTGTACTACAGAGATTTTGTACCAAACCATGTAATATAAAAACATGGTATTGGCACAAAGAAACAAAATCAGACACATTGGGCTGGAGAGATGGCTCAGGTTAAGAGCATTGCCTGCTCTTCCAAAGGTCCTGAGTTCAATTCCCAGAAACCACATGGTGGCTTACAAAATCAGACACATTGAATAATGGAATTGAATTGAAGATACAAGCATAAATACACCTATGGACACCTGATTTTTTTTTTAAGAAGCCAGAAAACACTGAGAAAGGTAAAATAATGGCAGCCTCTTCAACAAATGTTGCTGGTCAAACTAGATGCAAATAGATTCATAGTTATCACCTGCACAAAACTAAACTCAAATGGATCAACGACCTCAACATCATAAAACCAGATACACTGAACCTGATAGAAAAGAGATGAGGAACAGCCTTGAACACATTGACATAGAAAGGCAATTTTCTGAATAGGACACTGTTAGCACAGGTACTGAGATCAACAATCAATAAATAGGACCTCATGAAACTGAAAACTTCAAAAACACCATCAAGAGCACAAAATGGCAGCCTACAGAATTTGAAAAGATCTTCACCCACCCCAAATTGGACAGAATGCTGATATCCAAAACATATGAAGAATTTAAGGAACTAGACATCAAAAAAAAAAACAACCAAATAATCAAATCCTCAACAAAGAAATCTCAAATGGCCAAGAAGCATTGAAAGAAATGTTGAACAACCTTAGACATCTAGGAAATGCAAATCTAAGTGACGCTGAGATTCCACTTTACACCTACCAGAATGGCTGAGATCGAAAACACAAGTGATAGCTCATGTTGCTGAGGGTGTGGAGCAAAGGGAACACTCCTCCATTGCTGGTGAGGATGCAAACGTGCAGCCACTTTGGAAATTAAATATGGTGGTTTCTCAGAAAACTGGGAACCGAACGACTTCAAGACCTAGATACACCACCCTAGGCATATACCCGAAGTATGCTCTACTGTACTACAAGGACACTTGCTCAACTATGTCCATAATTGCTGTATTCATAATGGCCAGAAATTGGAAATAACCTAGGTGTCCTTCAACCAGAGAATGTTTATACAATGGAGCATTACTCAACTGTTAATAACATTATGAAATTTGCTGGCAAGTGTGTAGAACTAGAAAAGATCATCCTGAGTGTGAAACCCAGAGTCAAAAAGACAAACATTGTATGTAATCACTTGTGAATATTAGCCATAAAGGATAACCGTGCTACAATCCACAGGCCCAGGGAAGCTAAGTAACAATGAGAACTCAAGAGGGCACACATGACCTCACCATGAAGAGAAAACAGAGTAGACATTGCTGATGAAGGAGGAGGTGTCTGGATGGGGAGGATGGAGATGGAAACAGGAAGGATCAGGTATAGGGAGGATCTGGGGAGAGAGTACTGGGAAAGACAAGTGAAATCGGGCCATTTCTGGGTCAAGATAGAAACCTAATGCAACGGAAACTAGATACATATATTCTCAGGAATCTATGAAGCTGACCCTAGCTAAGACTTCTAGTAATGGGGGATATGGAACCTGAGCCAGCCATCTCCTATAACCAGGCAAGACTTCCAGTGGAGGGATTAGAACACCAACCCAGCCACAAACCCCTTAACCTATAATCTGTCCTGCCTACAAGCTGTGCTGGGGTAAAGATGGCACAGAAATTTTAAGAGTGGCCAACTAATGACTGATTCAGGTTGAGACCTATACAAAAAGGGAGCTCTTCACTGACACTGCCTGGAAGTTCAGGACCCAGAGACCTGATATAGAACCAAACATGACTGGCAAAAAAAAAAAATCAACAGAAAAGAAAATGAGGCAGCATACAAAATATATCCCCACATGACCATGTTCCATTCAGGAGTATTCATAACAGCGAAGATGTACAGTCAATCTACATTGATTTATGTCACTAGAAAAATGCATAAAGAAATGTGCTATATTTAATATATTATTTAGTCATAAGGATGAAAGAAATCTAAGCTACACGTTAAGAATGTATGCCTACCCTAAGTCTGATCTCTAGTAGCACAAGAAGAAAAAAAGCCAGCAAATGAGGTCATAGTTTTCACTAAAATGGATGAAATGGGTGTTTTTTTTAAGTGAAATAAGCAGGACAAAAAGAAGAGTGCCACACGTCCTCACTCATGTGATGCTACACCTGACTCCTGCATGTAGAGTAGTGATTACTACTCACTGGGATGGGTTTGTGAAGGAATGGGAACTGGTGGTTGGATCTTCTCATGTGTATTCCATGTAGAGCAATACCACACAGAACCTCGTTAATATGTAGGATGGAACGTGTTGATAAAAATGAGTGTTCAATATGGCCACAACAACCAACACCTCTTATTCTGCAGTGGAATAATTCAGAGGGTAAATTTAACTTTCCTTTGTACTCAGAAACCTGTTCCCGAGTCATCTTGTCACACACCTACCTATTCGGAACCATGGGAACTTGCTCCTAGTTTGGGGTTTCTATTACTCCTTCTCACTCACGTGCCTGACCTTTGCTGCAGGTCTCCCTGGGTGGTGCTGATGGCTCGGGGAGAAAGAGCCACACTGTAGTTGGTAGACGTCACTTTTGTCAAGGCAGGTGTCCCTTCGAGATCGCCAGCCTCGGGTGCTTTAAACTCGTGTGGAATAAAGTAGATCTTTACTTTGTAGCTTCAATGAGAAACTTCTTTTACATGTCATAAGTGTAAAACGTTTTGAATTTATTTTAAAAATATACTGTAACAAGAGTTCATAAGTTCTGGGCACCAGCCTGAATATTGACCATTGAGAAATAGATGCCTTTCTGCGCCAGCAGCTGCTGGTGGGTGCCCTGCTCCTTGACCTTGCCGTTCTGAATCACCACGATCAAGTCCGCGTTCTGGATGGTGGACAGGCGGTGAGCGATCACGATGCAGGTGCGGCCTTCCCTGGCTTTGTCCAGGGCTTCCTGGACCACCTGTGGAAAGCCCAAGAGGAGCTGTGTACTGAGAACCGCAGCAGCAGGCGTGACTGTCCTATGACATTTACAGCTCTCCCATCCTAATAACATCAACTCCCATAATCCCCTTCTCTTCGAACACGGCTTTATGTGTGCACTTCACATAGCTGTCAGTGTAATCTACATTGTTATGTTTTTACCTTGCAATTATAACAGAAACAGGCTTCTATGATGCAAATGACCCTGGCAAGTATTTAGACTTTCTGACTCATATGTTAGTGGGACAGACAGGCAGAGGCAGACCTTTTCACTCCCCGTGTCCAGAGCCGACGTGGCTTCATCCAGCAGCAGGACCCGAGGCTGTCTGATGAGGGCTCGAGCGATAGCGATCCTCTGCTTCTGGCCTCCGGACAGCTGAGTGCCCTTGTCTCCTACTCTCGTTTCGTATTTCTGCAAGTTAGTCATCAGTAAACGCAATGCAGTTTTAAGTCAGCTCTTTTTACAAAGGAAAACTGAAAATCAGTAGGCATTTCTGTAGTAAGATATTGGTGTTTTTAACAATACATTTTCAGCTCCAGGGAATGTTCGCCTTCAAAACTTACCTAGAACACAGTGTCTTTAGTTTTCAGTAGTATTTTGTCACAGGAATTTGAGGTATTTTAAATTTTTGCCATTCACATTAGTATCATTTTTATATGACTTCAGAGGAATCATAGCTTAGACTTATAAAGGATTTTTTTCTTTTTTTACAATTTGAAGTACCTATAAGACCCATGTATAAACTAGTTCATTCTCTTTTAATAGTTTAATAATATTTACTTAAAGGTTTATTAAGAATTATATTACACAATATAAAAGAGAATGGGGGACCAGATGGAAAAAAGACTTTTTTTAAAAAAACAAAAAAGAGGAGCGAAATAGAGGAGAGAAATATTTGCTTAGTGCAGGGGCTGGCTTTAGGAAAGCGCTCGGCTGGGGAGAGCACAGGTGACAGGTGCACATTGGGTTGGCATCTTTGCAAAGCTTAGGGTGATGCACACCATGCAAATTTGTCTCCCGAGGTCCAACATCAGATTAAAAGGTGAAGGTTTAGATTTTTCCTACTCCCTGTCACCACTGCTTGACTGAGGTCAGAGTCTAGGCACAAAGGTTGTAAGGAGGTCATCCCAAAGAGTTTTCAAGTCCTTTGTGTGATTCACTTGTAATTCCCAGAAGAATGCAATGGAACAAATAAAGTTCTCCTGCAGTTGGCCCTTGAGTTCTGGATTAATTCATAAAACTGATTGCATCGGTAGCATCACCCTACTGGGAGTTATCTTGCCATACATATATATGCTGCAAGCAATGTGTAACAGAATGGACCACACGCAGAAGGTGAGATCTACAGCAGCTAGAGTCTCTAAAGACGGAAGTATCTTCCAGAGAGGGATGTGCAGGGATGTCACAGATTTGACATCAGAAGGAAGACGCATGAAAGGAACATAAATCCGACCTCACTACAATTAGAAATTCTGTTCTGTAGAGGAGGAATCCAGTCTCACTATGGCTTGGTATCCCATGAATTGCTGATATTCATGGGATACCCACCAGTATCTGAAGAGAAACAGCAGAAGAGGAGTGAATGGGGCTGGGGCGTGTATATAGGGGGACGACTTCAATAAATAAGCAAAAAGATCTGTTCTGTAAGGCATCTGTTTTAAATAATAGAAAACCAAATCACAGGCTAAGGAAAGTGTCTAGAAAGCACATATATAAAATTAATTAGAATAAAGGAAATACTCAAAGCTCAACCATAAGAATAATTAGAAATTTTGAAGAGATGTTTTACGGAAGTGGTTATATAGCTGCAGGTATGTATTAATGATAAGAAGCCTCACTTTTCCTTTGATAAACACAAATCTACTGGGACATATCTTACATTCTATCAAATGGCTGCAAATAAAAATCTCGGGTCCCCTCACCAGCTGGAGCACCCAGAAGAGTGGGCAAAGTACCATGCCTGGGCAGCACACTAGAGCTGACCCTGTTGGTGGGGACACAGGGGTAAACCAGGCCTGTGGTTCACTCCTGCTCTCTCCCTTGTACGCCATAGGATGGCAAAGGTAAGGGAACTATGCTCTCCCCCTCCCTTGCAACCTGTGACAGGCAGGGGAGCCAGTTTGGGGGGGACTGAGAATGGAAGGGTAGTCCTGCCCCCATCACTTGGTCCAGCAGTCCAGAGAGCAGGCCCTGCCTCTAACCTGGCCAAAACCGTAGAGCTGGCCTAGTAGTGTGGGTGCAGGTGAGCAAGAGAACCGGCCATGCTCCTTGCCATCTGCTGCACTGGGCAAGCAAGCTAGGGCAGTGCCGGAGAGGAGCTCTGCTGGTGACCATGAGGGAAAGCCGACAGGCTGACCAACCCAACTCCCCGGGCCCAGAACCAGGACTATGAGGTAGCCCACCCCAACATCCACCTCATCTGTGAGCCTCTGGGGCATGTGAAGGGACCTGCAGATCCAAAGCTACAGGATCTCCGTGACACAGCAACCACAGGATATCCAAGAGGAGTCCCAGTGAGGGCCCAGTACCGAGGGTGTAGCAGAAGCCAGAGGCCTCAAACCAGACCGATGACTCATTGCAATAAATACAAGTAAAGATGTCAAAGGACGGGTGTACTGTGTGACTCACTTGGCCACACTGCAGCTTCCACACTGAGATTTTAATTTTTTGGTTTATTTGTTTTTGTTTTTACTCCTAAGTTTTGTTGGAGTTTTTTGGGGAAGGGAGGATGCAAGGGCAGAGGTTGGAAGTGAGGGGATGGGGAGATGAGTGAGACTGGGATGCAAGACGCGAAATCCACAAACAATATATACAAAGTTTAAAGAATCTCATATCCCCAATAAGTGCTGGCAAGTCTTTAGAACCCGTATCCCTCATCCATTGCTGGGAGGGCTGGAATGGCAGTTACAGGAAACTGCTTGGTGTGTTGCTTTATAAACCAAGCATGCAATTATGATATGTGTCAACAATTGCACTGCTGGGTGTGTAATCCAGAAATACTAGACCCTAGGTTCACATAAACCATCAAGACTCAGGAATTTATAGCCTCACATTTAGATGAAGCATGGTAAGTTTCTTCAGGAGAAAGGTAAACCTGTGGTCCAGCCAGGCATGAAAGGCCACTCAGCCAATCAAAGGGCGCAGATGGATGCTTCAGATAGGTGCTGAGTGAGAGCTGCCCCACGAGTTTACACACTGTGTGCACATAAGATCCGAACCGTGGAAAGCGGTGCGAACTGAGGACAGATTAGTATTTCCAGAACTGTGGGGACTGAAGTGGGGGAGTGGACTATGAAGGGAAAGATGGCCGTGCAAGGGACCTTCATGTGCCAGAAATGCTGTTGTCTGCAGTGTCAGTACAAGAGTGTGCACCTGCACTGCAGCGTTACAAAATCCGTACTGCCACTGCTTGCGTGCACACGCACATATCCACACACACACACATGCACACATGTACACACATCCCCCCACACGCACACATCCCCACACACGCGCACGCACATGAGCACACAGGCACATGCATGCATACACATACACACAAGCACACACATACATACACACACACACACGCACACACATGCCTTTAATCCCAGCACTAAAGGGGACTATAAGATGGGAGGAGACAATGGCTCAGGGCTCAGTCTGGAGGTGCCCACCTTGGGAAAGGTTAGGCTTTTCTAGAGGTTTGGTTGTTTTGTTTTTCTGATCTTCTGCTTAAACCCCAATATCTGCCTCTGGGGTTTTATTAATCGTGCTACGCAGGTATCTCTGTATCTCATGCCACTGTATGTGCATCTATAGGATCTCAAAACCCAAAGCTTAAATTTGGGGGTGGGGAAGTAGCACACGAACCACAAACCCTAGTTGACATGTGGTCCAGATGTGAGAACTGGTGTAGAGCTCTCCGAACTGAATCTTACCTTGTTGGTTTCTCACTACGTGAGGGTGGTGGAACACCCTGTCACCCACGTCAGTGCTGTCCCCAAAGCGACCATGTTGACACATCAGCCCATGTTCCTAACACGACTGCCGGAAGAACTTTGGGGATTGCTTCCGGGGTAAAAAGGAGCCTGCCTTGATTTTAGCTAAGAAGTTCTGAGTTAACTCACTTGGGGCAGCGTCTCGATGAAGGGGTGGATGTTGGCTGCTTTGGCCGCCCTCACGATCTCATCCTGGGACACGACCCGGCTGTTGTCTCCATAGGCGATGTTCTCAGCGATGCTGCAGTCAAATAGGATGGGCTCCTGGGACACAATGCCCAGTTGGGCTCGGAGCCACTGGACATTGAGTTTCTTTGCTTCTTGACCATCTAGAAGCTAAAAAGCAGAAATCCACAAACTATTAGAGTCTTCAAAGAAAAGAGAAGCAATCCTAAACAAGAAGTGACTGGATCGGGTAGGCTCTTGCATTGTGCACAAGCCAAGCCTCATGTCTGATGTCAACATCCCGAAGGACATCATGGCTAGCAGAGTGACTCTTACGGCAAGCCTCTTTTGCTGTGGTCTGGAAGGTAAAATGAAACACATGTAACCTTGTCTTTTGTCTCTCTGTGCCCTCATCAGGCATCTCTGTGCCAGGTGCCTTTAGGAAGTCTGCGTCAAAATCTGACACTAGCTCTCCTGCCCCTAATGACCTTACTCCTTCAGTATGACTCTCCTTGTGGCCCTAGAAAAAGAGGAGTGGATTAGTAATATAGCCCTAGATTCTGGAAGTTGGTCCCTTTTATTCTGTGAAAGCAACCAGTCTTAAACATCCCTCCTATTTTTGTGTATGTGTGTGCATGTGTGCATGTAAATGATCGTGTGATGCACACACATACATTTGTCTGCACATGCACGTCCTAGAAGTTGATGTTGGGTATCTTCTTCAACCATTTTTCACCTTAGTTTTTGAGCCAGGGTCCCTCACTAAACCTGGAGCTCCTGAATGTGGCTAGAGCAGCTGGCCAGTTAGCTTCAGAGCTCTGCCCCTCTCTGCCTCCCTAGTGGGGGATTTCAGACAAACACCTCTATGCCAGACTTTTTAAATTTATTATTTTATTAAGTTTCTTGCATATATTTGGATCATATTCTTTCCCTTCCCCAACTCCTCCCAGCCAGTCCATCTCCCTAACTATCCAACCTTACTTGCATGCAAGTGTGTCATCTCTCTCTAAAAACAAACAAACAACAGAAAACGAGGATCAAAACTCCCAGTGAGAGAAAACAAAACAAAAAGTGCATACACACACACACACACACAAAAACAAACAAAAACCAAAGAACATGAAATCTGTTTTGTGTTGGCCAAGTACTTCTGGGTGTGAGGTAAGTTCTGGAGGTTGAGTCTACGTCCTCATGCTTGAACAGCAAGACTCTACCTAGTGAGTCATGGTCCACTGCTCACGTCTACACTATATCAGTTAGAGACAGACTCTACCTAGTGAGCCATCGTCCACTGCTCACGTCTACATTATATCAGAGACAGACTCTACCTAGTGAGTCATGGTCCACTGCTAATGTCTACACTATATCAGTTAGAGACAGAGTTTACCTAGTGAGCCATGGTCCACTGCTCACGTCTACACTATATCAGTTAGAGACAGAGTTTACCTATGAGCCATGGTCCACTGCTCACGTCTACACTATATCAGTTAGAGACAGAGTTTACCTAGTGAGTCATCGTCCACTGCTCACGTCTACACTATATCAGTTAGAGACAGAGTTTACCTAGTGAGTCATGGTCCACTGCTAAGTCTACACTATATCAGTTAGAGACAGAGTTTACCTAGTGAGTGCTCCTCTCACTATATAGTTGAAAGTTACCTAGTGATTATCACTGCTCACGTCTACACTATATCAGTTAGAGACAGACTTTACCTAGTGAGCCATCGTCCACTGCTCATGTCTACACTATATCAGTTAGAGACAGAGTTTACCTAGTGAGTCATCGTCCACTGCTCACGTCTACATTTGTTGACTATATCAGTTAGAGACAGACTTTTCACTCAGTGAAGAGAGCAAATGCCATAAATTTATGATAAAAGCCAAATGTGAACGAGCTGGAGTTTAAGGGTCAGTGTCAGCGAGCCTAGAGTTCAAGGTTAGAGAACTGAGGCCAAGCAGATGGCAGTGGGGCAAGAAGAGCTGGTACACCCCAGTCCTGAGAGTCTGCGTTGAGCGACGTTAGGTTTCTTCTGCTCTCTCTGAGGGTTGCCAGCCTGGGGCTTCCTTTCTCCTTTCTCACAACACAGGCCAGGAATTCAGTGGGAGGCAAAGCAGAGATCACGGAACGTCAAGCACACAGAGAGCAGAGCCATCAGGAAGTAGTCTTGTTCCTGTTTTGGTGGCTGTGTGTGGAGGATGTAGTCTCCTTCCTGCCTTCAGAAGGCAGCTTAGTTTTGCTTAAGAGGACTGGACTGAGACAAAGTCCCCCGAGGCCAGAAATCCATCCTGTACCAGCTTTAGTGCAACGCTTTCGTCTCTGATATTCTTCCTCAAGTGCCCTGTCTATTTGTTTCATACAGGTGCCAGTTGAGAGTTTACAGGCCGTGGTCAGTACGCCAGACAGAATTTTGGGCCTTCACTCATCTCTTAGCCTGATCACGTAAAATACAATCTGCAGTGGGTTTGCTAAGGAGGTGTGCTCACCACTGTCCCGGCCCTGGGGTCGTAGAACCGCTCCAGCAGCTGGACCACTGTGCTCTTCCCGCAGCCGCTGCTGCCCACCAGGGCCAGCGTCTGGCCCTTCTTCACCTCCAGGCTCAGCCCCTGAAGCACTGGGATGTCGGGTCGGGTGGGATAGTTGAATACGACTTCATTAAACGTCACACTTCCTTCAAACTTATCCTAAAAGTTTTCACAATATTTTTTTATTAAACTGATCTTGCAATCATTGGAAATAAAAGTAGTACTTCAAAGAAAATTTTACCACAAACAATACCAGTGAAACATGAAATGCCTGTTGGGTACAGTGCCGGCACAGTTTATGCCGAGAGCAAGATCGTTATGATAGAAACAAGATGAGTTAGAGCGAGAGTTACTAAAAGTCGGGCTGCCAAAGCACAGCTTCTGATTCGTGTAAAGTAAACACTGAGCCAAGAGCTCCAGAAAGCAGCAACAGTGTCTAAAGCGAAATTGCAAACGACAGCACCCTGACTGAAATAGATGCGTAGACCTTCCTGCAGAACAGACTAAGCTCTTGTCAACAATATTTTGTTTCAGATATCTTCATTTTTCTTATTAATGTGCATTTATTTATCTTCACTTTTCTTTTGTAAAGTTTGTGTTAAAATTTTAAAGTGCCAAAAAGTTGACGAGATACTAGCGGCATAAATACCCCACCGATGCAGATGACGTCATTGTGATCTAGCAGAAAGAAAGCCTTAGGACAAAGCTCTGCCTTCTGGCCAGAGGAACTTACAGGCCACAGCCCTTCTCCACTGTAGCTGTCAATCAGAGGCTGTCTTTCAAACAGGCTGAATAAGTGTGCAGCAGATAGCTTGGCTTTTGCATAGTCTGGAGCAAAGGAGCTGGCGTGTCCTAGGGCCACTGCGCCAAACACAATTGCTGAAAACACCCTGGATGGAAGGGGAGGTGTCAGAATTAGCTCTGAGGCATTCAAAGGCCAAAGACAAACTTTTAACGAATATTTGCGTGTCTGTCCTTCAACTGTCATTTCCCAAAGCCCATACACATTTCTGTGAGATTCCAGTAGCAACGACAAAGTCTAGAAGGGAGGCAAGACCCACTGTCTCGGGCTGTTTTGTCTGTTCGCCTCCCAGCAGCAGGGCTCTGGCTCTGAGCTAATGTGACCTTCCAGAGGTTTTCACTTTCCTGGAGTGGCTCATGATTGAATCTTATCTGTGATCTCAACTCATTTTAGTTGGCAGCTATGCCCTTTTTAAGACTGAAGAAAACTGAAACCCCCAGGACCAAGGGGCTCAAAGAGTGGCAGACTGAATGACGAGACGACTGCCTTCCAGTTTGAGGTTTGGACAATCCTGCACCACGGGTGACAAGAGTCACCAAAGCAAACAAGTGTTTAGACATACATTTACAGACTATTTTATCTAATAAAGTATACATTCTAAGGAGTTTACAGAGCTCGCTCTAAAATATACCAGTCTACATTAGAAAGAATTAAGATCTCATATCTTTTCTGGTCACAATTGAGCTAAAGGAGATGCCAACAATGAAAGACATTTTTAGGGTATTTATAAATGCCTGGAGACGGAACAAAGGCTTGTAAATGAACAGTAGGCTACTAACAGAGTCAGAAAGGATAAAAACAAGTCCCCCAAACAGACGCAAGTGTAGGCACAGCCTACTACAACTTGAGGGTTGCAGAAAACTAACACTAGGAAGAAACTGTCAGTGAGTGCCAACGTCAAAATAAGAAAGGTTTCAAATAGACAACCTAAAAATGCATCCCAGGGCTTAGAGAAGCAAGAGTAAGGACCTAGGGCATGGTTCAGTGGGAAAAAACTCATATTCCACACAAGCCTGAAAAAGGGGACCGACTTCCAAAGACTATCTTCTGACCTTCATACATGTGCTGAGCCAAATACATGATACATCTTCACCTTCTCTGTTTCTCCTCTTTCTCTCCTCTCCCCCTCCTCCTCTCACACACACACACACACACACACACACACTCACTACACAAGAATAGTAAAATAAAAAAGAAAAAGCATGCACAAAACAAAGCAAACATTAGAAGATCAGAAAACAATAAACAGGAAACAAAATCAGTACAAATGATAAACACAATAGAGTTGGTCCTTCAAGAAAATATGAAAAACCCTTGAACTAGATTAGCCAGAAAAAAAAAAAAAAGAAGACCCATGTAAGTAAAACGAGAGATAAGAAACTACAAACCTATCTCACTTTCAATAGTTACAAAAATAAGTAAATAAATAGCTCTGGAATAGACTCGACCAAGAATGGAAATCCACTGTAACAAAAACGCTGATTTTGGAAACTGAAAAAAAAAAAAAAAAAAAACAAGAAAAGGAAAATTCTCGTATGTTGTTTAAGGATTTTATCACCCAAAGCAATCTATAGATTTATTGCAGTCAGTCGCCACCAAAATACTAATGACATTATTCACAGAACTATAAAAAGTCTTTAAAATCATATAGAACTATGCACATAAAAATAGAATACAACTGAGCAAAAGGAATAAATCTAGCGACAGCATCATATTTGGTTTTGGTACAAACTGCAGAGCCACAGCAACCAGGTCAGCATTGTGTTGACATAAAGACACACACATAAACCAAGAGATACAACAGACATCCTAGAAATAAACCCATGCATCTTTATCAAGTGGTTTCTCAACAAAAGCATCCAAACAGATGCCAGACAAAGGGCAACCCCTATAATAAACAAAGACGCA
This sequence comes from Microtus agrestis, assembly GCA_902806775.1. Classification (NCBI taxonomy): domain Eukaryota; kingdom Metazoa; phylum Chordata; class Mammalia; order Rodentia; family Cricetidae; genus Microtus; species Microtus agrestis. The sequence continues at coordinate 1,010,056 of CADCXT010002104.1, forward strand.
GGCAACCCTGGGTGACCACATATAGAAGACAGACACTTGATAGCTGCCTCTCTCCTACTTAGGGGAAAGAGCAGGTTTGCCGGACTTTTGTCTGAGATTCCGAACATTGCATGGTCAAGGCTGTGTTTTGGTTACAGAAAAGTAGCAAGCTACTTAACCTAACCCTGTTTTGAGCCTATGAGCTTCAACGACTTTCTAGTTACACTCATACAACTTCCTCTGTTACATTCCATCCCAAAGTGGCTCATATACACAACCCGCCTCATGCTCTGCAATCAACTTCACAAGGCTCTGTGAATTTTCGAGCACTCAGATGATGAAAGTCTGCTTGGTGTAGTGACAAGATCAGATTTCTGTGCCTGCCAGGGCAACAGCTATAGGAGGCTAACTCCTTGATCTCATCTCCGGATAGTTATTTTTTCCATGCCACACCTGTGCATAAGCCTAGTGGCAGAGGCCCTCTTACGGGGCCGGTAGAAGTCTTGCTATTTTCAAGCTACTCACAGAATGACGTCCTTGAAGCGCATGTGCCCATTCACAATGAGGTAAGCGCCAAACCGGAAACAGGCAGCATAGGAAAAATACATAAATGCTTGTGAGATGCTGAAAGTGACGCCGTAGATGTGTGCCTTTCGCACTGAATTCCTGAAGAGCAGATGCATTTGTTCACAATTAATACTCGTAGCCGTTATCCTGCTTCTCTTACCCTCTGCCTAGCTAACGGAGCACAGCTTAGCCTGTTCAGTCTGGGCTAAAGGCCTGTCTTCTAGGGTAAACCAAGGTATTTCCGACCGACACAATGAAGAGTCTGTTACCATGAGAAGTGGTTAAAGAACTAAATGCACTAAACGACATGACTGCCCACCACAGCGCCTAGCACATGGTGGTTATAAATTATAGCTGCTATGATACATTGGTTAATAATTCAGATATTAAACTGTATTATGTAATAATTATGTGAAAAGTACCACAGATACCAATGTTATAATAGCATTGTGATCATCTGTATATAATTTGTTTACATATTCTTTTTTTTTTTTTCGAGACAGGGTTTCTCTGTAGCTTTGGAGCTTCTCCTGGAATTCCCTCTGTAGACCAGGCTGGCCTTGAACTCACAGAGATCCACCTGTCTCTGCCTCCTGAGTGCTGGGATTAAAGGCGTGTACCATCCCTGCCCGGCCTGGTCACATATTCTTATCATGGGTCCTGTACACACAACAAGCTGTAGTCACATGTCAAACATTTCAGTTTCACAAAAGGTGGATAATTGATGTTTGTATAGCTATACATCCAAAACTCTCCAAGCTAGATCCTGCCAGCCCCATACATAAGTTATTCTATACTGTTTCTAATTAGAATTGTTGCTACACTTTGTAAGATTTCTGAATCCAGCCCCAGTAATTTCTTACTTTTAAACCAGGAATTATTTGGTCAAGGAGATTCATTGTATTGTTGATTTGGGAGGTGTTGCTTGTGTCCTGTGACCATGGTGTTATGTTTATTTGGGCATTAACTTGAATACTGTAATTACAATGTTACACTTAACATATGGCTACATAATTAAGTTTTGATCAAATTAATAATTTTTTTCAACTTTTTATTCTTTGAAGTTAAAACTACACCATAAGATAATGGGGCAATGGTGCACACACACATTAAATATCAAAGAGAAACAGTAGCTGTGTATTCTTTAGCATCATGGAAGTACACACAATGGACGAACCGGAACATGTTGAGGATTCTCGCTCAGATATTCAAGTGTTTAAAACTACTGATTCCTTAAGGCAGGTATGGTGGCACATGCTTTCCAACATGTGGTAAGCTGGGCAGAAGGATCACGAGTTCAAGGTTAGCCTGGATTGTATAACAAATTGTAGGTTAGCCTGGGCTACATAGTAAAATCCTGTAAGAAAGAAAGAGAGGAAAGAAGGGAAGATGTGTGGAAGGAAGGAAGGGAGGAAGGGAGAGAGAGAGGGAGGAAGGGAAGGAAAGAAAGAGAAAAGAAAGGCTGTATCTACCACTGTTCCAGTCTATACATCGTGTTAATTTTGTCAGAGTGAAGGTGGTTTGTTTACAAAACCAGACAAGTAGAAAACAGAACACAGGGAGATTTCAAATGAGCCAACTCTAAACCATGAAAGGGGCTTCATGTCTTTTCCTTCAGAACAGCCTGGAACTGGTCCATATTTAGAAGACAAGGGAGACACTGTCCTCTGGAATAAAGCCAATAGAACTCATTCTTAAAGCAGCCTGTGTACTCAAGAAAAGAAAGGTTCGAACAACTTCCTCAGAGCATGCTCATCCTGAGCCACCCAGCTGGGCTACACCACAGTGACAAAGTTTTCTGTAGCCCCCCGATACCTCTTGGCCCTTAGAGGAGACCTAACCCTTACTGTGTTCACTAGAGCAAAGAAAATTGAGTCCTGGCATTTGATGAGATAATTATCAGAAGAGGTGATTACTGTTGAGAGCAGAGATTTCTAACGCTTTCAGGGGACAGCAGCCCAGTCTGGGAACACAGTAGGGATGCAGCAATCATGCGTTTATTACCTGTAAGGTCCATGCAATTTTTCAACATACATTGATTCAAATTTTCTTTCCTGGGTCAAGGATACAACAGTTCGGATGTTTTCTATGGCCTCTGTTGCGATCTGTAACAGAAAGACCTCAATTAGAAATAGTACTTTTATTTCTGAAATGAAAAATCTCTGTCAGATGTACTCTGAGGGTCAAGTCAATGATCTTAGATTTCTTCAAATAAAAGCAAAGGCAAAACACATTCTTTAAGACTAGGTTTCTAACAAAATTAGCCTTGGGGTTGTGTACACCGGAGCAGCTAAGTCTCTGGATGCTCATGGAGGCGTATGGCTGAGGGCCAGAATGAGTTCAATCACAGCCTTTAGTGACCTCGCTTTCTTCATAGGGTAGAGTCTAGAAGGCACAATTAAGCCATGGTTTCTAGGGGTCCACTGGAAATGATGGTCATTTTTACCTGGACACACCGCTTCTTAGACAAGCTGTCTACCCAAAAGCAGGAAGGAGACTCCAACTTGAAATAATATGGCCCTGTTCTAAGCTGCTGTTTAAATGAAGGAAACAAGCCTGATCCTGGTTAATTAGACTCGGTTTCCTGGAGGTGGAGGCAAGTACCTGTTGTGAGGCCCTGTGGATTCAGAGGGGTAGTCATCACTTAGGGAACAGATCTGAAAGCAGATGTTTGAGGAATGAAACAGATGTGCAGGGACACTTACTAAGAACACAGCCTGTGGACCTTAGACACAGAGACAAAAAGAACACAGTCTGTGGACCTAAGAGACAGAGACACAGAGAGAACACAGCCTGTGTACCTTAGACACAGAGACAAAGAGAGTATACAGCCTGTGGACTTAAGAGACAGAGACACAGAGAGAACACAGCCTGTGGATCTCAGATACAGAGACAGAGAGAACACAGTCTGAGGGCCTAAGAGACAGAGACTCAGAGAGAACACAGTCTGTAAACCTAAGAGACAGAGACACAGAGAGAACACAGCCTGTGGACCTAAGAGACAGAGACTCAGACAGAACACAGCCTGTGGACGTCAGACACAGAGACAAAGAGAACACAGCCTGTGGACCTAAGAGACAGAGACTCAAACAGAACACAGCCTGTGAACCCACTGCCTGCACTTGACATATATCCTTTATGTCAAACCACTTTAACCCAAGCCATCCAAAAGGTTTGCGATTTTGTTTTTCAATTTTTGTAGCCTACCCTTTGAGCATTGTCTGTGATTAGTGAGTGAATCTGCATTTCTGTTCTACAGGCATGTCCCTGGAAATACCAGCAACATGAGGATCTTACATTTTCCAGTTTTGTTTCATCAGTTTTAACATCTGTATTTCAGCTTCCTATTGTTAAGCAAGGAAAGATATTTGTTACCTTGGGCTGAAAAGGTCTATCTCTTTAGATAATAAATAATCTAACAGATAATAGAAGCAGCCAAAACGTTGCCACATTGAAGGACACGATCTCCTTTTAGCCTCAGGACAACTCTGGGGCAGTGTTACTCCTGCTCTGACAGGTGACAGAGGTGCAGGGCAGTTCCCCACAGGCCTGAAGCCTCAGAACTAACTCAGGGTGTGAGAACTGCAGGGCCCCTGATGCAAAGTCTGCTGTCAGCCAGCTGTGCTGTGCTGCTCTGTCTATTTTGAGATTTGTACAAGGGGAAACCGGTTGTAAACAAATTTCCATCAACCCTTGATTTTCTGGGTTAACTTTGTGGTCTAGCTCTGATATTACAGGCTCCTGAGCTCAGAATATGGGATCTAGTCAAGACATCCATGATATAAATCCATTATTAGGATTACAAAGGACATGTTGGTGGAGCTAATCAGTAGGATGTACATATATATTAATATTATATTTACAGGATCTCATTACAAGTGTACATATGATTTGTGGCTATAATCTTACTTTACCTTCCTCCCCCAACTGCAAAGCAACAAATATTCTAAATATTCTAAGTTTTCCTCGGAAAACTGAAATGGGACTGTCCAGTGCCTGATATATTTTACCCATTAATAAAAATGTATACTCCAGTAAGTGAGCACTTTCTTTAGAACAGGTGACGGGAAGGAGATCATCCAGGCTCCCACTCCCTCCTTTGATCCCAGTCCCAGGATGGCACTGCACCAGGCTGCCTCTTTATGTAGACCAGACCGGTCTTACACTGGCAGCAATTCTCCTTCATCTGCCTTCGAAGTACCATACCACACTGCACCGCACCACACCACACCGGAAACTCCATCTAACCCCAGTTCTGTCAGTGAATCAACAGTTAATGGAGAAAACAAAATTGAACCTTGACTGAATTGTTAGAGAGTAAAACAGCTGTAGTGCCTCCCAGTGTTCAAACCCATCATCAGACTGCACGGCGAGCCATTCATCTGGTCCCCAGGATGGCAGCTCTAGGAAGGTTACAGAGAAGCCTGAGCGGCACCATGCGTGGAGTCCCACTTCACCAACGTAGAAACCCGGAAGCTTTCTCCGGCATCATAAGGTCTGAACAGAAGGCCAAGACTAAGAACTGAAAGTCTAAGTCTGTCCCCAACATTATTCAACTCTACTGCCTTACTTCTGCCAAAATTTTGGCAATTTTCATTGTTATAAAAATATTAACTCTCTGAGTAGAGTCAAGATTACTATGTTGGGTAGATTCAAGATGTTTTTATTTGTGTAATTTGTCTAAGGAAATTTTATTTTCATTCTGATAACTTTCTCTTGAGGAATGAAGACGAACTCCAAGATCGGGGGCGTGGGCAAAGCAACTGTTATTGGCTTGTTTGTTTATTTAGTTGGTTGGTTGATTTGTTTGTTTTCAGAAGTCAGCTATGGCACACAGAGTGAAGAAAATGGTACCCTCCATTACCTAAGTCAGAACATAAGAGTGTGTTCAACAACTGGGAACACGCAAGGACAAAGTCCAGGACCCACAACACACATGCTCCCAGGGGACTCTGGTTCCAGGGCAAGGTCATGTACAAACGACAAGAGTTCTGATTGAAGCTGGGGACCACTAACCCACGGAGTGGCAGGAGGAGGGGGTAGACTTCAGGGAGAGAACCTGTCTAGTGGAAACACGCCCCACTACAGCCCCAGTCTTGGGGGGTTTCGGCTGCTGTTGTTTGCTCTGTTTATTTTGTGATGTGTTCCAGCATGGCCTTGAACTAGTGGCAATTCTCTTGCCTCTAACTCTTGAGTGATGAGCGTACTAGCACAGGCCACCACAACTGGCTTTAATCTTACCATTTTACGCCAGCCACTTAGAGGCAGACAGTCACTCAACTTCAAAGTCTGTCTCCATGTCGGGTGGAGACACTGACTCCCCCACACACACACACACACATTACACACACCTGTCATGAAGGTATTCAAAGTGATGCTTGTGAGTGATGCTGAGGTTGGTGCTGGAGGAACCACCAGTTTGTACTAACCACCTGCTTTACCCCCTACGTTTTCAGTACAGAATGTTCACATCCACGAGAACAGACGTGTCCTCGGACACAATCTGCCCCTTACCATTTTGAATGTGCATGCGTTACAAATCAAACGTTTACGTGTGGATTCAGACACACTGAGATACCGATAGAGACTGAGGTGGTGAGAGTCTGGCATGGACTTGCTTCCTGTCCACACCCCTACATTTGCAAAAACGAAGGATCTGGCTCAGCAGGTCAGAGTTCTTGCTCTGAAAGCACAAGGCCTCGGTTCAAATATGCAGCATCCACGGAAGAAGCCTGTCACCCCAGGGTGTGGGAGCAGAGCAGGCCGACCCCGGGGGTTCACTGGCCAATTCCTCTAAGCACAGTGCTGGGACCATCTATCAGGGAATAGGTAGAGAGCAAAAAAGGACCACACTCAATGTGCTTCTATGGTCTTGCACACTTGGCACTTGTGTGTGCATGCATGTGCACACATACACTTGAGAGGTAGCATTGTCATCTGCCTCACAGGATGACCGTGATGATATTAAGAATAAGTTCCTATATGTAGTACGTTTGTCACACAATCTCTATTGTCACTACACATTAGAACCACAAAATAAGGAATTACTGCCACCTGGTGGCTGCTAACTTTAACTAAAAATAACAGTGGTGTTGGGGGCGAGTGTAGGCAACAGGCTCTTTGTAACTCATCCAAGTCTATACTCTGCCTTAAACTCTTTTTCCCCCTAGAAACAGAAGCAACTCTTACTGAAAACACCATGGTAAAAGACTAGTCAGGGCTACAGAGAATAATTAGACTCTGTAGCCCTGAGAAAAGCCTACAGGTTTCTTTTGATAGTCAAAGGTTACACAGGGCAGATTTTGAGATTTAAAGCATCACGGTGTCACAGTGGCTTGGGAGTGCTGACAGCTGCTGAAGCAATCGGATCGAAGGTAAAGCTAAGCTCTTATCTATTAAATAGTGACTTTTGTTCTATCAGTGACTTCAGGATATACAGTTAAGATGAGGTGCATCTGGGCAAATTTGGAAGATCTTTATAGCAAGTTCTGCCTGGAAGCTGGAAGTTTTGCACGATCCATCCCATCTTTGAGTTCTAGGCATTATCGATTCAGTAAACACTTTGCCCAGGTTGTATGGAAACAGTAAAGGTGCCAGTTCAAGCAAGGCATGTCCACAAGCAGCACGTGCTAGCTGGAACCCACTTAACTCACCTTTCCTGCGGCTTCCAGTTCTTTCTTATCTCTCTTGGCATTTCCAGCCAACATTTTCATTTCTACAACTCCCGAGACAGCAACGAATGGGACAACCGATAACAGCAAAAGTGTCAATTGCCAACCGTAGATAAATGATATGATAATTCCGGTTCCAAGGTTGGCTGTGTTCTGTGCAATTAAAGCCAACCTGGTTCCCGTGGCCTTTAAGAGAAGAAGAGTAAGGCAGCTGGGCGAAGTTCCAAACCATGGGTTCCTGCCTTCGGCTTCCTACTCAGAACGTGAAGGGTTTCATTATCTCAGTAAACCCACGCTTGGGCCAACAGGTTTCACTCGCATCCCTTCAGCCCGTGAATCACCTACTGTATGGATAAACTGTGCGATCTCTCTCTCTCTCTCTCTCTCTCTCTCTCTCTCTCTCTCCCTCCCCCCCCCCCCCCCCCCCCTCCCTCTCTCTCTCTCTCTCTCTCTCTCTCTCTCTCTCTCACACACACACACACACACATCTTTTCAAAGGGGAACCTAAATCTCAGTAATATAAATAAAAATTTGGTTCAGTTAGCAGACAGAAATTTATACTCTTCTAGAAACCATAGTACACGAGACCATTAACCATAAAACATACTGTGTTTGAATTAGTCATTTGCACAATTCAGAAAGCCAGGACCACTGTCGTGGGCAATGCTGTCATCTCCCTGGTTCACCCTTTCCCTTCTCTCTTACTGTGGAATGAGGGAACTTCACAGAGTAGGGAAGCTGGCCAGAGAACCATTTTCTTTTGAGACAGAAATTGCCTCAGGCTTGAACATGACTTATGAGCTGTAACTAGAGTTCTGGAAGGGGTTTTCATTTGAAGGATGAGGCACAGATGTATATCCTTTCCTTAGATGGGAAACACAGAAGCTTCTAATTCTAATTGCTATTGGTTGCCAACCAAGAGATCAGCCTCATGAAGTCAATGCCGAGGAGGCGACTCACCAAACAGACAGAAGGAACCTGGGGTCTCTGACGCCAGCAGATCATGCCACCCTGAAGTCTAAACTTTCCCCTTGCTGTTCATGATAGTTTCAATGGGATGATCTACTATTTCCAACTGAAAGTATCTTTTGAAAAATGTTTTTAGGGCCTTGTACACTGCGGGCAATCTGTCCACCAGTAAGCTATCCCACACCCCCACACCCCCACACCCCCGGCTGGAAGCATCTCAAGAGATGAAACAAAAAGGTTCGCTTTATCAAGGAAAGGCCGGCAGAGCGCAGCCTACATACTCCTTGGACTTGCGCAGCATCCGTGGCGAGTCTCGTGGAAAGGGCTCCGGTGCTGTTTCTGTAATCGTCAAACCAGCTCATGTCCTGTGGAATTAAACACGCCTTTAAATTAGCTCGCAGCTAAAACCAGCAGAAATAAAGCCATCTCTCCGTGCTCCAGTGAGAAGAAACAGCCACTCTGAATGTGGCTACTTAAATTCAGAGGAGACCTTCTGCGCAGAGTGGCCAACCAGGGGCAATCTTGAGCACCCCACCGCATATGCACTAGGCCACAGGTCCTGACTGCCTCCCATGATAGGAAGGGGTCTCTAGACAGAGATAAGGAACAGATTCATCTGCCAGCTCCTCCCCAAAGCTGGACTCCTGCGGCTGTTCCAGTTGCTAAGTTGTCACAACTTGAGCTATGGACACCTCTGCCCTGTAGGGTAACTTCTTTCCAACTGAATAGATACTTTCAGCTGGAAATAGTAGAACTTATAAATTGTAAACGGGGAAATTAAATGCTATACTTCTGCTTTATTTTGTCTAAACAAGGACTTTAAAAGTGTATCTTATATTTGACACAATTTATAAATATTTATTGGCAGTATCTTTTACTGTCATATAAAGTTATTTGCCCCAAACAGCAGGAGTTTGAAAAGTTCCCAAAAGAACTCATCACTTCAAATGTGCTCAAAATATAATGCCTGTTTGTGCCTGGTGTGGAAAGAGATGCAACCAATTCAAGTCAATTGGCTTCTTCTTTAAAGAAGAAACGTGTGTTTTCATATTTCCCACACACCCTACCCCAGAACGAGAACTTACATAATAAGTCACATTTTAATAAATTAACAAGTGAAATCAGTGTGGAAACAGAGCTCAAGGCAAAACAATAGCTCAACTTCTAGCATTTGGGAAAGCCTCAGTAGAAGGCCAACTGTACCACATGAATGTGGGTGCTACCAACTACTTTCTCCTTTGTACAAAGACACCTTACAGTCTCCAAAGACTGGCTAGTGTCTGTGCAAACAGATACAGGTACTGGAAATAGAGTATCCGCACGGAGACAGACAGCTGTCTGTCTTGAAAACCCTGCTCCCATGAAGCTCCTGAGATGTCACTGGCTAGTTCAAGACTAGGTCACTAGGACCCTAGTCATTCCTGGTATAGAAGTCTCAGAGCGGGTATATGACCATTGGAATGCCAAACAAAGCAGGCAGAGTCTTAAATCTAAACACTGGGTACCATGTCCCATGCCCTCACCTGCCGCAGCATCGCTTTGAAGGCCATGGACCGCAGTCTTGCGGTGAGAATCTCGCCAGCTTTCCCAAATGTGAAGCCCTGGGGGAGAGAAAAAGGCTCGGGTTCCTTTCGATTCTCATGATTGTCCTCTCACAACTGCATGCATTCACACTGATTTTACAGTATCTCTATGTCGATGCAAATAATGAAGGCCAACTTAAAATGCAGGCGCTGCAGAGTCAGTGGCGTGTGCTCGAACGGTAACACTGAAAACCTGTACGTGTCCTGTTTCGGCTTCTCTCTCATTTCAAGGGCAGCATCCCAGTAACCAAGATACCGCATTGAACTAGAATGTTTGTTGTGTTCCTAACACTTCGAACATAATGAAACCAAAAAACCAAATTCTGCACAGAGACACACTTTGGCTGCTGTGCTGTAGAAAGAGGAGATTCCCCTCCACTGGCACAGCCCCACCTGCTCCTGGAATAGCCAACAATTAGGTTTCACTTCCTTTCCAAGTCTCCCTGCCAGACAGTTTCCCTCTCCCTAACAATTGTGTCCAAGCTGGAGAGGAGCCCAGACGTCCAGAGCTGGCCTTGCTTCTGGAGCACGTAGCGTGGTTGGGCTCCAGCAATGCTGTGAGTGCCGGGCAGGCTGTGGCGAACGCTTGTGAGGGCACACTGCTGAACTCTTGACTAAGCCAGGAGGGTGAGTGGGGCGCAACTGCCTCGCGGGTTCCTTGTGTAAGACAGGCCTGTCCTCACCTGTCTTTGCTGGAGGATTGCTGCATGCTGCCCCATTGCTCCTATAACTTCCAGAATTCCGCTCCCCAGAGATCCTGGCACCTCTGAGGCACTCCTGACAAGGCAATGATTTCCAGATAAAAAAATCTCATCTTGCCATTACTTCTGACTCCATAATGAAAAGGGAGAAGCATGCTGGGCATGACTAGTTACATTCTGCTCGCACCCTAGATTGTCTTTGAGAACCCCGTCATTCCCACTGGATTGACCATGGCTTGGGAAAAGCTTAATTCGGTAGAAAAGAAAAACAGGTACCAATTTCTTGTTCTTGTCTACTTGTCTGAGTCAGAACTTCACTGTGTACTCCAGGCCAGCCTCTAACTTGTGATTCTTCTGCCTCAATTTCCCGTGTGCTGGGATTATAGATATGTACCACCTGCCTGGCTTTGACGAGCTTTCCTGGCCTGGTCTATAATATATGGATATAAATGTATGTCATTTCTAAAAGTTCGCCAATTAGGAAGGAAAAGAAATTCAAAGTTACTTGATATTGGGAAAAGTAATAACAAAAAAAGAGAGGATTTTATTCTATTGGTTTTCAGTTTCCAGTGGATGAGCCTGGGACTTCTTCTGCCATAATGACTATTTGCCAAGGACACACTTGTTTGCACACTTGGGGTTTCCCGGTGAAGGGGTGTGCCCTCTAACGAGCCTTGCCTCCCACTCACTTCAGTGTGAGTATCTGTTGTTTGGTTAGGTGTGTATCAGTTTCTCCAGTCCCAGACAGGCAGAGCAATCGTCACTGCTTACCTGAAGGAAGAAGGTAAAGAACGAAAGGACTCCCAGGCCCAAGAAGATCAGTGAGAACATGTTACACTTCTGCTGCTTCACGGCATCGTCCCCGGGCCCGAAGATCTAGAGAGAGCATTGGAACACGCGTGAATGGCCAGACCCAGCCTGCTCACTCCTGCCCTAGACAATCTGTGAAAGCAGTCTTTCAATATGTGATGTTTCTAAATTGCGGGAAAGTACAACTAGCGTAGGATTGAGCATTTTAACCATTATTAAGTGTATAGTTTAGTGGCCTGACATACATACATATTGTCATAGGACTTTTCGTTCCCCCTCATTGCCAGCAGGATTTCATGATCCCAATAAACAACTCTTTGTTCCCCCTCCTTGTAGGCCCTGGCGTCATCTGTGACTTGGGGGATTATGGGTCATACATAGGTTGAGAACAGCAGGGAGCTGTGAGATGCCTCTCCCCTTCCTCTGTCCCCTAGCGCCAGCCCTCAGCCTTCCCATTCAGGAGCTTACCCTGACCAACCTTCTCCTCTCCTTGCTCCCATGCTCTGCTCTTAAAATACTTATTAATACCGGACACATTCTAAGGCTGTATCTTTGTGTGTGTGTTGTGTATGAGAGATGCCAAAGGAAGATTCGTTTCATGAACTGTCTTTCTAGTGTCTGGACCTTAAACAATGTGCCTGCAAGTCATGAGTCTCTTGAGGTACAAGGAAGCCACAGATTGTCTTATACTGAAATTTAAAGACTCAGAGGGTCCTTTCTAATTTTTTTGTTGTTTATGGTCTTAACATAGATCAATGCCTGACATCATGAGACTAATACGTTTCAGCATGTTGGAGGACAATTTGTTTCTATTCAACAAGTCTCCCCAATAATCATAGAGGGTGGTTAAGGTGTTTACACAACACAAAGACAGACACTTGGGATCACTTCATACTCACGCTCTTGCTGGGTTTAATGATTGGGTTTGAAGCTGCACAGTTGGCAGACACTCTGAAATGCCCCCACATGGTTAGCTACGTGCTCTCCATCCCCAGGCACTCTGTGAGACTGCTCATTCCACACATGAAGAAACAACTGTGCAATGGGCAGTGTAGCTCCTGGGGTCACCCACATGCTCAACATGGAGGCCATCCCGTGCCTAGAACCTGGGCTTGCAGGAGAGTAGGATGTGAGCTCACCTTCCCATCCATTCCGACCCCTCCGGGCCTGTGGTCCTGTGAGCCAACTGCCAGTCCTTCTAGATAAACACATACGAGCTACCACCTGACCCAGGTTTCACCCAAGTGATGACAGTTAACCAGAGTGATTTCTTCGTTGTCTTTATACTTTGTAAGTTCCTAACGTTGTGACAGGATGCTTCAAAGGCTACTCATTTTCTCTTATAATAAGATTGGCTTTAAAAGGAAATTAAGGGCTCTACTTAGGTTAATCCGAAGGGACTTAGCCCCAGACCTGGTGAGGCTGAGCTGAGTAGTCTGATGACCTGTCTCTGCTCAGGTTGCCATGGATTCTTCACACTTACAGCTATCATCTCTGACAGGATGATGGAGATGGCCGGCTGGAGGGCCCCGTTGACAATGGCACAGACTGTTCCCACCACAAAGTAGGGCCACTCCGTCTTATTCAGCTTCAAGACTTGCAGAAAAGACACTGGTGGCACATTTGCATCCTAGAACATATAGATGTCAGAACAAACTGGTGATACCGCCCTTTGGTGCCGCAGACACAAGCTGGTGACCACACAGTGGTTCGGTGCCACAGACACAAGCTGGTGACCACACAGTGGTTCGGTGCCACAGACACAAGCTGGTGACCACACAACCACTCGGTGCTCACAGACATGAGCTGGTGACCACACAACCATTCGGTGCTCACAGACATGAGCTGGTGACCATGCAGTCATCTGGTGTTGTAGACAAAGAGGAGGCATGACTATTACCCTCAACTGTTATGCAGACTCAATACAAAAATATGCCCTGTCTTTGACAGTACCTACAATGATACAGGGCTGAGCATGAACATTTCCACGCTGTGGCCACTGTCTCTGATCTGCAGCTTGTGAGGTAGCAGGATCAAAGTTTCAGCTCGGGGTCTGTGTGATAGTCACGGTTAGGCCACCCGAGCTGAGCTATAGTTTCCCATCAGCGTATAACGCTATGGGCTTGCCTTTCTAACAGCGATGCTATCAGATCAAACGAGGCAATAGACAGAAACAGATGGATCCAGATCCTCTCAAATGTAGAACAGCATCATTATCAATAATGATATTTCTCTGCCCAGGACTGCCAGATTAATCACAACCCTTTTCTTATCAACAAAGGCTGATCCCAATGATGTGGGATTTCACTGGTTAATAAAGGAACTGCTTTGGGCCTATAGCAGAGCTATAGGGAAACAGAGCTAGGTGGGGAAAACTAAGCTGAATGCTGGGAGAAAGAAGGCGGAGTTAGGAAGAAGCCATGGAGTCGCTGCCGGAGACAAATGTGATTTTGCTGATAGGCCACGACTTCGTGGCGATGCACAGATTAATGGAGATGGGTTAAATTAAGATGTAAGTAGCCAAGAAGAAGCTAGAGCTAATGGGCCAAGCAGTGATTTAAATAATACAGTTTCTGAGTGATTACTTCAGGGCTGAGCAGCCGGGAACCGACAAGTGGCTTCCCACTACATCCCAGGACTCATTTGGGACTAGTTTTATTATCTCTGGACAACAAAGGTGAAGATTAAACATCTCAGCACAATGACTATATTTTATCTTTTTTTTTCCCTAGGAAATCCGTTTTTCATTCCCATTTGTTTGATTCACTGCCAAATATATTTAAAAATTGGATTTCCTTTTCTTTAAAAAAGCATGCAGTCCACAGTAAGAAACACATATTCTTTAAGGCTAGGATTTCAACAGCAAAACCCCAAGACAAAGGCTTTACCCAGAGCGGAAAACAACTTACGAGTTCACTGGCGTCTGCCTCTAGCCTGTGCTGATGTGCTCTTGAACTTTTAAGACTTTTCTTCGTGGAGTTCCTGAATAAGTGAGCTTTCCAGCCATTGGGGGCCATGCCGCTCACAGCCTTTTCTTCACTTAGTTCAACTTCAAATTCTGCTGACAGGCTGTGGCTTCCTGATGTCTGAATGACAGATAAATCATTAAAATGTGTGTGTGTGTGTGTCCAGATGAATAGAATCTCCAAGTTTAGAATAACAAAGCAACTCTAAATGTTATATGTATCAAGATATCTACAGAGTTAAATTAAAACCAGGTTGAGGTTTGAGAACAAACAAACAGCACTAAATTGAGCATCCAGTGAGCCCTCAAGGTCACCATTGTCCCATCCTCCATCTCTGCAAAAGGACCAACAAGGAACTGGGAGTGAAGCACAATTAATAAAAACTCAGGGTTGGAAACTCGGGTTCAACCTGAAGATCTGAAAAGCAAAAGAGGCACCCGCTAACTCTAACCTGGACCTCAGTGTGAAATGGCGATTCTTCCTCCTAGAATCTCAGGAGCCTGCATCTGAGAGCGGCTCACCCCATCTTATATTCCTTTCTAGGGCTTGGATCAAAAGATTGCACCACTGGGACTAAAGGCATGCACCACCCGATTTCTACGGCTACTGTGATTAAAGGTGTGTGTTACCATAACCTGGTCTGTAAGGGTGACCAGTGGGGCTGTTTGACTCTCAGATCTTCAGGCGGGATTTATTTATTAAAATTCATTTGAAATGCTACTACATGGGAGGGCAAAACAAAACTCAGAAGTAGGCATGGCGAGGGGACCAAGGGAGAAATACACAGGTCCTAAATTCCCCAGAACTGTTAGGAGCAGCAGAGGTGATTCAGTGTAGCCCGATTCACTTCACATGGGATAACAAGGCCTAATTGGCTAAATTTGGCAGCACTACTACTGCCAACTAGCTGCATATTATTTTAATTTATTCATATTGGACCACCGTTCAGTTTGAAAATGAACGTGTTCTCTTGGGAAAGAAGGTCAAGAGAATATGGTACAGACTTTAGAGCAATCTGGTTGTCTCCCAGCCCAAATCCGTGTAGTAGCGTGAGACCATTCTTATGGGTTAACCAGACGTGGGACAGATAAGGATGGGTAAGAGTTATTTCACTTGAGGATCCTACATGTCATCCCAAAGCCTTGCTCATAATCATGTCAACATGAAAACTAAAATGGATTTAAAATACCATGTCTCTGTTTCTTTAGCTGTAATTAAGAGCAAAAGCAGCTTAAGGGACAGAGAAGAGGTTTGATTGGCTGGCAATTCCAGGCTAGGGTCCATCCCAGTCACAGCTTGAGGGAGCAGCTGCAGTGGATCCAGCGTCAGGAAACAGAGAGCAATAACACAATGGCACTTTGTGAGTCCTCGATTGTCTGCTCAGGGAGTGGCTCCACCCACCGTCAGGGTGGCTCCACCCACCGTCAGGGAGTGGCTCCACCCACCGTCAGGGTGGGTCTTCCCACGTCATTCGTGAAACCAAGATGGCATGCCTCAGAGACCCATCTTCCTGGGGGTCTAGATTCTGTCCAAGTGACAACCTTACCCATTATAATTACATCTATTCTAAAATAGAAATTGATAAAGAGGCTTTATATAAAACTGAATTATATATATTTTTCTGACATTTCATTCTTTGAGGAATTTGAGATTTTTAAACTGTCCTGTGTCCAGGTCTTTAAAAACACAGTAACAGCTCAATAAGATGTGATCCAAACAGCGAATCCATCCTGTAAAAGTGGTCAGTAGTTTTCCAGGGTACTCAGATATTCGTGTAATTTCTTTACTTTTTAGGACATATATGTAATATGTATAACATATTAGCATATATGTTTTACTTGACATGTACTGCACACATTGAGTGAACTCAGTGTGCTATTTTGTGTGGGGTGCAAATGTATGTGTGGGAGTGTGTGCGTGCGTGCGTGTGGCAGTGTGTGTGTACATGTGCCCCCTGAACGTGTGAGTGAAGGGCAGGTGACAACCTCAGGGTTGGTGCCTTGGATTTCTCTACCTTTCTTCTTTTTCTGAAAGAGGATCTCTCACTTGTCTGGAACCGGCCAAGTAAGCTTGCCTGGCCACCCAGAAGCCCCCAAACATCCACCTGTTGTCCCCAGACACTACATGGTCCATGCCATCATGTCTGACTTTTTTTTCCTTCTGGAAACTACCTTAGGTCCTCGTGCTTAGAAGAGAAGCATGCTACTGACTGAGCTGCCATCCCAGCCACCAGTGCGCTTCTCTACAGGTGTCTAAAATCGCCGTGACTGGTCAGGGTGATTGACATTTTGGTTACTTTTTAAAGTCTCCTCTCCTCGTGCTAGTGTGCCAAGAAAATAACTTGGTGTTGAAATGTTTCCCTTGCACAATAAGGCTCTGGTTTCATTCTGCACAGATGAAAAGGAAACAATCTCTCTCAGCTCTTTTGACATCCAGAACTCACTGTGGTCAGTCATAGTTGCCCTTCTGGGCTCTGGAACATTCTTTCCTTCTGCCTGCATCTCTGCACCTGTCAATCATCTTCTCCCTGGCGCTCCCTACCACTCCCCAGTCTCCACAAACCATAATTCTATTTCTTGTTCTATAAGAGCACTAGCTCTCACATTTCAGGGCTAGGCATTCGGAAATATAGCCATGTCTCTCAGAAGGCTTGCTAATCCACATGTGGGACTGATACTCAGCGGGCTGGGGCTCGTCAGGAAATTGAGGGGATTGTTAGCATTGCTTTCAGCTGTGCCTGTACTGCAATGTTTAAATAAAGGAAAAAAATGTTTTTTTTAAAAAAAACAAAACAAGCTAAGTATTCAACTTTAGAGAAACAAATAGTTTCACATACTTCTATAACTACCGCTGAGTAATTAAAATAATATTTCATGATGTGTCCCTGAAATGTCAAGGGGGAAATCTGCAATACACACGCAGGAGCTTATCATAATGCCAAGCAGATGCACATAGTTTAAAATGTATGAACTACAGTCACAGGGACGTTCTAGGTTATTTATTCTGCAAGGCTCCTAAAATGAGAGTGCACAATAGGAGACAAGGTGATAGTGTTTTAGTGGCTAGAGAAAACGATTTTTTAAAACCAACCATTCACTTCCGAAAGCTATGAGGGTTGCCACTTGCTTTACCAAGTTTGTCTACAAAGGATCGGGAAATTGCAGCCCTTCCCGCGACCACTGTAGATCTCTCTCTCCGTCCACTGAGAAGGACCTGTTGGTTTGGACACATGCCCCAGACAATCAATAATCACTGGGTTAATCTACTGGGTACATTAACTGTGAATTTTGCCTTTGCCTGTCTTCCCCTGGCCTTTCGTTCTTTCCCAGCTTATGAATTAAGGCTTTGAGGCTTGCCTAATTTTAATGCCTCGATCTAGTCATATTTCCTTGTGTGAAATTAGCTGCAATTTGCTTTAGTAACTTAAAGACTCCCGTATTCGCTGCCCAGACAGCAGAGGGAAAGCAACTGGGCAAGCAGTACCTGCGTGCTCACGAGTTTGAAGTAGACCCCTTCCTTCTCCATCAGCTCCCTGTGACTTCCCTGCTCCACGATGACGCCATCCTCAAGCCCGGCGATGACGTCAGCATTTCGGACTGTGGACAGTCGATGGGCGATCACAATGGTGGTGCGCCCTTCTCTAGCCTAAAGGGGAAACGGACAGATTTGTGGTGCACTGGGATTATGGTACAAACACTGTCAATCAACAGGCACAAACAAGCCTTGGGTAGACGCTGTTTGAGGTAGAGGAGACTGACACCCCCATTTCGGTGTATGCATAGGCACCTCTCTTCCATACAAGACAAAAGTCACATTTGAGCTCCAGACCAGGCAGGGGGAAACCCTTTCAATATGAGGGCCGGTTACTCTGGAACACTGTGGAGTATCTGATACTCAAGAAAGTTAAAGATTTGACCTGATAGGTGTCTTCTTGTTTGTCTGATGGGCCCTACCTCTGAGCTGTGTGGTGCACTGAACACTGGCAGAAACATTTTAGGGAGGTCATTATGAAGCCATAGCTTTCTCCAGAACCTGATCTGAACATAATTTATATGTTACATACATATATATTCACATATTTATTTATATGTATTTCACATATATTTCAATGTATTTGCCCTTTTATTGGTTTAACAAAATTAGTAAATTTACAAAGAAATAGCTTAAAATTTAAAATAAAGTACAGCAAACCACAGAAAGGAACACTATGCTATCACTAAAAATTGTTATAGAAAAATGCTTAGAAATTACAAATTTTTAAAATTAATTTCTTCACATATTTTACCATAAGTGCTTTTGTCAAACAGAACCAAGTGCAAGAAAGAAGCAAAGCTAGACGGCTCCTCCCACAAGCTTTAATCTAGGTTCACTGCACCATGGTGGCCGGTAGCCAAGACCATTGGCCTCTCTCTAGACGGCTCCTCCCACAAGCTTTAATCTAGGTTCACTGCACCATGGTGGACGGTAGCCAAGACCATTGGCCTCTCTCTGCCGCAGACCAGGAGAATCGATCAACCCCAAGAGATGACTTCATTTGCCCTATGGGTTTGTTTCTCAATCTAGACTCCAAAAGAACTGACAGAGATTTGCAAACCATTCCAATTTGCTGTCTCTCCCCAATCCCGGGTGTTTATCCCTCAGGTACTGACCTTATCCAGAGCCGCCTGTACCTCAGCTTCACTTTCTGTGTCCAAGGCTGACGTCGCTTCGTCCAGCAGGAGGATCTTGGGGTTGCGGACCAGGGCACGAGCAATGGCGATTCTCTGTTTCTGTCCCCCACTCAGCTGTGCTCCTCTATCACCAACCAGGGTGTCAAATTTCTAAACAGAAAACCCAGAAAAACTCTGGAAACATTCATTCAACCAATTTTCCAGTGTTAGGGATCAAACCCAGGAGGGTTTTGAGCATGCTTGGCAAGCCGTCCACCATTTGCCTGCATGTATATCTGTGTGAGGGATCACCTGGAACAGGAGCGACAGACAGTTGTGAGCTACCATGTGGGTGCTGGGAATTGAACCTGGGTCCTCCCAGAGAGCAGCCAGTGCTCTTAACTGCTGAGCCGTCTCTCCAGTTCATGTCAGCCTTCCTCAAATATTTGAAACACCAAAGTATGGACTTTGTAGAAATAGACGGAGAGAGCTGAAGCTCTGACTGTCATAATGGGTCATAAGCTATAACAAATGAACACTGAATTTGAAAGTTACCACCACATAGCCTATATGCTTTTACATCCTTTTCATACAAATATAGTCTGTCATCCTTAACTGAATAATTCAAGGGATTCACCCAGCAAGGCTGAACAACATTGTAACACAAACTTTAGGCTTTGAAGCAACCGCTCAGTCCCTAAGGTTTCAAATCTGATTTTAAGGCAGTCTTTACCTGTGGTAATTTCATGATGAACTCATAAGCATTGGCTTCTTTGACAGCTTTCTTTATCTCCTCCATGGTTACATTGCCACGGCCATAGCGAATGTTCTCAGCGATCGTGGTGGCAAACAGTACCGGCTCCTGACTGACCACTCCGATGATTTCCGCAGGTACCTGACATTGAAGTCCCGGATGTCCTGGCCATCGATGCTAATCTGGAAGAAAGACTTCCTATTCGGTATCTTAAACAACCTGATCTCTAAGGCTCAATGGCTCTTTACTGTGAGAACATCTTAGCTAGTATTGGATTCATTCAAAAGTTAGATATAATAATTAAAATAAACAGTAATATGCAAGAATAAAATAAAGCATCCATAGTTTCTCCTGATATTTTCATATATATATATATATATTTTAAAAATAGATTATTAGTTATCCTCCATAAGAAATTTTAGATATGTAATTGTTCGACACAGTGCTGAAAAAATGACCCCAAGGCCTTTTATATACTCGAGGGCTCTTCCTCGGCAGTGCACATCCAGTCCAGTTATGTTTTAGGCATGCCACTGTTTCAATTACTAACGACAAATTTAAGTTAACATGCCCCCTTACCTAACTAATCCACATATATTTAGATGACATTTTGGTGTTTTGTTATGCTTAACATACCATAATTTACTTTATCATTTCTTAACTTTTGAACATTTCTTTTTTCAAACATATTCTGAAAGCCGAGAATTATTAAGTTGAGAAGAAAGATTTTTCTTTCTTGATGCCAATTTACTGTTGTTTGCTGGGCATTTACTCCTTGATGAAGAAAAGCTAAATACATGGCTTTATAATTAACTTAGTAATGGACAGCATAAGCAGAAATAAACAAAACGTCTTCATTATACCTTACTAGGACTGGGGTCCATTGCTGACCATTTTTTAATTGTTCTTTGGCAATTTAATATTCAATACAGATCTATGTAAATAATGCATTCTGCTTATTTCACACCAGTCCTCGCTTATCTTCCTCCCGTCCCTGTCCCTGTCAACTCTCCCTCCTCCCTACAGGTCCTTTCCGTGGTTCGTGTCTTCTTGCTGTATTTTTTGACCCACTGAGGCCATCTATGTGACTATGGGTTTGGAACTAATGTTAGAGCCTGGTGGGCTCATGGGGGCAGGAGTATACAGGTAAAAAAATGATTGTCCTTCTCCCAGAATCTATATCCCATAGTTTAAGCTGACCATTTCTCAAAAATACTTTGTAAATTGATATTTATCTTCTCCTTTAAAGCTTAATTGTTTAAGAATTCCATGCATTGTTTGATACATTCACCCTCTCGTCCCAGCTTTCCCCAGATCCAGCTCCCTTCCACACCCACAAACTCTTATTTATATATACATATATATAATTATTATTTATATAGAGAGATAAAAATTATGTCTTCATTTACATACACCACACACACATAAATGAAGTCCAACCTCTGTTGTCTATATACTCTTGGATGTAGTCATGTACTAGAGTACGGTAGACCTACCAGGGTACATAAAGAAAATAACTTTATATTTATCCTCCAATCATTTGTTTGTTCATATCCTAAAATCAGCAGGGTTGCTTTCATAGACACATTAATTTCTAAAGTAGTAAACTGTTAAGTGATATAGGAGCGCCCAGCACACTGTGGGTAGTTTCTTTCCCTGAGAAGGTGGCCTGGGCTATAGGATATAAGTGAGCATGATGCAGAGAGAGCCAGCTAGCCAGCTCACTTCCTCCATGACCTCTGCTCCACCGTCCTGCATGAGTTCCTGTCCTGACTCAATCATGACTGTCGCCAGTAAGGAGAAGCCAAACAAACCCTTTCCTACCCTCAGTCGCTGTTGGTCATGGTCACAGAAAGAGAGCTAAGAAGACCCTTTGTAGAGTTGTGTTTCATAGTTGATGACTAACATTTGGGAAACAATGTCCTTAAGTTGGGACAGCTGAAGAGGAGTGTAAACTAAGTTAGTCTTGTTAACTTGGGGTTTCAACAATTCCGATTGTCATTCTCTGTACAAGAGAATAGCCCCCTTAGGAAACATATTCTGAAGTCTGTCATATCCTGTAGCTTAGCCCACATACACGGAAAAGGAGAAAAAGTAAATGGGTCAAAAATAAAGATAATCTAGGTGAAGGGTATGTGTATTCCCTGAAGGGGAAAAAGAGAATATTCTAGCCTGTTCTCACCTCTGTTCTGGTAGGAGATTCCGATTTCTCCGTGTTATACTAAAGCTAAAGAAAACAATCATTTTTGCTGAATGTAACTGCAGTTTTACGATATCTGTGGCCACAATTCCAGACAGTCAGAAATAACTTTGTGGAATTTGTTTTGTCAACTCAGACTCAGCTGGGAGCAGTATTTGGTGACAGAAGAGTCCTGTCTAGTGCCTGTTGTTCTAAGGCTTTCACTGAAAGCATTTGCCCCGTGCCCAGAAGTATGTGCCTTGACCCAATGTGTTGCGACACTGTGTGCTCTTGCCAAGCTCAGATGCACACATGGATTTATCTCTAAGAAAACAATATCTAGGGCCAGTTTACGCCCAGCTTCCCCAGCTGGGGAACTTGGCTCTTCCCACTTACCGTACCCTCTGTGGGGTCGTAGAGCCTCTGCAGCAGCTGGACAGTGGTGCTCTTCCCACAGCCACTGTTGCCGACCAGGGCCACTGTCTGTCCACTCTGCACCTTCAGGTTGAGGCCCTTCAAGATCTGCAGGAGAAAGCAAGGCAGAACACACTTCACAACACAGCTCCAAAAAAGGAATAATTCAATACTAGTTAGAATTAGGGGGGAAAATGTATCAATTAAGAGTTTAACTCCAACAGGACAAAGTACATAAACATCCCAGGAAGTAGACTATAGAACAATGTTCAGAGATTATTTAAGCTGGGAATTCCAGTACTGTTGATGGTACCTTGATATTAGCCCGAGACGGATAGGAAAAGTGAACATCACTGAAGTCCAGATTTCCTTTGATGCTGTCTGGTTTGTGTCCTCTCTCTGAAAGACTGTCAATTTTAGGATTCTAAATAAAACAAAATTCAATGACTATTTTATCAAGGAATAAACAATTATATTTTTAAGGAATAGGGCTCATCAAATGCTAAAAATAAAACCTGGAGTAGCATAATCTTGTTCATGTGAGCAAACCCACAGTGAAGGTGTGGTGTGTGTATGCATGTGGATGTGTGGGCGTGCATGTGCATGGCACCTGTGTGTACATATGTATACATGTGCATGTGTGTATGCATGTGTGTATTGTGTTACATGAAACTTTTTTCCTGAAAAGTTTATAGGGAATATTCATTTTATTTCATGCAACATTTGACTTCCAGTTTTTGACATATATGCGTAGATTTTCTAAATGGCCAAATAGGTATGCTTTTACTCACGTTATCAATAATGTCAAAGATCACATAAGCTGCTCCTCGTGCATTGGCAAAAGCATCAATACAGGGGGCAGCCTGCCCCACACTGAAAGCACCAATGAGGATTGAGAAGAACACCTGAGCAAAAGAGCACGGGGAATGGTTAGGGCAGAACGACACCATCCGAGTTACAGCTTGCTTGAAATACCAAGTACAAAGGGGGGATTTAAGATTTATTGAACACGTAGCAATCTTTATTTCATATTAAGAAATTGTATTTGTATCTTTATGGACACATTGTGATAATTTGATACATGTATATAATTAGCGCGATAAGCACTTTTGTCATTTTAATAAAAAATAAAAACTGCTTCAGTAGAGAACAAAATTTATAAAAATTAATATAGCATTCTATTACCTGTGCTTTTCAGCATCAAAAATAAGTTTTGCTTAGTCATGCAAACTATTTGCTGCATTTTTTTCTGATTATATAATTGCCTGTCATAGAGACTTCTGAAACCCATTTCATTGGCGTCGAAGTTAATGCCACCACAGTACTTTCCCACTAGCGTTACTATTCAGTTCTTTACCATTTCCTCTGTCTCTGCGGGAACTGCACAGAACGCTCAATAGGAAACATGACAGATTTTGACCCCATGGAATTTTTCCTTGAAAGGCTATTGCAGACTTATATATGGACATATGAACAAAATTTTATGCAAAATGTTAATTTATGGTTTTTTTTAAATATCTTCTTGTAGACCAAGATGGTCTGAAACACATTATGTAGCCCAAGCTGACCTGGGCCTCATAAGAACCCCTATTCTCTATCCCCAGTCTCCTGTGTGCTGAGACTAAAGGTGTGTGTGGCCATTCCTATTCAGTTCACCCATTTATAGGACACAAAATTTATAGGATTCTGGTTATTCTGTTCTACAGCACACAAAAACAATGCATTTTTCTTCTTGTTTTTTCATTGAAAAATAAACTGATATATAAATCCAAGAGTACAGTTTCGGGAAACCAGATTAATAGCATACATAATTTAAGAAAAATATAGAAGAGAAATTACTCTTTTCTCTCCAGGCATAGTAAAACTTCTACGTATAGCTTATTTTCTCTGAAACAACAGTCTTGTTCATATTTACAAAACCCAAACACATTTAATTATCTGTCTCTTATCTCAATATAAATAAGGACCAATGAGAAAAACTTCTCCATCAGAGTAGATGCTAAGACCTTAACGCAACAGCCTCAGCCCTTTGTGTGGGGATCACCAGATTCCCTTTATCTTGGAAGCCACTTTCAGCCTTGTGACACGGGTATTCTCCTCATGCTACAAACGTGGACAAATTCATCACAAGGTAAATGGCAAAGTGAAGACGCGACTCTGTCGCATCATCAGGGGGAAAGGAGGACGTGAGAAAAAGTGGCGACTGCCACAGAGCCGCGGGAGAAGAGAGGGCTGGGGCGGCGCGGTTGTTACTAATGCCCTCAGCCTTGCCCAAGGCCTGGTGAAGCCAGCGTAGGGTACATTGTGAGATTCAAGTTTCTGTATGGAAAAAGTTCAGGGACCGAATTATACTTAGGATTTTCATTTTAAGAAACAAGTTTTGAAACATTTCTGTTTAAATGATTTTGTACTGACCAACCCCAACATGGGACGATGATCACAAAATATCAGTGGTTTACAGAAAAGATTGCCCAAGGAAGACCTAGATATTATGACCTCATTTTGGGGAGAGAAAGCGTATATATCTGAAGAATACATACCAAAATTCACCATCAAGTCTACATGAATTCTTAGACTGTAAGTAACTAAAAATTTTAAAAGTGTTTATTTTAATCTCTAGAATAATTAAAATATGTTATTTTCATAACCGTGTCATAAGGGCATTTTCACTTTCACATAGACAAGTGAACTAACAAATTTTCTTTTATATTTTAAGAAGGTGGTACTTACTGTGTTGTGAATTGAATTCTATTTTACACAATGACCTATCTATGATAATAGATGCATATTATATCCTCAAGTTAAACTCAACAGGAGAATAAGGGTATTTCCAATACATGCTATTCCATTCATAAATTCTTTCCCTCTTCATTTCCCTTAGCATGCATATGTATTTCCCCAGTATGTTATTATCTTGTCCCCATTCATCACTAGGACTTGTATGTTCCAGAAGGTCAGCTCTACCCACACTACAGCAAAGATAAAACAAACAATCGCAACTTATTCTTCCAAAAGAAGGAAGATGGAAAAAGAATAAGCAGGGGCTGGAGAGATGGCTTAGGGTTAAAAATGCATCCTGCTCCTGCAGGGACCAGGTTTGGTTCATCGTGCCTATAGCAGGTGACTCATCACAACCTTCTTTAACTCCAGGTCCAGGGGAATCCTACACCTCTAGTAGGTACTTGCACTCATCACACGCGCGCGTGTGCGCCTCGCGCGCGCACACACACACACACACACACACACACACACCTTAAAATAACACTAAAATCAAATCTTTAAACCAGAAAGAGGAGATGGGTGGAAAATGAGCACAGATTGATCGTAAATACCAGAGGTATTACTTACGGTCACCGCATTTCCAATAGTATACTCTTTTGAGATGACCAGAGTGGACCCATACCAGAAGGCCAGTGCGTAGGATGCATATATTAACAAGAAGGCGATGCCCATGGATACGTTCGCTGAGATAGCCTTTTTTATTCCAATTTTTTTGGCATTTTCTAAATGTTTCTGATACCTGCCAGAAAATGAAGAGGGGAATGTTATGATGAGAAAAACAATTTACAACCTGAACCATAATCACCTCTTTTTCAGCAAGGAGTTTTTTTTTTTTTAAAAAAAAAAGGTAATAAACTCTTGGGAGCCCCAGCATCCTGGGAAGTGGCCCCATTCAGGATCAGGGCTCACTAGAACAGACCTAGCCTGCTCCTCTCCGGCCTGCCTCATCTATGCTGAACTCTCCCCACGCCAACTAGTGTTCCCATGGCTGCCCCGGAATTGAAGTCGCACTCCTGGAGTAGAAACAATCTTATTATTATCTTCATGGCCAGCATCACCCATCAGGATTAAGGTAGGATTAAAATGAACAACATAACCCCAGATGGCTACTCTAGACTCTTTAATGGTTACATTCTTAACTCAACCTTTCTACTTTCCTCTCTATAGAAAAGGACATTTTCCCTAGGTCGCTCTTCTGGGTAAGGGATTTTTATAAATCAAGCTGCCTCCATTGCCAAGTCAGGTGTAAGGTCAGAAAGTACCTCCTACAGGACATAAGCTCTTTCTCCATTTTTTTTTTGACTTTAGTTTCATTGGCTGAGAAATGGAGGCAAGAACTCTACCAACTAATGCCTACTTAGGAAGATAATCACGAGGCTGGCGGATAATTACAAAGCGGAGTTAGTATATTAACGGGTGTATAG
This sequence comes from Microtus agrestis, assembly GCA_902806775.1. Classification (NCBI taxonomy): domain Eukaryota; kingdom Metazoa; phylum Chordata; class Mammalia; order Rodentia; family Cricetidae; genus Microtus; species Microtus agrestis. Next base: position 1,036,503 of record CADCXT010002104.1, read on the forward strand.
TTGGTGGCAAACTTGCTAATTCTTGTTTCTGTCGCTCCTACCATACTAGAACATATTTTCTTATATTTTTCATTCTATTATCATCTTACTTTTGAATGATATTTTAGTATCTGAATATTTTAACTTCACATGTAGCTATATATGTATACATATGTATTTACAAATCTTATGAATGAGTTTAACACTTCAAAGTATTTTTACATCAGGTTAAATTAATTTAATTAATTAATTAAATTCCGTGCCAGATTCAATCACTGTAGAAATTCCAGGGTTGGCTCCCTAATGGATTTACAATGAAACTCTGAGGGAAAACATCATATAAACTGGAGTATTTCTTTTTATCAACACTCCCCAGCAACATCACTATATTTTTAGTTCAAACAAATGAGGCATGGAAATTCATTAGTCATTTTTTTAATGTATGCTACCATGCAGAAAGGTTTTCCTAAACGCCTCTAAGCACTCAGTTTTCTAGAGTCCTTTCCTCCACTGTGAATGCTGCATTCATCCAGCAAAGCTGTGTTCGAGGAGGCAGCCAGGGCACCACATCCAACACTGTGGTTCCTGCGGAACGACAGAGCCTCCAGCTGCACGCAGCAGCAAGGTTGCCCTGTGCCCCAGGGTGATGCAATGCTCCGGTGAGAGTGGGCATGCCGTAATTACCTTCACTGGGTAACGGAGCGGCGTGATTACACTGCCATCCTGAGGTCCAACTGAGGGTTAGTGTGGTCTGTGGGGACTATTGTGTACAGGAAGCAGCAGTGAGAGAGAAAAAAGGAAGAGGTTAGAGAACCAGAGACATGCTGGCTGTGAAGAGGGATGAAGAACAGAAAACCAGAAGATGAAGAGGAAGGGGTTGGAGAACCCGTGTATTTAACACTGGAAACTTGGGGAATTTCCAGACACTGTATTCAAAGAGTTGTGGGTATCAAAAATCTCACATAAAAAAGATATCTATATGGGGTTATATTTCAACTATATAGGGGTAAATTATTTTCATGAGAATATTAATGATTTATATACACATATATTTGTCTCCAAACTCATCAAGATATGCAAACTAAGTAATAGAGCCCTTTATCAATGCTATCTCAATGAAACTGCTTCTGTTGTGTTTTTTTAAGCAATTGCTTGTGTCCTCCAGCACATGATCATAGAGAAGGGCTTCTGGCACTGAGGCAGAAAGCCAGATGGGGGGTGGGGAGCTATGTCCGGTTCTCCCAGCTCCACAGAAAATCCTGGGTTGTGACCAGGAGATCCACATCTCAGATTTTTCTCTTCTGTATTCCAGTTCATTGCCACTAAGGGGGTGGGAAAGTAGACAGTACCTTGGGTAACTCTACTTTATTGATGGCTTTGGGACCCTGCATGTTTCCTTTTGTGCAGTTAAAAATATTATACTGGGAAGCAAGCCCCTAGGCATCATCGGGCCTCTAGAAGAGTCTGTAGAGCACGGAAGGATGACAAGTCACAGCCAGTGGCGACAGATGCTTCTATCATATGGGGAAGGTGACCACCAGGAAAGAGAGAGCGGTAAACACATACCACAAAAAAATGAACAAAACCACGGAAAAGTGGATTCTTTGAATCAGCAGACAAAGAAACTTCCTGACCTTTCTAGTTCTTTGTTCTGGCCCCCGAAAGCTATCACGGTCCTGATGGCTCCCAGAGCCTCTTCAGCCACGGCACCTGCTTTTGCGTATGCGGCTAGTTCTTTGTCACTGAACGTTGAGAGGATCTGTTCAGAAGAAACACCATCACGACTTTTGCATAGAGAGAAGAGGTAAAAGACAGTCTTCACGGCGCTTTATCCCCCACTTGCCCATATAGACCCTACGCTTTACAACACTGAAAGCAGGTCTTGGCGTGCCTCTCATAAAGGCTAGATCCGGGCTGCCCGAATCATCAGGGACAGTTTATTTGAGAATCCTGTCAAATTCCACACCTCTCATATGTTTTTTTTTTTACGGCCAACTCTAAAGTTAGATAAAATAAAACCTTATACCTTGGAAAGATGAATTATGCTTGTCCTTTCTAATGTCATAATTTGTGTGTGTATGAGAGATATGTATATATTTATGTGCATAAAAAGAGTATTAATAGCAAAAATACTATATCTTATTCCAAGCTGAGCATCCATGTTTATTAAAGATAGCTCATTGGCTTAGAGCTCACTATTAGTCTAGGCTGTCTCAACAAACTCACAGGCCTGGAACTCACTAGTTAGGCCAGCTCAATGGCCATCCCCAGGCCTGGAACTCGCTAGTTAGGCGAGGCCAGCTCAATGGCCCTCCCTAGGGATCTGCCTGTCTCTACCTCCCTAGTGCTGACCCTACAAACACCAATCCTAGGAATTTTTTTTTTTAAATTTGGGTTCTGGGGATCTAACTAAAAAAAAATGAGGACTTATCCTCATTTTTGTAAGGTAAGATGAAAATGATACTTTCAAACTATTAATGGTGATTCTAGATAGTAGAACTAGATAATAGGATGGTTAAATAAGATAGCAGAGGAGAAAAATCAAAACAAAAGAGATACAACTGATTAAGTGAATCATCAGCCTTAGGTGTATAAAAATAGCCAGCAAATTCACTCTACTCTAAAATATTAGCTCAAGTAAATATGACTTTATGTGTATGCAAACAAGTTAACATCGACAGAGTGCTATGTAATTGTCATGGACACCATAACCCCTGCCCCATTTAAAACTTCTATTATTTGTTCAATCATTTGGAGGACTATGTTTAAATTTGTGTTTCCTTAAATAAAAATATAACCATACCTGTTATTTCAAACATCACATGAGAATATTTACTCAGAGAGGTAACAGTGAAATGAAGAATAGTGATTAAGGTCAGAACTGTAGTGTTTGGAATCATATTAAACATTAATATTGATATTAAAGCTCTATGTGAATGACATACATGGCTTCTGCAGACACTGAGCACACCTCTGAATGGGAAGTAGATACACATACACTCTGAATACACAAAACAACCCTCTGTGGGCCAGCACACAGAAAAATGTTGGGGTTTCACACACCTTTGCCCACACAGCTGTAGAGAGCCCCAGGATGGGGCTGATGGCCATGATCACCAGTGTGAGCTTCCATCCTCTGAGGAACCCCACTATGAAGCCTGCAAAAAACGTGGCTATTGCTTGAAAGAACATTCCAACCTTGTCACCAATTCCTTCACTGATTCTGGAGATGTCACTAAAAAAGATCACACCTAGGTGGTTACAGTCAGGAGGTCTTCAGTCAGGAGGTGAAGTAGACATTTAATAAACACACAGATAAGAACACCATGCCCATCCTACTGTGAGTCTTGTTTAGAGTCAGCCTCCTGGTTCTTTCCCCATGAAAACACTAACAAAGGAAACTGAGGATGAGTTCATGTTTCTAAGAAGTTAAGGCTATGAAGCTGATCTAATGAAATCTGTTAATCCTATCACAGAAGCATTAACACTGTGGCCAAGAGTCAATTTGTTTAAACGAAGAAATTAGAAAAGGTATTACAACAGTCAAAGCACAATCACAGAAAAGTCCTGTTCTAAGTCGAACATCATTTCTCTAAAATTTAAAAGTATATTCCTCTCCCTCCTTTCCTCCTTCCCTTCCTTTTTTCCTTCCTTCCTTCCTTTTTTCCTTCCTTCCTTCCTTTCTTTCTTTCTTTCTTTCTTTCTTTCTTTCTTTCTTTCTTTCTTTCTTTCTTTCTTTCTTTCTTTCTTTTCCCTCTTCACCACAGCCAGCATTTGTAACTTTTTGAGCACCGTATTGATGCTAAAAGGTATTTCAGATTTTTCCTTTTAAGAGTGCTCCATTGGTAAAGTGTATACAGACACGTCAAAATCCCCAAAGTCCACACATCAGGACCAACTCCTAGTTACAAGCATCTCAAATACGAGGTATTCGACCTGTCCCCTTGCCTGTGTTCTCATGGTCAGTGTGACTGTAGTGTGACCGTCCAAAGAAAGGAAATCTTACAGTGTTATCATGGCTGCCGTTTCTTTCAGAGTGAAGCACGAAGGCCCTAAATGCCTTCGTCTTCTCTCTCTTCCTGACCTTACCTGTGCATGTGCCAGAATGCCCAGTGAGGAAAAGCTGATCCCCCTACTGGAGCAAAACACCAAAGAGACAGAGCAGCTTGCTCTGTTTGCTCATGTCCCAAGTCCCCAGGAGGACGCTTAGCATTTAACAGGCCCTCGAGTATTCGTTAAACAAGTGACGTGCCCACAGTTACTAAAGTAAGTCTTTGTAGTTAAGGCCTCCCCTTGCTCATCTATTGGACCATCTTTAGGGGCTAGCACCTGCCAGGCCCGTCATAAACTCCATGACAGAGAAATGCGTGTACGACACACACGCAGTCTTCAAATAGATTCGTTAAATAATTAGAGGGGCAAAACAAACCCGAACACACACGTGACATAAGCTATAGAGACTTCTATATGACTATCAGACATACACTCAATTTATAACTAACACGGAAAGTCATGATTTAATGTTTCAAATCTTCCTTCCCTTAACAGTTCCCACAGAGTGCGTCATCTCTTCATGGAAATGTGGCGCCAACAATGCACTTACTCTGTCAGGCGCGTATTGAGTTCAGTGGTGCCCTGGATGTCAAACCAGCCCATTTCTTGTCGGAGGATGGCATGAAAAAAGTGTTGTCTGATCTTCTTTATTTGCCGACCAGCTGCCAAAGTCCAGAAGGAAACTTGGATGTAGGCAGCAATAAGGACCCCACCACCTAGTCCCGAGTAGTAATACGCGTATCTGGAAAACAATGGGGAAGGCACGTTTGCCTGAAATACCACAGTGACACCTGCTGTGAGTCTCTCCAACAACGGTGGCAGTGCTCTGCTTTAAATTGGTTTGTCATAACTGTAGCCTGGGCTTGTGTACTTATTCTGAAAATGTCTCTACGTGGCAAACAGCACTAAGCATATGAAACATGTAAAACAGTTCTTAGTGGGAGGTTTTTCCATAAGGAAACCCCAAATCATCCTATTTTGCAGACTTTATTTTTCAAACGTGAATTTTATAAGAAATTTAATAAATTCAAATTGGTTTGGAACAAAGCGTAACTAACTGGCTAACAGTTTCTTTTAAAATACTCAATTCCTTCTCAATGATTTAAAATCTGTCTTTAATCTGATTTGACAAACTCATTTCCATTTGCTTTTCAGACCTGCTTTAGCATGCAGAAATCCCTCGTTCATACAGAGCAATTAATATGCAGACATTGTGCTCCAGGCATTTGAGATTTGTTAGGAAGATTGGAAGGGCGCGGAGGTCATACATGGCTCTACTGGAATCAGAGTGACAAAATGAGAAGAAAAACTGTAGATAACTGTGTTTTACTAATTTTATTAAAAGATTACCACGATTATGAAAAGCATATCTATTGCTAGGGACCACATGCAGGTAAAGGGTCATAAGCAAGCAACTTTCTTGAAACTGGGGGCTGGGACACAAACAATTGGCGGAGGTGGAGCTCGGGAAAGAAATCGGATATTTTATATATTCTTAAAACACTGCAGTAAGAGACCATTTTTAGAGGAATGTTAAAAGGATCGCACAATGTATACATACAGATAAATTACCTAGTCATTTCTTCTTCCAGAAGTCTTCCTGGATTTATCATTGACAATGAAAAATTTACTAAATAAAAACAGAAAAAGAGCATTTTAAAAAGAGAGATTATTAATAGGAATTGCTAGACTAAAAAAGTCTGTTAGGAATATAACTGTGTGATGCTGCAGCCTGGTTTCTCAAAGAAAAAAATTTTCACACCCAAGGTACTTTGCAGTTCCCTGAAACACAGGCCTACGTGTTTAGGCACAGATGGGGGACCCGCTCTCCTGGTTCTACCCTTCCCCGTACACTCCTGGGCCTGCGGCCCAGCAGTTTCCTAAGGCACATGGAAGAGCTGGTCAAAGGCAGAGTAGGTGTCACACAGCATACTGAAGGCAGAGGAGGCAAAAGGAACTGGACAGAAGGGAAACTTGGAGATTTGGTGGACACCGCTGTTTTTGGTGATTCAAAAGAGTTGCTCTTGCAATTTTTTATTTTTAAACTTTTTTTTTTCTTACATACTTCCCAATGACAAAAGCAGAAAATTACAGACAGGGGAAATCCCAAATGAGCGGCTCAAAAATCAGCCCCTGATCTGCGGTAATCAGTCAGTCTTACAATACGTCTTGCTTACTAACAACAGCACTGGATATACTGGATACGTGTGTTTTAGGTAGCTGTAACTGAAAAGAACTGTACTGATTAATGTGAGCTAACGTGATAAAAATGTCAACAAGACATTCCGAGCTGTCCTGTTTAAATGACAAATACTATTCATTACAAGCCAGGTTCTGCTCTGAATACTTTACAAACATTTGTTCAACTTTCATAACAACCTTACGAGGTAAAGGATAGTTCAAAAAGTATCATGTTATGGAAAAGGAAACGGACCCAGAGAGAAATAAACATGTCCACAGACACACAGCAAGCAAGTGGGAATCTGTAGGCCTAGGCAGAGTGCCCTTTGCTCTCACAGGGCGCTGTGCCGATGGATTTGTGTGGTGATGGCTTATTTCCATTTCAAACACACCCACGAAAAAAGAAAGAAGCAGACCGTCTATTTACAGCATTTACGAAGGAGCGGGATAAAGTATCCCTGAAGCGTTGTTGCCAAAGTACAAGGCAGCCTTCCCCTCCAGGAGAGGAAGTGTTCCTTCTTTATCCTTTTGTCCTGTGCGAATGACCCAGGGGTCATGTTTTCTTGCTGTTGTGTGGCTGTGTGCCCTTCTTATCTTTCTCCAATGGAAGATAAAAAGTTCAAATTTATTTTAAACCTAAACTATGTCGGGGTCGATTGCCAGGAGGGTAGTCGGAGTGCAGTCTCTGTGAGTGCACGTCCGAGACCCTGCTGAGTCTTTGAGGAATCCTCTCATCTCACTTCTGCGCAGTTGTGTGTGCCCTCTCCGTCCTGAGTACTATGCTTGGAGTGAGAGGCAGATACACACCGAAGCTGTATTTATATTTGAAGTACTTGTAGAAATCACTAGGTGTTTCTCCCCATAAACTTAGAGATTAGGTGAAACCTTACATTTTTATCTGTTCCGATCTCTACATCAAACCTTTAAAATCTTTCCTCAAGGACAATGTAACTCAAGTGGACTCTCCCCTTCCCCTTCTAGGAAAGATGAATCTATGAGCATTTCAGTCCTAGCCGCGTCTTCCTAAGAGTCACGGGCCAAGAAGGATGAAAATAGTGACAGTGGCATTAAGGAATAAAGGAAGTGTCAGCGTTATCACGTGGGACTCTCAGAGTGAACGGACACACTCTTTTCTAGATTGCTCGGGAATTCCTTCATCACATGAATTTCCCAGCATTAAAGCAAGTGGGTGGGGTTTGTTCAGGCAGCTTGGGTGCTGTGGATGGTTAATATAAGTCAGAGCTCAAACACATTCTTTCTTCTCTACCACGAAGCAATGTAAGAGCGTGCAAGCTGCAGCAACTTCCCCACAGAATCTTCTAGATGATTATAACCACACAGAATTGTCCTAAACAATACAAATTCTCCCCAGATGAACTGTTTTCTATGACTCTGTTCTTAAGGTTTCGGATGAATAACGTCTGTTCACAGTTTGTGCACAACCGAGTCATTATGAGACAGCAACCCTGTCATGAAGTGACGTCACTGCTGACAATGGCTCCGTCCACAGTTAGCCGTTCTTGGAGCCTTGTGGAATCTAAACCGTCTTTCCATTCTCACTTGGCTTTCAATAAGTCTAGTTGCCCAAGAGTCCAACAAAATCCTAAATAGCATACTAAAAAACCCACAACAAACAAGCTAAGACTTCAGTCCTCAACCCCAGTGATTTTTAGCTCAGTTCTACGTCGATAAACACAGCAATGGGCACTCTACAGTTGGAGCGAGTTCATCTGTGACTTCACTTTTCTGGAAAGAGAATGAAGCCTCACATGTAGCTTCCACAACCTACAGAATGAATTACTGACTAGAAATCCATCACTTATCGGAAACCCCACCACAAATCCTCCGTGACAGGCAATATGACCTGTGACCATGTGACTTCAGAGTCAGGAGTCCAAACCTCAGGCTTTATAATCTGAGGATACCATGACGGAATTGTTAACCCTCTTCAGTTCACCACTCGGTAATCTCTGGCTCATTCAATTCCCCAGAGAGACCTTGAATTTGGACCTTAGCACAAAGTACCTGCCAACTTCAAAGCCACTGAATTGCATAATTAGCTACACGTAAAACAAAGGAGCCTGCTCCAAATAAGCAAGTCGTTGAATTATTGTAGAAAAAACAGAAGCAAGATTATGATACTTGGTCCAGGGGTAAATTCATTCATGGTAAGTCAGTTGCATTGTTTTAAGCTGGTTATTTAAAATAAAGGTCGTTGTAATAAAAACACATAGAATAAAATTTACCATTTTGACAATTTTAAGCTTAAAGGTGTTAAATATTCCCATATTTTTGTCCAACCAGTCTTCTGCACTGTCTAAGATCCTATGCTCATTCAACAGTAGCTCTCCAAATCCTGCTCCCACAGCCCCTGGGGGACGACTTCATGTTTCTATAAATTTTACTACTCTAGGTAATCCGTATAAGTGAATAGTGCATACAATATTCATCATTCCTCCGCTAATTTAACTTAGTATAGTATCCTCAAAGTATATTGATGCTGTGTCATGCATCATAATCCCCCTTTAAAGGCTGCAACATTCCATCGTATGTATTGCCCACATTAATCTGATTTTTTAAACCCTAAATAGAAGACAATTTTTGGTTGATATGTTCCATTGTGGGTACCACCCTGGTACATTCGTCTGTGTGTGTGTGTGTGTGTGTGTGTGTGTGTAATTAACATGTAACTGATGTAGTTCATATGTAATTGTAACAGATAATGAAATAAAAGGGAACAAATAGGAAATTCCTATCTCTTATATTTCCTTAAATACTTTTAATTTCTCTCTCTCTCTCTCTTTCTCTCTCTCTCTCTCTTTCTTTCTGACAGGGTCTCTCTACTATCACTAGCTATCCTAGAACTCATTATTTAGACCAGGCTAATCTCGAACTCACAGAGATCCACCTGCCTCTGCCTCCTGAGTGCCAGGGTTAAAGGCATGCGCCACCATGGCATCAAGTTTGATATTTTTTTATAAAGATATATTTTATGTTATATATACAGGTGTTTTGCCTGCATGTATATGTCTATGCAGGTTTGCAGTGCCCTTGGAGGCCTCTGGCAACTGCCATGTGAGCTTTGGGATTTGAACCTGGGTCCGTAGGAGAGCAGCCAGTACTTTTCACTGCTGAGCCATCTTTCTGGCCTTTAAAGCTATCTTGTCCCTTTCAACTTATCTTTACAATGTTTACGTTAAGGTTCTGGGTCACTGGTTTAGCATCAGAAACCTAAACTGATTTAAAATAGTTTTTTTCCTCATAGAGAAAGCATAATTATTTATACTGGAGGAAATATACAAGGTTATGATTATAGCTGGGATGGTAGGAAGACCTGGGTTGGAATTCTGTCCTAACACAAATAGAGTCTGGACGCTTCCACTGGCTTTCTGAAAAGCACTAATATTTATCAGTGTTAATGTAAACATATCTTCCATATTAATCAAGCAATCACACTTTCTCTAAATAATTGCACTTATGTTTTTTAATGGCAACTAGATATGTAGTTCTCAATCAGGGGGACTGATAATGTATATATAATGACATCTAAACGATGGCGTTTATTCTACTCAGTTACATTTGCTATGAAGACTGCCTTTCCTTTACTATTTTTTTATTCTACCATCTAGGTACCAATAACCTGTCTGACATCACCAGAGGACAGACACTGCAGAGTGATACTATAGGCCCTCTTTATTTACGGTCAGAGTTCATGTACGTCTTTACTATTTTAAAAGTCAGCCAGACATCACAATGTGCTTTTTGAGATTTGAATGAGTGCTCAAGCACTTTTAGGAAAGTTTCACAACTCCCTTTGTGGTGTTTAGGGTCACCTAGATGTCTACATCAATAAATAAACAGATGACGCAGATCAAGATCAGTTTCTGCTACCTTTCGCCCAGTTAAATAAATACAATTTATTTTTTACAAAGGGAGAGGTAGAGCAACAATTACCTGGCAAGGCCAAGTTCCCAGCATTATCTACAAACTTATCTGTCATTTCTCCAAAGACTATCATCATGAGGGGAAGACCTGATCCGTGAGCTATGGCCATGACGGTGCCCAGGAGCATAAACAATTTATCCTGCCAGTCAGAGTATCGGAACTGAAAAAAAAAGAAACAAAATAAGATTCCATTTAATAATTTATGCTTTGGGAATTTTTATTTCGAGTTCTTTCTATTATCGCAGGTGCAAATGTGCTTATCAAAATCCAGATAATTATCAGATTAGTTTCATGATTTATGTACATGTAAGGAAATCAATCTATTTCAACTTAATTAATATTTAACTTGGGTGAATTATTACAATATAATCAAGGGAATAAAGAGTTTGATTCATTGAGAAATACTATTTAATCTCTCAGAGGCTGTGTGTAGGGAAATAAGGTGAGTTGAGGACAGACATTAAGTTCACAATAGTGGAGGCACAGAATATGATTTCAGCAGAATTGAAAACAGGAACAAACAGACCTTCTCAGTTTGAGGCCAGAACCCTTTGAAAGGGTAAAATTGGCCTGTAAAGGTAGTTCGGGAATGAACGGCTCATTGAAAGGTTATGGAGTATCTGTCTGTGGGTTTTAGGGGAGTCTTGCTCATGAAGAGTCTTGAATGATGAGAGAGAATCAACTGGAAAAGAACAGGGACCATGGAGCAAGTCGGGATTGCAGGTTTGCAAAGAAAGGTGACTCACAAGTACACAGAGCACAGCAGCACCCCTGGAGGTCACATGACAGGGAGGAGAGACCACTGGACCTTTGGGATTTGGTGTTACCTTTGGGCAGCAGGGTGGGTACCAATTATCACAGTGAAGTATGCAGTCCCTAATTACTGATTAAATACCACTTTGGACACCTGCAACTCTGCCTTTTTAATCTTCTCCAATTTATACCTTTTGCAACATATTTTTGATTGACTCTTGTACAAATGTCTTTGTTCTTTCTCCTCTGTCTTCTAGACTACAGCCTTGTTGGAACATTTCCATTTTAGCTTGCTCTCAGTCTCTTGTATTATTTCTCTCCTTTTAAACTTTATACTCTGTTCCTTTCCCCAAATCTCCGTTTGGAGACGAGGAACAGTTATCTGAACAGTACACAGTGATTCAGTGTGGTGAAGCAGCATCTTTGAGGGCGGAGGCTGAGTCACACTGGTCAATATCGAGTGGTGCTGAGTTTGGGAACACACAGTGGAGACTGAGCACGTGTGCAAACAGTTCTCAAAGAGTTTCAGTGTTCATCTGAGGCCAAGGGCAGCAGGGGCAGATTCCACCCTCAAACACACAGGGCAAGCAAGAGAACTAGCGGAAATGAAGGTTGAGAACCAGAAAGAGTTTAGAGTAAAGCACAGGCAGTGACAAACATCTGGAGGAAATGTAAACAGGATCCTGACTACTACGAAAGGACCTGTGTCCTCAAGGTCTGCTGTTAGTGGTCTAAGTGAAGGGGTTAATCATGAGCATCTTCCAGCCTCCTTTCTGCGCACACAGTCAGACAGCCTGTGGTGCTTTTTAGTGCACATTGTATGACACTGAAGAGGGTTTTAATGCCTTCATGTTAGTTGAATCAAATTTAAATTTCTAAGGTCAAATTTAAAGTTAAGCAGCTTTCCTAAGCAAATCTAGATTGGTCTTTTTCAACAAAACAAGGCATTTTTAATTCTACTATACCAGTTTTGTTCTGGTTTTTCCTTCCAAAATGTCTACTCAGACACAGGATAATGATTAAACCTAAATTCAGTTTAAACTAAAATTAGTAAAGGCAAACGAAATGTCCATCGCTCTGCTTTGCATCAGGTATGTTTCTTTTTCTATAGGAAACATGTTCTAAACTGAAATTAAAATGTTTCACACTGTATTCCCCGTGGCACTAAATAAAATTCTTTTTTCTAGGCTGGTGAGACGGCTAAGTGGGTAAAAGTGCTTGTCCGTCAAGACGGACAACATGAGTTTGATCCCTGAAACCAACAGGTTTGGGAGAAGAGAACCTGTTCCCCAAAACTGTCCCTTGACTTCCACACATGTGCTGTGGCACAGACAGCTGCACTGGACACACATCAGGCAAACACTGTAGTGAGATCTTGGGCCACTGTCCATTACAAGTCAATATGGCATAAACACACACACAAGTAAATAAAGTGTATTCACAGTGAAATGTTTAAAACAAAGACACAGAGTAGTGGGGGAAGAGTGTGAGTGGAGTAGGGGCCGCTGAGTGGCAGGAGGATGTTTGATGCTTCTCATCCATTTGCTTTCTAACTTGGGTTCAACTGGCATGCACTTAATCCTCTCTCTCTCTCTCTCTCTCTCTCTCTCTCTCTCTCTCTCTCTCTCTCTCTCTCTCTCTGTGTGTGTGTGTGTGTGTGAAAGACTGTCTGTTTGGAACATATCACATTTACCCAAAGCAGGTAAACATTTTTCTGCCCTGCCTCTCTGAGACATATTACAAATGAAAACAAATTCAATTTCTTCCAAACATATGTTGCCTTACCTTGTACCCTCAGAAAATACTAGAAATGGCCTGAAGCAGAACCAGAATCCATAATCATTATAATAAGTTTAACTAATTTCCTTGTAAGCTAATTGCACTTACAAATTTCTTGCTTTAAATGTTTTTCAACTATTTTTTTTTTCTTTTTTGCTGGGAGGTATAGACAGTTTTTTTTTTTTTTTTTTTTTTGGTTTTTCGAGACAGGGTTTCTCTGTGGTTTTTTTGGAGCCTGTCCTGGAACTAGCTCTTGTAGACCAGGCTGGTCTCGAACTCACAGAGATCCGCCTGCCTCTGCCTCCCGAGTGCTGGGATTAAAGGCGTGCGCCACCACCGCCCGGCTTTTTTTTTTTTTTTATGGAACAAGATGTTTCATGAAGTCAATGAGCTTCCATGGTGTTTCTAAAATGTTTCATTTTGTTCTGTCTCCCTATGTAGCAGTGAGCGCACAGCCAGCTTGCCCTGCCTGTCTTCATCTGTCTTGTGATTCGAGGCCACTGTTTACAATAAGCCAGCCTTTTAGCACGGGTGCAGCAGGAATAGTCCAGTGCTGCACAAGACAGACAGACTTAAAGGACTCGCTCGCTGGCTATTGACTCAAGCTCCTAAACCTGAAGGAAAGGCAGGATTATTCCCATTTAGTATTTCACAGCTTACCAGTGTCAATGGTCCGATTAAATTCACTTTCTTCTTTTTATTTCTGCCTTGGTTGCTGTAAAAATATAATCGTTCGAATTTAAAACTGTTATTAACAACCAGTTGAGCATAAATATTAGTAGCTATGGTTTTGAATCAGAACATTTTTAAATACAAGAAGACTACCATTGCCAGGAGTATCCAGCTTCACAAATACGGCAGCAAGGCAGCCGTCAAGTAACTGTCCAAGGTACCACAAGGACATGGATAAATAATGAAAAAGAGAGAAGATGAACATCTTAATAATGCTTACCAAACCATTTAAATCATTCTGTTCCTAAACTACAAATTGACCTATAGGGAGAGAACTCTTCCGAGTGATGGAAGTAGTTTCAGGAAATACTGTTTTTCTGCAGTTAAGATGCATCTAAGATCCAAACACGTCTCCCCCGTTAGGCTGGCATCCTGTGTAACCTCCCCACTTCACTTCTGTTTATGTTTGGTCCAGGGTTTTGGCAACCTGTAGCTAACATAATCATTTAAAACCCAGGCTACTTCTCTAGTCAGGCAAGAACAATTGCTGCACTTTTTCTCAGTGAAATCCAAACCTTCCTACTGGTCACTGAGTCCACAGGCTCTGTGAGTCCTGGTGAATGCAACTCCCGCTCCCTGCCTTACTCAGGCTGCTCAGAGAGGCAGCCTAGCTTCTCTGCTTGTTGTACCTAGCTCTGTTTTCTGGGTACAACAATCACAGCCCCAATCGCAGGGTCTTTTTGCTCTAAAGTATTGCTGTCAGGAAGATGCTCCCCAAATACCCTCGACTCCCTCTGCTCATATCCTTCCACTCTCTTTGCAATAATTGCTTCAAAATAAGACCTACCATAACCACCCTACTTACAACTGACAAGTACTTCTGCTGTGTTCTCTTGACTTCATTCATTTTTCTTCATACTTGGCGCCTATATGTATGAAAGAATGTGCCACAGACTATGTGCGCACCATGTTCGAAAGAAGCACATATACAATTTGCTCTACACAGCAGAAAGTGGGCTTAGCTTCCCTTGAGTGTATAATCCTTGGTATGACTATATAAGATTCAGTCTCATATTTCATCTTACCATCTTATAATATCAAGCTATTCTTAACTTCTGTATTTCAGTTTGAGCTGTTTCCCTCTTTCCACCCCAGGCTGTGAACTTTTCCCAAGAACTTCCCTGCTCCGTCCCCAGGGTTACTGCCCCCTTTGCAGGAGCTGCCCCTTTTTTTACTAGTCAGTGTGCTCGGCGAGTGTAATACATAAATAGCCTTCTTCATGAAAATGCCAGCTATTAATAGATTCACAGTCATCCCCAAGCTAAATTGTCAGACAAGAAAACCACATTTTTTTTCTATTAGAAGTAACACCACCCGTAGGGTTTTGTAACTCTATAGGGACAAACCTAAATTTTCTGTGAATGAATGCCACGATTCTGAGAATGAACAACAGGTCAATGTCACTGTCCAAACACATTAACAGAGGGGAGTAACGCTTCGGTTTGAGCATCAGATAGGCATACTTTCAGTTGGCTAATCAGACGCCTCGCAGCTGGAAGACCAACTACAGAACTTGATAAATTTGTCCCTCTAGCTGACAACCCCATGACACATGTCACTTAGTTCCGGGTGGCCTAGCATGAACTCAGAGACTGGAATAGCCTCATAAACTGTTTGAAGCTAAGGGCGAAAATGATTCACTATTCCCACAATGAAAGAGGAAACGCACACACACTTGACTGGGCTCTTCTGCCTCACAAAAGACTGTATGTGTGCTGCGTTGTGGGCTGGAGGAGGACCAAACAGAGAGGGAGGAAGAAAGGCTCATCGCAGAGGAAGCATTGTGGTTTCCCTTCTTGCACTTGGACAAAAACTGATTTGGAAGCAGAAGTTAGGGAAGAATGAGGTTGCTCCTCATGACACACACACACACACACAACCCGCCACCCCCAGAGAGGGAACATGGGGAACACAGTCGACACATGGGAGTAGGGGAAGACCTGGGACAAAGAAGAGAAATGAGAGCAGGGGGTCTTGCTTCACTACCCTAGTTCAAGAAGCAAAGACATCAACAGCAGGTGTCTGAGGCTCAACTAGCTGTAGCCAGATGATGGTTAAAGAGAGTTATCTTCAAATGTTTACTTTATAAAAATACAACGATACAACACCAATAGTCATCGAATCACCCGTGCCCCAAGGAGGGGAGTTCTTTTGAAGACAACCCATTCCAAACGGAGACCGGGCAACATTCAAGACCACTTAAAATTTCTTCCCAAAGGTACGAGGCATCAACCGATTTTCTCAACTTCTTTCCAGGACTCAGGTATAAAGGCAAAGCCTGTGGCTTTGTGGCCCTGTATACCTGATGCTGCCTAGTTCAAAGTCGCCCTCCACTGTCCCGGGGCGCCGCGCTGTTCCGTTCCTTGCTGCCTCAAGATCCATCTCAGCCTGGGGAGAAACCACAGCCTCAGGTCCAAGTGCACCCAGCCCAGCCCCGGGGAGAGGGGACCTCGGGCCAAGGCTCAGAGCGGAGCGCACGAATGGGAGCCGTTCCCGGGCTGGTCCCGCTGCAGCCGCCCTCCCGCCACCCCGGGTCACCCGGCGCGGCCTCCCTTCACCTGGCCTTCGCGCGCGTGTCTGCCGCAGCGGGTGCCGTGCAGACCTGGACTTTGCTCGTCGTGGCTCGTCCCCGCCTCCCACACGCGTTCCGAGCCAGCGACGCCCGCCTCCCGCTGCGGCGGGGGCGAGGGCCCGGGCCCGCAGGAGAGTCCCCGCAAGCCCGCTGCCTCTGCAGGCCCCAGCGCCACCAACGCGTCGCCCTCGCCGCCAGGGGCGCGCGCGTCTCCGCTGCCGCCCACCCGGGCGAGCTGCCAGCCACCCACAGCTCAACACAAGCTGCAGCCCCGATAAGCCCACCGATATGCTTGCCTGGCAGGCCGCTGGCCCCAAAAAGTGACTGTCACTCTTTCCCGGAGCTGACTTTTCTTTTAGAACACTTTAGGGAGGCAGTGTCCTCGGGCTCAACAACCAGACGCTCAGAGAACTCAGGGAGAGCAGCAAAGCCGTCACTTCTGCAACCTCAGCTTTAGTCCATGGCACCAAACCCAAATAACATTCCGGATGCTGAGGATTATGAAGGTCCGGCCCAGAATCATCACCAGACGCCTGTTGAAGAAGAGGAACACTGCTGGTGTCCCCCACCGGGGAGGGGCACTTCGCGACCCAGAACTTGAGTGATGAAAGGGATTTTGAATGGTTCCACGATTAGAAGCACATTCTTTTAGTTTTTGTTTTCACACGTGAAGAAATCGGTGCTCAGAGCAGCTAAATGCCCCCCTAACGCTATATCTTTAGGACTGGCACCCAAGCCAAGCCTATTTATTGTCTGCTGTTGCCCTGGCTCTCGGCTCTTATCTCAGACTTTT
The DNA here is from genome assembly GCA_902806775.1 of Microtus agrestis. Taxonomy (NCBI): domain Eukaryota; kingdom Metazoa; phylum Chordata; class Mammalia; order Rodentia; family Cricetidae; genus Microtus; species Microtus agrestis. The sequence continues at coordinate 1,053,290 of CADCXT010002104.1, forward strand.
CTCAAAGCTAAATTGCCTCTATTCCTAGTGCCTATGTGGAGATGGCTTCCCTATCAGTTCTCCTTACTTTCTCCCCTGTACCCAAAATGAAGGCGCTAAATCAGCTGACAAAACATCGCCACCTTCCATGCTTCAAGCAAGTGAGTTTCACACTCAAGAACTTCACAACTTAGTGTGGCTTGCGGACAGACAATGCTTCTTTCTCTAGGCTTCAGTTTCTTAAGGGTCTGTCTCTCCTACTAGGTTATTGTCAAAGTACCCATTTTGTTTCTAAAACATAGCACCTGTTAAATAAGGGGCTTGCTTTTCTCCTCGTCCAGTAGCTGGTTCATCCACTGAGCTTTGGTCTCCTATGTGGTTATTAGCACACTAGCGTCTCACTGCCTTCCCAGATCTCCAGACAACCTTAAAGGAGTGCAGAGTGTAGGAGCTGTCACACAGAACCTGCAGGAATCTCCACTCTGCCATTTGCTGCTGTCTGGGTGGCTTATTTGCCAAGTCTCAAAATCCATTAAAATAGGGGTGTTAGTAAGACTGAAGACGACGTGTGTGCAATGTCCCTCACACAGGGCCACTTAATAAACAGCAGAAGAGACAGACAAAGGTAGGGTAGAGGAGGAGCAGGCAGTCCAGATGCTCACACTTGAGTGTGCTGTGGATCTCTGCCTGCCTCTTCACAAGGAAAATGGCTCTAGGCGCATGTGGGGGGTTGATTGCAACTATGATGGACATGAATGTAGATACATGTTGGGGCTCAATTCCAGCCTACCCCAACCATGATGTCTCCTTGATGGGGTTCTGCCCTTCACAGGCCTAGCAGGTGTTCAAATTATTGTTTTAAGATATTCTGAGGCTAAAGCAATTAGAATTGTTAAATTCAGACAAGGGGGAATTTTGGGTAATTGGGGGACATTACAAAATTCAGTAGGATCTAAGGGATAATATACGCTTGTCAATCTCCAATGTAAGAAAGTTAGAGTAAAAAACAGAATGTTTGAAGGAACAAAAGGAGTCTGAATTAAAACATAAATAAGCAAAAACTGGACATGAGGGGGAATGAGGCGCATTGCTCTGTCTGTCTGTCTGTCTGAGTCAACCCACAGGTAGTCCTTGTAAGAGCTACTCTGTTCTCTGCATGAAGACAGAAGTTAGCAGGTGGGTCACAGAATATCTACAGGGAATGAGAAGCCATATCCTATAGCTACGCTACATATTTGCCAAAAATGAAAATCTGAACCATTCAAAATCCCAGTGGCTCAATTATAGAAAAAAATTTAGAGATTATTTGAGATATACTTTTGATGTGGGATTCCCCTCTGTGTGCTTTGTAAACCTTTGGTTAATAAAGGTACTGGCTTGGCCTATCGCAAGGTAGAACTTATTTAGGCGGGGAAAGCTAGGCTGAATGCTGGGAGAAAGAAGGAGGGGTCAGAGAGAAGCCATGGAGCCCTGCCAGATGCCAGAACTTTACCTGGTAAACCACAGCCACGTGGCAATACACAGATTAATAGAAATGGGTTAAATTAATTTGTAAGAGTTAGCCAATAAGAAGCTAGAGCTAATGGGCCAAGCAGTGATTTAAATAATAAAGTCTCTGTGTGATTTTTTCGCGTCTGAACTCCGGGCAGCCAGGAACCAACAAGCGGCCCCCCACTACATACTTATTTAAATTAAATGGGAATTTGTTTGAAAACACCTAAAACACTACAGATTCCTAGGACACTTTCCATAAGAACCTTGCAATGATAAAATTTCTACATGCTTACATAAACTAATGTAACAATTACATGGGTGCAGTAGTTATGAGAAGGTAACCGTCACAAGGAAATAGCTCAACACATCGCTGGTGAGAGTGTGGAATGAGTGCAATCACTTTGGAAATCAGTCTAGCGGTTTCTCGAATGAGAAGGAATAGAACTTCCACATGAGGCTGCTACACCACCTCTGCGTGTATGCACAGCAGACTTTACATCCTAGCTCTGAGACACTGGCACAGCCGTGGTCATTGCCGCTTTATTCACAACAGCTGGGAAATGGAAGCAAGCACAATATCTGATTTAGTTAGGTTTCTCTTGCTGTGATAAAGCATCATGACGGAAAGCGACCTGGGGAGAAAGGGGCTTATTGCATCTTATGACTTGTAGAGCATTACCCAAGGGGCTTGAGGAAGGAACTGATGCCGGCCATGGAGGAGAGCTGCTTACTGGCTTGCTCACGGCTTCTTCGGTCTGACTTTTATTTTTAAAAATTAATCAATTTATTTACAAAACACTACCTTTTCTCATTTTACATACCAATCCCAGTTCCCCCTCCCTCCATTTCTTATACACCCTAGGACGGCCTGCTCAGGGGTGACACCACATACAATGGATTGGGCCCTCCCCATCAATCAGTAATCAAATAAACGCCCTACAGACTTGTCTGCAGGCAAACATTTTCTCACTTGAGAGTTCCCTTTCCCAGATGACTCTAGTTTGTGTCACGCTGACAAGAAGCCAACTAGGATAATGTTCATCTGGAGATGAACGGATAAGAAAACCACGGTACATATACACAAGGGAATAGGTAGACGGATAGAACTAGAAAAAATTATACTAAGGTAACTTAAAACCCAGAAAGATAAATATGACACATTCTTTCTCACATGTAGATCCTAGCTTCAGATTGTTGGTTTTGTGTTTTTAACCACGAGCTTAATTGTGAGTGTAAAAAGGGATCTTTGGGGTCATAGTAAGGGGAGTGGAATACTGGGAGCCAAAATACTTGAGCAAGGAAGGTGATGGGCGTTGGGGGGAAAAGGTGAAGATTACCTCAAAGGAAGGGGGCATGAGAAGCCACACAGAAACCATATAGTGAATGGCTAACCAAAACCAAGAGTCTATAAAGTAGTCTTATAGAAACTCATTAGTTTAGTGTTTTCAATTACAGCTTTTAAAATGTGCTCAAGCAGTATCACCCTGCATGGGTTGATAACGCTGCTGCTAGAAAACGGGTTATTAGATGAACATTACAGAATAAGCAAGGGATACCTCCCTAAGAGTTACTAGTCAGGGAGATTGCAGAGGTCTCTAAAACAATATAACTTTCATCCTTGATTGTCCTTGGTCATCCACCATAACTATATTGTAAGACCCTGTTACTGAAGACACCACACACTTTGCAGGAAATAGAGAAATCACTCCCTCCCTGCTGGCAGTTTTCACAGCATCCAAAGGGGCTATGCAGACTGTGAGGAGAGAAGACACAGCTGGGCTTAGCTAGCCCTGAACCCTGTATGCTACAGTACAGACTCCATGGGAAGGATGGCCCACTGCTGCAGTAATGGCACAGCAGTTTTGGGGAGCTGCTTTCTGGTAGGATTTGAGATCTGTTTGTTCTACAGGAGGGAATTTCGTGGCTGAGCCCATAATTCTGCTCAAAAACCCTTGGCTGGGGAGATCATAGATTCTAGGGTAGGGTAGAACTCAATATTACTTTTTCCTAAATGGGAGTCAAGCTGTTAAATTGCCTTCTGAAGATGTGTGCTTATACTCATAAACCTTGGCTACTCACTACCTTGGTCAGAGAAGCTTATTTTTGCAATGAATAGCTGTCAATGAATTGATGCATATTTAGTCGAAGTGCGGACATAAAAAACTGACTGTTAAACAGGCTATCTATATTAACACTGCACCCCACAAGGCTCAAGGCGATCACAGAAGAGGAGGCAGAAAGAATGTTAGAGCCAAAAGATGGGGAGGAGGGCTATGAAACGCTGTCTTGTGGGCGTGGTGTGGCCATCATACTCACAGCTATGAGTTGCCTGCACAAGATGTAGACAAAACCTAGCCATCCCAAATTTCCAGTTTAGAAGGAGCAGATGACCTCAGGCCCCACCCCTTTCTGAGCTGCTACTGAAGTGGATGGTTGTCGGGCTGGGGGATGACCATTGGTTTTGAAGCTGTGGTCACTAGTAAGTTTCACACGTCAGGGGATGGCCTCACATTCATGCACGTATGGAGAACACTAACTGGACTTAGTGGGATATATTATTAGACCTGGAGTTGGGAGAGTGCTTGGGGGTGCATGGAGGAAGGTGGAGGGGGAAATGGGAGTAGATGTGATCATATTTAATTGTATACATGTATACGGGCTTCTCAAAGGGACAATAAAAAAGAAACCAGTCAAGAAATGAATAGTATAAACATGCACACTGTGGTTGGCTCTACTATGCTCATAGCAGCCTTGTTTGTAATACACTGTATTCTTAATATGCTTGCATTTTCCAGTTATTGTCAACTCTGTGGCTCATTTTGAAATTAGTTATGTTTAAGTTTTCTACAGTGAAGACAGCTGTATCTGTTGTATCTGTTATTTCTTGCATCTTACGGAAGTCGCTTGCTTCTACTTCCTACTTACTCAGGTAATATCACTTTCCTTCTCGGGTCTTTGATGGGGTTGAAGACTAGATACTTACAATTCCAGTCCTCTCCTGTCTTAGCTAGGGCATATTAGATACAAGACTTAGACTCTTCAGGATAGGACAGCTATTTGAATAATCTCTGTAATTTGCCAATTACCTATGGTCTGGACATCTAGAATGTGTTTCTTGTTTGATGTTGTTCTTGATGGTTGCAGTTTCAGTTTTGCTAATGTTATTACCATTTCTTTCTTCAGCACAATACTTAATAGCTGTTCTTATTGCATATAGTTTTATGTTAGGGTTATGGCTTTTGGGGGTACAGCCAGACACAGTGGGTGTTCAGACCAGCAGGGGCACTTCCCTTATGCTGTATCAGTAAGTATTTATCCACACTTTATACCTTAATAAACCCTTAAAATCTATTAACAGACTCTGGTGGGTTCTCGTAACAAGACCCACAATGATATTTTTTTTCTGTGTCATTCCTTGATGTATCCCAGCAAACACCACAGGTGTCTCTCTAGTTCATCCACACTATCGCATCCCAGCAAACACCACAGGTGTCTCTCTAGTTCATCCACACTATCGCATCCCAGCAAACACAGGTGTCTCTCTAGTTCATCCACACTATCGCATCCCAGCAAACACCACAGGTGTCTCTCTAGTTCATCCACACTATCGCATCCCAGCAAACACAGGTGTCTCTCTAGTTCATCCACACTATCGCATCCCAGCAAACACAGGTGTCTCTCTAGTTCATCCACACTATCGCATCCCAGCAAACACCACAGGTGTCTCTCTAGTTCATCCACACTATCGCATCCCAGCAAACACAGGTGTCTCTCTAGTTCATCCACACTATCGCATCCCAGCAAACACCACAGGTGTCTCTCTAGTTCATCCACACTATCGCATCCCAGCAAACACAGGTGTCTCTCTAGTTCATCCACACTATTGCATCCCAGCAAACACCACAGGTGTCTCTCTAGTTCATCCACACTATCGCATCCCAGCAAACACAGGTGTCTCTCTAGTTCATCCACACTATCGCATCCCAGCAAACACCACAGGTGTCTCTCTAGTTCATCCACACTATCGCTTTCCTCGGAGGTTATTTCCTGCCTCGGACCCGTTGTTCTCATCTGCCTTTGTGTCCTACTGAATCATGGCGCTTCTTATTGCACTGATTAATAACAGGAGCCATGACAAAGACACGGGCCCTCATACCACATCTGTGCTCACTCAGCTGATCACGCCCCTGTGTGTAGCCTGCCCTTGTTAGCATCCAGGCAAACCTGGCCCCATCCCTGGAGGACCTGACAGACTTCATCACCCCTGCATCAGGCCTGTGTGCATGGCAGACAGTAGCCTGACCCTTTAAAAGGGGAAATTTCTGCCTAGCTCTCTCTCTTCTTCCTCTTCCCCTTTCTGTCTCTGAATCTCTTTGTCTGTTTCTTTCTCTTTCTCTCTCCCTTCCCTTCCCCCACTCCCTTTACCTCAGTAAAAGCCCCACTTAATCTCTGTCTGCATGGCGTATTTGTCTCTCAACCCCTGTGGGGACCCGTGGCTCCTTTATACCAAGGTCCATCTCGTGCAGAATCATTACATTGAAGTTGTGACTCTGCCAGGCTCTCCCCAGCATCCCTCCCACCGGTGGGAGAAGGCCTGAGGCAAACAGGGACCCTGACCTGGACCAATAGCCCACTTTCCAACTACCCAGCCACTGGATCACTTTGCACAACACTGCCTACTTCAATTGATGAGGTCCCCCCCCCTTGGGGCAGCCACTGCCTGCATGACTAAGGCTGGTCCCTTTCTCCAACAGTCACCTCGGGCAGGTCCCCACAGCTGAGGACCAAGGCCTCATTTTTGTCTAGGACTTTGTCCCTTGTTTCTCAGCTCTCGGGCTTTTGTCCCTCGGGTTCGCAGCCCAGCCCTGCTCTGTTTGATGGAACCTTGAGCAGCCTGTGCTATTTAATTCCATCCTCAGCTCATCTCTAGAATGCCTGGGATAAAAGGCCATTGGATTTTTCTCTGCCTCCCTGGTGGGAACTGCTTCTCACCCCTCAAATATCAACCCAAGCAGCCAATTACTGGCACTCCATATCCCGGTATTTCACGGGACCTTCCCAGCCTGTGCCAGGGATCCAGGAGATGGAAAGAGATGCCATCTCCTTTCCCTATGCTCTCGCTGTCAATGTTCTCCTCTCCGAGCTTCCTCTGTTCTTCCTCATCCTCTTCACCTGTTGCGTGTTCTCTTCTCTTTGCCCGTCTGTGATGTCTGCTTCTTCTTCCCTATTTCCTGTCTAGCTGCAGGTTGGCCTGGGATGAGCCGCAGGCTGCCCTGAGACGAGCAGGAGGTGCCCAAGATGTTTCCTGTCCAATCTGTACCTATGAAAGGATGTGTGAATGAAGCGGTCACACGCGTGTGATTCTGATCGTTTTAAGTGCATGTTTTCTATGTCCTTTGTGCGTGTGTTGCTAACTGAGCACAACTGCTCTAAAAAAACAAATGGTTTGTCAGTATCTTACAACACATGGGCAGGTGCCATCTTGGCTAAGGGCCGGTCAGATGACCTAACTAAGGGCCACTGCCATTTTGTTTGATGCTAAAAGAGATGCTTCACTGACATCTTGGCTAAGGGCAATTCAGACAGGCCAGATACCCTAGTCGCCATCTTTACTAAGGGTACTCTTTGCCTCATCTCTCACCTTTGACTTAGGTTTTTATCTCTAATTCTCTCTCACACTGACTCTGTTGCGTGTGGCATGTTTACACAGGGCAGGCTTTTTGGCAGAGACTGCAGGGATCCCTGCTCCAGCTGCTCCGCTCTCTTCCTCCAACAATGAATCTGCTCTCTCATTCACTGGCAACTTTCATTCTCCACTTTCTCCTTTTCTCTGCTCCAAAGGCCTGTGTATGCCTGTCTACTCCCTTTCTCTTTAAATGCTCTGTTTACAACGTGCAGATCAGAGTTGGAGAAGTCCGCTTCCTCACTCAGCACACACTGATTCTCCCTTTCTTATGTTACTCGACGCCTGTTTAATATGTGTGTGTGCGTGTGACTTTTAACTTTATGTGTGTATACAACTTAAATTCAACTGTGCACATGTGTTCATATAATTACAGTTAAAAATGTTTTAAACAGCAGCAATGAGCTCTTTTAAACACTCTGAATGTGCTCTGTTCATTGTATCTCCTTAAGACAGCCCTCTACAACCTCTCATCTTAGATCCAACTCTCCAGGCAGATCCTGTACTGGTGTCTCTGCTGCCATAACTCAGATAGACCCGAGAGACAGCCCTCAAATGCTCAGAGGAGATTATGGCATTTAAAATGTTTAATTAAAAACTTTTTGTTTTGCTTTGTTTTTCAACCGAGGGTTTCTCTGTAGCTCTGGAGCCTGTCCTAGAACTAATTCTTGCAGACAAGACTGGTCTCCAATTCACAGAGATCAGCCTGCATCTGCCACCCAAGTGCTGGGATTAAAGGAGTGTGCCACCACTGTCTGGCATTTTTTTTTCTAAAAACGCTTTTATAATAAACAGGTCAGTTCCTACCCTTATTTCCTCAAAAAAGATGATGTGAACAGAAGAACCTCCACCCAGAGTTTGTTCCATAAGTGATAGCGCTAGCTACTGAGCAAGCCTTCTTTTCACCTCAGAGACCCTCTTCAGACTGTGGACAACAGGACACTGGGGAACGAACCGCTTCAAATTGCCTAAGACCAAAGTGAATCCTCCATGACTCCTTACTCCACAGGAGCCCGTGGGATCTTCTGGGGCTTCTTAGTCCAACATCTTTCACCTGGAAGACATATATTTCCCTGAGACTTACCCTCGGTGACCATGGAGGATTCTGGGGTAATTCTCTGGGTAGCCAATCAAGGAAGTCCCTGTCATTTTATAAAATGTATTATAAGATAAAAAGCTTAAGATGCGAGGATCTAAGAATGTTTTAAGGTCTAAGAAGGTGTTCTAAGGTGTGTAAATGCAAGTCATAATGGTCTGAGGAAAAAGGCTTAAGTGCTAATAATCTTAAAGTTAATCCATAAAATTCTAATAAGCCATTAAGTACAACCACTATCATCATAACTACAATCTCAAGATCTCAAATTCCTTTTGGTTCTTTCCCAACCATAGACTTAAAAGGTACTTTTCATAGGGCTAGAAACATCTGTCACACATGATTTGTGGCATGAACATACTTCCCTTTCTAATGGGGCTAAAACTGACGTCTTCACAAACTCAAAGAATTCTTGTAAGTTTTAGGAAGTCAACTTGGATTCAGCTCAAACAGGTTGGAGACACCCTCCCCCAATTACCAATACCTAAACAGCCTAAGCCTCCCCATCTTTCCCTGGTCTTGACACCCCCCTTCCTCAATTACCAGGACTTAGAAGAAAAATTCCCTAAGCTTAACCTTGTCCTCTGTTCTGCCAGTATCTTGCCAGACAGTTCCACATAGCCTGGACAGCAGTGAAAACCCAGCTACCCTAGAACGTGGCCAGAACCTCAGCTTTCTCAGATCCCCCAAAGATGATCAACAACCCAGATCAGCAGGAAGCAGTCTCGAGAACCCAACGCCTCATTTCCCTAACCTGCCACACATAACTTCTCACCTTTTTTAATTAATAAAGGAGGAATGTTAGCATCCAGGCAAACCTGGCCCTGCCCCTTAAGGACCTGACAGAGTGTCATCCCCACATTGCACCCACGTGCATGGCAGACAGTACCCTATCCCTTTAAAAGATGAAAACGCTGCCTATTTCTCTCTTCTCCCTCCTCCCTTCTCTCTCTGTATCGCTGTCTTTCTCTTTCTCTCTCCCTTCCTTTCCCTTTATCGCAATAAAACCCAACTAAAGCTCTATCTGCATGGCGTATTTGTCTCTCGCCTGCCATGGGTACTGTTGGCTCCTTCCGCCAAGGTCCATCTCATGCAGAATTCTTAGTCTGCCTTTGTATTTCATCTTTCTCACTGTCTTCAAAAGATCCTAGGCCAAAGTAGATGTCGTAGCTCTTCTACACTCCTGTCCCTGCACCCATCCCTCCGAACATATACGTGTATATTCTTCTTCCTGACAAAGCCCTTGGCCCTCTTCCCTGCAAGCTGCCCCCACATCTCTCTCTTCTTTGAGGCAGACTTCTTGAAAGAGCTGTGCCATGACATCTATTTCCTGTCCTTTTGTTCTTTCTTAGATCCAATCCAAACAGGAATTTGACCCTTTAACACTAACGAAACTGCTCATGTCAGGGTCACTGATAACCTTTAGATTGCTAAACAGAAAGGCCTTGGTCCTTTTTCACTTGAGAAACTCAAGTATTTGACAACATAATCACATTCTCTTCCTGATTCACTTTTCTGGGGGTCCAGGCTGCTGCCCATTTCTTGTATTGTCCACGGCTTCCTTGTCATTCTTTCTCAGTCTATTCTGTTAGTCTCCTCTTTTTATAATTTATTGTCTTATTTCTGAGATTATAATAATTACAAGTTTTCTCCTTTCCCTTTTCTCCCTCTAAACACACACCCCTTCCACCTCTCCTTCACAACTATGGCCTCCCCTTTCACTAATTGTTGTTGCATGCATATATACATATGTGTGTGTGTGTGTGTGTGTATTTCTAAATACAACTTGTTCAATCCATATAATGCTACAGTATGTAAGTTTCAGTACATACTGAAACTGTTTGGTACTGGAAAGCCAGTTGTTGTGCCCTTCCTGGGGAGGGACTCATCTCCTCTTCCTAGATTTCCTTGGCTGCCTGTGGTTCTCTGTGTAATGTTGAAGTCTCCTGGGCTTCTCCTTGTCCAGTTTGGCACGTTCACTGATGTCATCCTTATTCAGCTCACATTTGGACAGTCGTGTTGGTGAGATTTTATAAGTATCTCTGGTATTAGGAGGAGACACAGTTTCCCAGCAAACTCCTGTCTGGTTCTTACAATCTTTCTATCTCCTTTTCAAAAATGTTATGAGCCTTAGACATAGGAGTGTTTTGCAGATGTATCCATAGGAAATGGACTCCACAACTTTGCAATCTGATTGCTTGGTGGGTTTCTGCAGTTGTCTCTGCTGGGGCACAGGAAGTGGAACTGTGGGGAAGGCTGTTACCAAGGCATGGGTGGCCAGACTTGACTGGAGCTTTTGCTGTGGGACCTGGGCCAGATCTGCTGGCCTGGGACGGACTTCTCGACCGGCGAGAAAGAACACCACGACTCGAGGATTCACTCAGATCACGCTTTACTGGAGCACCTTTACTTGAAAGGGGGTAGGAAATGAGGTGCAGGGAGACAAAAGGGCAGGGAGCGCGGGGCGCAGGAGGGGGAAGGGAGAGCAGGGGGTGAAGGGCCCCTGGCGGGACTCAGGCGGCTGCTTAAAAAGAGAAATGGCGGGTGAGTTGCCCTGTGATTGGCCGTCACTATCAGCTGACACCAGAGCACTTCGGGATAGGCTAAAGGGTCTTGACCCACCGCTCAAGTGGCGGGAAGCAGGGAACGGACTCCCACGGCAAAGCCAAAATGGAGTTATTTCCAACAAGACAGGGTGTCATCGCCATCTTGTAATGGCGATCCTGTCCGGCTCGCTACACTGGGCTGTGAACAAGCAGGGATTGGAGGGTAGGAAGTATTCACCAGGCTATAGAGTAGAGGAAGATGTGGGAAGGCTGGATCTGGAGAGAGTGAGGTCCTTTTACAAATTTCACTTTCCAGAAAGTGACAGTGGCTCCAAAGCTCACTTAGTGGTCTTTTCATCTCTACATTCTCACGATCTTTGTCATCTCAGTCTCGCAGCTTTAAATAGAATTCAAATCCAACAGTTTCTCGTTGTTATTTTTATCTTAGATCTTTTTCCCAAGTCCTACCTTTTATGTTCACAACATCAAATCTAATATGCTCACTGGACTCCTGATCTGTTCTTCAAACTGGCTCCTCCAACAGGCTTCTTCTCAGTTTGTAATTTGGGTTTTCTAGTTGTCAACACACTTAAAGTCATCGTTCCATTTCCTTCTATCTCTTTGATACCACATAATCAGTCCATCTGGAAATTATGTTGATTTTCCTTTGAACTATACCCCAAATCTTAATACTTCTCCATGTGTCCAGTTCTGCCACCATGACACAAGGCACCACTATCTCTTGCCTAAGTTAATCCAAGAACGTAATTGTTCCTCTGCCTTGGCCTCTGCTCCATCTTCTGCTTCTGTCCTCTTTCCAAAGCACAGTCTAATCCAGTGGCAGTTTGAGAGGTGAGTCAGCTTGTGTTGCTTTGCCACTCACAACTCTGTGCAGGCCCAGTTCACTAGTCATAGCCCACAGTGACACACACACACACACACACACACACACACTTGGATTTTGGATTTTTCTAAGAGAGGCAGTAGGTACACCAGTTCTGCCTCAAATTCTCTCTTCCTAAAATTCACCCTTTCACTTCTCAGTTACAATCTTTGCAGTGACGGCAGCTGCATTCCACAGTCCCTAGTTTCTCAGCTCTTCCCTCTCCGCTTGGTTTGATTTCTCCACAGCATTGATAGCCTTCATGTGAGCAAAGATAATTTTCTGTTTCATTCATAAAAACATCTGACAATCCCACATGTTTCTGCCTTCTTGTTAGAGTGTGAAGATAAAAAAAAAGCTGTGTCACTCCTGTTCACACTCAGGTGTTTCCATCTGTCTGCCCTGAGACACAGTGACAGCAGGACACGTCAACATCAGTCACCAAGATGCAACTACAGCCACTACAAGTCACATGGACTTTTTTTTTTATAAAAAGGAAGGGCCATTTCCCCCTACCCCTTTCCTTCCACTCTTGCTCAGAGGCAGTCTCTGCATCATTCCCCCCAATAAAGCTTTTATGTGGTACCTTGCATGGTGTGACTTTGTGGAGCCCTCCGGCTCCAACCCATCAAGGTAACTTCTACCATTAAATCATGAGAACTCCGGTACAAAACCCATTCAAATTTAGATGGTATCTTATAGTACCATTGTAGACAGAAGTTTCTGTCCTGCCCAGTCCTGCAGCCATCAAGTCCCAAGGAAACACACAAAGGCTTATATTAATTATAACCTGTTTGGCCTCTTAGCTCATGCTTATTATTAACTAGCTCTTAACAACTTAAATTAACCCATAATTCTAAACCCATGTTTTGCCACATGGCTTGGTACCTTTTCTCAGTAAGGCATTCTCATCTCACTTCCTCTGTATCTGGTTGATGACTGTGTCTCTGCCTTTCCTTTTCCCAGAATTCTCTCAGTCTGGTGGCCCTGCCTATAATTCCTGCCTGGCTACTGGCCAATCAGCATTTTATTAAATCTTTACAGCTTACAAAAGCATTATCCCACAGCATATCATCACCATGTATATATGATATCATTTGAATCTCAAACTAAAAAAAAACATGTTTAAATAAGGAAAGTGCTAGTGTGTTCAGCTTAGAGTGGGAAAACAGGGACTTCCAAAGAGTAGGTGAATTTTATACAGTTGGTAAATGATGGAATTGGGTTCCACCTCTGACCACATGACTCCAACTTATTCTTCTATATCCCTGGGGAAGATTACAATGAGTCAGAAACCATGTTTTTTTCCTTCTTATTAATGGTCCCTTAGCATAAAGGGGGTCCATGTGTGTGTGATAAATCAATGCTTTCAGTATACAATAAAATATTTGCATTACAAATAAAATTATATAAGTAAAGATCAATAGAAAGCCAACTACATTTATCAAAATATTTAAAATTTAGCAAAATATTGCCAAATATACCAATAACAGCTTTCTCTGAAGAGGGTGTCAAGGATTCTATTCTAGACACAGTTAACTTGATGATGATCTCTGTGGTACTTTCTCCCAGTATTTTGCTTTCATGGTTGCTAAAGATTGGGTCTGGCATGCTCCAAAATGTCTGGAGCATGTGTTAAAAGGCCTGGTCCCCAGAGGAGCGCTTTGGAGAAGTGATAAAATCGCTAAGAGGTGGAGTCTAGTGGAAGATGTCCAGGTCAATAGGGGACATCTTAAAGGGCACTATGGGGACATAGTGCCTTCCTCTTTTTTTTCACTCTCTGATTTGTCACGTGAGCAGTTTAGCTCTGCCACATATTTTAGTGCTGTGCCAGGATGTGATGCTCCACCAGAGACGCATATTGCTCTGCGAGTGACCAAAGAAGTTGTATGGTGACTCATTTCTCAAAGTGTCCTGCCTTACTAGGCTGCGCCCTCCTAGGTCCTTTGTCTAGAGAGCAGGAGCTTTTATTTCTGCATGTTGCCATTTCGGGATCATTTCCTCCTTCAGCTGGGACAGAGGATGCAACAAACCAACAAATCAGGAACTCGCTACCACAAGCTGTTCTTTGGGTCCCAAGACCTTTGGCCAGTCTCACTTATTATCTCCAGTTTTCAGAACTTTCAGAAATGTCAAAAATTTCATAATTTTTTTTAGATGTGTCATTCAGTATTTTCAGTTGTACTTCGCAGTACAAATAGGATAAGGGACTTGCTCTATTTCCCTAAAAGTGATTGCTAAATGTTTAAGGGTGTGCATGTAATTGTTTTGCTCATAGTATAGGAGAGTTCAGTCCATGGTGGCTTGGCACCATGCACTAGAGCAGAACCTTGTAGTGGTGAGAGGGTGTAGTACAGTAACTTCTTCACCTCATGCTGGATGGGACCCAGTGTAAGGTGTGGACTAGAGGCCTGCCTTTTCTAAGTAAGCCGCTTCAAAGATTTCCGTATATCCTAAGATAGCACCACCAGTTGGGGTGTAAGTGCTTACACATGAGCACTGTGGGGAACATTTAATTATTTAAACCATAATAATCTGTCCCTAGCCCCTAAATGATTCATACATGTCTAATAATAAAAGATGAAACAAGACCCAAGCCAGTGACCTCTGCCAGAGCAGGCCTGAACCAATGAACTCCACCAGAGCAGCCCTGAGACAGCAACCTCCACGAGAGCAGGTGCAAGTCAACCACCTGTGTGGGACCAGGCCCGAGCCAGCGACCTCTGTGGGAGTAGGCCCAAGACGGTAACTTCCAATGAGAGCAGACCCAAGCAAGTGACCTCCCTGGAAGCAGACCTGACTGAACTCTGGGAGTGTCGAGTGACCTTCAGGAATGATGAGTGACCTCCAGCTTGACTGGAACTGTGACCCTGACTCCACAGTGAGGAACAACCATCTGAGCCTTGGATCCACTGGCACCTGGAAGAATGGTCACCAGACACACAGCCCCAACCACACCAATCAGAGGAAAAGAAGGGTAGACAAGGTAAGATTACTCTCAACACTACAAAGAGCAACACGACACCAACAAAACTAGTGTCTCTAAAACAGCAAGACTTGAACACCCCAATACAGATGAAGCAGAAGAAAATGACCTAAAAAATAACTTTAGGAGAATGTTTGAGGTCCTTAAAGAGGAAAGAAAATTTCCTCAAAGAAATGGAGGAAAAGACAAACAAAAAATTGGGAGAAATCAACATATCCCTTAAAGAAAAGTAAGAAAACGCAATCAAACAGGTGAAATAAATGAATAAAGACTGAAAACTGAAATAGAGACAGTACAGAAAGCACAAACTGAGAGAATTCTAGAAATGGAAACTATGGGGAAATCAGGAACCACAAGTGCAAGCTTAAAGAGCAGAATTTAAGAGCTGTAAGAGAGAATCCCAAGTGTTGAAGATACGATAGAGGAAAGAGACTCATTGGTCAAAGAAAAACATTAAATCTAACAGAAGTGTAACACAAAATATCCAGAAAATGTGGGACACCATGAAAAGACCACACCTGAGAATAATAGGAATAGAAGAAGAAGGGGTCTAACTCAAAAGCACAGAAAATATACTCAACAAAATCATAGAAAAAACTTTTGCAACTTAAAGATATGAATATGAAGATGGAAGAAGCTTACAGAATGCCACAAACAATGAACCAAAAAACCCCACTGAACATATATAATAAAGAAATAATATTAAGAGCTGCAAAGGAAAAGGGTCATGGAACATATAAAGGCAGATTTATCAGAATTACACTTGAATTCTCAGTGGAAACAATGAAAGCCCAAAGGTCCTGACCAAGCCTTATGCAGATATTAAGAGACAATGGATGCCAGCCCAGACTACAATACCCAGAAAAACTTTCAATCACCAAAATATCTTGGACAAAACAAGATATTTCATTACAGAACCAGATTTAACCAATACTTAGTCACAAAGTACTAGAAGGAAAGCTCCAATCCAAGGAAGTTAGCTACATCCACAAAATCACATATAATAGATGATCTCACAGCAGCAAATCCCAAGAAATGGAAAAACACAGACAATAACATCACCAGAAAAGGAAACTAAAATAAGAGGAACTAGCAATCACTGCTCATTAATATCCCTTAATATAAATGGACTCAACTCGCCTATAAAAAGACACAGCTAACAGATTGGATATGAAAAGAGAATCCATCCTGCTGCATTCAAGAATCACACTTTAACCTCAAAGACAGACATCGCCTCAGAGTAAAGGGTAGAGAAAAAAATTTTCCAATAAAATGAACCTAAGAAACAAGCTGGAGTAGCTATCCTTATATCTAACAAAAAAGAATTCAAACTAAAATCAATTTAAAAAAACAAAGAAGGACATTCCATATTAGTGACAGGAGAAATTCATCAGGAGGAAATCTCAATACTGGATGTCTATGCCCCAAATACAAGGGCACCCTCATATGTAAAAGAAACACTACTAAGGCTTAAATCACATATTAAACCCCACACACTAATAGTGGGAGACTTCAACACCCCACTATCACCACTAGACAGGTCTGCTAGAAAAAATTTAACAGAGAAATAAGGGAACTAACAGATGATATGACTCAAATGGACTTAACAAACAGCTATAGAATATTCCATCCAAACACAAAGAATATACCTTTTTCTCAGCACTTCATGGATCATTCTCAAAAACTGACCACATACTAGGTAACAAAGCAAACCTCAACAGATACAAAAGTATTAGAATAATCCCATGTATCTTTTCAGAACACCATGGCTTAAAATTAGAATTCAACAGCAACACTAATTTCAGAAGGCCCACAAACACATGGAAATTAGATAATACTCACCTAGAATCATCAATGGGTCAAGGAAATAAAGAAATAAAGGAAGAAATTAACAACTTCCTAAAATTCAATGAAAACGACCACACAACCTACCCAAATTTATGAAACACAATGAAAACAGTGTTAAGAGGAAAGTTCACAGCACTAAATGCTTACATAAAAAATCTGGGAAAATCCCACATTACTGAGTTATTAGAACACCTGAAAACTCTAGCACAAAAGAAGCAAACTCACCTAGGAGGACTAGAAGGCAGGAAATAATCGAATTGAGAGCTGAAATCAACAAAATAGAAACAAAGAAAATAATATAAAGCATCAATGAGATCAAGAGTTGGTTCTTCAAGAAAATTAATAGAATAGACAAACCTTTATCCAAGTTAACCAAAAGGCAGAGGAGGAATATCCAAATTAACAAAATCAGAAACTGGTGTGGGAAGTCCTTTTGTATATGTTTTGCTTTTATTGGTTAATGAATAAAGCCATTTCGGCCAGTGGCTTAGCAGAATAGAGCTAGGTGGGAAAACTAAACTGAATGCTGGGAGAAAGAAGGCAGAGTCAATGGGAAGTCATGTAGCCTCTACAGGAGACAGACACCTTTGCTGGAGCCCATGGAAACTTTACCAGTAGGCCACAACCTTGTGGTGATGTATAGATTAATGGAGATGGGTTAGTTTAGGATATAAGAGCTAGCTAGAAATATGCTTAAGCTATTAACAAATAATATTAAAATTAATATACTTTCTGTGTGACTATTTTAGTTCTGGGAGACCAGGAAATGAATGACCACTACAAGAAACAAAAAGGGGGACATAACAACAAATACAAATAAAATCCAGAGAATTATCAGGTCATAGTTCAAAAACTTGTACTCCACAAAATTGGAAAACTTAAAGGAAATGGACAACTTTCTGAATAAATATCACTTAACAAAATTAAATCAAGACCAGATAAGAAAATTAAATAGACCTATAACTGCTAAAAAAATAGAAACAATAATCAAATCATCTCAATCAAAAAAAGCCCAGGACTGGATGGATTCATCACAGAATTCTACAATGTCCAAGATAAAAAACACTGATGACAACTTATACTGGAGAGGATGTGGGGTAAAGGGAACACTTCTGCATTGCTGGTGGGAGTGCAAACTTGTACAGCAGCTTTGGAAATCAGAAAATTAGGAAGCAACCTACCTCAAGAATCAGCAATACCACTTATGGGTATATGCCCAAAGGATGCTCAGTCATACCACAAGGGCATGTGCTCAACTGTGTTCATAGCAGCATTGTTTGTCATAGCCAGAACCTGGAAACAACCTAAATGTCCCTCAGCTGAAAAATGGATATGGAAAATGTGGTACCTTTACACAACGGAGCTCTACACAGCAGAAAAATTAATGACATCTTGAAATTTGTGGGAAAATAGATGGATCTAGAAAACATCATATTGAGTGAGGTAAACCAAACCCAGAAAGACAAATATCATATTTACTCACTCATAAGTGGCTTTTAGACATAAAACAAAGAAAAACCAGCTTACAATTCACAATCCCAGAGAACCTAGATAACAAAGAGGATCCTAAGAGAGACATACATGGATCTAATCTACATAGGAAATAGAAAAAGACAAGTTCTCCTGAGTAAATTGGGAGCATGAGGACCATGAGAGACGGTAGAAGGGGAGGTGGACAGAACAGAGGGGAGTGGAGAAAAATATATAGCTCAATAACAATTAAAAAAATAAATTAAAAAATAAGAAAAAAGAAATATGAAGCTAACCAAGTTCACAGATAATAAAAAGAGAATTATTTATTTCTGAGGCAATTCTTTTACTTACATTCCTTTCAAGTCAAGAATTCAGAAGCCCAACAAAACAGAAGCCCAGGGGCTGGAGAGATGGCTCAGAGGTTAAGAGCATTGCCTGCTCTTCCAAAGGTCCTGAGTTCAATTCCCAGCAACCACATGGTGGCTCACAACCATCTGTAATGAGGTCTGGTGCCCTCTTCTGGCCTGCAGACATAAACACAGACAGAATATTGTATACATAATAAATAAATATTAAAAAAACAGAAGCCCATAAGGTTGAAGATTAAATTCTATTACTCGACATCCAACAGCAGTGAGTTTTGAGCTCCAACAGGCTGGGGCAGCCCTGTCTCCGAGGACTTTCTCCTGGAATACATTCACTGTCTGTGGCTTTATTCTACGAACAATGCATGAATTGTTTGTAGAATAATTCTGGCAATCCAGAATCCTGGGGTCACCACTGCAACCTGAGATTTACTATTATAGCATCACATACAGGCCCCCAGAGACTGCCTGAAGGGACTGGACCCCATCATGCATCACCTGGCTGCTTAATGTTTCCTTTGAAATCAAAGAGGAAGGCTCCATGATCCTATAACTTTTATACTCTTCACCTATACAACCAGAACCACGTGGACATTCTCCTTGAAAGTCCAAGCAACTGGACCTAGGAAAGACATCCCTAACAAACCTGAATGTGTAGGCTCATGGTTTACTGGCAAGGTTTTGGCGGTCTCCAGAAGGCATCTTTCCCCTTAGGCAGCTACATGGCATCTCTCTGACTCTGCCTTCTTTCCTCCTCTACCTGCTTGGAATTCTGACCTTACTCTATTCTGCCCTGCCATAGGCCAAAGCAGCTTTATTCATTAACCAATAAAAGCAACACATATACAGAAGGACTTTCCACACCAATGAGAGGCCCTTCACACTTCCCTATTTCCCTAGTGCAAAATACTGGATTTCTTTAATGGTCACAATTTCTTTAATACCCACATTCTGTTTATCCTCAGCTCTAAATATACTCATTTTCTGGCCAGAATGCATATTTTTCAAATTATTCTGCCCGATTTTTGCCCCTGATTCTCACAATAAAATTGGCCAAAAGCAGCCAGCAAAACCATACCATATACTAATTGTCATGTTGGCTTTAAATGTTTTCCTCCACACTAATTAGCCCATGTCTTACTTAGGATTTCTATTGCGGAGAAGAGACACCATGATCAAGGCAACTCTTATAAAGGAAAACATTTCACTGTGGCTGACTTAGTAAAGAGATTTAGTTCATACATGTGGTATGCAGACAGACATGGTACTGGAGAAGGCACTGAGAATTCTCCACCTTGAACTGAAGACAACAGGAAGTGAACTGAGACACTGAATGGCTTGAGCATATATGAGACCTCAAAGTCCACCTACATAGTGACACAGTTCCTCCAACAAAGCCACACCTCCTAACAGTGCCACTCTCTAGAGGGCAATTACATTCAAGCTACCACAGCCCATTTCCTTTAAATTTATATTTACCCAGACAAAAATATAGACTTATAAAAGCGAATTGACCTGTAATTCAATAGCAAATAGAGTTCCCCTCGGAAACGTTGTGATGCCTACCTTCAGCATCCATGTCCATTAGCATCCCGGTCTTCTGAGCGCCCGCCAGAATCCCTTGTTAAGCTTTGCTTCCAGCCTCTCTAAACTTCCCAGACTCCTACCACAAACTACAGAGTCTCTGAGCTACATGTGGACAGGGAGTCACAGCAGCAGTCACACTTCCCTGGCATAAATTTCTCTATCAGTCACTGTCTTCATCGCTGTCACAAAATACCTAGAACATGGAAGGAGGTTGGCCTGTTTACTTGGTTCAGACTTTCAGAGATTCTTATCCACAGTCCTGACTCTATTCATCCTTGGCTTATGGTGGGGCAGAATATTGTGGAGGGGCAGAACCCTGTGGAAGGGCAGAATATCATGGTGGGGCAGAACCCTGTGGTCAGGCAGAATGCCCTGGTGGCAGGATTATGTGGCACAGAGGAACTTCTGACACTGATGGGTTTTGTTTTTGTTTTTCAAGGCAGGGTTTCTCTGTAGCTTTGGAGCCCGTCCTGGAAACTAGCTTTTGTAGACCAGACTAGACTTTAACTCACAGAGATCTGCCTGCTTCTGCCTCAAGAGTGCTGGGATTAAAGGCATGTGCCACCACCACCCAGTAGACACCTATTTATTCTCATGGATCAAGAGACAAGAAAAATTCTGAAGTCGCATGGCCAATCTATGTGTTTTCAATCAGTGGAAGAGGGCTGTAAAGTAGCAGATTAAAAGGTTTCTCTAATTTATCTACTCATTTTTTGGAACCATCCTCTTCCATCCTCAGAGAACATCTCTCATTCTTTGTGGCTGTTACAAAATCTTCATATGGCCTCATGTTTACTCCACAGTAAAATTAAATCAAATATTAGTAATTATAGACCTTCTCATCACAAAGTAAGATGTAGAATAATGCTTAAAATGCAAACATCTTATGTACCACTTTACATTAATTATTCCCATGTTTGGACACTCTTTGAATGTATCTTCTGAGTGCTCAGTTTGGAAACCTGTTCCACAGAATGTCGATCCTGTGTGATCATGGTATGTTTATGAGGTGTGACCAAGTGCATTTTTGTTAGGTAACTAGGGTTGATGCCTCAGAAAGAATCAAGGTAGGTTCTTGAGGGACTTTGATTTATTTCTAAGCCAAGGTTCTTATAAAATTGGGATTGGACCCTTCTCTGTTCTCGGACTTCTTGTTTCACCATGTGACCTTTTCTTTTCTCAGCGATGCCATTCACTCTGAAGTGAAGTAGCTGGGGACACCGCCCTGGGAGCCAAACCAATGACGATTGCAAACTATGAGTTAAATAAATTTCATTTCTGCATAAGGTAACCTGCCTCAGGCATTCTACTGTGTCAGTGGAAAGTGGACTAAAGGCGTGACGTTAGTTACATTGCGTAAGTTCTGCAACTGCACATACACTATGTGATTCATGTTTCTCTTTGGTTCTGCCATCTCTCACTTGACTGTGAGCTTCTTCGAATATTACAAGCCCGGAGGTTTGCTACTCTTTCACCTCATACTCATTCTTTTTCTACACCTTTAATGCAGGAGTAAGCCCAGAAAGATGTGTGGGGGATTTTCAAGTACAACTCATCTAGGTTTAGTTTTTTTTTTTTTTTTTTTTTTTTTTTGATTTTTGAGACAGGGTTTCTCCACAGCTTTTGGTTCCTGTCCTGGAACTAGCTGGAACTAGACCAGGCTGGCCTCGAACTCACAGAGATCCGCCTGCCTCTTCCTCCCGAGTACTGGGATTAAAGGTGTGAGCCACCACCGCCTGGCTCTAGGTTTAGTTTTTAAAAGACCTCTGAGGCTGGAGAGATGGCTCAGGTTTTTTTTTTTAAGATTTATTTATTTATTATGTATACCCACACACCAGAAAAGGGCAGCAGATCTCATTACAGATGGTTGTGAGCCATCATGTGGTTGCTGGGAATTGAACTCATGACCTCTAGAAGAGCAGTCAGTGCTCTTAACCACTGAGCCATCTCTCTAGCCCATGAGATGGCTCAGGTTTAAAAGTGTTCTTGTAGCAGACCCAAGTTCGGTTCTATACTTGGAAGCTCACAAGGGCTAGTAACTTCAGCTGTAGGAGATCTGATATATCTGGCCTCCACAGGCACCTTCATCTCTCACTCATCACACACACACACACACACACATGAATGTAGACACACACACTTAAAGGTAAAAAGAAAAGAAAAACAGACAAACATCTGAATGAATGACCAGGACCTCAGACTGGAACTTGCAGGGAGTACTGGTCACTTTCTACCTTACCCCCACACGTTTTGAGATTCTGATAAATGTAGAATCAATGGATTATCTCTTAGAACTGTGGCTGATCTTGTCTGTATTTATTAATTTTTTGATGAATATGAATGAAAGAAAAGGGCAACATGAAGAAGATATTCATAGAACAAGGTCATCCAGCTGTGGCCTGACGAGTGCCAACCATTGCTTAGTGGCAACAAGTGTTATCTGGCTTGAGAGACACTCTGCCTCCTCTTAGAGGGTTTTGTACTTCCAAGGTTTTGAGAACTTTTGTAATGAAAAAGTCATTTGACTTTTCTGGGCTAGTTTTCCTTCCCTTTCCCATCAGACTCCACCATACTCAAAAACCATAATATTCATATTCTCTTTAACTTCACACATGAGACTGCTTCTAAGGAAGATGGGTTAAAATTTCCAAAAGCAAGCAAACAATCCCGAAGACAGATGGGATCAGTAAGGAAGCCCTGGAAGAAAGCAGGTGACCTTAGTTTAAGGGTGGGTAGCTGTGGTGGTTTGAATGAGAAATGTTCCTCATAGTTTCATCTATTTGGACAATTAATCCTCGGGTGATGACATCGTCTTTCAGCCTTTAGTGGTGGGGCATTGCTCAGGGAAGTCTCTCACTGGGGAAGGGTGTTGAGGTTTTCTAATCCAACTGTACTTCCTGCATTCTTGAGCTTTTTCTGTCTCTGTTTCTCTCCTTTCCTCCTTCCCTCCCTCCTCCCCTTCTATTTCCTGTGTGAGGATGAAAGGTGAGGTCAGCATCCTGTTCCTGGGTATCCACTCTCAAACTCTAAGCTAAAATGAATACTTTTCTCCCCACTTGCTATCTCTCAGAATGTTTTCATCAAAACAAGACAGGGGATAATACAGTGACATGTGGAAGGGACTTGATACTTTAGTAGTGTCTTGGTTACTTTTCTATTGTTGACAAGAGACACCATGACCAAAGCAACTTATAAGAGATTGTAGAGGATTTACTTACAATTTCAGAGGAGCATGGCAGCAGGCAGGTGGGCGCAGTGCTGCAGCAGTAGCGGAAAGCCCACATGTTGAAACAACAACCAGGAAGCAGAGGAAGAGTCAACTGGAATGGTGTGGGTTTTTGAAACTTTGAAACCTGCCCCCAGTGACACACTTCCTCCAACAAGGCACACCCCCAATCCTTCCCAAACAGTTCCACCAACTTGGGACCAGCATTCAAACATATGGATCTATGGGGGTCATTCTCAATCAATCCATTGTAAGTAGGTTGAAACCAATAGAAATGTAGACTTTCAGAATTTTTGAGGTATTTAGAAGCAATCACTACAAGAATTATGGCTCACCCTGCTGTGGGTGGTGCACGCCTTTAATCCCAGTACTCAGGAAGCAGAGGTAGGCAGGTCTCTATGTTTGAGGCCAGCCTGGTCTACAGAGTGAGATGTAAGAGTTAGCCAATAAGAAGTTAGAGCTGTACAGAGGTTGTAGAAACCGGCTCAACATGGCAGGTATGAGGGCGCTCTCCACATGGCCTAAGACAGGGTGCCCTGTGATCTGTTTACTTTAATCCTGCTAGATGCCTTTTATTTGAGGAGCTCCAAGGACGGGCGACTTATGGCAGGATAATCCCCCAACCTAAGACAGGGCCCTGGGAACCCTAGGATGGGTAAGGAGGAAAGAAAAAAGGCCTGGTCCCCACTCGACCTAAGAATCATCAGCACCCCTCTGTTCCCAGGAGAGGTAAATTGCTTCACCACTCGAGAGGAGGATCTCTCCTTATCTCAGTCCCTTCTCCTTTAGATCTGACACCATGGTTGACTCTGACTGGTGCTCTCCACGTAATAACTACCTGCCTTTATATAAGAGAAAGGGGGATCTGTTGGGAGCCGTTTCCCCCTAAAAATCATTACAGGAACCATCACCCTGGGGAGTCTGCAGGGAACCCCACACCCATAATTGTGCTAAGAATAGTTCTATTGCCCCACACCCAATTAAAGCTGTTAATGGAGAATTACCTGTTAGCGGAACCCGCCCCACCAGACTACCTAGAGAACTAGGTGTGGCAACTTGTGACTTCCTGGCCTACCTAACCGGACGTAACCTCCTGGCCTACATGACGAACCTGACGAACCTGAACCACGTGACCTGGACCATGCGGCAAGATC
This sequence comes from Microtus agrestis, assembly GCA_902806775.1. Classification (NCBI taxonomy): domain Eukaryota; kingdom Metazoa; phylum Chordata; class Mammalia; order Rodentia; family Cricetidae; genus Microtus; species Microtus agrestis. The sequence continues at coordinate 1,077,607 of CADCXT010002104.1, forward strand.
CCGTTCCCCTGCCCCCCAAGTCCCTCATTCAGGGGCTATATAAGCAGTAACCAGGACCCTAATAAACGAGACTTTGACAAAAAAAAAGCAAAGATCTAAAAAAAAAGAAAGAAAACAAAGACTGAAAATTCAGAAAGAAATCTCATGAAAGGAAAGGGTCTGCTCATGTTTAGACAAGGTTCTTAGCTTCATTAACTTCCTCTTGCCTCCCTCTGTAAGACTTTAAAACAATCCTGAAGCCATTTTTGACAATTCTGAATCCTCTCAGCCTCTGTACCATAGTGCTTCCCCTCCTCCCCTGGGAACCAAGGACCTAACAGCTACACTCGCACGTACTCAGTTCCTGAACAATTACCCATATACGTATGTTTTGGTTCGGTCCCCTGGGAAACGGGGTCAAAATGACCTCTTACCTCATCTGATCTGGCAACAGCTCTCCAGTCAATTATTGGTAATAGCCCTTTCGAAAAACCAATCAGAATAGTCAAAGAACAACCCCCCTTACTTCTGTGGCCCCTTTAAAAGTAGACTGTACCAGCTATTCGAGGTCCCTCCGCGCCCCGAATGCTGGGGGACCCTGTCATGACAGAATTAATAAAATCCTCATGCTTTTGCATCGGCTGTGGTGTGTGGTCTCTGGGGGCGACTCCTTCTCGGTGTTTGGACGCTAGAGTCCAACACCTCTTATTTCTAACAGGGGTAGAAGTTTTTTTTTTTTTAAATCAATGTCAGAGGATGTTCAGTATTTATTTCTGTCCTATTGCTGCTAAAGCGACACACTGATTTGATTTTATAGCATTACAAATTGCCATTATCCTCACAAATTTTCTGGTATTAGCAAGCCAGTTGTAATAAGGGTCTTTTATTTGGTAAAGGAGAAGCTTTTGGTCAGCTAACATTCACATATTTTCTTCTCTATTGGCCAGTTTTATTTTGAGATTGTTTTAATCAAATAAAAGATGATGGTTCAAAAAAAAGAAAAAGAAAACCTGAATAAGTGTCAATGGTGTGGTGTACATATTTCCATTTTCCAAAATCTGTAAAGGGGAACACATCCATCTGACAGATCTCATTCCTCTGAGTACCCTGTAGGTTACTCCCTGCTGGTAATGGTGTTTGGTTATAGAAACAGAATGTAGGACACTTCTTTATAATCTCATTAGCTTGTTGCCATGTAATAGAAAACTCTTTCTTTAAACCTTGGCTATTGACATGATGTTTCTTATGAAATTCTGAGGCCTTCAGCACACTTCCAATCAATAATCGACCAATTTCTGCATTACCTTGTACTAGAGGACCTGACAAACCAGTATGGGATCAGATGTGTGTTATGTATACGGGACAAGGCCTATTCCTGATTATATCTTGAACTTGTATGAATAATGATGTCTTATTCTATGACAATTAAAACATTTGGTGTCTCCTCATACAATTGGAAATTCCCTCTCCTACCTAAGCTTCAGTACTGCAATCAAATGTTTCAACATTCATTGTATGAAGATTCATTCATCTATGGATGCTGACCTATCCTTTAAAGGCCCAAGGATCTTATTATATTCTAAGTTGGCGTTTTCAAAAGCCAAGTATTCAATTAGTATATGTCTAATTTCAGGGTTTGTCACCCCTAATTGTATAGCCTTAGTTAATCTTTGTAATAAGTCAGTAAAGGGTTCTCTCTGGCCCTGTTTAACTCTAAAATATGACTCAGTCCTCTTTCCTAAATCCTGTCCAAAGAATTTAAAGCTGCTGTGTTACATAGAGACAAGGTGCATTTGTCATAGTGAGCCTGTTCCTGTGGATCAGAGTAATGACCCTCACCAACAATTTGATCTTGGGAATTCTCAAATCCTTTGGCTTTTCCCTGGTGCTCTAAAAATGTTTGCCTCTTCTCTCTCATAGCACTTACAAAGCAGCTGAGGTCTGTTTTCTAGGACCACTGAGATTAATTGAAGCTGATTGTGTGGGGTAACCTTAGTGCTTGAGGCCCACGTTTTCACTATTTCACTGACAAATGGTGAATGTATCCCATAAGAAACTATTGCTTGTTTTATTTCTTTTAGATCACTCATACATATTGGTTCCCATGCATATTCTTTAACTACCTTAAAGTACTTTGTGCTAGATGGTTTTTCAGAGGAAATTACTGTATATGCAGTTGAAACTCTGTGTAAGTTATCCTGGGGTCTGGCATGTACTGATGAGGCTAAATCCTGTCTTTGTACTTTCTGTCCTTGCTCATCAATTTCAATAAATTCCTCAATCTTTAAAAAAAAAAAAGAAGAAGTTAGAGCTGATGGGCCAAGCAGTGATTTAATTAATACAGTTTCTGTGCGGTTATTTTGGGAGTCTGTGCAGCCGGGAAATGAACAAGTGGCCTTCTACAACACCATGCACATACACCATACACACTTATGCACACACACTCACACACATACACCATACATACACGACACACACACTTTACATACGCCACACATACCATAATATATCACACACACATGCACACACCATACACACATTTACCACACATACACACACACACACACACACGCATGTGCACTCTCCCACACACACATTAAATATTTTAAACTTCAAAACTGAAGTTTGCTTTTCTACTTTAACTGGTCATCTCCATTTGGCTTCTCACCCCAGGCTTTGTCTTTGTTTAGAATCCGGGGCTCCCTGACCTCACACCTGCTTGCATATTGTAGCTACAGGGATTTTCAGGCACACAGGTCGTATCACCCATAGCTTGGGTGAAACTGGTACTTTCTCCAAAACAACATGGAAAAATCCATGGGTAAATTCTGCCTGAGTCATCTGTTTAAACTATAAAGAGCAGGAGTGACCATGGGTAAATTCTGCCTGAGTCATCCGTTCAAACTATAAAGAGCAGGAGTGATGGGGTCATTGCCCACGCTGACCAAGATTCTTCCCTCAGTCATGCTTATATTGACCTTGTTCCTGACAAAGTGTGATCCAACCCCCAGAGAGCGGGTTGAGTGTGTGAGGGTGTAGCCCCTAGGATCTTTGAGTATGGGTGTGCATGTGTAGTGTGTTTGGATATTCACTGTACATAACACTGGATTCCTAAGGATGTTTTCAAGCTAGTATATTAATTAGTCTGACCATGTCTTCCCTCCCCGTTTGTTCCCTTTTCCCACTCCTCTCAGTCCGTTCCTTCCCCTAAACAGGATGTTTTCCATAAGACACATCTGAAGAGTGAGCATGAGCTCTTCTGGAGTGCAAACATTTTCGGAACAAGGAAGCCTCCGCCATAAACTAGTTGAAATATAGAAAAATAAAGTAGTCCCAAGACAGATAACTGTCATTCTTTTTCTTCACTTTCTGTCTCTAACTCCTGGTTAAAGAGGAGGAGGAATTGTGCTCCCTCAAGACGGCTCTGCCCCCTCCTCCCTAAATAAAATGGTCTGACTCCCGCCAGGAACCCAGGCCTCTGTGTCTGCCCACATGTGGAAATCCAAACTCTAAAGATAAAACCCTCTCGGGCCGCTCGCAGGCTCAACAGCCACATCAGATTCCTAGAGTCAGTCTTTCCTCTTCTTTTTTTTTTTTTTTTTTTTTGGTTTTTCGAGACAGGGTTTCTCTGTGGCTTTGGAGCCTGTCCTGGAACTAGCTCTGTAGACCAGGCTGGTCTGGAACTCACAGAGATCTGCCTGCCTCTGCCTCTGGAGTGCTGGGATTAAAGGCATGTGCCACCATCACCTGGCTTTTGGAATTGTTACAAGGGTTGAATTTTTATCTCTATAATATAAATTCAAGGAATAAACTGTTACCTGTACAGACAGTTAGAATGTGACTTCACCATTGGATCTGGCCTCATCTGTGTTGTGGTCCTTCTCCTATGCTCCTGTGTGTCTGACGTGCTCCAGAAGGGATCTAAAACAATTGCTAAATTCATCAGTACCAAGTAAACCTTACTTTCATCAAAGAGAACAGTATGCTTGAAGATCCAAAAAACTATGGACTGAAAGGCAGCCAGAATGGGTTGTCCCAGGTGCTTTTTATTGTATTTAGTACCTGAGCAGCACAGGGAAGCAGCCAGGGAAGGAAACTTTTTTTTTTTTTGTCAGTGGGGAAACAGGGTCCATGAAAAATAAGTAATTTGTCCAAAGAACCACATTCCACATGCTAATAAACTATGACCCCAAACAGAAACTCGGGCTCTCTGATTGTAGAGCCTAGGTTTTCTCTGCCATTAAGCAGCAAGCAATGAGAGGAAATATTTAAATTTGTCTGCTCCCAGGGAAAGGGAAGCCTCTCGGGTTTCAGCTCAGAGGTCAGTTATGACCCACACTGGCTCTTTTGAAAGAGCCCAGGTGAAAACATTTCATCATTCCTCTGTGCCCCTGCTCAGAGGTTTCTCTTTGCTCTCTGACATCTCCAAGGACACAGAGAGGTCTTTCACCTTAGCGTTGCGCATTCCAAGTGGGACATAGTAATTTCACTGTGGAAGTGTCCTAAGTCAATCATTTGTCTAATCATTTGCTTCCTCCCAGAACAGCGCATCTTTTTGTTTCATTCAACAAATATTTGTGCTGAGGACTTCCGGTGTGTAGTGTTGGTAGAAGTATCAGCACGATGCACAGCAGCCGCCTGCAAGGACACTCTAGGTGCACAGCAGCGCCTGCGAGGACACTCTAGGTGCACAGCAGCGCCTGCCAGGACACTCTAGGTGCACAGCAGCGCCTGCGAGGACACTCTAGGTGCACAGCAGCGCCTGCGAGGACACTCTAGGTGCACAGCAGCGCCTGTGAGGACACTCTAGGTGCACAGCAGCGCCTGCGAGGACACTCTAGGTGCACAGCAGCGCCTGCGAGGACACTCTAGGTGCACAGCAGCGCCTGCGAGGACACTCTAGGTGCACAGCAGCGCCTGCGAGGATACTCTAGGTGCACATCAGTGCCTGCGAGGACACTCTAGGTGCACAGCAGCGCCTGCGAGGACACTCTAGGTGCACAGCAGCCACTTCTAGGTGCAGGAGTTCTTTGGAGCATCAGGAGAGTTGAGTTTAACTCTTATTATTAAATTAAATGCAGAATTTTACTAGGTCTGGTTATTCATCGAGTTGATAGGCATAGTGTTTATGATCGCTTGTCGTTGTATCCACTGACTGTGCTCAGTTTTTGTCTCAGAAACCAACTGGGGCTACAGCCTCCCGAGGGCATGGCAGGCCTGTTCACGTGGCTGGCATGTGATGCTGGCTGAGTACCAAGGGCTCTGTAGGCTCAAGTCACATAGCCACTTCACAGGACTTCGGCTTCTCATAGGAAGGGGGCTTGATTCAGCGAAAAAAAAAAAAGAACTATCGTCACAGCTTGGGATCTTGTTCTCCATTTAAAAATAACTCCAACAGCTACTCTGTTAGGTGGAGCTTGCAGTGTGAAGAAAAGTCCCTGTCTCATGCTGTGTTCTGCCTTGTTCGGCACACTCTGCCCACGGGACTCAGTCCTGATCTTCAAATGTTCCTTCAGGTGCTGTTTCCTCCTTCCTCCTCCCTCCTCCCTCTCTCACCTCTTCTACTACAACACAGGCTCCTTTTCAGTTCAAGAGTTAAGCCCTTATTATTAAATTCATCAAAACTTTTAGACTTTCCATCTGTTGTCTTACCTTTTTCTTAAGAATTGTAATAAATAAATAAATAAATAAAGACTTGTAGGAAATTGCAGGTATCTTACATGGTCCTGTGTACTGGTGGCTCAGTTTTCCCAGTGATAATCTGTGATAATTGTAGTTCAAAATCAAACACAGAACTTTGACATCAGTACCAAGCTGTGCACCTCCAATTTCCTAAAAATAAGACTACATACACATGTATGTCTCTATAAATACTTTCTTTTATCTTAAAAACTTAGACACAAGGCTTTTCTTCTCCATTCTGGGGATTGGGTAAGGCGCTCTCTCTCTCTCTCTCTCTCTCTCTCTCTCTCTCTCTCTCTCTCTCTTGTGGTTCTGTGTGTGTGTGTGTGTGTGTGTGTAGAATTATATGGCTTCAGGCAAGACTCCTGTTGCTATGCCTTCTGTTAACAAAGACTTGTCAGCCTCGGATGGGCAGCACAGTAGAGCTGGCCCTGGGATGAATGTGGTGAGCTGGAACCAAAGATGTGTGAGCAGAACGGGCCCTAGTCCTTGCTGTTTGCTGCACTGGGTGACCTATCTGGGTGTTCTGGAGAGTTTACCTGGGTGATGGCAATGATGGAAGGCTGGCAGGCTTTCCAACCTAGCCACCACCTAGGCCCACTCCAACATCTACTTCATCTATGAACTCCTGGGGCATGTGAAGGGACCGAACCTGCAGATCCAAAGCTACAGGATGTCCATGACACAGGGCAACAACAGGATATCCAAGAGGAGTCCCAGTGAGGGCCCAGTACTGAGGGTGTAGCAGAAGACAAAGGCTTCAAACTAGACCAATGACCTATTGCAATGAACACTTACAAGTAAAGACGTATGGAATAAACGGTGCACTGTGTGATTCACTGGGCCACACTACGAGAGTTTTCATTTGCTTGTTTGTTTGTTTGGTTGGTTTGATTTTTGATTTGGGTGGGGTTTTTTTGGTTTTATTTTTAAATTTTGTTTTGTGTGGAAGTAGCAAGGATAGAGGGGGGAAACAAGGGAACAGGAAGATGAGTAAGATCAGGATACATGATGTGAAATCCACAAAAAATCAATAAAAAGTTTAAAAAGATTTGCTAGGTATTAATTTCTGGGAAAACTGACACACGGGTGATACAAACTGGATCAGAATTTGGTACTATTGTACCTCTACTGCATGCCGAGGGTGTTCCCAACCTCAGGATCATAGTACTGTACAGTGACCCTCCCCTCTAGAGAGCTGCAAACTGGGAGCGCCAGGGTTCTGAGCTGAGTAAGCAAAAATGGATTTTTATAAAAGGACCTGTTATTGAGACCTGAGGACAAATGACTGCTTTGTATACCAGAATAGGTTGAAGCATGAATTGGCTTAAATTCAGAGGCTGATGCTGTTGAGTCAAATAGTGTGTCATCACTGTGAGAGTTGGGCATCACTGGGTAACTTTTGAGATGGAGCAAGAGAAATAAATCAGACTAGAAAGGAATAAACTCAACAGATGGCACACATTGGAATCGCCTATATTTAGTGTGTGTTCTGAGACCTGTATTAGTTAAGGTTCTCTAGAGGAACTGAACTTATAGCAATGGCTCTATATAGAAAGAACAATTCTTATATATACAAGGGGATTTATTTGAGTGGCTTATAGGCTAACCCAACAATGGCTTTTTACCAAAAGAAAGTCTAAGAATCTAGTAATTGTTCAGTCAACGAGGCTGTATGCCTCAGCTGGTCTTCAGTGTACTCTGGAACCCTGAAGAGGTAGGCTCTAATGCCAGGGAAGCAAGAACGAAGGGCAAGCAGGCAAACAACCAAAGCTTCTTCCATCCTTACCCATCACAGGCTGCCATGAGAAGGTGTGGTCTTCCTACATCAAATGATCCAGTTAACTAAGAATACCCCACAAGTGTGCTCGGTGAATTGAGTTTTTAGTTAATTCCAGATGTAGCTGACAACCAAGATTAGCCATCACAGGGCCACACCTCACATACCTGTGTGCATGTGAACAAGGTGCTTTCCTGCTGAAGAAGTGCCTTAGATCTGTCAGTCACAGCAACAATAGATATATCCATCCATCCATAAGTTTCCCTCTTTTTTTCCTTTTTTTAATTGATTTTTATTGAGCTCTACATTTTTCTCTGCTCCTCTCCCCGCCTCTCTCCTCCCCCTTCAATCCTCTCCCAAGGTCCCCATGCTCCCAATTTACTCAGGAGATCTTGTCTTTTTCTACTTCCCATGTAGAATAGATCTATGTAAGTCTCTCTTAGTGTCCTCATTGGTGTCTAAGTTCTCTGGGATTGTGGTTTGTAGGCTGGTTTTCTTTGCTTTATATTTAAAAACCACCAATGAGTGAGTACCTGTAATAATTGTCTTTCTGTGTCTGGGTTATCTCACTCAAAATAACGTTTTCTAACTCCATCCATTTTCCTGCAAAATTCAAGACGTCGTTATTTTTTTCTGCTGTGTAGTACTCCATTGTGTAAATGTACCACATTTTTCTTATCCATTCTTAAAGGTGTGTGCAATCGCTGCCTGGCCTGTATGGCTGACTAGTGAGGCAAGCTTTATTTATTAAAACACAAATAATATGCCACTATAACACTCTCCTCTTAGGAGACCTTGCTATGGAATTTCAATGTGGCCTCCCATCTGCACAAACAAATGTGTAGGGACTCCCAGATCATTATCCTGACTACAGCGCACATGAGATACAACGAGCAGGTGTCCTTTGCCCGTGTGACCGTTCTCAGTGCACCTTTCACAGTACCTGTCCTTCATAGCCAGGGATGCAGGCGTCGCACGGAAAACCACCGTCACCTTCCAAGACACAGGTGGGGCTGAAAGAAAAATGGTTTTACAGAAAACTTTAGACATTAGCTTCAAATCTTTATCTTAAAGTATTTATTCATCATCACGTTCTAAACACTGAGTGATTATACCGGGTAGCTGGACAAGCGGCTAGAGCTCAACTCTGTAGAACAAAAGGAATCGAAGCCTCGAAGCCTGGGACACACGGAGGTCTCCTGTATCCAGCATTGGAAGAGGCGTTTGCTGCAGGGTTGCAGCAGGTGAGTGCTAAGTAGATCAGTCTCACAGAGCATAGCCAGCTACCCAGGAAAACTTTCCAAATCAATTTGGAGAGAGGGGTTGCCATGTTTATTAGATAGCGATTGAGCTGACCAGGCGCAGGGAAACAGGAAGACAATGTTGTTGGTTAGTACAGTTCCACAGGCTACATCGATGTGCAGAGGACAAGTCACAGAAAAGATACTTGGCGGAACAAGGAAATATGACTGGCAGCCACCAGGTAGACCAGCAGCAGTAAACTGATACAGCCCAGTTGGAGCTTTTGATTAGTATCTTTAAAAACTGTCCTGGTTAGAGCGGCGGACCGGGCTCAAGCCCAACCCACGGGCAGCGGCGGACCGGGCTCAAGCTCAGGCCCAGGCGGCAGCGGCAGACCGGGCTAAGCTCAGGCCCAGGCGGCAGCAGCGACCGGCTCAGCTCAGGCCCAGGCGGCAGCGCGGACCGGGCTCAAGCCCAGGCAGCAGCGCGGACCGGGCTAGCCCAGGCAGCAGCGGCGGACCGGCTCAAGCCCAGACCCACGGGCAGCGGCGACCGGGCTCAGATCAGGCCCAGTGGCAGCGGCGGACCGGGCTCAGGCTCAGGCCCAGGTGGCAGCGAGTTCGGCTCAGGCCCAGGCAGCAGCGGCCAGGCTCAGACCCAGGCGGCAGCAGCAGACCAGCTTTGGCAGCGGCAGACCTGAGGGGACCTGAGCGGTGGCACTTGTTCGCTAGGCAGGACGGCGGGACCGTGCTCACACCAAGAGATCTACCCACTACATAAAGCAAAGAGATGATATGATAGTATACATAAGCGACCCCAAAACCTCTACCAAAGAACTCCTACAGCTGATAAACACCTTTAGTAGCGTGGCAGGATACAAGATCAACTCCAAAAATCAGTTGCCTTCCTATACACTAAGGATAAGGAAACAGAGAGGGAAATCAAAGAAGTACCACCTTTCACGATAGCCACAAAGAGCATAAAGTATCTTGGGGTAACCCTGACCAAGGAAGTGAAAGAGCTATTTGACAAGAACTTTAAGCCTCTGAAGAAAGAAATAGAAGAGGACACCAGAAAATGGAAGGACCTCCTTGCTCTTGGATTGGGAGGATCAACATAGTAAAAATGGCAATTCTACCAAAAGCAATCTATAGATTCAATGCAATCCCCATCAAAATCCCATCAAAATTCTTCACAGATCTGGAGAAGACAATAATCAACTTTATATGGAAAAAAAAAACCCAGGATAGCCAAAACAATCTTATACAATAAAGGAACGTCTGAGGCATTACCATCCTGACTTCAAACTCTATTACAGAGCTACAGTATTGAAAACAGCTTGGTATTGGCATAAAACAGAGAAGTCGACCAATGGAATCGAATAGAAGACCCTGACTTTAACCTACAAACATATGAGCAACTGATTTTCGATAAAGGAGCTAAAAGTATACAATGGAAAAAAGAGAGCATCTTCAACAAATTGTGTTGGCAAAACTGGATGTCAATCTGTAGAAGAATGAAAATAGATCCATATCTATCACCATGCACAAAACTCAAGTCCAAGTGGATTAAAGATCTCAATATCAGCCCGAACACACTGAACCTGATAGAAGAGAAAGTGGGAAGCACTCTACAACACGTGGGCACAGGAGACCACTTCCTATGTATAACCCCAGCAGCACAGACTGTAAGGGCCTCATTGAATAAATGGGACCTCCTGAGACTGAGAAGCTTCTGTAAAGCAAAGGACACTGTCGCTAAGACAGAAAGGCAACCCACTGACTGGGAGAAAATCTTCACCAACCCAGCAACTGACAAAGGTCTGATCTCCAAAATATATAAAGAACTCAAGAAACTAGAACATAAAAGGCAAATCAACCCAATTATAAAATGGGGCACTGAGCTGAACAGAGATCTCTCAACAGAAGAAGTTCAAATGGCCAAAAGACACCTAAAGTCATGCTCAACTTCCTTAGCGATCAGGGAAATGCAAATCAAGACAACTTTAAGATACCATCTTACACCTGTCAGAATGGCAAAAATAAAAAACACCAATGATAGCCGTTGCTGGAGAGGTTGTGGAGAAAGGGGTACACTCATCCATTGCTGGTGGGAATGCAAACTTGTGCAACCACTCTGGAAAGCAGTGTGGAGGTTTCTCAGGAAATTCGGGATCAACCTACCCATGGACCCAGCAATACCACTCTTGGGAATATACCCAAGAGAGGCCGTATCATACAACAAAAGTATATGCTCTACTATGTTCATAGCAGCATTGTTTGTAATAGCCAGAACCTGGAAACAACCTAGATGCCCTTCAATTGAAGAATGGATGAAGAAGGTATGGAATATATACATATTAGAGTACTACTCAGCAGTAAAAACAAGGACTTCTTGAAGTTTGCAGGCAAATGGATGGAAATTGAAAACACTATCCTGAGTGAGGTAAGCCAGACCCAAAAGAGGAACATGGGATGTACTCACTCATATTTGGTTTCTAGCCATAAGTAAAGGACATTGAGCATATAATCCGGGATCTTAGAGAAGCTAAATAAGAAGGAGAACCCAAAGAAAAACATATAGGCAACCTCCTGAATATTAACCTTCATCAGGCGATGAAAGGAGACAGAGATAGAGACCCACATTGGAGCACCAGACTGAAATCTCAAGGTCCAAGTCAAGAGCGGAAGGAGAGAGAACACAAGCAGGGAACTCAGGACCACGAGGGTGCACCCACATATTGAGGCAGTGGGGATGTTCTTTCAGGAACTCACCAAGGCCAGCTGGTCTGGGTTTAAAAGCCTGGGTTAAAACCAGTCTCGCTGAACATAGCGGACAATGAGGACTACGGAGACCTCAAGAACAATGGCAATGGGTTTCGGATCCTACTGCACCTATTGGCTTTGTGGGAGCCTAGGCAGTTTGGATGCTCACCTTACTAGAACTGGATAGAGGTGGGAGGTCCTTGAACTTCCCACAGGGCAGGAATCCTGATTGCTCTTTGGGCAGTCAAGAAAGGGGGATTTGATTGGGGGGGGAGGGGAAGGGGGCGGCGGTGGGGAAGAGACAGAAATCTTTAATAAATAAAATAAATTATAAAAAAAAAAAGAAAACTCAAGTAGGAACAGAGATACAAACCATGAAAAAAAAAAAACTGTCCTGGTGCCCCCTGGAGGCTGAAGTCGGTAACTGCAAGCTACTGGAACCTGACCCAAACCAAGTGGGAAATCAGTTCTGGTTCCTTGCTGGGTGTCCACAGCATGAATTATCAGCTCTACATCTCCTCCAGCATCTCTCTCCTTAAATAATCAGGCAGACTTCAAGGAAATACAAATACGTGGAAGATGAACCAAGCGAGCTGTGGCTTCTCCAGTTTGTAAATTCTTGTGCCTCATGGATATGACTAGGGGTTGAAGGGATGGTTATCCTTTTCTGATGGAGGACATAAAGTGCATTATTCAACAGTATGGAAATACACACAGGAATGGTGAAACAGCCACGGACGCACTTTTGTGGGTGCACACAGTCATTCATTGGCCACAGATGTGGGGTATACGTATAGAAATTACCTTTTCCAGAATGGTGCCACATTATCTATCCAAAAGCATGGCACCATGTAAGTTACTAACTGATGGATTAATGTCACATATCTTTTCTCAGTGCTTGTGTGTTTCCCTCTAGGAACATGTATACACAATCCACCCCTATTCCCTTACATTGAATATGAACTGGATCCCATAGCTGAACCCATAGCTGGGAACTCAAATTAGTCTTGAAAATTCCCCAAAGCCCATTTTTAAAACTGGTTCCATCCCACTCAAGACCAACATGATGCTTTCCTTGTGAAGAGATCTTGCTCAGACACCCCTGAGAAGGTGCGCTTTTCTTTAATGTCCCCACAGGGACAGCATTAACAGAGAGCCCTCAGGGACTAAGGAAGCTGCCATGCCAGATGTGTGAGCATGTACTTACCTGAAAGGGGGGCGGTGAGGACAGGAACATGGGGTGCAGTCTCCAGGCAACCCAATCACCTTCCCATAGTGGCCGGGAGCGCACATCTCGCAGTGGTCACCAGCCGTGTGGTTGCGGCAGTTCTGAGGTCAGCATTTCAGTGGAAGAGAAAAGCAATGGGAAACAGTCAGATATGACTCTCACCAGGGAACAGCTTTTTAACAAACTGAGTTTCACATCAGCAAGTATTCTTCAATGATTCAGAAGACAGGGCATATTTCTTTATATTTTCTAGAATTCTGGAGGCTTTTCCAGATCTGTGGCCTTTATTGACCGTAAGATTACATAAGCCTAGAAACTGCTAATACATTCTCCAGGAGGAAAACAGACCCAGGACACCAATGTAGTCAGGACTGAGATCCTTAGAGCTAAAGTAGATGGAAACCAGTGGTGTGCCCATGTGTCTTTAGGGCTTCGTGTGCTTGGTATGAGAAAAGACTCATACATGTGGGTGCTTGCCCCCAGTTGTTGGTGCTGTTTAAGGGAAGTTATTGAACATGGAGTCTTGATGGAGGAAAGGCAAGTCACTGGGGGTGGCCTTTGAGAGTTTAAAGTCCTGCCCCATTCCTAGTTCACTCTCTGCTTCCTGTGTACAGTTGACATGTGATCCCTCAGCTTCCTGCTCTGGCCACCTGCTGCCATGACTTCCATATGGCAAACATATGGACTCCTTTGGAACTGAAAATCAAAATAAATTCCTCCTTCTGTTTCATCACAGCAGCAGGAAAGGCATTAATCCAGGACTCCATATTCACAGGCAGGGAGAAAGAAACACAATAATAATAACTAATCCAGGATCCGACATTCACACGCAGGGAGCTGCAGTGGCTAGGGAAGCGAACCAAGGAGGGAAGAAACTCGTGGTCACAGAGTGGCCACCAGTGGGTTCCTGTAGCAATCAAATGAACAACAGTTAAGATTTTGTGCCATTAATTGAACCAGCAACCTTCAAATTAGAAGATCATTATAAATGCATTTCTAATCTCAAAGTGCAAGCAATTCTCATCACAGGTCTATTTAAAATCTCTGTTGCTCGGTGCTCACTATTTGTTTGGCTGCAGTGCACAGGGCTCCGCGTATGATGCAGCCAAGGAGGAACAACAGCAAAGCAGAGACCCTGCGCAGCCGGTCACCCCTGCTCTACCAAGTCCCTCAGTAGCAAGTAATGACAGAGCGGGAAATCGCTACCACATAAATATGTTTAGAAAACCTATTTTTATAGACTCTTTGCCACTAGAAATCATCTGGGCCCTCTCATTTAAAAGTTTTATTCCTGCTTCATCGGCTAAAGATAGGTATGATTAGGATCTGCTCGATCTCTCAAATATATCTCCCTTCCGAAGAACTATCTGCAATCTCTTCAAAAATAAACTGTAATAAATACTCGTTTCATCAACACGGCACAACACAGACAAGGACCGAGTACTAGATGACGAGCTAAGATGGAAACAGCTCTAGGCATTGGCCCTGTTGACTGTCAACCCCATGACCAGCATGAAGTGCTTCCCTTAGCAGACCATGGATCCTGGCTTCCTGGGGCCTGCATTCCCACAGAACGAGCCACCCCAGAGAGTAGCGGAGAAACAAGGACCTGTTGCTGAGGACTAGAGTGAGGGGGGCATCCATGGCTGAGGGAGACACAGAAACAAACCTGCCAGTTTCCCAGTGACAGGAGGAGGAGGTTTCAATGTCTTTGAGACTGCGATGGCGGCAGCCATGTGGCAAGGACCAGCTGGAGGGTCTGCCTGGTTCCTGGCTGTCTTTCAGGTCTCACTGATCACTCAGTGTGAACTGAGGTCAGTTCCCACACAAGCAAACATACCAGACACTGCCCAGTTTCGGGTCACAGACATCACTGTGGTTGTTGCAACTGCAGGGCACACAAGGAGCCAGCAGAGGGCGGGGTCCCCAGTCACGGCTTTCTGGGAGCTTCCCTCTGTGGTACCCAGAAGCACAGTCCTAAAGGGAGGCAAAAGGGACAAGAAAGAGGACACTGGTTAAAAGCTGGGCAAAGGTAAATGCTCTTCAGCAAAGACAGGTGGCTAAGGAGCTCATGAGAAGGGCAACACCACTATTAGAAAGAAATGCAGATGGAATCCACAGTCAGAGCTGAGCATGGGGGCTTAGACATACAATCCAGCTGGGGTAAACTGAGGCAGGAGGACTCCTGTGAATAGTCTAGCCTAGGCTAAAGAGTAAGTTTCAAGCTAGCCTAGGCGACAGAGTGAGACACGGTTTGGAAATGCTCCCACCAATAAAACAAGTGTCTTGCTCATCACAAAACCCGTGTCTCCAATCAAAACAGCGAGCAGAACAGCACTGAAGATTAAAGAAAGTGGGGTGCTCGTGCACAGCTGGTACGGAGGAAAGGCAGTGTGCAGTCCTCCAAAATTAAAGGTGACACTAGCCATGCCTAACAAGGCTACTTCAAGGAGAACGACATGAGGGAACAAAAGAGCCATTCACACTCCCTTCCCCACAGAGCTATTCACAAAAGCAGCCCACATCCCCACAGAGGAATGGACAGATGGGCAAAGTGAACGTGTCCAAGTGACGGTGTAGTATTCAGCCTTAAAAGGGAAGAAATCTCAGCATGTGTGAAACACGTGCTGAGCAAAAATGAAAGTCACAGATGTAGATACACTGCAGGATCCCTTATGTGGGGAACTTGGAGCAGAGGCAGACAGAATTAAACAGCAGATGAGGGGCTGGAGTGAGGGGCAGGTGGTGGCTGTACAGGCGCAGTTTCTGTCTGGTAAGAGAAAGAAGGCCTTGAAGGACGACTGTCTACAGAAACATGTGAACGCCCTTCACATTGCTGACTTCTACACTTAAAAGTTGGTGGAGACAATAAATATAGAGATCAGATTGGATTAGAAGGAACGGCTCTCAAAGCCTGAAACCGCCCTTTCATAGGACGGTGCTCACCAACCGACCACTGCTCTCCCCAGGGCAGACCTAGCACTGAGGAGCACATTCAGCAGCTACTAGTAACTACAGTATAGGCTTCCTGAATTATTGCTTTAGAAGGAGAAAAAATAATGTGAACTAAGGAAGCTGTAAAAGATTTACAAATCTAAACATCTGAAGACCCACACCTCTGCAGGGATTTCTATAAGTGCTGGATGTCTCCACCCTCACTCAGAAGAGCCACTGAGTAGCCAGTCCTTTAATGATGGGCAGAAGCAGGCACTCTGATTTTCTCTCTGGGAAGCGAATGGGCGGGGCTGACTGTGCTCACCTCATCTCCCTCAAACTGTTTTGGAAGCCGCCAGTAAAATGGCTCCCCATGGACATGCTGGCAGACAGCCTCTGCATCCAGCAAGGTGTCAGGGTTGGAAATGCACGCCTTCAACCGTGCCCTTGAGGTTGCTCTGGGAAACCACATGCAGGAGGAGCTGATCGGGGGCAAGCATTATCTAGGCACGGAAAGGAGAAAGATGCGCTTCAAGTTAAATACCCAGACACAGTGGTAACAGTACTGATGGTGTAAGGATGAGGACCCATGATGTACCAGCACTCATTCAAAACACTGGGTGAGGCTGCATGTGTGCCCATACCCCAGTACTATAGGGTACAGAGAAAGGATAACTGTGGTTCACAGGCCACTAGTCAACTCCAAGTGTAGTGCAAGACCCAGGCTCAAGGGTCTATAGTGGAAAGTAATAGAGCAGGGATATTTAACACTGTCCTGCTGGCTTCGACACACACACACTCACACACATGCACCCACCACATATGCACGCACGCACACTCATACACATACACATATACATGCAAACAAACACTCGCACGCATGCATACACATATATTCGCATACACATATATTCGCACGCACGCACACACACACACACACACACAAACACGCACACACACTTTAAGAGCCCAGATCTGATCTCTTAGATCCCCAAGTAGTCCACAGATGAAATAGCTTCATTTAAAGGCTAGAGAGTAAAGCGTTTTCCTTTAGATTGTATGTCTGGATCAGGAAGATCTGAAGCACTGTGATTAGGTTCAAGCTATTGCTACCCTGGAGCAAGTGTCAATGACAGTAGGTACTCCTTGGAGAGGCACTCTGACTGTATGCCAAGCAAATCACTATCCTACAATTTCTAATGTCTTTGCTCTGTCCCAATGTCCACCTGACTCTCAAGGGTGAGAGAAGGCTAAGACCCTTTCAACTGTGTGTACGGGACTTAACAGAGCCCTCACATGCCCCTCCAACTCTAAACAGAGCTGGGACAGACCAAAGCAGAAGCATGGGCTGCAGCCTAGGGGGCTGACAGTTTGCAAGCAAAGGTGCCGGCTCGGCACTCACTGCACTGGAATCCCAGGACATTCTCCTAAATGTGAAAGAAAAAAGAAAAAAGAAATTAACATCTGAAAAAGAAGAGATGTGATTTTATATATACATGGATACAAACAAATAAAAACAACACTGACTTTCATGACTTACAAGCATTGTTCAACTCAATCTTCTAGGTCACATCCCTAACTGAAGCTTGTGACCATTAGTTCTCTCAGACACCAGAGCTCCCCAAGTATTACTGAGGATCAAAACTGCGGCACAAGGAGCTGGGAATAATGTATTCCCTAATGTGAATCTCCAGTGGTCCCCAGCTGACCCTGAGGACCTCCAGGTAGAGAGTCAGGCTACGTGAAGACAGTCCAGGTCCCTGCCATTCTGACTGACTGGAGCAAGGACGATTGCTATCAGATGTGGGAAGATTCTCAGAAAGTGTACCCCAGTGACTCCTTTCTTCATCACTTCTAGCTGCACACCAACCCACCACCATCAGGCTGGTACCTCTTCCTCCTTGCAGAGACGACCAGAGAAGGTGGCAATGATCTGGCTGCAAAGCATGTTGGGAAAGCCAACAGACACAAGAAGCAAAGAGGACTGACTACTGACCTACAAAAGCAAATGCCATTAGGGAATGAATACTACTAGGGAGTATGTATGTCCCAGGACTAATGTACTGTCTCAGGGACAGTTCTAATGCGTACACCACGTGGGGAACGATTTTCAAGAGAAGAAAAATGACCTTGGTGCTGTCTGCTCATCCTAGTATATTAAAGTCTGTTTTCCTCAATTATCAGTGCTGGAACAGAAAGGAGACAAATGAGCATTCTTCAAAAGCGGAGGCCACTTGTCATCTGTGCCACTTCTCCTATGTGCATGAGGCTTCTAGACCCAGAAGATAAGACCATCATCACTACAGGATAGCAGTGTTTTACAACAGCCAGTTCTCCACACTGTGGAGAGTCTCTGGTGTCTGAATCAGAACAGCCCCTGCATGCGCACACATTAGAATCTTCAGTCAGCACAATCTTTGCTAGGATTAGAAGGATCAGGAGGTGTGGCCTTGTTGGAGAAAGTACGTGCGCTTGGCATCTCAAAAAGCCCAGATAGGGCCCAGTGTCTCTCATCTCTGTTTCTCTCTTTCTGCCTGTGGCCCAGGATGCAGCTCTCAGATACTGCTCCAGGCTCATGCTCCCCACCCCATGATGATAATGGACGATGATAATGATAAAGTCCCCTGTTAAATGCTTTCCTTCGTAAGAGTTGTCTTGGTCACAGTGTCTCTTCACAGCAACAGAACAGTGACTAAGACAGACCCCTGAGTTTCTTTATATAGTGGAAATATTTTCACTTAAGAAATTTCAGACAAATCCTTTCAGTTAGAGGATGTATTTTCTTTTCTAAAAACTGATATTCTTCAGAGTTACTAAATTAATGTAGTAAAACAAAAAACCTCTTAAACCTTCTTAAAGCTACCAGCTCTCAAGCTGGAGAGATGGCTCAGCAGTCAAGGGTATTGGCTGCCCTTCCAGAGAACCCAGGTTAAGTTCCAGGAAGCTAACTAACAACTGTAACTCCAGTCCTCGATCTGACACCTTCTACTGGGCATGCACATGGGACACAGACACACAGAAAAAACACCCAGACATATGTAATAGTGCAGTGTATACTGCACTACTGTACGGAGACAAATTGTGGAGTTGATAAAACCTGCTCATGCTTCATGGTTAGCTGTAGACTTTTCCTCCTTTTACCCACATGTCCTCTGCTTTAGTTCTGTCTTCTTTTTCTTAAAGTTTTATTTTATTTTTAGCTGGTTATGATGGTACACAGCTCTAATCTCAGCACTGAGGAGGGAGAAGCAGGTGGATCTCTGAGTTTAAAGCCAACCTGGTCCAGAAAGTTATTATTAGGCCAGCCAGGCAAACATTACAGAACCCTGTCTAAAAATAAGAAAAAATAAAAACAAACAGACCCAAGAACCGACCAAAAAGATTTATTTTATCTTTAATAATGGATTTCTGGGTTACAGATGTGTGTGAGCACAAAAGTCAGCAAACCCTTCTGAGGCTGGAGTTCAGGTAGCTACGAGGCCCTGACATGGACACTGGAAACCAAACTCTGGTCCTTCACCACAGCCTGTGCTCTCAATGGCTGTGACATCTCTGGGCCCTCTCCCGTACCCTTTAAAGGTCCACATAAATTGTAATTCTTTATAAAACTTTACCTTTTTGGACCAAAGTAATCTTTCTTTTCTTTTTCTAACTTAACTGCATCATCATTTTGAGACCTGATAATGACAGGTCAATGCTACTTCAGTGCTTATACATTATGAGTTCAAACACAGTTTCTCAGAGTAGAAACTACTGATTTTCTTTCCCATTGATTTTTACTATCATTGGTCAGGATATTATGTACTTATAACCCTAGCACCTGGGAGGTAGAGGCAGGACTGGGTTACAGGAAACCCTGTCTCAAAACCTTAACCCCTTCACCAAAAATGCCCCAACATTCTGTGATGCAGCTAGTACCGAGGAACAGAGAAGTGAATGACGCTTTCTTTACCTGCGGGGTTCTGGAGTTCCTCTTTGTATGACTCCAACTCCTTTAAATAAAAAGAGAAACCAAGTAATTTTATATCAGTATGGATATAAATGAATACTACAGCGATATTTCTTTAATGACCTGGAAAATCTGGGGCTTATTCGCATCACCACAGGGCAATAAATCCCAGCAGCTATAAAACCAACAAAGGAAATTCAGAAAATGCTTTTTACTAAACCATGTGAATAAGATGCTAGCTACACAACTTCTCAGAAGCAGCTGATTTTGTGTCTAGAGCCAAATGAAAGTAACTAGACTCAACAGAGAAAAGACTCATAGGCCAAAAATAACAATTCAGTATTGTTGCATTCTCAGAAAAGGCATATGTACTTAGTAAATCTCAAAAGCTGTGGGGGTCGCTAAAGAATTAAAACAAAACAGATTGGGTTGTTTTGCTTCTGACTGTGAGTGGTTAACATGTCACGCACTCACAGATGCCTAGTAAGGACCCAGTCTAAAGCAGGAGCAAGGAGCTGGCCATCGGTTACAGATCTGGCAGTCAAGGCTACAGTCACTGTAGGCAACGGGAAATATTGGCAGTGGGTGAGATCACAATAACTCTCAGTAACCTCGCGTAAATGGTGAGACAAGTGCTGGGATTTCAGCTTAACAGTGGAATGCTTGTGCAACGTTCATGGCTTGACCATCAGTACCTCCACAAAAGGAGAAAAGAGTGAGCAGAGTATTTTAATGGGGAATGCTTCAAGAAGACAGACGCCAGGGCAGAAACAAGGTCAGCTGAGAAGGGACATGGAGCAAGAGAGGGCAGTACCTACATAATAATGAGAAAAGGGGAATAATAAAGAACTGGAAACAGCAACTTTGATTCTTTAACTGGATAAAATCTTTAAAAAGGTGATTATTCTGATTACTGTGTGACTCACATAAAAGGAGAACTAGCTCCAGAACACAGAATAAAAACCCCACAAACACCTTACTTCTGCAAAAGGTATTATTGTTTCAAAGGGACTTCTGTACGGAGTTACAGAAGAGAGCTGAAATCCCAAAATATCAACCTAAAAAAAGAGAAGAGAGAACCCAGTACATAAAATGGTTGCTCAGTTCTGTGTTTAGCAATGTCTTCTCTCTGAATCATTTCTCAATGTACATTTTACTGGCAACTTAGTCATGAAGTCCAAGAACAGAAATTGAGTTGTTATAATAGCTATAAGCATTACTATAAAATGAGTCATTGGTGAAAAACTACTACAGATAATTGATATTATTATAAGCAATCTCATCCATAACTTAAGCATCACCAATTAAGAATATAAGAGATACTATAGAAGAGCATGCCAAAATCTCCAGGAATCAAGTCTTGCTAAGTATGGCCAAACATACACACACTACAGTGGGAACAGCATTTCCACCCCCACGCTATAAACAGTGATCTACTGACTTATCTTCGTTGACACAGACTTACTGGAGTGATATTTATTAGTACAGTCATGTACCTAATATACCAGAGCTACATTCTGAAAACATGCCCAATGATCTTATCACGATGTGAACTTCTAGAGTATGATCACATGTCTAAGATGGCTCTGATGCCACCAGGTTGTAAAAGCCTTTGACGCCTCTACAGGATGGACAACAGACCAGCAATGATGAAAGTGGGGTTTGTATCACGTTATCTTTAATTTTACTACAAAGTGTTTCCAGGGAAACCAAGCTAACTCATGTGAACATCACACTGGAATGTATGACTTACAACAAAGAACAGATGTCTGGTTCGCTCTAAATGCTTGAGGAATTTGTGGCCCATTCCTTTGTTCATATGTGCTCCTTCTATCAAACCTGGGAGGTCGGCTACTGAAATCTAACATAAAAGTAATGATTTGTTGAAAAAGAAAAATAGATGAGACCCAAGTTCAATTATTCCCAAATTTTCATATTTCATAGTTTCTAGTTAAGCACTCTATGGTACCTTTGAAATAAACATGTTAAAAGCTTTTATCAGACATCTGAATCCCATTTTTACTCATGAGTCTACCAATCTATAGATATTGGGGGATTAGCTTAATATTTATTACTATAATAGTTATTAATAAGGTAAGTTTGTAATTTTCACAAATAACTCAGTTAAATATCTAATTAACATGTGCATATGTTTTAAAGTATCTTTTGGTTTCTTTCACTGAGCAGTACGTATTAAAGATCTTCTTTATTCATGGCTTCATAATCTATTAATTTTTAGAACTGACTACTTCATTCTCCAGATGTAACAGTTTATCCATAACCATACTGAGAGATTTTTGACTGCTCCAAGTTAATTATGAATAAAGTTGGCAGAAACACCCATGTGCAGGCTTCTCTGTGTGTAGAAAGAAACTCTACCCCAACGCACTGTTCCCTGTGAGCTCCTTGGAGACCAATTCTTGGAGGTCATAAGAGGTGAGACTATAGTGGCCCTGGGACCCCGGACTCCCCATTCCCTAAAACCTCCATGTGGAAGAAAGACCATGCTGCCTCCCACCCCAGGCACTGGAGCTGGTCTGCTAGACAGCCATCTACCCCACCCCCAACACGTCCTTCCTTGCCAGCTCCGTGGAGACCAATACTTTGTGGACATAAGAGGTGAGACAACAGTGGCCCTGGGACCCTGCATCCCCCACTCCCTAAAAATCTCCACGTGGGAGAAAAGGTCAGGGACCCCTCTCCCCAGGTGCCTTTGGCATTCCTAGCAGCCAGCAGGAGCTTGTGTGCTATACAGCCATCTATCCCGCCACCAACGGGTCTTTCCCTGTGAGCTCCATGGAGACCAATTCTTGTAGACATAAGAGTTGATGCAAGAACTCCTCCAACGTCCTAAAAAGCAATATGGTATCAGCAGAACCCAACAGACACACAACAGGAAGACTTGATCATCCTAACCCAGAAGATATAGAAGAAAACGACTTTAAACGGTACTTAATGAAAACAATGGAGACCTTTAAAGAGGAAGTGCAAAACTCCCTTAGAGAAATGGAGGAGAAGACAAACAAAAAGCTGGAAGATATTAATAAATCCCTCAAAGAAACACAAGAAAACCAAGAAAAAGCAATCAAACAGGTGAAGGAAACAGTTTAAGATGTGAAGATTGAAATAGAGGTAATAAAGAAAATACAAACCGAGCAAACTCTTGAAATGAAAAATCTGGGTAAACGAACAGGAACTACAGAGACAAGTATAGCCAACAGAATACAAGAGATAGAAGAAAGAATCTCAGGCCCTGAAAATTCTATTGAGGAAATAGACTCATTGGTCAAACAAATTCTTAAAACATTCAGGAAATCTGGGACATGAAAAGACCAAACCTGAGAATAATAGGAGTAGAAGGAGAAGAATTCCAGCTCAAAGGCACAGAAAATATATTCAACAAAATTATATAGGAGAAAACTTTCCCAACTTAAAGAAGGATAAACCTGTGAAGGTACAAGAAGCTTACAGAATACCAAATAGACTGGATCAAAAAAAATCCCCTTGCCATATAATAATCAAAACACAAAACATATAGAACACAAAAATATTAAGACCTGCTAAAGGAAAAGGTCAAGTAACATATGAAAGAAAACCTATCAGAATTTCACCTGACTTCTCAATGGAAACCATGAAAGCCAGAAGGTCCTGGATAGATGTGCTGCAGACACTAAGAGACCATGGATGCAAGCCCAGACTACTATACCCAGCAAAGCTTTCATCACCATGGATGGAGAAAACAAGATATTCCAGGACAAAAACAGATTTAAACAACACGTTATCCACAAACCCAGCTTTACAGAAAGTACTAGAAGAAAAGACACATCGCAAGGAAGCTAGCTACACCCACAATTACACAGGCATCTGATAACCCCCCGCCAGCATAACCCAAAGAAGGGAAACACACAAACACTACTACCGAAAGATAACCAGAGCTTAACACCAATGGTCTCAATTCACCTATAAGAAGACAAAGGCTGGGGGCTGGAGAGATGGCTCAGTGGTTAAGAGCACTGGCTGCTCTTCCAGAGGTCCTGAGTTCAATTCCCAGCAAAAACATAGTGGCTCACAACCATCTGTAATGAGATCTGGCATCCTCCTCTAGCGTGCAGGCATACATGGAGGCAGAATGTTATATACATAATAAATTAATCTTTAAATAAAAGACAAAGGCTAAGAGAATGGATACATAAACAGGATCTAACATTCTGCTGTTTACAAGAAACACACCTCAACCTCAAAGGCAGACACTACCTCAGAGTAAAGGGTTGAGAAAAAGTTTTCCAATCAAATGGACCTAAAAAACAAGCAGGTGTGGCTATTCTAATATCTAACAAATTGATTTCAAACTAAAATCAATCAGAAGAGATGGAGAAGGACACTTTATACTCATAACAGGGACAATTCATCAAAATGAAGTCTCAATCATGAATATCTATGCCCCTAATACAAGAGCACCCACATATGTAAAAGTAACATTACTGAAACTTGAATTGCACATCAAATCCCACACACTAATAATAGGAGATTTCAACACTCCTCTCTTGCCAATGGACAGGTCAAACAGACAGAAACTTAACAGAGAAATAAGAGAACTAACAGATGTAATGAATCAAATGGACTTAACAGACATCTATTGAACATTCCACCTAAACAAAAATGAATATACCTTCTTCTCAGCATCTCATGGAACCTTCTCTAAAACTGATCACATTCTCGGTGACAAACACCCACAGAAAAAAAAATTGGAGTAATCCACTGTGTCTTATCAGATCACCATGGAGTAAAGTTAGAATTCAACAACAATACTACTCCCAGAAAGCCTACAAACTCATGGAAACTGGACAGTCAACTACTGGAACCACTCCTGGGTCAAGAAAGAAATAAAGAAATTAACAGCTTCCTTGAATTCAATGAAAATTAAGGCACAACATACCCAAACCTATGGGACACAATGAAAGCAGTGCTAAGAGGAAAGTTCATAACACTAAGTGCCCACATAAAGAAAACCGAGAAAGCTCACATCAATGGCCTAACAGCATTCCTGAAAGCTCTAGGGGAAAAAAAAGCAGCAGACTTACCCAAAAGGAGAAGACAGGAAATAATCAAGTTGAGGTCTGAAATCAACAAAATAGAAACACAGAAAACCATACAAAGAATCAATGAAACAAAGAGCTGGTTCTTTGAAAAAAATCAACAAGACTGACAAACCCTTATCCAAACTAATTAAAAGGCAGAGAGAGAATATCCAAAATAACAAAATTAGAAATAAAAAGGGGGTTATAACAACAGACACGGAGGAAATTCAGAGAATCATTTGGTCCTACTACAAAAATCTATACTCCACCAAACTGGAATATGTTAAAGAAATGGACAACTTTTTAGATAGATACCATCTACCAAAATTTAATCAAGACCAGGTGAGCAATTTAAATATTCCTATAAGCTGCAACGAGATAGAAGCTTCCATCAAAAATCTCCCAACCAAAAAAAAAAAGGCCCAGGGCTGGATGGTTTTAGTGCTGAATTCTACCAGAACTTTTGAGAGCTAATACCTATACTCCTCAAAGTGTTCCACATAATAGAAACAGAAGGCTCACTGCCAAACTCTTTTTAAAAAGCTACAGTTACTCTAATACCAAAACCGCACAAAGACTCATACCAAGAAAGAGAATTACAGACCAATCTCACTATGAACATGGATGCAAAAATTCTCAATAAAATTCTGGCAAACCGAATCCAAGAACACATCAAAAAAATCATCCATCATGAACAAGAAGGCTTCATCCTAAAGATGCAGGGCTGGTTCAACATATGAAAATCAATCAATGTAATCCATCATATAAATAAACTGAAAGAAAAAATATGATCATTTTATTGGATGCAGAAAAAGCATTTGACAAAATACAACACCCCTTCATGATAAAGGTCTTGGAGAGATTAGGGATACAAGGATCATATCTAAATACAATAAAAGCAATATACAGCAAGCCAACAGCTACCATCAAATTAAATGGAGAGAAACTCAAAGCGATTCCACTAAAATCAGGAACAAGACAAGGCTGTCCACTCTCTCCATATCTCTCCAACATAGTTCTTTCAATTTTAGCAATAGCAATAAGACAACATAAGGAGATCAAGGGGATCAAACTGGAAAGAAGTTAAACCTTTGTTATTTTCAGATGATATGATAGTGTACATAAGTGACCCCAAAAACTCTACCAGAGAACCCCGACAGCTGATAAATACCTTCAGTGAAGTGGCAGGATACAAGATAAACTAAAAAATAAAAAAAAATAAAAATAAAAAAATCAGTAGCCCTCCTATACACAAAGGATAAAAAAGCTGAAAGGGAAATCAGAGAAACATCACCTTTCAAAATAGCCACAAATCACATAAAATATCTCAGGGGTAACACTAACAAAGAATGTGAAAGACCTATTTGACAAGAACATTATGTCTTTGAAGAAAGAAATTGAGGAAGATATCAGAAAATGGAAAGATCTCCCATGCTCTTGGATAAGAAGGATCAACATAGTAAAAATGTCAATCTTACCAAAGGCAATCTATAGATTCAATGCAATCCCCATCAAAATCCCAACACAATTCTTCACAGACCTTGAAAGAACAATACTCAACTTTATATGTAAAAGCAAGATAGACTCTTAACTCTTCTTTAAAAAAAAAAAGAAAAAGAAAAAAAGAAACCCAGGATAGGGAAAACAATCCTGCACAACAAATGAACTTCTGGAGGAATTGCCATCCCTGACATCAAGCTCTATTACAGAGCTACAGTAATGAAAACAGCTTGGTATTGACATAAAAACAGAGATGTTGATCAATGGAATCGAATTGAAGACCCAGATATTAATTCACACACCTATGAACACCTGATTTTTGATAAAAAGCCAAAAAAAGATCCAACGGAAAAATTGCAAGCATCTTCAATAAATGGTGCTGGCATAACTGGATGTCACCCTGCAGAAGAATGAAAATAGATCCATATTTGTTGCCATGAACAAAACTCAAATCCAAATGGCTTAAAGAACGCAATACAAATTCGACCACACTGAACCTGATAGAGGAGAAAGTGGGAAGTAACCTTCAATGCATGGGCACAGGAGACTACTTCCTAAATATAAGCCCAGTAGCACAGACAATAAAAGCATCAATAAATAAATGGGACCTCCTGAAACTGAGAAGCTTCTGTAAATCAAAGGACACAGTCAATAAGACAAAAAGGCAGCCTACTGAGTGGGAAAAAATCTTCACCAATCCCACATCAGACAAAGACTGATCTCCAAAATATATAAAGAACTCAAGAAATTAGACATTAAAATTCTAAATAACCCAAATAAAAAGCTGGAGAGGTTGTGGAGAAAGGGAACACTCATCATTGCTAGTGGGAATGCAAACTTGTACAACCACTTTGGAAATCAGTGTGGCAGTTTCTCAGAAAACTGGGAATCAACCTACCTAAGGATCCAGCAATTCCATTCTTGGGAATATACCCAAAAGATGCTCAATCATACTACTAGAGCCTTTGTTCAACTATGTTCATAGCAACATTATTTGTAATAACTAGAACATAGAAACAACCCAGATGCCTCTCGACTCAAGGATGGATAAAGAAAGTGTGGCACATCTACACATTAGAGTACTACTCAGCAGTAAAAAACAATGACATCTTGAATTTTGCATGGAAATGGATGAAATTTGAATGTATTAACCTGAGTGAGGTAACCCAGACACCCCCCCAAAAGAAATATGGTATGTACTCACTCATAAGTGGATACTAGTCATAAACAAAGGACAATGAGCCCATAGTTCAGGATCCTAGAGAAACTAAGTAATAAGGTGAGCTCAAAGAAAAACATATATAGACCCACCTGGAAATTAGAATCAGACAAAAATTTGGGAGCAGGGGGGTAGGGGGTAGAAGGAAGAGGAGAAGAGGGGTTGAGGAGAACTTGAGGGAATGGGTTAGTAGAGATGGAGGAAGGACAGATATGAGAGCAAGGAAAGAGATATCTTGATTGAGGGAGCCATTATGGAGTTAGCAAGAAACCTGGCTCTAGAAAAATGCCCAAGAATCCACAGGGATGACTCTAGCTGAGACCCTAAGCAATATACAGGCTTCATAAGTTCCTATTATCTTTGGATGTAAACCTTGCTCAACCTAGATGTAGTAGGGAGGGCCTTGGACTTTCCACAGGCTAGGGTGCATCGGTTGGAGGAGTGCCCGGGAGGGGCGAAACCTACTGCTACATTGCTCAGATGGCACAGATTCAAACCACCTTCTAGATATCTATAATTATACCCACATGCAAAGGCCACTCTCACCCTTAGTCAGAGAAGCTTTTCTCTGTAGTGGGTGAAGGTGAATGCAGAGACCCGTGGCTCCACAAGACACTATGAATATTGGCTGATTAAAGACAGTTACAGCACCCTTTTAAGGTTCAAAAAATATTTTGGAAGTGGGGGCTGAAAGAATGGATGATCTGAAAGCTAAGGAAAGGATTGCAAACTGAGGTCTTCTAAGCATGGCACGGCCACGGCAATCACGAACTCACAGTGCTGTGCCCACTGCATTGCTGTTCACAAGCCAGGCCCAGCCAACAGTCAGTGAGTAGAGAATGTGCTCACAGGCTCCTGCACTTAGTGGTGAATGACCGTCAGTAAAGAGGTTGTGGGAGAAGGAGAGGCATAGTAGCCAGGTGTACCCACTGATGAGCAGGTCAGCAATCTCTAATGCCTAGTTTCAAATTCAGGTTCACAAACATGCAGTTAAAGGACACTAGACAACAAGTTAACGAATTCATAAAAAGAGTTGTGTAGGGAAGGGGTGTGGCTGGCAGAGGTGGAAATGAGGAGGACGAAGTAACCAGCATGCTTTATATACATGTTTCACATTTTCCAAGACCAAAATTAAAAGAAAAAAAGAAAGAAAAATGACAAATGACCAATACATACTTTTAACAGGGTTCAACATCTTTAGCATTAGAAAAATTCAAATAAAAATAATTGTGAGAGGCCGGGCGGTGGTGGCACACACCTTTAACTTGGGAGGCAGAGGCAGGTGGATCTCTGTGAGTTCGAGGCCAGCATGATCTACAAAGGGAGTTCCAGGACAGGCTCGAAAGCTACAGAGAAACCCTGTCTCGAAAAAACAACAAAAAAAATTGTGAGATTCCATCTCAATAAGAATGGCTACCATCAAGGAAAAAGACATTTAATGCTAGTGTTGGATATGGGGAAAGAGGAGCCCTATTCACTGCTGGTGGGAATATAAACTGGCTAAGCACTACTGAGAGAATCAGAGAGGAGGAGGAGGAGGAGGAGGAGGAGGAGGAGGATCCCTTAAGCCCCAGATCTCTTCACTAAGGCAATTCACAGTAAACAGATAACTGCAAGGAAGATCTAACTTTGACTAGACAAAGGGATGGCCCCAAGTACCAGACATGGAAACATGTTGACTAAGAGGTTTGTTTGGGGGGATCTTTCAACAGAAAGGAAACAATGCCAAGAGGACATGACCCCAGAATGTGTATGTGAGGACTCTCCTGCAAACCCATACCTTCCTCCTCTCGCTCCAGAATCAGCACCACCTATCATGGCATGAATATTTTTATGGTATGAAAAGATGTAAATCTGAAGCAGTTTCTAGAGTGTTTGGAGAAAACTAACCTGAATATGAACTGAAAATGCACTCTGTTTGGGCTCAGCAGATGTCAGCCCAACTCAGGGAAATGCTTTCTAACCTGGTCCACCAAGACAGCATCGACCTGTGGTCCTCCCGATAGCTACAGCTGGTGAGAAGGGGGTGGCAGGCTGTGCTGAAGGTGACAGAAAAGCCTAGTGCAAGCTTATCATGTCAATAATTGCATCAAATACTGATGAATAGTGTAAAAAAGTGGGTATTCAACAAAATGCTGGAAACTATCAAGTATGTTTTAAATATGTTAATCACCATAATACATTATTCTTTACAATACCCCTGAATTTTAACATGTTGGTCTGGGAACAAAAACACAAGTATGGACTAGCATAAAAGACACTGATAGCAAGGTTCAATCGATTCCTGTACTTCAGCCATTGTTCCCAGCATGTAACAACCTGTACCTGGGAAACACACACAGGAACACACACGTGTACAAGAAATGAAGGTGTGAGTAAGGTTTTCAGTGGTTTTAGTTTCTCGTTTTGTGTTGTGTTTGGTTTTTGTGCAGTAGTGGAGATTGAACATGAAGCTTGTTCATCCATGATAGACAATTGTTCTACCTCTGAGTTACATCCCCATTCCAAGGTATGACATTTAGAAATAGGTCCCGCCACAGTCTGTATAAGAAATAGTCATTTCCTCATTATAACAGTAGAAATACCGCCACACTTCATCACGGTGTCTTTCCCATTGTACACCTACGGATCATTCTAACTAACCAATGGTTGAAATAATGACGAGATGAAGAGTACAAATCAATACTGCTGTGTCAGGGCAAGGGTGCTCGGATCTAGCAATCACAACTATACCATCACATGATTCAAAAAATAACAGAACCCTGTGCCAATGGTTTTCATGGGTCATGATTTCCTACGGTTATCACAGGTATAAAATAATCAAACTAATCAAACTAACGCACTGCTGTTGAGGTTGAAACAGTGTTACCAATCTTACTAGTCAGCGACAAATGAAAAAAAATGCAATTACAAGTAATAAAAATTAGAAATGTAATCATAGTACAGTATCCTTTCTGTATTATAATACACTACTAAATGCCCAAATCACCACCCATCGGGTTCTGGAGTCCATTAGGGCCTGTTCTGAAGCGCATCAACTAGATATTTACTAATGCTAATGATTCTGTTGGAGCCCCTCCAGTTTTGTGTTAAAAAATCCATTGCAGTTGAGTCTCAGTAAGAAGCCAAGGGCATTAGTAGAAAAATTCTGTATGTTGAAATAATTTAGGGTTTGATGGCCAATCACTAAAATTTGGGGTAACTGCAAATGGGTATTATAGTTAATGGGTATTGGCAAATGGGTATTATAGTTAATTGGGCTTCCTAGATTCTTGAGATTCAGTGATGGGAAAGCTCCTTTTGACTCGAACGCTTCTCACAAATGCCTTCTATGATTATGTGGTGATTACATTCAGGCTTCAGGAAATAGTACAGCTCGGTAACGGAAATACATCATGTCATGTGACTCAGAAGAGAGATCATACTGTGGTATACTGTGGAAGAAATTATTGGCATTTTTAAGTGATTTTAATGTTGGGTGTGCACCAAGGCCAGGGTGTTTATTAGAAACAGCACTGCTGAACACGTATTGTTCTCCTCTGCTTTTCTTCACACTCAGAGGCAGTGAACTCATTCTGATGACTGAAGGAGTTTTTGAGGAGCTGAAGGCAATGGAATGAGAGTTTGTGCAGGGAATGTGGTCTGTGTATCACATGGGGTTCCTGGTGTTGCCCACTGTCTGAGCTCAGTGACCTTGGATAGGTCCCTTAACTTTTCTGAGTCTCAGTTTTCAATTTGTTTATTGGCATTTAGTGAAATAATGATTCAATGTCTTGTGTGACATGCAGTGTGGACTCAATAAGTGTTTGCACCGTGTTGTCGTCATCAGGCCCTAGACCATACTGGCGTGACTCTATAGAAAGCAAGGAAAAGAGAAGCGTTGACAGATTTGTACTGTAGCAGCCGGAAATCGGGGTAGGTTTTGGAATTGAACCGAGCTGGGCCTGGCCATCTCTTGTCCCGCTCGACTTGGGCAACCAGTAATCCTCTTAAAGGCCTGCATTCTCGCCTCCACACATTTGTGTGCTTGTTGTGGAGATTGAGCAAGACAGAAAAACGTGATCTGATACATCTGCTGCGTGGTGGACATCGGCACTGGAAGCTCTGGATAGTTCTGATTTCTCTCTGTCCCTTCCTGTCCTCTGCCCCCCATGGTGAGGTAGAAGAATAAATGGTTTATTCCCGTTGGACAGCCCAACAGTACCATGTGTCCCCTTTCATTGGCATCTTCCGAGAGAGATTTTTACCTATACATACCGCCTTTATTTCCTTTTCTTAGCACAATTCAGGTGTAGCTTTCATATATGGTGAAATGCCCATTATCACTGTTCAGTCATTAAAAAAAAATCACTAATCTTTTACCTAGAAATTTCACAATGCATATGATATGCAGTCAATGGTTATTCTTAACAGTAGTTCCGAATACAAAAAGTAATAATGCTTAATTTGACACACATCATAGATGATGCTAACTTGGTTACCAGCTTCCCCAAACATAACTGATCTGGGATTACTATATTATAAAAGGTCAGATCAAACACATTGGATTTTAAGCCACAGGGCTCTAAGTATGCCATCTGCTAGGCAATGACTCCAGTCTAGCTGTTGTTCCCATATAAGACGAGTGTAATTGAATTCTACGGTCAACTGTCAATTTCACAGTGAGTGTTCGCAGCTTCCTGCTCAGTGACATCAGTGTGGTCACTATTTAGGAATCACTATTCTTGTCTAATACGATTCCCTCCTGTTTCCCACTTAGGACTTTTAGGCTAGCTGAGCAGACAGGAGCTTCAATGTTACATAGCTGAACTCTGCTTACAGCCTGTCTTTCCCCTGGTTCTTTTTCTTTTTCGAGACAGGGTTTCTCTGTAGCTTTGGAGCCTGTCCTACAACTAGCTCTTGTAGACCAGTCTGGCCACGAACTCCCAGATAGCCACCTGCAGCTGCCTCTGGAGGTTGGAATTAAAGGCCTGCTCCACCACCACCAGACTATTTTTTTCTCATGTAAGCACTTATAAGTTTCTCTTTTAGGACTGTGATTAGTACACCCCAGAGGTTTTTTGTTTTTGGTTTTTTTTTGTTTACTTTTAAAATTCTGTAAAATGTTGCAAATTCTTTTTTTTAATTTATTTATTAAAGATTTCTGCCTCCTCCCTGCCACCGCCTCCCATTTCCCTCCCCCTCCCCCAAGCAAGTCCCCCTCCCTCATCAGTCCAAAGAGTAGTCAGGGTTCCCTGCCCTGTGGGAAGTCCAAGGACCACCCACTTCCATCCATGTCTAGTAAGGTGAGCATCCAAACTGCCTAGGCTCCCACAAAGCCAGTACGTGCAGTAGGATCAAAACCCAGTGCCATAGTTCTTGAGTTCTCAGTAGTCCTCATTGTCCGCTATGTTCAGCGAGTCCGGTTTTATCCTATGCTTTTTCAGACCCAGTCCATCTGGCCTTGGTGAGTTCCCCATAGAACATCCCCATTGTCTCAGTGTGTGGGTGCACCCCTCGCGGTCCTGAGTTCCTTGCTCGTGCTCTCCTTCTGCTCCTGAGTTGGACCTTGGAATTTCAGTCCGTTGCTCCAATGTGGGTCCCCAGAGGTTATTTTGCTGTGTGCTTTTACAGGAAAACTTGGATGTTCTCCTTACGTTATCTTGTGAACCACTCTTTATTTAGTAGTGTGTTATTTCTTCTGCCAAAATTGCCTAATTTCTAAACCTTCATTGT
Organism: Microtus agrestis; assembly: GCA_902806775.1. Classification (NCBI taxonomy): domain Eukaryota; kingdom Metazoa; phylum Chordata; class Mammalia; order Rodentia; family Cricetidae; genus Microtus; species Microtus agrestis. Next base: position 1,110,678 of record CADCXT010002104.1, read on the forward strand.
TCCTTATTTTATCACGGTCATCTAAAATAAAATTGTGAAGTCATTTGCATTTTTATTTGTGGAAAAAAATAGGTTGTAAGCAGACCAAGGATCGAGTACTCTGTTTACCAAAGGACAGGGTAGTCACCTACAGTGATATCTCTGTCACCCAGAGACAGGACAGGGGGAACACACAGGAGTCCTGACTTCTGGAAGTTCCAGGGGGCAGGTTCAGCTTTTGCACTTGACCCCATTAAAAAGAGGCCTCTCCCTCCCTTTGGAGCATTCGCTTTCTCTGTAAATTCAAACCTACCAAGCAATTCCATAAAGTCTGTCCTAAAGTGACCAGGTCCCTGAGGACAGCTAGACAGCTTGTACCAGGGGACCACAAGGAACCCACAGCAGCAGGTGGGCTGGGTCTGAGTATTGCCCATTAAGGCCAGCCCTCCATCCAAGCGCCTCTGTGGTGGAGAGAGGCAGTGGAGTCCAGTGGGTGAGAGACTGTAATGGCCAGAGCAGGCCCAGCTGAGAGGGCACAGGGCCTGGAGGGAGGGAGAGAGGGAGGGCAGGCAGAGGCCCAGGAGTCCCACTGGCAGTGGGGTTGTGCTGGGGTCCTGACTGCCAGGATACCTTTCCATCTGAGCTGTAGCAGTTACTTAGCCCACTGGAGGTTGTGATAACACTGGGCAGGATGCCCTGGGAGGTAGAGGAAGCTGGCTTGGGCAGTGAAAAAACAAGACTGTCAGCAGCACTCACTCCTCTGAGGTCTCCATTCCATTTGCTACCTCCTGGTCCCTGCCCTAGTTGTGTTCCTCCCTTGACTGCCCTTCAATGATGGTCAATTATAGTGAGTGTTTTGTTTGTGTTTTTAAAAATAAAGCTTGCCCGGAGATCATCAGATCTCAGAGCCACCAGAGGCCAGGCAGTGATGGCTCACACCTTTAATCTCATTACTTGGGAGTCCATGCCCTTAAATCCATTACTTGGGTGTCTCCTGCCTTTAAATCCAGCACTAGGGAGGTAGAGATGGGAAGGGATTTGGCTGGGCAGAGAGAGAAATAGGAGGAGAGAGGAGACAAGACCTCATTGCAGTCTGAGGCTTGGTGGAGACAGATGCATTCTGTAATGCAGGACAGGATCCCCTTCCTTTCTGAGCATAAGAACTCTAGGGCTTGGCCCCTTACTTCCCTGATCCTCAGCATTAACCCCTATATCTGTCTCTTGGGTTTTTATTAAGAACAACTAGAATTTGTGTTAGAGTAAATGATAAGGATGTGTTAGTCAAATAACCCTTCTCCACCTCAGTTTACTTTTCTTGGTGATGTTTGTGACATTAATGCAAAGTAACCTAGGACAGACATGTGTTCGACCATTGGTCCTGCTCAGAGGCAGGGGATACTTTGGTGGCAGAGAATGAAGGAGAAAGGGAGGCTGAGAGACAGGCCCCATTTGAGAATGGCAGTTGGTGGGGGATGGGCGAGTCCTAACTGCCACAAGCTGGGGTTGGTTCAACTCACTTTATATGGCCACTTCTGCAGAGGTGGTCCTCATATAGGGGGCTCTATCTCCTCATGACATTTCTAGTTTCTACACACATCTTAAAAGCATGAAGATAATTTCCTTTGCTAGTCTGGGGGGGGGCGGTTCTTGAAGAATTTGCCAGTGTAGCACACTGAATGCATTGGGGAGGGGCAGGGAGGGGAGCAGAGAAAAATGTAGAGCTCAATAAAAAAAGGAGTTAAAAGTTGTTTTCATAGAGGATCTTTACCTCCCTTATTAGTTATATTTCTAGGTCCTAAGCTTTACTAAAGCTATTGTGCATGGGATGTTGTAGTGATCACTTTCTCTGCATGCTTGTTGTTATAGGTATAAAAGTACCAATGATTTTTGTTAGTTTTCATCTCCTTGATACTCTTCTGGATGCATTAATAATTTCTACAGGTTTTAATTTTCGATTCATGTATAATATAATGTTATCTATAAATATGGATGATACAAAAGTCTTCTTTTGCTGCTTGGATCCCTTTAACTTCTTTATCTTCCATGACTGATCTATTTCAGGCTTCAAGCAATATGCTGAAAATGAATGGGAACAGTGGACAGCTTTGTCTCTTTACAGATTTTAATGTAATTAATTGCTTTGAGTTTTGCTCCATTTAGAATGACATTGTCTATGAGTTTGTCATCTAAAAACCGTTTATTATGTTAAAATATGACCCCTTCTGTCTTTGGGACACTTATCATGAATCATCAGATTTGTCAAAGGGCTTTCCTTTCTCAATAGAAAATATTGTGTAATATTCACCTTTAAATGAATTTCTATAATTTTTAAATGTATAAATTTAAGTATGTAAACTTACATTTCCTGGGAAAAACCAAAATGTTTGTGGTAGACAATCATTTTGATGTATGCCTTCCTTCAGTTTGCAAGTATTTTGCTGAAAATTTTTGCACCTGTGGTTTTATGTCTTTAAGGATATTGGCTTATATTTTCTGTTTTTCTTGTACTTTTTGCCTTGCTAGGGTAGTGGTGAGATGCTGGGGATTCTTTAAGACTGGGTTCAGGCTGTACTCCAAGTAGTGAAAGGGAAAGAAATTTCTGGAAGCTGGGGTCACAGTCTGAAGAGGACAGGGACCCGTGCGCTGAAATACTGTCAGAACTGGGGGGACAAGTGGGATGGGCACAAAGCCTGTCCACACTCAGAAGAAGCCTGCCAGAGGGAAAAATACATTGTCTGACTCTTCAAAACTAGCTTGGCTGTTCTCATGGTGAATCCACTGGCTAAAAATCATCTGGATAGACTCCCGAAAGGCAGAAAATTATCAAGTATCTTGAAAGCACTTTCCCTTCCTTGATGTGTTCTGGTCTTCAGCCCCTTAGTGATTGCTCAGGGACTAGAGGAAAATGCTTCGAAGCTAGAAGGCACCAGGTAACAAAGAGTGGGCTCCTGGTGAGGACCCTTCCTGCTCTGCAGGGGCTGTTTCTCTCTTGGTCCTCCTAGGACAGGGACTTCTTTCTAGCTGCACTTAAGTGCCTGCTAAAAAACCTTGCCCTTAGGCTGGAGAGATGGCTCAGAGCTTAAGAGCCCTGGCTGCTCTTCCAAAGGTCCTGAGTTCAATTCCCAGCAACCACATGGTGGCTCACAACCATCTGTAATGAGATCTAGTGCCCTCTTCTGGCATGCAGGCAGACATGAAGGCAGAACACTATACATAATAAATAAATTTTAAAAAAAAAACAACCTTGTCCTCATCGCAAAATCTGTCCCTGCCTCCCTCCTGAAGGCCCGCCTGGAAACTATTACACAGGTTGAGGGCCTGGCCATTTAATCCGGGAAGATGGCAGTACACATCCCTTTTGAGCTGCAGCAACAGAGCTGTGAAAGGCAGGCCTTCATTCTGCAGCCCTCCTTCTGGGGCACCTTCAAAGGTGGAAGCAGATTAAATCAAGGTGCTGCCCAGGTGACAAGGGCATTGCTTCTGAGAGTTGCTGCATCTCATGCAAAGGGCAGGCATAGATGAACATGGGGGAGCTGGGCTCTACCAGGGGAGTACTGGGAGGAATTCCTTCCTGGGAAAATAGAAATAAATGAAAACAATGGGGACACTTTTATGCAGCAGAGGTACCCATTGCTCAAAACTCAGAGAGGATCCTGCCAAATCTCCACCCGTCATTCTTACTACATCCTCTTCTTAGAATATGGGAGCAGTGAAGGGTCAGTTCTAGCATCCATATCTACCCTTAGAATTGAGTCCAATGTCAGTGGCCTTGAAATTGTAGTCTGTATCCAAGCGAGTGGTTTCAGCTTTGATCTGAGACAGTATCTGATTGCTGTAATGATCTGTTCAGATTGGTTTGTGCCTCTTCTTCCTGCAACCGTCAGGATCCTCTCTACCACTTTCAGTTACTAAGTGAAAATCGATGCCACCGTAATGTGGAGAAGGCAGGCTTGGTTCAGAAGCTGTGAGCTTTGGAGAATGGGCGTTTCTGATGAAGATGTAGCACAGATCCTTCTCTGTGCTTTCTATTCATGCATCCGACAACTTTTCTGGCCACCAGGTTGTCTCTTAGGAGATGATAACGCAGACTGAAAAAGCCAAGTGCAATTTGGCCAGTCATGCATAGCACTTTAAATTGATTTTTCAGGCTGTTCATTCAGGGGATGCAGGCCATGAAGCTAGATGGTCAATGCGGTCTTGTGCAGACAGGTCCTGGTGAAGTCTCACCCCAATGTCATGGGGGAGCTGGAGTCAACCTGATGAATCTGCTTCTTTGGACAACAAAAAAAAATGAAACTTAAGGAGACACTTCCCTCCCCTGTGACATTTCTTCAGGCACTCTAAGCAAGTATGACGCTTCAGTGGCCATTTCAGTGAGAATCTCATGTCGTTTCTGCTTTAGGAAGGACGTTTGTGAGGGGAGGTGCAAGACCTACCGAGCTTGGATGCCCAGGAACCACAGCAATGGGCAGCATGGCACGATATCTAGCTCCTCGGGGAGTTCCTGAAATGAGCTTTTCTGAGCTGAAACTAGGGCTGGAACTGGCATCGTGGGCTGCAGCTGCCCTTGACTCTCCAGAGCTGACCTTGCTCAGGGGGCAGAGCTATAAGTTGGGGCTCTTCTTCTGGAGCCTGCAGAGAAGCATGGAGGGACTTGTGGTCTTCTGCCCTGGTGGGACATCAGGCGTGTGCTGTTGTGAACGCTGGGTGTGGAAAATGCCAGAGGTGGGGTCACTCAGTGGCTCTTCGTGTTGAGTGACGACCTGACATAGGAAGGAGGTGCCAGAGATAGTGGATGTGCAGGGCCAGGGTCTGCCAGCTCGACTGAGGTGGTGGGGTCAACCTCGCAGCCCCTCGTGTACCAATTCTTTGAGTGTTAGTTCTGCCCCCATAATTTCATCATATTTGCAATTCAGTAAGGAGTCGAAGATCTTGTTGACAAGATCCGTGAGAAGAAGCATGTCTACAATTACAGGATCTGGGGGTTTGGGCTCACTAGGGATGTTTCGTTTCCTTTAGGGTCCTTGACCCATGGATGTTGCTGAATATGTCTAATAGAGGGTCTCCTATTTACGGCAACTGTTCAAATTTGGTTAATGAGAAATTTAGGTTGCCCAGAGATGTGAACTGGGATGTTACATGTGCCACTGTTTGTGTTCTTTTCGGTCTCTTTCAGGGTTCTTCCTCTGAAAGAGTAGTTCCCCGTGGTGATAAAATAGAGTACTATACCCAGACTCTAGATAACTGCCTTCCTCCCATCATCCCCTTTCCTCAGAACCAGTTCTGGAGCATTGGAGATCTCAGTCCCACAGTGCCCCTGCAGCACAGTGCCAGCTCCACACCGGGTAGCAAGGCCAAACTCTCCCAGCTTTACATTGCTCTCTGCGTCGAGCAGGATGCTATCTGGCTTCAGGTCTCGACGGACAGTATCATGGTCATGGCAGCCCTTGACGGCTGACACTAGCTGCCCGGACACTCCTGCACCTTTTCCTCAGGCAGCCTGCCCTCTTCCAATATCTGCTTCCTCAGATTTCCTCCCGGCACATGCTCCATCACTGTGAAAGTGTGATTTTCTGTATTTGAAATCTGGGAGAGGCAAAGGATGTGTGGGTGTTAATCATTTTTAGGACCGCCACTTCAGTCATGACTAATGGTGTTCGTTGTCATTGCCACAGCATGTAAACGCGGGGATGGCAGGCCAGTGCCACAGTGCCAAGTCCGCCCTGGCCCATGGTCCTTATTCCTGGGGAAAGCAGGCCATGAGGCTTGTTGTTACTGGCCTCCTGTCCAGAAACAGTTGTGCCAAAGCCTGAAACCAACAATTAGAATGAAGATACCAATGAGTCTCACAGGTCACCAAAATTAGCTCCCTGGTTTGTTGGAACAGAAATGTAGCCCAGCCTATAGCTTTTTCTATACAGGATACTCGTTCTTCAATCTCAGTGACTGTTTTTGAGGTAAAAGCTTGCAATGTTCCAATCACAGCAGGCTGTACCCTATAGTGATTATCTCCATGTTGGGCCATAGGTACCTATCCCCTTTTTATGAAAATGCAACTAGCATCCCCCAGCTACTGCTTCAGTGGATCAAAGAGACAGATTTACTCATTTAGAACTTCTAACCAGCACAGTGTCAGCGGCCTTTGTAGCTGGGTCTTGAGAACCCCAAAATATGTCTGGCCGTTTAAGGATGGGGTGCAGTTATAACAGGTGTTCTGCAAGGAGACAGAGAGTCCTTAGCAGATTCTGTCGAGGCCATGTTTACAGCCTTCCATTCTTGTGGCCAGGGGAATAAAGGCAGAAGGATAATAGGGCATGGGGAGCTCTTGGTCACACTGGCCACACTCTATCCCGACCCTCTTAGATTTAGACCTTGTCCAAGCGCTTGCTTCTGGTGTGGACAAAAGGACCACTTTAAGTGTGAAAGCTCAGAAAGTAAGAGGCTGCCCCCTGGGATCTTTTGAGCATGGGGTTTCCATCCTCTCTAGGCAGCGGTGATTGTTGGGAGGGGGACTAGGCTGCTTTTCTGCCTGTTCAACTCATGGCTTCTTGGGCAACCACTGTGGCGAATAAGCTCCTTATTGATTGGAGATCTCACCCCAGAGTATGGTGTAGGAGGAGGTCCTTCTGCATTCGTGTGGCTGAAGATGGAAGCAGAGAACACTGTGTCCTCCAAGCTAAGGATGATGACGAGGTCTTTGCTGGTGAGAGAGACAACACAGCTGAGGCAGATCCAGGTGTCCTGTCTGGTGCAGGCTCTTGGCATCAGGGAAGTCTAGCTGATCAATGCACTCTTCCACTATTTCAGATGTTTGCCTGCACACAACATCTCCTTTGGAGAAGGGAGCTGGGCCCCACAAGTTAAAGAGCATGGAACACTACTCTGAGAACTGAGAATAGTGTGGAAATGCTCGGGGGGGAGTGCATAACCCCCCCACACACACACACACACACACATACCCCGATGTTCAAAGAATGAAGAGGAACAAACAGGTCCAACTAGATCCTTTACTGGGCCCTTCCTCCTGCCTCAGCGGAGCCACTCTTGTAGAACAGAGGCTGGGTTTGTGCATTTGGCGCCCCCGGAAGCAACACAGTCCTGACAGGCTGGCCCCGATTGCCCTGCTCATTCTCCAGCAGCACCCGCTGTCCTGAGCAGAAGAAGCTGTCTCTATGTTAGAGTCTAGGTCTGAGCCAGGATCTCTGCCAGATTGGGCATAAATCTGGAACCTCCAAGTGAGTTGGCAGGAACCAAAGTTCTCTTGGGGCCAGGCATGAGTTTGGGACCTCATAGGGAGTAGTCCTAGCCAAGACCTCTGTGGGTCTGGGTATTGGTCTGGGACATCAAAGACAATAGGCAGAAACCTGGAACCTCTGCGTGTCTGAGTCTGTGAACTCTGAGGGAGTAAGCCTGAGCCAGGTCCTCTGTGGTTCTGGGAGCACCCGAGCCTGGAAACTTTGAGGCAGTAGACCGGAGCCAGAAACCTTTGCAGGACCAACTCCAAGCCAGGGACTGTTGTAGGGAGAAGGCCCGATTGTTAGTCCTGCCCACCTGGCTAACTTAGCCCCAAAATAACTACAGAGAAATTATACTAATTAAATCACTGCTTAGCCCATTAGTTCTAACCTCTAATTGGTGAGAGACACCACACAGCTGATGCAGGTCCAGGTGTCCTGTCTGGTGCAGGCTCGTGGCATCAGGGAAGTCTAGCCGATCAATGCAGTATTTCAGAGGGTTGTTTGCCTGCACACAACATCTCCTATGGAAAAGGGAGCTGGGACCCACAAGTTAAAGAGTGCGCAAACTTTTTAATGGAGGGCAAGGGAGCTTGGCTGAAAATGATGTTTCAGAGTTGAAAGAACAGATCCCACCAAAGGCATGTGAAAGATTTCCATTCAGGAATCCCTTACTGGGCTCCTCCTCCTGCTGCCTCTTCCAGTGAGGCCACTCTAGTGTTAGTCAAAGGCAATGCCTGTCTATTCGGCACCCTCGCGGAGAGGAGTCTCCACAGGCAATCCCTGGTTGCCCTTATCAGTGCCCTTAAACACCCGATGTTGTTAGATGAAGATGGTCCCAGTGGCAGGGGTAGGTCGTTTCTGCAGCCGACACATGGAGCAGACACAGCCATAGTCAGTGGGGCATGGCTAGAAGGGGGGATCTTCTGGGAACACCATAGAGGCATGGGGGCCTTCTGGCCATCATCTGCCCTCATAGGCCAAAGGTGGGCTCACTGGCATTTCGTTCCAGGTTCGACCAGTTGTTGAAGGAGGTACCGGAAATGGTGGAGGGGCAGGGTCTGCCCACATGGCTGAGGTGGTGGAGTAAAGCCTGTGGTCTGCCAGTTCTTTTAATATTCAATACACTCCCATTATTTTGTTGTGTTTCCTGTTCCTCGGGGACTCAAAGATGATGTTTCTGTTAAAGCCATGACTAATTAGGTTGTCCATTATTTTTGGATTTAGGTAGGGCTCCCTCTGGATGTTTATTTTAGAACCCTTGACCCATGGGTTTTGGATGATGGCTTCGATGAAGGGTCTCCTCTCTGGGGCAACTGTTAGAATTTGATGAATCGGTTGTCCTACATGGGCAGGTTTGTCATCTGGGATGTCAAAGTTGCCAATGACAATTGTTTTCCTCAACTTCTTTTGGGGTGCTTCCTCTGAAAGGGTGATACCCAGTGGTAACCAAATACAGAACCACTCCAAGGGTCCACACGTCTGCCTTCCTTCCATCGTATTCTTCACTTAGTGCCAGTTCTGGGGCCTTATAGATTTTGGGTTCAAACGTCCTTTCAGCACAGTGCCAGCTGCACATCTGGCAGCAAGGCCACAGTCCACAAACTTTATTTTGTTCTTCATATCTAGAAGGATGTTTATCAGATTTTAGGTGTCAATGCTTTGGTCATGGCACTACTTTAAGGCGAACACTATCTGTCCAAATGTTGTTCTTAACTTCTCTGTTCTAATAATAGGTATGTCCCCATCATCTTAGAGGTATAAGCTAGGATGTAATCAAGATGCTGTCTCCAGGTTAGAGTCTAGGTACCAGGGGCATTTCCTCTTCTAACATGCTACCGCAGACACGAGGTAGTTGTAGCCTCGGTCAGGGGGGCATGGCTCAAAGTGGGGCTCTTTTTCTGGAAAAACCGTAGAGGCTTGGGGGCCCTTCTGGTCATCCTCTGCCCTGATAGCATCAGGACATTAGGTGTGTCCTCTTCCAAAGACTTAGTGTGGAAAACTCCAAAGATGGGCGGGCTCACAGGCACTTCTACTCAGGTGATGACCGGATGATCATTAAAGGATGTATCAGAGATTATAGAGGTGCAGGGCCAAGGTTTCCGGGCTTGACTGAGGTGGTGGGGTCAAGCTCCTGGGGTTCCTGTTCTAATAATAGGTACATGCCTGTTATCTTAGAGCTATAAGCTGGCATATAACCAAGAATCTGTCTCCACATCAGAGTCTAGATGCCAAGGTTATTTCCTCCCCTAACATGCTACCACAGAAACATGGTAGATGTAGCCTTGGTCAGTGGGGCATGGCTTGAAGTGGGGCTCTTCTTCTGGAAAAACCATAGAGGCTTGGGGGCCCTTCTGGTCATTCTCTGGCCTGATAGCGTCAGAATATTAGGTGTGTCCTCTTCTGCAGAACCTGTGTGGAAAAGCCCAAAGCTGGGCGGGCTCACTGGCACTTCTCAGGTGATGACCAGATGGTCATAAAGGAGGTAGCAGAGATTCTGGAGATACAGGGACAGTATTTCCCGTCTTGACTGAGGTGGTGGAGTCTAACTCCTGGGGTTCCTGTTCTAATATTAAGCATGTCCCCATTATCTTACATACGTAAGCTGGGATGTAATCCAGATGCCGTCTCTATATCAGAGTCAGGTCTAGGTGCCACGTGCATTTCCTCTTCTAACACGCTACTGCAAACATAGGAGGCATATGTAGCCTCTGTCAGTGGGCCATCGCTCGAAGTGGGGCTCTTCTGGTGACAGCATAGAGGCATGGGGGCCCTCTGGGCATCCTGATTAGGCACCCTCACGCAGCAGCAGAGTCTCCACAGGCAATCCCTGGTTGCCCTTATCAGTGACCAGAAACACCCGATGTTGTTAGCCGAGCATGGTCCTGGTGGCAGGGGCATGTCGTTTCTGCAGCCGACACATGGGACAGACACAGCCATAGTCAGTGGGGCATGGCTAGAAGGGGGGATCTTCTGGGAACACCATAGAGGCATGGGGGCCCTTCTGGCCATCATCTGCCCTCATTTAGGCCAAAGGTGGGCTCACTGGCGTTTCGTTCCAGGTTCGACCAGTTGTTGAAGGAGGTACTGGAAATGGTGGAGGGGCAGGGTCTGCCCACGTGGCTGAGGTGGTGGAGTAAAGCCTGTGGTCTTCCAGTTCTTTTAATATTCAATACACTCCCATTATTTTGTTGTGTTTCCTGTTCCTCGGGGACTCAAAGATGATGTTTCTGTTAAAGCCATGACTAATTAGGTTGTCCATTATTTTTGGATCTGGGTAGGGCTCCCTCTGGATGTTTATTTTAGAACCCTTGACCCATGGGTTTTGGATGATGGCTTCGATGAAGGGTCTCCTCTTTGGGGCAACTGTTAGAATTTGATGAATCGGTTGTCCTACATGGGCAGGTTTGTCATCTGGGATGTCAAAGTTGCCAATGACAATTGTTTTCCTCAACTTCTTCCAGGGTACTTCCTCTGAAAGGGTGATACCCAGTGGTAACCAAATACAGAACCACTCCAAGGCTCCACACGTCTGCCTTCCTTCCATCGTATTCTTCACTTAGTGCCAGTTCTGGGGCCTTATAGATTTTGGGTTCAAACACCCTTTCAGCACAGTGCCAGCTGCACATCTGGCAGCAAGGCCACAGTCCACAAACTTTATTTTGTTCTTCATATCTAGAAGGATGTTTATCAGATTTTAGGTGTCAATGCTTTGGTCATGGCACTACTTTAAGGCGGACACTATCTGTCCACATCTTAGAGGCATAAACTGGGATGGAATCAAGATGCTGTCTCCACGTCAGAGTCTAGGTGCCATGCTCATTTCCTCTTCTAACATGCTACTGCAGACACTCGAGGTAGATTTAGCCTCAGTTAGTGGGGCATGGCTAGAAGTGGGGCTCTTCTTTTGGTGAAACCATAGAGGTATGGCAGCCCTCTGGGCATCCTCTGGCCTGATAGCATCAGGACATTAGGCATGTCCTTTTCTGAAGTCCCTGTGTGGAAAAGTCCAAAGGTGGGCAGGCTCACTGGCACTTCTCAGGTGACAACCGGATGGTCATTAAAGGAGGTAGCAGAAATGGGGGAGGTGCAAGGCCAGGGTTTCCGGGTTTGACTGAGGCAGTGGAGTCAAGCTCCTGGCCTTCCTTATCTTATTAGTTATGTCCCTATTATCTTACATATGGAAGGTGTGATGTAATCAAGATTCTGTGTCCCCGTCAGAGTCAGTTCTAGGTGCCATGCACACTTCATGCTACTGCAGACACAGGAGGGATATGTAGCCTTGGTCAGTGGGCCATGGCTCCAAGTGGGGCTCTTCTTCTGGTGACAGCATAGAGGCATGGGGGCCCTCTGGCATCCTCTGCCCTTATAGCGTCAGGACATTAGCTAGGCTTGTCTTCTTCTGAAGACCCTGTGTCTTTGGAAAAGTCCAAAGGTAGGTGGGCACAGGCTCTCCTTCTCAGTTGATGACCGGATGGTCATTACAGGAGATAGCAGAGATGGTGGAGGTGCAGGGCCAGGTTTTACAGGCTTGACTGAGGTGGTGGTGTCAAGCTCCTGTGGTTCCTGTTCTAATAATACGTATGAACCCATTATTTTAGAGTTGAGGACTAAAACTAAGAGGTTGGGGATAGAGTGTGAGCAGTGTGACTAAGTGTGTCCCCATGCCCAATTATCTTTCTGCTGTTATTCTTCCTAGTTTCAAGAATGGAACGCTGTAAACATGGCTTTGATAGAATCTGCTGTTGACATTGTCTCTTTATAGGATACCTGTTCACACAGCAACTCGTTCTTAAAAAGGCCAGATATGGTTTGTGTTAGGAATATTTCCTAACGTGAGTTCCCTGCCGATGCAAAATTCCCAATCAAGCCAAATCAAACCAAATTAAGAAATATCCATGTTTAACAGGAGTTCTCCACTCTCTGGTGGTCCCGAGGGAGAAACCGGGAAACAGCAGAAAGGCAACCCCCCCAGGAAGAAAGGGAGACCACATGTTCCTCTTTTGAGGAGTGGTATTTAAGGCACCTGTCCTGCTGGGATTTGAAGGCCAGACCTGGCCTGGGGGCTGGGATAGATGCGAGGGCCTGGGGCCTATGCTACCAACTAGACATTCTCGACTCTTTGGATATAGGGGTGACAGAAAATTGGAATGGTAATTATGACAAACATTTAGGCTCTCTTTGGGAAAACAGGGCATAGACTCAAATCTGTCTTCTTCCTGGGGGCATGGGGCAGCGTGGGGAAAGGGAGAGCCAGGTGCCCACGTTTAGCAAGAGGCGTGGCTGGAAAGGCATCCCATGAACTGTCATCCTGGAGAAGGCAGGCATCTGTTCCTTGGGGGAGATGAAAAGGCAGGTGTCTAGGAAAAAAATGTTATCGCTAAAGATGAGTGTTCAGATTGAAAAGCAGGTAGGCCCTTCATTGCGGCATCCTGGAAAACTGGAGGGTAGAAGGTCTTGCTTGTCTGCTGGACAGACCAAATGTCTCGAGCAGGTGCCCACTTGAGCCTGGAGAGATGGTACCAGCATGGGTGTCCCAAGAGCTTGGCAGCCAAGGGGATGGTGAGCATTGTCCTGCGCTACCGTCTCGCCAGCAAGAACGACGCAGCACATTCAGGATCCTTCTGCAGAAAAGCTTTAATGCGTCTTGAGAGGGAGAGCATAAGCTTACAGAGCAGAGACCCCAAGGGACAAAAACCCAGCCCTTATATAGTTTGGTAGTCCTCACCTCGGACGTGTCATACTCTGACTGGCTGCAGCCTGTCAACCCATATGATGCCACGGGAGAGGCAGAGAGCAAGGGATGGAAATTTACCATGCACATGCACATTGGCTTGATTACAGGGTGATGCTGCCAGATGTCAGCGCCATCTTGTAATGGAGTATGTGGGAGCGGCCCCCCACATCTCCCCCTTTTCATTTTTAAAAGCAATCAGGCTTTCCCAGGCTATGAGGGTAGAGACAGTGGTTGTACTTCTCAATGTAAAAATATGTGAGACGTGTACGAAATCTATCCCTAGATTCATTGAACCCGGGATGCTTTCGACCTGCCCTCTGCCATTTTTTCTGGGAAAGGGAAAATGAGGCAGGCAACCCTTATGCAGAACAACATGCCTCTCAGAGAGAGCAACTCTCTGTGCGATGCTCTTAGCTCAACACCCCTCTTGGGAGGCCAGACCGAACACCCTACCCTGTGCAATGAACCTAAGTTCCGGGTGTGCAAGGGCTGTTCAGTCGGCAGCCTATTGCTTGAGCATAAATAGCCAGATATCAATGGAAGCCCCTTGTTCTAGGGCGACCAAAGCCTGTGCAATCATCACCTTGTCTCTTTTGTTTTGGGTTCTGAGCTTACAGACCAGCCAGAGAAGAAACACTATTCCACAGCAAATGACTGCACCAAACAATCCCACCCCCACCCATTCCTTAAAATATGAAACAGCTGAAGAAATCCATGAAGACAGCCCCTCCATGAAGGACAGGTCGAGGCGGGTAGAATTGATCTGGACAATGGCGGCTCTCAATTCGCGAAGCATCTGTTCAGACTCAAAGGTCCAATTCTGTAAAATAAATTGTGAAAGGCTTTTCGACAGATTAACTGCTTTTGTAAAATTTTCATATTGAATAGAGGTAACGCACAGGCCAGGGAGCTTTTGTTCACAGCCTAATTGTGCCATCTGCCATAATATATCCAGCTGTTCTTGTACAAGGTCAATACGTTGGTTAACCAACATAAGTCCCCCCTGTACTTGAGTATTTGCAGAGGCCTGTTTATCCAAGGCCATAGAAACAGTAGCTGACAACCCATTAATGGCCTGCGTGGTTTGCATGGAATTAGACAGGGCAGAGGTAGTAACAGATGTAGCAACTGCTGTGGCCGCTACAATGCCAACAATGATTGCTGAGATTCCAAAATCTCTTTTTCGAAACAGTGCCATGCTGCTGGGTGCTTCCACCAGAACAGGCACAAAGCGTGGCATCCGAGTCAACACCGCAAGCGGGAATTTCTGAGCATCCCAACATAGGGTGTAAAAACATCCACCGGATCCACAAAATAACTCATTGCCCACGGCACTATTATTGCTCACAATCCACATGAAAGGGGGCCAAACACAAACCGGAGTTGCTTCGTAATTTATATGTCTATAAGATTTATATTTAACTCCGGAGGCCGTCCATTGAAACGAGCCTGAGCTTTTGCCTGATCAAAGCTGACTGCCTAGGGATCCCTTCCAATAAAATTCTAATTGTCCCTGTTCGCTTCTGCCCCCTTTTAACATGGCCATGGGTGTAAGATCTGTACAGCTCCCATTAACTCCCAAAGCAACCATTGATCAAAGGGGTTAGTATCGGCTTGCATGGGGTCCAAAGATGTAAAATTGGTTCCCATGCCTATTCTTGGGGAGAAAGAAAATAGGCCTGCAACAGTCCAGGCGGCCTCCCTGGATAGGCATCCAGTCCAAGGCAATGCCATTTCTTTAGTCTGTCTACCAGTGCAAAAAGGGGCCAATTTTGGTTGCCGTGGCAGAACAAAGGAACTATTTACTGTTGGGAAGTGTGGCCACCAACCGTAGATGACGGTGGCATTAGCCACAATATTACTGTTAGGTCCCCATTCCGCCTGTTTTAGCCAGGCTGAAGACAAATTTCCTATGGCCATAATCAAGAAGCATAAGCTTCCCTTAAGGGAAAGGGTCCTGTTCTCTTTAAGCTCTTGGATCTGCTCATCCTAGCTCTTTATTAGTGGCAAAAAATTGGGGGAAGACCTGTGCATTATACATCACCGGCATCGGCAACGGAAAGGTCGACATGATTCCCCAACGTGGCTCCCCCTGCACGGCCGGGGTCCTCATGGTCAGCACCACGAGGATCAACCCGCTCTTCATCAGCATGAGAGTGATCCCCGCCATCCTTCTGTTCCAAGATTGTTCTGGTAAGCCGTTCAGGGACCCAGAAAGGATTTTCTTCATTCTGTAGAAAAATACAGACAACTCCCCTAGATCTTATTAGAATAGGATCCGGGCCTTTCCATTCATTAGTCAACACTTCCTTCCATTTTACTAAATCCTTAGGCCGCTGCGGATCCAAACAGTGTCGTGTTGCCGCATTTTGACCATTATCATCCAGATTCAAAAAAATTTATAGTAAACAAAGCCGTGGCAATGGCCACTCTTGGCGTCGGGGGCAACTCCTTCATTTTCCCCCCTTTTTGTTTAATTAAATAAGACTTGAGTGTGCGATGTGCTCACTCAACAATGCCTTGTACCTTAGGATTATAGGGCAGGCCTGTAATGTGTGTAACTTGCATTTGTAAACAAAATTGCTTAAACTTTTGAGAGGTATAGGCAGGCCCATTATCAGTTTTTAAAAATGTTGACTTGCCCCAAGCACTCCATGCCTTAAGGCAATGTTGAATGACATGAGAAGCCTTTTCTCCTGTGAGAGGTGTGGCATGAAGAATGCCAGAGCATGTGTCAATTGACACATGCACATATTGAAGTTTTCCAAACGCAGTGATATGAGTAACATCCATTTGCCATATCTGTAAAGGCAAAATTCCTCTGGGGTTTACTTTAGTATGCCTGACAGAGAGAAACTGACAGCAATTGCGACACTGGGTCACAATGTCACCAGCCTCCTTTCTAGTGAGAGAAAAGCGCTTACGCAGGGCTTCAGCTGTAACATGAAAGTTATCATGAAAGAGTTTTGCAGCTTGTAATGGGGAGGCGAGGGCCGCCACAGCTAGTCGTGTAGCGCGGTCAGCCAAATCCTTACCCAGACTCATAGGACCTGGGAGTCCTGAATGTGCTCTAATGTGTGTAATAAAAACTGAGCTCTTCTGTTTAATAAACATTCTTGCAGTTTGTGGAAAAGAAATGCCACTGTGCTGGTAGGTCTTATAATTCCAGCTGTCTCAAGTAATTTGACAGCATTGACCACATAGGCAGAGTCGGAAACGATGTTGAGGGGGCAATGAAATCTTTGAAGAACTTCTAACACCACCATGCATTCCACCATCTGGGGTGAAGAACCTCTAACACCACCATGCATTCCACCATCTGGGGTGAGGTGGCAGGAAGTTCCTCGAGAACACCTTGGAGTCCACAACATAGGCTCCCATGCCATTCTTGGAGCTGTCTGTATAAACCACCAGTCCATCTTTTAGCGGGATGGAAGATGTTACCTGGGGAAACACAATGGGATGACATGCAGCAAACTGTAGCAAAGGGTGTTTGGGGTAATGATTATCGATTTTCCCTGAAAAGGTGGTGACCAGAATGGCCCAGTCATCAGAAGTGGTGGCTAAGGTTTGTATCTGAAGGGAAGTATAGGGAACGATCATAACCATTGGATGTTTACCAAAATGACTAACAGATGTTTTCAGTCCTTTAAGGGCAATCTGAGCTATAGCGGCTGGATACCAGTCAATAATTTTTTGAGGAGAAGCATGTGGATGGATCCACAGTAATGGTCCATTTTGCCATAACACAGCAGTAGGTAACTTTCTTGTTTTAAACACACAAAGAGAAAATGGCTGGGTCACATCAGTACGGCACTACTACTACCGTACTACTACTAACGTACTACCACTAGCGTTAAGGCTGCCTCTGCCGCTGGTGTCAAGGCCCGAGGGGAAGTAATATGAACATCCCCCTCCAAGATGTCAAATGGGTTTTAAATCAGCAGAGGGAATCTTTAAAAATGGTCGCAGCCAATTAATGTCTCCTAATAACTTTTGAAAATCATTTAATGTTCATAAATCATCTTTATAAATTTTTAATTTTTGTGGGAGGATCTTATCTGGAAGAACAATGGAGCCTAAAAATTGGCCAGTATCAGCAATTTGAACCTTTTCAGCAGCTATCTGGAGGCCCCAAAGCTGTAAGTTTTTAAGTAGCAATGGATAGGCCTTTTCGAGGACCTTTAAATCCTCGTGACACATAAGCACATCATCCATATAATGGATCATAAGCAACTGTGGAAAACGCTCTCGTAGTGGTCTGAGAGCCTCCTGTACATACAATTGACACATAGTAGAACTGTTGGTCATACCCTGGGGGTAAAACTTTACAATGAAATCGCTTATCAGGCTCCATGTGATTAACTGAAGGGACAGTAAATGCAAAGCAAGGTCTATCAGCAGGGTACAGTGGAATAGAAAAAAAACAATCTTTAATATCTATAATTACTAGACTCCAATTCTTGGGCAGGGCAGAAAGTACTGGGAGCCCCTGTTGCACTGCCCTGAGGGGATACATTTGCTCTTTAATAGCTCTTAAATCATGTAATAAGCGCCATTTTCCTGACTTCTTTTTAATAACAAAAATAGGAGTATTCCAGGGGGAAGTAGATGGTTCTATGTGTCCCAAAGATAATTGTTCTGTAATAAGCTTGGTCACAGCTTCCAATTTTTCAGAGGTCAGTGGCCACTGGGGAACCCACACTGGAGTCTCTGTTTTCCATGGTATAGGTCATGCTGCCCCAATGGAGCCTAGGAAAAACCTAGGCCCTGTCTTTCTTGGTTGGGGTTGGGCGCTACCGGCTCTATCCGTCCTTGTCCTAGGCGACCCAGCCCTTTTCCTGCTTCGTACCCCATCTTTCTCATCATATTGGTAGCTTGTGGTGAATATTCATTAGACAATGTTAACCCAATGTCTTGCATAACGTCCCTTCCCCATAGGTTAACAGGCAGGGGGAGCACATACGGGGTAAACCGTCCTTGTTGTCCCTCCACGGTTCTCCAGATAAGGACTGAGGAGCTAATGGTTGGGTGAGCATTATATCCTAAACCTTGCAGTGAATGTGATGCCTCAGTGATCGGCCAAGATTTTGGCTACCAGTGGGAGGAAATTATGCTCTTGTCTGCTCCAGTGTCCAGAATCCCTTCAAAATGCTTGCCATTAACCCAGAGGGATAGTTTTGGTCGGTCCTGAAGACTGACAACCAAATAGGCCGAGTCCTGACCTGAGGATCCTGGTTTTTGATGGGCCTCACCCAGAAGGAGCAGTAGCTGAGCTATTCTGTCTCCTTCGCTAATAGAAAAGACCCCATTTGGACTGGAGCACAATGCTTGAATTTCAGAAGTGTGTTGGTCATCAATAATACCAGGGTGGACAATAAGTCCCTATAAGGTAAGCAACCCTTGCCCCAGGATAAGGCCCACACTTCCTTGGGGTAAAGGCGCAGGCACCCAAACAGGGATGGGCTGCACCCCCATTTGGGGCATCAGTATGAAGTCGGAGGAGGCGCGCAAGTCCATTCTTGCTCCATCCCCGGAGAGACCTCGTCGATCGCTTTGACGAACCTGTTCCCATATTTTTGTGGGCCCTGGGACCGAGGGCCCACTGTCCCGTTTTTTGAAATCTCATTGTCAGATGTCCCCAGCGGAGGGAGAATTCTGCCCTTTATATCCCTCACCGAGCAACATAGCTCAGCCTTATGGTAGCCTCTGCCACAACGGGAGCAAAGGGTAGGGGGAGCTCTTTCTTTTCTAATGATTTACAGTCCTTATTTAGATGCCCTGGCTTTCCACATTTGTCAGGCCCTTTAGGAGGGCGTTTCTGAGATTGTAAAATAGCAGCGGCCAGTCCTGCATTCGTGAGGGGTCCTCCCAGTTCTCTACAAACTCTAAGACAATCTTGCAATCCTTTATTCTTTCTAGGGGCTATAGCCGTGCGACATTCCTGGGTGGCCTGCTCAAAGATAAGTTGCTCAATAAGCGGCACAGCCATTTCAGGGTCGCCAAAAATATGCCTGGCCGCCTCAGTCATTCATGCTACAAAGTCTAAAAAAGGTTCCTGGGTCCCTTGTATAACCTTAGTGAGTTGATTATTCACCTCTCCTTTTTTGGATAATGCTTTCCATGCCCTAATAGCCGTATCAGCTATCTTTCGATATGCACCCCAATGGATAGTCCGTCTGATTTGCAGCAAAACGCCCTTGGCCGGTCAAGAGATCAAAAGTCCATTGTTGCTGTTCTGGGGTCAAGGCCATAGCGTTAGCCCTGGCTTGTTCCTGAGCTGCCTCATGCCAAAGGGCTTTCCACTCCAAGTATTGACCCATGCTGACAAGCAATGCTTTTGTGACCATCTCCCAATCAGCTGGGGTCATAGCTGTCATAGTCAATCTGTCCAATTGGGCTAGAGTAAAGTTGGCTGTTACTCCATATTTTCGAACTGATTCTGCCAGTTCTTTTATTTGATTATACTCTACAGGTGCATGCATCCCTCCTTCAAAAACAGGATAGGCAAGGCTTAGCTTTCTTTTTACCTTCTCTGGGAGGAAGGAGAAAGCCTTCAGGCGCATCTCATAAGGAGGGGGCGCCGAAGGAGCCACCTGTGAAGGGGCCACGTAAAACTGACGTTTTTTAAGCCCTCTGTTACTCGATGGGTGATCATCAGGATGATACCTCTCTTCCTCATATCTAGCTGCTTCCTCCTCCAACTCGGCCTCTTCCTCTGGGTCTAGACCTTCATCCTCTGAACTTTCAGAGTTATTGGAACTCTTAGTAGAACTAGCAACACTTAAAGCCTCAAGTTCCTGTAGGGGATACAGACTAGTACTAGTATTCCCCTTTTTCAGTTTTATGCCAGATGGAGGACCCCTGGGGTCCACTGTAGACACCCCCTTGTCCTTAGACTCAGCGGGGGGCTATTTTTCTTGATTGGGACTGATTTTTTCTTGCGCGCGCCCAACCTCTCACTACGTTCAGTTTCTGACATGCTATCCTGGACCTCCTCTAAGACATTTCACCCTTCGGCTACGACCGCCTGGCAGGCTTCACCCTCCAAACAATTCTTAACAAGTTTCCAGATGGCCCTGGTTCCCTGTCTCAAGTCTCCCTCGGCTAGTTTTTTATCAACATCTTTACCCAGTTTATTCCACGAGGCGATGGTCAGAGATCCGGAACAGACATACCAGGGAGCTACCCGATCAATCTCCTTTACAAAATGTTTTAATGTTCGATGAGCAATCTTTATATCTCTTTGCTTTAACACTGAATCTAAGGCCGTAATAACAGACTGAGAGGAGCCCATGATGGCAAGCAGGCACCCACGACTTATCTACATCCGCTTTACAAGTGCGAAGAAAACGAAAGTATAGTCCGTGCGCAGCTCTTTTATCTACAAGAGGCTGAAGTACGTAGTAAGGTACTGCGGCTTATCTACATCGGAATTAACACACCTAGCAGTTCTAACGGTGGAAGCAAAGCATTCCCAAAACAAGGATCAAGCTCCCAGAACGATCACCAAGGCCTCCACGCTACCCTCCCAAGGCGGTGAAAGGTCCAATCCAAAATCCAGAAAAGACATACCTCTCTGAATGTACCCACCTGCAGTTCTGAATCCTCCTTGAGTACAAGGGGTCTCCGGCGGTGCTGACGATGTTAAGATTCCCGGATTTTCAGCACCAGTTGTCCCGCGCTACCGTCTCGCCAGCAAGAATGACGCAGCACATTCAGGATCCTTCTGCAGAAAAGCTTTAATGCATCTTGAGAGGGAGAGCATAAGCTTACAGAGCAGAGACCCCAAGGGACAAAAACCCAGCCCTTACATAGTTTAACAGTCCTCGCCTCGGACGTGTCATACTCTGGCTGCAGCCTGTCAACCCATATGACGCCACGGGAGAGGCAGAGAGCAAGGGATGGAAATTTACCATGCACATGCGCACTGGCTTGATTACAGGGTGGTGCTGCCGGATGTCAGCGCCATCTTGTAATGGAGTATGTGGGAGCGGCCCCCCACAGAGCATTACCGTGTGAGGTCCTGTCCATCGAGGTTGGAAAGACCTAGGAGTTACCTGTTTGAGGAGTAGAAGTTGACCTTGAACCTCCAAATTGGGAAAGGGAGGGGAAAGAATGTTGCTCTAAGAGATGGGGTTGGGAAGTGTGGACTTGAGGGAGTGGGGGAGGAGCCAGTGCCTCTGGAAGTGTGGTGCTGTGAAACACTGGCTACTAAGGGGGGAGGGGGAGAGTGCAGAGAATAGAAACCATGGTCATATATATGTAAGCTCTGTTCATTTGTATCAGACAGGCTCATTTAAAAAGGTTTTTGGAAGAGGCTTACAGGGGCAACAGCGGACCTGGCTTTGAACTGTAAATGCCCATTTTAGAGTCTGTGCCCAACCACGTGGCCTAAGTCCATGTCAGCATGTCCGCCAAAATGGCTCTAAGTCCAAAAGAGGCCGTGGAGATTGAATGCCCAGTGTCCCAGGACAGACAGATCTCTGCCTCAGCCAAGCCCAATCCCATGGGATTGACTGCCACCTGGGTCTCGAATTCCAGGCGTGAGCTCACAACTGCAATAGGAATCCCAAAACGACAAAAATAAGTACGAATGGGTCCCCCCCAAAACCCTATAACATAGACAAGAAAAGGAACTCACCAAGATGCAGCTGCTGTAGTCCAGAAACCGGTTTTAAGTGTGGCATAGAGAGCTCGAGATTGTAGACCAGGGGCCTTTCAACACGTGGTCTGCTGCATGGAAAGGGCCTGCCCTATCTCGGTGGAACCTCCAAAATGTTAGGAATATTTCCTAACGTAAGCTTCCTGCCGATGCAAAATCCCCAATCAAGCCAAATCAAAACAAGCCAAATTAAGAAATATCCAGGTTTAATGGGAAGTTCCCCAAGAGAGAAACGGGAAGCCACAGAAATGAGAGCCGAGGGAGGAAGAAAGGGAGACCACGTGTTCCTCTTTCAGGAGATCTCTTAAATACCCTGGCAGTGGCCTGCTGCGATTTGGAGTCCAGACCAGGACTGGGGGCTGGGATAGATGTGAGGGGCTAGGTTCTACCTTCCCAACTTGACAGTTGGAGGTTTCAAGACCCAACTACAAAGGCCACTGCCACTGTGCTGGTTGGAAGTTCTGAATGAGTAAATCTGTCTTTGATCCACTGAAGCAGTAGCTGGGGGATGCTAGTTGAATTTTCATAAAAAGGGGAAAGGCACTTGTGGCCCAACATGGAGATAATCACTATAGGGTACAGCCTGCTGGGATTGGAACATTGCAAGCTTTTACCTCAAAAACAGTCACTGAGATTGAAGAACGAGTATCCTGTATAGAAAAAGCTATAGGCTGGGCTACATTTCTGTTCCAACAAACCAGGGAGCTAATTTTGGTGACCTGTGAGACTCATTGGTATCTTCATTCTAATTGTTGGTTTCAGGCTTTGGCACAATTGTTTCTGGACAGGAGGCATGCTTTTCCTGGAATAAGGACGTAGACAGGCAATTTGATGTATTGTACACCATCGGCCAGGATGTATTTGGCACTGTGTCACTGTCCTGCCATCGTTGCATTTACATGCTGGTGGCAATAATAATCGTAGAAAATGACAACAAACACCTTCATCTAGTCATGACTGAAGTGGCGGTCCTAAAAAAATGATTAACACCCACACATCATTCGCCTCTTCCAGATTTTAAATACAGATAATTATACTTTTATACTGATGGAGTATTCACCAGGAGGAAATCTGAGGGAGCAAATATGGGAAGAAGGCAGGCTGTATGAAGAAAAGGTGCAGAAAATATTCGGACAGCTCTTGTCAGCCGTAAAGTGCTGCCCATGATCATGACATCTCCCATTGAGACCGGAAGCCCCAGAACATCCTGCCAGATTAGATGCAGAGGGCGATGTGAAGCTGGGAGATTCTGGCCTTGGCACCAGTTGTGGAGCTGGCACTGTGCTGCAAGGGTGCTGTAGGACTGAGATATACAA
This sequence comes from Microtus agrestis, assembly GCA_902806775.1. NCBI lineage: Eukaryota > Metazoa > Chordata > Mammalia > Rodentia > Cricetidae > Microtus > Microtus agrestis. Next base: position 1,133,610 of record CADCXT010002104.1, read on the forward strand.
TGCTCCAGTTCTGAGGAAAGGGGATGATGGGAGGAAGGCAGTTATCTAGAGTCTGGGTATAGTGCTCTGTTTTATCACCACGGGAAACCACCCCTTCAGAAGAAGCACCCTGAAAGAGATTGAGAAGAATATATCCAAAAGAAGGTATTACATCACAGCTTACATCTTTAAAAGAATTGATAATCTTTTTTCAAATGCTCAGTGTTGCCCCAGAAAGGAGGCCCAACATTGAAAGCATTCAGCAACATCCGTGGGTAAAGAACTGTAGAGAGCTGTATGGAGCCGCACCTTAAAAATGGCGCTGGCTTCCGCCCTCCGCGATCCCGAAAGCGAGTGCTCTCTAGGATAAGCAACTCCTTATTTGGCTGAGGCTGGACCCTTGCGATCATAATGATCGCAAGCTGCTTGCGTGAGCGTGGACCAATGAACGGCGCCCACATGGCTATCCAGGGTTGGTAGCCCAGGCCTACTTAAGGGCTGGGGGAGGTTTGCCCGGAGAGAGAGAGAGATTTCCTCTATTGTCAAAAGTCCTGAATAAAACTGCTTGTAAGAAGAGCTCCAATGTCGCCTCATCCTTGCTGGACGAGGCAGTCTTGACAAGTAGTGTCCCGTACCGGGATCCGCGTCTCTTCTCTCCGTGGAGCTCAGAACTTGCTGCAGTCAGGGGGTGCACCAGACAGTCCCCAGGTAAGGCTGGGGATCCGCGACAAAGCGGGTTTTCCGCTCTTAGAAGAAGGGAGAGCAGGGTAGCAGAGCCGCGACCACAGCAGACGGGTCAAGGTGAAACCATAAACATCAAACGGGTTGTAAACGTCAAACGGGCTGTCAAATGGGCGCCTCATCTTCGCACCCATTTTTTTTTTGGCTCTCAATGAGCTGCTTCGTTCTAAAAATTTAAAGATAAAAGGGAGCACTTTGGAGAGGTTCCTGGAGGAGTGTGACACCATTGCACCTTGGTTCGCGGCCTCGGGCAATCTTATCGTGCCCTCCTGGGAGAAGCTAGGTAGGGAACTCGACTTTGTCGCTGAACAAGGTACAGTAAGAAAAGGAGTTAGGCCAGTGTGGAAGCTAGTGCGAGGTTGCCTGGAAGATCAACGATGTAGTGAAGCGGTGGAGAATGGTCAAGCCACTCTAGAGATTCTGCAGGAGGAGAGATCCGAGAAAGCAGCTTCTGAGAAGGCTGTGTCTGACACTGGATCAGGAAAAGGGGCGTCAGGCAAGGATACGAAAAAAGAGGACCCAGGTAAAAGAAAGGCAAGACTATATCCTAGTCTGTCAGAACTGGAGTAATCTGACATTTCTATCCATTTGGGGTCTGATGATGATGAGGAGGAGGAGGAGGACTCTTATGGGACCCCCCTAGAAACTGTCTGCAAATCGCTAGATAGAATAAAGATCAAAAGGAAAGAAAGGGGAGACATGAGCAGAAACATCTTGAGGGAGTGAGAAGGAGGGTGACTCCTTTGTCCCCTCCCCCATACCCTGAAATTATGGGAGCAAAAGGAGGAACTTCTTTCAGCCCTGGAGTATGGAGGGAAGTCAGGGCAGAAATCATGGCTGCTCCCCAGATAATGAATGCTTTCCCGGTGTTTCAAGATCAGCAAGGCAACAGATACCATGAGCCCTTAGATTTCAAGGTTATCAAAACACTGCCAGAGTCTTTCTAGACTTATGGTATTTCAGCCTCCTTTATGGTGGCTCAGGTGGAGGCTCTGCATAGGTATGCTATGACCCCAACTGATTGGATGAATCTTGCAAGGGCTTGTCGGTCCCCTGGTCAATATTTGGATTGGAAAGCCTCTTTAATTGAATTTGCCAATGGCCAGGCTGCAATAAATTTAGCAGCTGGGGGAGCCCAAGCAGTCTGGGACATGGATATGTTACTTGGACAAGGTAGATTTGCTAACCAGCAAAATGGATATCCCCCTCAGGTATATGAACAAATTAATAACATTGCTACCCGAGCCTGGAAGTCTTTACCCAATAGAGGGGAAGTAAGAGGTAATTTGACAAAGATTATTCAAGGACCTACTGAGCCTTTTTCTGATTTTGTGGCTAGACTGGAGGAAGCGGCAGGAAAGATACTTGGTGATCCTGACACCGCTATGCCATTAGTCAAGCAGGTAGCATATGAACAATGTACTAAAGAATGCAGGGCAGCCATCACTCCTTACAAGAACAGAGGGTTGTAATATTGGATGAGAGCATGTAGAGAGTTAGGAGGTCCGTTAACCAATTCTGGGCTAGCTGCTGCTGTACTTAGGCTATGTAAAAACAGGAACAATACAGGAACTTGCTTTCGATGTGGCAAGGCAGGTCATATGAAGCGTAACTGCCCTCAAGGAGGAAGCACTCAGCAGGGACATGCCCAGGAAGCTGGAAATGGTCAACGCCCAATTCCAGGACTATGCCCCAGATGTAAAAAAGGAAGGCATTGGGCAAATAGATGTAGATCAGTGAAAGATATCAATGGGCAACCTCTTATACCTGGTACAATGTCAAAAAGCGGGGCCCCCGGCCTCAGGGCCGCCAAATATATGGGACCACAGAGGATCAGGGCAAGGAGGAGAGTAAGGAACAGTGGCCAACTTTCAGACACCCCAAGGACTGCGGAGAGCCACTGCAGGTTCAGCAGGGTTGGACCTCCATGCCACCACCAGACTCGTATTGACACCTCAAATGGGGGTCCAAACTGTAGACTCTGACTTTCAGGGCCCACCTCAGCCTGGCATTGTGGGACTATTGATTGGGAGATCATCTCCCACCTTAAGGGGCTTACAAGTTCACCCAGGGATAATAGACCCAGACTATACAGGCATAGTTAAAATTGTGGTTGAGTCGCCAAAAGGCATTACTGCAATTTCCCCAGGTGGCAGGATAGCCCAGCTTGTTATTTTGCCCAGTCTACATGACAAACATCCAGCTAAAGATACTGAAAGAGGAGATAAGGGCTTTGGCTCAACAGGTATAGATTTAGCATTTTTATCTTTGGACCTAGATCAAAGACCTACTTTACAACTAACTATTAATGGAATTAAGATCACTGGCCTTTTAGATACAGGAGCAGACAAGAGCATTATAGCCAGTAAAAATTGGCCACGAGGTTGGCCTATGCAACTGTCATCGCATACCCTACAAGGACTGGGGTATGTTAAAGCCCCTAATGTTAGTGCTAATTTTTTAAATTGGCAAGATACAGAGGGTCATTCTGGGGTGATTCAGCCTTATGTTCTGGAAGTTCCAGTTTCATTATGGGGAAGGGACCTTATGAAAGACATGGGCTTTAAGTTGAGTAATGACTATTCAGAAAAGGCGCAAGCCCTGATGAAAGATATGGGCTGTCACCCAGATTTTGGCTTGGGTAAGCATTTGCAGGGGTGGAAAGATCCTATAATTGCAAAGCCACGAAAACCCAGACAAGGGTCGGGTTTTTCGTAGGGGCCGCTGAGGAAGGAATTCCCATTTCCTGGAAAACGGAAGAGCCAGTATGGGTTCCTCAGTGGCCACTCTCTTCTGAAAAGCTGCATGCAGCCCATCAGCTACTTCAAGAACAGTTAGATGAAGGACATATTAAACCCTCTCTGTCTCCATGGAATACTCCTATTTTCGTCATTAAGAAAAAATCTGGAAAGTGGAGACTTCTGCATGATCTTAGAGTTATCAATGATCATGGGTCCTGTTCAACGCGGCCTTCCCCTGCTTTCGGCCTTGCCCGAGAATTGGCCTATTATAATAGTAGACATCAAGGATTGCTTCTTTTCCATCCCTTTAAATAGCAAGGACAGTGAAAGGTTTGCTTTTACATTTCCTTCTATCAATCATGAGGAGCCTGATAGGAGATACCAATGGGTTGTCTTACCCCAGGGTATGGCCAATAGCCCTGCTATGTGTCAGTTGTTTGTTGCCTCTGCATTAGAGCCTTTAAGAACTCGTTTTTCAGGCGTAAAATGTCTCCATTATATGGATGATATTCTGTTGGCTGCCAGGGAGGAAAGAGTCTTGCAGGAAGCCTATGGGGTATTGGTGGAGACCTTAAAACATAAGGGACTCCATGTAGCTCCTGAAAAGGTGCAGTAAAGTAAAGTAGTAACCTATTTAGGGTCAAAAATAACGCATGATCAAATCATGCCACAAAAGGTAGAATTGAGAAAAGATCATTTACATACGTTAAATGATTTTCAAAAATTATTAGGTGATATCAATTGGATTGGGGCAGTTTGGGGATGGCAAATTATGAATTGAAACCATTATATCATCTTTTAATTGGTGATGCAGCTTTGGATTCCCCCAGGCAATTGACCGATGAGGCCCGAAAGACGCTTTTAATCATAGAGGAAAAATTGTCTAAGGCCTTCTTGAAATGAGTAAAAACCATGAATGACATTGTCTTGTGCGTTTTACCCACTAAACTGCAGCCCACAGGCTTGTTGTGGCAGGAGGGTCCATTGCTTTGGATTTATCCAAAAATTTCCCCAGCAAAAGCCATAGAATATTTTCCTACTGCTGTGGCCCTACTCGCTCAACAAGGTATTCAAACTTGCTTCCAACATTTCGGAATTTTACCTAGCATGTTAATTGTTCCATATGATAGTAATCAGATTAAAATTTTATGTGCTGCTGTTGATGATTGACCATTTTGCGCTGCACATATTCAGGGCATATAGATTGTCATTATCCTAAACATCCCTTGCTGACTTTCTTTAAAGGACATCCAGTGATATTTCCCAAGACCACTGCTTCACAACCCATTTCAGGAGCCAGTGTCATATTCACAGACGGGTCTCAGACAGGCTGCGGTGCTTACATGGTGGATTTTGCAGAACCCATCAAACACCAATTCCCTCCTGGAGCACCTCAGCAAGTTGAGTTGGCCATTGTAGTGGAGGTATTTAGATCTTGCCCATTTGCATTTAATTTAATTTCAGACTCCTGTTATGTTGTCAATGCTCTAAGGCATCCTGAGTGTGCTGGACCCATAAAACCCTCCAGTCCTGTGCATGCTCTGTTTACCCAATTGCAATTGTTACTTTGGCAGCGAAAAAGTCCTTTTTTTGTACAGCACATTCATGCACACACAGGTCTGCCAGGCCCTTTAGCCGATGGCAATGACAAGGTGGATCTCTGTACCTGACAAAAATGGATGTTTCTTGCTTCTGCCAAAACCCTGTAAACAAAAATTTACTATCCCTTGTGCTGATACACGGAGGATGGTTATGGATTGCCCACAATGTGTTGTTCATCACCATCCTCAAACCTTGGGAATCAATCCACGAGGGTTGCTCCCCCTCAAAATTTGGCCGATCAGATGGATGTAACTCATGTTTCTGAATTTGGCATGGTAAAATATGTGCACGTGTCTGTGGACACCTGCTCTGGTGTCATTCATGCCACGCCTATGTTGGGTGAAAAGGCAACTCAGGTGATCGCTCATTGCTTGGAAGCATGGGCAGCAGATAAAAACTGACAATGGCCCTGCTTATACTGGGCAAAAATTTACATCATTTTGTCAGTGTATGGGTGTTCAATTAACACATGGATTACCATACAATCCACAAGGCCAAGGCATTGTGGAATGTGCCCATCGATCCCTTAAGTAGTTGCTTCAAAAACAAAAAGGGGGAATAGGCTATAAGCAAACCCCTAAGAATATACTTTCCTTAGCCTTATTTACTTTAAAATTTTTAAACTTGAATAACTCCATCCAGTCTGCTGCAGACAGGCATTCATGTCCGTCCAGTCCTTCAAAAGGAATGGTGACCTGGAAGGATGCTTTGACAGGGGTCTGGCATGGACCTGATCCCGTGCTGGCATGGGCACGAGGCGCTGTTTGTGTCTTTCCACAGGATCATTTGGACCCTGGGTGCCAGAACGCCTGGTGAGGAAGGTGACAAGTGCACACGGAGGCAGAAAAGAATGCTACGGATACGTCTGGGATCCTGTGCCTGCTCAATGGAGAAAGTGATGGCGGAGCTGTGGTGGGGGATTCTATCAGCATTCCCCAAACCGATGCCAGTTCGCCATGATACACAGGTGTTACCTCGTCTATTCACCACCAATAAGAAGTTAAACTTGCCATTTATTCCATTAGATACAGAAATTGCCCCCATAGGAGAAAATAGATCTTTAAGTGAAGAAGGAAATTTATTTGTTACTGTTAATGCTTATGCCAATAGTTCCTGTATTACTTTATCTTACTGTAGTGCAGGATGGTTTTATGGGTATTGTAAGTATGGGGCTCAATCAGATAGTTGTAATTCTTCCATTGCACAAGAGAATATTACCACATCCTATTCTGTGAATGTGGTTTGGTTCAATGGCACATGGCCTTGGTATCAGCATGTCAGTAATTTCTCCATCCCTCGACCACAACCCTACTTGTTGGGGAACGTATGAAGGGGAGTCCTGGCCGTGGACCGGGTGTCAGTCGAAAGTGCTGAGGTGGGCAGATAAGGGTCAGAAATTCACCTTTTCCCCTGATGTGGTGGGTCCAGAAAAATACCTTCAAGGCATGTTCCAGCAAACACATATTGTGAATCCCTTTAATATGTGGGTGCTCTGTGGAGTTAATGGTAGTTGTTTAGATGTTTCTCCTCTAGTTATGCTTAATGGTGGCAGCTTTGGAGAAGGGAGTGTTAGCTGTCAAATAACAGAACTCAGAAGAAAAAATTGCAGTGATGATGATTCTCAGGAAACTTTGAATGTTACTCGCCTTTGTTTGAGGTATTTTCAACCTTTGAAAAGTACCGAGCATTATACAGCTGCCCCTATGTGTGTATATCCACCTTTTGTGTTTATTGTTAGTAACTGTAGCTTATGAGATTGTAGTAATGAGACCTGCTTTTATACACAATGCTGGAGTGCTTCCCAGCATAGCTTTGCCATGATTGCCCATGTCCCTCGTTGGATCCCAGTGCCAGTGGATGCGCCTAATGCCATGAGCCTTCTAAGATATAGAAGAGACATTGGCATTACAGCAGCGATTGTTGCAGAAATAGCCCTTGCTGCTGCCGCAAGCACAGCCGCGGCTGTGGCCATGACTCATACTGTGCAAACAGCGCAAACATTAAATAGTCTATCTACCTTAGTAGCGCAAGCATTGGATGCACAGACTGGGCTAGATAGTCAAATCAAAGGTGGGTTAATGGTAGTTAACCAACGCATAGATTTGGTTCAAGAACAAATAGATGTCCTCTGGCAATTGGCTCAGCTTGGCTGTGAATGGAAGTATCTGGGGCTGTGTGTGACCAGCATTCAATATGAAAAATTTACCCATGCTGCTAATTTGTCTAAAGAATTGTCTAGTTATCTTTTAGGTAATTGGTCTGGTGAATTTGAACAACAACTGGAAAAGTTGCGGTGGCGATGGTGACTGTGAACTCCACACGCATGGATGCCGGTTTGGCAGAAAGACTATCCTCCTGGATCACTACAGCCATGGATCATCTTAAGGAGTGGGCGGGGATAGGAGTCCTGGCAGGCCTAATGGTGCTTGCCTCCCTGGTGTGCCTGTGGTGCGTCTGTCGCATGAGGGTTTCACAGCATCGCAATGCGGCTTTGGTCATACAGGCCTTCACGGCCATTGAAGCAGGACAGTCTCCCCAAGTTTGGCTACCTTAAAAGAGATGTGAGCGAGCACAGGATGCGAGGCTTGTTCACTGCACTTGAGGTAAGCATACATCAACCTCAAGAAGAGCAAGTCTGAGTGCATGTGGGTTGGTGTCTATCTCCCACCTCTGTGAAAAGGACACCGGACGGGTGTAATGTTCTCTGATTGGATGACATCCAGAAAGACATTAGCACATGTCCCATTTCTAACAGAGATCAGACCTCTACTCTTGCCTGTAGCTTTGCAAAACAAAAAGGGGGAACTGTAGAGAGCTGCGTGAAGCCGCACCTTAAAAATGGCGCTGGCTTCCGCCCTCCGCGATCCCGAAAGCGAGTGCTCTCTAGGATAAACAACTCCTTATTTGGCTGAGGCCGGACCCTTGCGATCACAATGATCGCAAGCTGCTTGCGTGAGTGTGGACCAATGAACGGCGCCCACGTGGCTATCCAGGGTTGGTAGCCCAGGCCTACTTAAGGGCTGGGGGAGGTTTGCCCAGAGAGAGAGAGATTTCTTCTATTGTCAAAAGTCCTGAATAAAACTGCTTGTAAGAAGAGCTCTTGTGTCGCGTCATCCTTGCTGGACGAGGCAGTCATGAAAAGAACCCTGAAGGAAACATCCCTAGTAAGCCGTTCCCAGATCCTGTATTTTAAAAGAGCTCTTTTCCTATGGATTTGCTCTAAAAAGATCATTTACTCCTTATATAAAAGAGAATATAATGAGATCATTAGGACATACCTATTAGAACAGGAGCTTGACCCCACCACCTCAGTCAAGCCCATCAACCCTGGCCCTGCACCTCCACCATCTCTGTTACCTGCTTTACCATCTGGTCATCACCTGAGAGGAAGAGCCAGTGAGCCTGCCCACGTTTGGCCTTTTCCACACCCAGTCTTCAGAAGAGGACACACCTGATGTCATGACATTATCAGGGCAGAAGATGACCAGAAGGGCCCCCATGCCTCTATGTTGTCCCCAGAAGAAGAGCCCCACTTAGAGCCATGCCCCACTGACCAAGGCTGCATCTGCCCCCTGTGTCTGCCACAGCATGTTAACAGAGGAAATGCCCCTGCCACCTAGACATGACTCTGACATCAGAACACTGGGTGCTGCTGGAGAATGAGAAGGCAATCAGGGCTTGGCTGTCAAGACTGTGTTGCTTTCCGGGGGCCCCAAATACACAAACCCTGTCTTCAACACCAGAGTGGCTCCACAGAGAGGCAGGAGGAGAAACCCAGTAAGGGATCCCCCGAGTCCCTGAATGGGGACCTTTTGGATCCCTCTGGTTGGACCTGTTTGTTCCTCTTCATTCTTTGAACATTGGGGTGGGGGGGTATGAACTCTTCCCCCCTGAACATTCCCACATCATTCTCAGTTTTCAGAGCTGCCTTCCTCTTCAGTAAAGTGATCCCTGCTGTTGAACTTGTAGGTCCCAGGTCTCTTCTCCATAGATGTTTTGTGTGGGCAAACAGCCACTGAAACAGTGCACTGATCAGCTAGACTTACCTGATGCCAAGAGCCTGCACCAGACAGGACACCTGGACCTGCATCAGCTGTGTTCATCCTTTAGCTTGGAGGACACAGTGTTCTCTGCTTCCATATTCGGTTACCTTGTCTTCTCTGAACGGCCATTGCCTGGTCCTAGGGTAAGCTTTGCTAATCCAGGAACATGGGGAGGGCCTATATTCCCATGCCATCTGTGCGGTCTCTGCTGTCCTCTCTGAGCACTCTGTCCCCTGTGACTCACTGTGTGGATAATTCCTCCCTTTGTCTGTGCCCTCATCTTCCTTCAGGATCTATCTGTTCATTGTCAGGGCCTCAGGAAGGTGTGGGCTGGCTTATGTTCAGGGTTCTTGGGAATCACCATCCTTTTCATCCCATGGTTTTCCACCATCTCACTTCTCCCTCGGCCTCCTGGTGCACGTGGACCCCTGGCAGGCCATGGTCTCTGTGAGCAGGGCAGGAGGCCGTCATCACTAGGTCAGACATCCTCATCTGCATCGTCACCACCATCTCTAGTATGGAGGTAAGTGGGTGCCGGCCTCTCTCTTCCTCGGCCTGCCACTGTGCCCTGTGACACAGGTCATTCCTTTCAATGCCTAGACCTAGAATCCCTCTGGAGATGGGAATTTACAGAGGGCCACGTGGGCAGAGGTCCTGTCTTTTCACATCACTGATTATTTTGGGAGAAATCTGGGGATCCTGTAGGCCCATATTTCTACATGGTGTGACAGCCAAGTTGGTGGTTGGTACCCCTGCCAGACAGGCTGTCACTACCCTAACAAAAGCTCAGGATGTGTTGTTCCTTTTCTTTTGTAGATTTGTAGATCCCCTGAGAAGAGTTGTGAATTCCAAGCTAGTGACTGAGCTGCTGACCTGACTGTAGTCCTGCTACCCGGAAATAGAATGTTAATGAACTTCCCCCTTAGTTTACCTGGGGGGATAAAAAGTGTTGGGATAATAAACTTGGGTGATCTTCAGGATTTGAATGAAGCCTGAGACTCCCTTCTGATTTTGCTGTGTGAACTGTGTCTCTATTCCCGCACCTCCACGCTGGTCCAGCGAAGGAAAAGTAGTTTATGTTGGGACATCGGACCCCGACAGGATCCGTGCTCTTCAACCATGCTTCAGTCGGGGTGCTGCTGACAAGATCCCTCAGTGGAATGGTGGTGAGAGCAGCAAGAAGAGGCTCACAGGCTTTCCTCTCATTGAAACTGCTTCTCCTTGGAAGCTCAGTACTGGAGGATGACTCTGAAAGCTCCTCCTTGCTGTCACCTGACATGCGCCATGCACTGACAGACATCCCTCAGCTCCTTGTCAGAAATCCTTAGGCCATGTACTCTGGTAGCCACAGAGCACCAGTTGGGAGCCAAACTAATGAGATGATCATGAGGTTTGTATTTTTCAGTTTGTTTATATGGTGGATTATTTTGACAGATTTTCATGTGTTTGAACCATCCTTGCATCTCTGGGATTAAGCCGACTTGATCATGGTGTATAATGGTTCTGATGTGTTCTTGGATTCGATTTGTCAGTATTTTATTTAGTATTTTTGCATCAATGCTCATGAGTGAGATTGGTTTTTAATTCTCCTTCTTAGTAATGTCTTTATGTGGTTTGGGTATCAGGGTAATTGTAGCCTCATCAAGAGTTTGGCAGTTTTCCTTCTGTTTCTATTGTGTGGAAATATTTGAGGAGTATTGGTATTAGTTCTTTGAAAATCTTGTAGAATTCTGAGCTGAAACCATCTAGTTCTGGGCTCTTTTTGGTTGGGAGACTTTTGATGACTGTTTCTATTTCTTCAGCAGTTATAGGTCTGTTTTATTTGCTTATCTGGTCTTGATTTAATTTTGGTAAGTGATATCCAGAAAGTTGTCCATTTCCTTTATGTTTTCCAATATTGTGGAGTACAGGTTTTTGAAATGTGACCTGATGATTCTCTGTATTTCCTCCATGTCTGTTGTTATGTCCTCCTTTTCACTTCTGATTTTGTTAAATTTCTCTCTCTGCCTTTTGGTTAGTTTGGATAAAGGTTTGTCTGTTTTGTTGATTTTCTCGAAGAACCAACTCTTTGTCTCACTGATTCTTTGTATTGTTTTCTTTGTTTCTATTTTGTTGATTTCAGTTCTCACTTTATTTCCTGTCATCTAGTTCTCTTAGGTGAGTTTGCTTCTTTTTGTTCTAAAGTTTTCAAATGTTCCTGTTAATTTACTAGTGTAGGATCTTTCTAGCTTCTTTATGTAGGCATTTAGTGAATTTTAGGAAGTCTTTAATTTCTCCCTTTATTTCTTCCTTGACCCATTGATGATGCAGGTGAAAATTGTTTAATTTCCATGTGTTCCAGAAAACCCACAGTTTTAAACCATGGTGATCTGATAAAGTACATTGGGTTATTCCATATTTTTTTGTATTTATTAAGGTTTGTTTTGTTACCAAGTATGTGGTCAATTTTTGAGAAGGTTCTATGAGATGCTGAGAAGAAAGTATATTCTTTTCTGTTTGGATGGAATATTCTATAGATGTCTGTTAAGTCCATTTGAATCATAACATGTTCTCTTATTTCTCTGTTCATTTTTTTTGTCTGATTGACCTGTCCTGTGGTGAGAGGGGAGTTAAGTCTCTCACTATTAGTGTGTGGCGTTTAATGTATGATTTAAGTTTTCAAAGTGTTTTGGGGCATAGATGTTCAGTATTGAGATTTCCTCTTTATGGATTTTTTCTGTGACTAATTTGAAATGACCTTCTTTGTCTCTTTTGACTGATTTTAGCTTGAAGTCTATTTTGTTAGCCATTAGGATGGCTACACCCACTTGTTTCTTAGGTCCATTTGATTGGTGTGTTTTTTTCCAACTCTACTCTGAGACAATGTCTGTCTTTGAAGTTGAGATATTTCTTGTATGCAGAAGAAGGATGGATTCTGTTTTCATATCCAATCTGTTAGCCTGTGCCTTTTTAGAGGTGAGTTGAATCCATTTACATTAAGGGATATTAATGACAAGTGATTGCTGTTTCCTGTCAATTTAGTTTTCATTGTTGGTGATGTTAATTTGTGTGCTTTTTCCTTCTTTGTGATTTGCTGCTATGAGACCATCAATTGTCTTTGTTTTTGTTGGTGTAGCCACCTTCCTTGTGTTGGAGTTTTCCTTCTAGTATTTTTTTGTAGGGCTAGATTTTTGGCTAGGTATTGGTGAAATCTAGTTTTGTTATGGAATATCTTGTTTTGTCCTTCTATGGTGATTGAAAGTTTTGCTGGGTATAGTAGTCTGGGCCAGCACCCATGGTCTCTTAATGTGTGCATAAGGCTTGACCACAACCTTCTGGCTTTCATAGTCTCCACTGAGAAGTCAGGTGTAATTCTGATGAAATGTCTGCCAGCATTCTCACAGACACCAGAGTATATTAAATAGCACACTGGCCTAGCCCATTTATTACGTTTATGATGGAGGAGGGTCATCTGTCTGTGTTACTTTCATTGGTTAAAAAAGAAACTGCCTTGGCCCTTTGATAGGACAGAAAATTAGGTAGGAGGAGTAGACCGAACAGAATGCTGGGAGGAAGAAGGCAGTGAGGCAGATGCTATAGCTCTCCTGTCCAAGACGGATGCAGGTTAAGATCCTTCCCGATAAGCCACAACCTCGTAGTGCTACACAGATTATTAGAAATGGGTTAATCAAGATGTGAGAGTTAGCCAAGAAGAGGATAGAACTAACGGGCCAAGCAATGTTTGAAAGAATACAATTTGTGTGTTGTTATTTCGGGTATAAAGCTAGCCGTGCGGGGGCCGTGCGGGAACGCAGCCCGCCACTCCTTCTATACATTTTTATTAGCACTGTCAGTGGTTGAACAGGGGACTCTACTACTGAGCTACATCCCAGTCCCATTTTATTTTTCTACTTTTAGTTTTTGAGATGCTAGGGCTAGAATACATGCTGGGCTCTACCACTGAGCCACATTTTCCAATTTATTTTTAAAAATCAAACAACTTTATATATGGCTATAGTCCATATATGTATTTTTCCAATAAAAAATAAATATTATATCCAAGTATCCTTGGAAGATGTGAAAAAATATTCCTTAACTATTGTATAGAACTATACTACATGCTTCATAGTTTAATAATAGTAACAATTAATACAACATTCAAAGCAAATATTTTCAAGAGGTTATATTTTAATACTACTTTCAATTAACATAATTAACACAGAAGTAAAAACTGTAATAGAATAGTTTGGAAAGTCTAGGTAGGTGATTTGTGTCTGTAATCCCAATATTCAGAGTCTGAAGCAAAAGGATTGCCACAAATTCAAGACCAACTAAATATTCGGTTCCAGGTCAGTCTGGGCCACAGAAGAGGGACTCCTGTGACAAAGCAAAAATAAATAAATTAATCAATAATTAAATTAATTAATACAAAAGAAATTTAGAAAGTATTTTAAATGTTAATGCTGACAGTTACTTTTTTTTAGAGAAATATTGAAATTCGGGAAAAATGTTTATGCGAAATTTACTATTTTTATCTTTTTCTTTTTTAATTCCCCTTTGTGATACTAAGGATAAAATTGAGGACCTCACACATCATGACGGAGCTCTGTTCCCACCTCTGTCTTAATCATCTGAGTACAGTGTAGTAGTATTATTATATTCAGAGTGTTGTGCATCACTGCCAGAATTGTTCTCATTCTGCAAGAGCTGAGGTCCATGCACAAACAGCACCTATTTCTCTTCCATCAAACCTCCTCTTTATTAAATGATTAACTAAAAAGCACAAATGGGGGCTGGAGAGATAGCTCAGTCAGCTGGTAAAGTGCCTGCTGCACAAACTTGGAGATCTGAGTTCAGAGCAGCAACACAGAAGTATGGTGGCATGTGACCGAAACCCTAGCACTAAATGAAGACATCTGACATTGACTTCTGGGCCCCATACATGTGTGTGTGTACAAATAACGCACATGCACATGCATAATTAAGAAAAATACCAATGGAGTTCTGATGTGGGAGTGTCATATATCAATCTGTTGGTTTCATTGGTTAAGCAGTAAATAAACTGCTTGGTCCCAATTGGTTAGAACATAGGTGGGTGGAGTAAACAGAAGAAAACTCTGGGAGGAAGAGGAAGTGAGGTCAGAAATCATGCAGCTCTGCTCAGAGCCAGATGCCTCAGACAGAGATGCCATGCTCCACTCGCGATAGCTCTGCTCTCTGAGGCAGAGGCATGAAGCTCCGACCCAAGATGGATGTAGGCTAGAATCTTCCCGGTAAGCGCACCTTGGGGTGCTTACACAGATGATAAGAAATGGGTTAGTCCAGGAGCGAGAATTAGCCTAGAAGAAGCTAGATAGAAATGGGCCAAGCAATGTTTAAAAGAATACAGTGTCTGTGTAATTATTTCGGGGCATAAGCTAGCAGGCGGCCGGGGTGCTGGGGATGCAGCCCCGCCGTTGCTATTTCTACAGAGTTCCAATGCACAACTGTATCTTTACCTACATTCATATCCAGCAGCTCCGTGCAGCCATGGCTGACACCTTCTTGGAACATATGTGCCGCCTGGACATTGACTCCGCACCCAGCACAGCCCACAACACTGGCATCATTTGTACCATTGGTCTTGCTTTCCGGTCTGTGGCGATGCTGAAGGAGATGATCAAGTCTGGAATGAACGTGGCTCGTCTCAATTTCTTTCATGGAACTCATGAGAACCATGCAGAAACTATCAAGAACGTGCGTGCAGCCACAGAAAGCTTCGCCTCTGATGGCATTCTTTACCGGCCCGTTGCTGTGGCTCTGGACACAAAGGGGCCTGAGATCCGGACTGGACTCATCAAAGGCAGCAGCACTGCAGAAGTGGAGCTGAAGAAGGGAGCTACCCTGACGATCACCCTGGACAATGCCTACATGGAAAAGTGTGACCGAGAACACCCTGTGGCTGGACTATAAGAACATCTGGGGGTCTTGATTGGGGAGGGGGGAATGGGAGGCGGAGGTGGGGAAGAGACAGAAATCTTTAATAAATGAATAAAAATAAAAAAAGAACATCTGTAAGGTGGTGGAAGTGGGTAGCAAGATCTACGTAGATGATGGGCTCATTTCACTGCAGGTGGAGGAGAAAGGCGCTGACTTCCTGGTGACAGAGGTGGAGAACAGTGGTTCCTTGGGCAGCAAGAAGGGTGTGAACCTCCCCGGAGCCGCTGTGGACCTCCCTGCTGTGTCAGAAAAGGACATCCAAGACCTTAAGTTTGGGGTGGAGCAGGATGTAGACATGGTGTCTGCGTCTTTCATCCGCAAGGCAGCTGATGTGCACGAGGTTAGGAAGGTCCTGGGAGAGAAGGGCAAGAACATCAAGATCATCAGCAAAATCGAGAACCACGAAGGCGTCCACAGGCTTGATGAGATTTTGGAGGCCAGTGATGGGATCATGGTGGCTTGTGGCGACTTGGGCATTGAGATTCCTGCAGAGAAGGCCTTCCTGGCTCAGAAGATGATGATTGGACGATGCAGCCAAGCTGGGAAGCCAGTCATCTGCGCCACACAGATGCTGGAAAGCATGATCAAGAAGCCCCGCCCCACCCGTGCTGAGGGCAGTGATGTGGCCAATGTGGTCCTAGATGGAGCCTACTGCATCATGCTGTCAGGAGAGACCGCCAAAAGGACCTACACTCTGGAGGCCGATCGCATGCAGCACCTGAATGCCCGTGAGGCAGAGGCCGCCATCTACCACCTGCAGTTATTCGAGGAACTCCGCCATCTGGCGCCGATTACCAGCGACCCCACAGAGCTGCTGCCGTGGGTGCTATGGAGGCCTCTTTCAAGTGCTGCAGTGGAGCCATTATCGTGCTCACCAAGTGTGGCAGGAGTGCTCACCAGGTGGCCAGGTACCGGTTGCGTGCGCCGTCATTGCTGTGACGCACAATCCCCAGACAGCTCGCCAGGCCCATTTGTACCATGGCATCTTGTGCTGTGTAAGGATGCAGTACAGAATGCCTAGGCTGAGGATGTAGACCTCCGTGTGAATTTGGCCATGAATGTTGGCAAGGCCCGAGGCTTCTTCAAGAAGGGAGATGTGGTCATTGTGCTGACTGGGTGGCGCCCAGGCTCTGGCTTCACCAACACCATGCGTATAGTGCCTGTACCTTGGAGTATAGCCTCTCTCTGGAAGCCCTCTTCTAGCCCCTGTCCCATCTCCTCTCCCATCCCATCCATTAGGCCAGCAATGCTTGTAGTGCTCACTCTGGGCCAGAGTGTGGCGCTGGTGGGCTGGGACACCCGGGAAAATTACTGCCGCTGAAACATGGATTAGAGCCCAGCTGTCTGTCTATCATATGGCCCTACCCAAGCCAGGGGTGACAGAGGAATGCAGAATTGGAAACCCTCTGGCTTTATCACAAAGGGGCAGCAACATCTCTGTGTACTTTGCTCCTGTAGAAAGTTGCACAGAGAACTCCCAGCCCTGGCCTGGAGTCAGGAGACAGCAAGGCACGGGGCCCAGGTTCCTGTGTAGATAATAACCTCTGGCCCCCGGCGGGACTTGCTTCCCCAACAGCTTTGGCCTCCCCAGTGCTCGTTGCGCACTTCTCAGCTGTCACTGCAGGCACACCCTGCACTCTCCACCTCCCATTCTACTGTGCAGCATCTCCAGGCCTGTTGCTATAGTGCCCACCTGAGTGTCTATAAAGAGGAGCTGAAGCAAAGAAATTAAAAAATTAAAATAAATAAAAATAAAAACTTCAAGGAAATAAGACCAAGTAACATATAAATGCAGACCTATTAGAATTACAACCAACTTCTCATAAAGACTCTAAAAGCCAATAGGGGCTGCACAGATGTTTTACAGACTCTAAGAGACCACACATGCCAGCACCACACTACTGTACCCAAAAAAATTCTCAGTAACATTAGATGGACAAAGTAAGACATCCACTAGAAAACCAAATTTAAGCAGTATCTATGTACAAATCTAGCCCTACAGAAGGCACTAGAAGGAAAAATCCAGCCTAAAGAGGTCCACTACACCAAAGAAAACACAAGAAATAAATAACTCCAAAGCAGCAAATCAAAATGGAAAAACGCATACACACCCCCGCCACAATAACAAAATAACAGGAGTTAGCAAGCACTGTTCACTGATATCCCTCAACTTCGGTGGTTTCGATCTCCCACTAACAAGACACAGACTAACAGAATGCACACTTCTGCTGCATCCAAGGAACACACCTTAACATCAAGAATAGACTTCACCTCAAGTTAAAAGAAGGGAAAGAGATATAGCCAAGCAAAGGACCCAAAAAGTAAGCAGACATAGCCATTTTAATATTTGAGAAAATAGCCTTCAAACCAAAACTAATCAGAAGAGATCAAGGACATTACATATTCAAAGGAAAAACTCACCAAGAGGACATTGCCATTCTAAACATTAATGCACCATATACAATGGCACCCAAGTTTATAAAAGAAACACTACTAAATCACATATTGGCTTTCACACATTTTATTGTGTGTAACTTCAATACCCCACTCTCAACAATAAACAGGTCACACAGACAAAAACTAAACAGAGAAATGCTTGAGATAACTGATGTCATAAACAAAATGGACCTACCTGATATTTACAGAATATTTCACCCAAACTCCAATTATATACCTGCGTGTCAGCACCTCGTGGAACATTCTCCAAAAATGACCACATACTCAGGCACAAAGCAAGTCTCAACACATACAGAAAAACCAAAATAACACCATGCGTCCTGTCTTACCACCCTGTTAAAACTAGGTATCTTTTTTGTTAGTTTGTTTGGTTGGTTTGATTTGGTTTTTCATGTCGGGGTTTCTCTGTGTAGCAGTCCTGGCTGTCCGGAACTGACATTGTGAATAGGTTGACCTCAAACTCACTGAGATCTACATGCCCCTGCTTCCCAAAGTACTGGGATTAAAGGCATGCACCACCACTGGCTGGCTTAAATCTGGATAGCAATAATGGAAACAACACAAAGTTTACAGACTCATAGAAACTGAAGTCACTAATGAATGAAAAAACTGGCTCAAGATAGAAATAAGAAAAAAAATAAAAACTTTTTGGAATTGAAAGAAAATGAAACACAACATACTCAAACTATGGGACACAACAAAAGCAGTTAGTTCTAAGAGGAAAGTTTGTAAAACCAAGTACCTACATTAAAAAACAATTGAAGATGTCTTATTCTAGTAATTTAATAGCATACCTGAACGTTCAGAACAAAAAGGAGAAATCATACCCAAAATGAATAGATAGCAAGAAATAATCAAACTCAAGGATGAAAGCAATAAAATACAATAAAACTACAAAAATCAATGAAACAAAAAGTTGAGTTTTTGACAAAATCAATATGATTGGCAAACCTTATCTAAATTAAGTAAAAGATGGAAAGAGAATACCAAGATTAACAAAAATTAGAAATAAAAAGAGGGACATAACAACAGGCAGTGAGAGAATCGAGAGAATCATAAGGACATGTTTTAGAAACCTGTTGTCCATCAAACTGGAAAATCTAAAAGAAACGGGTATTTTTCTCTATACCACTTACCAAAGTTATATCAAAATCAGATAAATAATTTAAATAGACCTGTAACCCCAAGTAAAATGGAAACAGTCTTTAAAAGTCTATTAATCAAAAAGAAAGCCCAGGGTCTTTTTGTTTCTTTGTTTTAACACAAAAATCTACCAAACTTTAAAATAAAAGTTTATGTCACTATTCCTCAAATTATTCCACAAAATAAAAACACAAGGAAATCACCTAGTTTGTTTTATGAGGACACAGTTACCCTGATACCTAAACCACACAAAGATACAACAAGAAAGAGGATTCCAGACCAATTTTCCTTATGAATGTAGGTGCAAAAATTCTTGCATAAAAATGCTTGCAAAATGAATCCAAAAACAAATTTAAAAGATCATTCAGCATGACCAAGTAGGCTTTCATCCCAGAGATGCAGAATGGTTCAACATATAAAAATCAGTAAATAAGCCAAGTGGTGGTGGTGAATGCCTTTAGTCCCACCACTTGGAAGGCAAAGGCTAGCAGATATTTGTCAGTTTGAGGCCAGCCTGGTCTACAAGAGCTAGCTCCAGGACAGACTCCAAAGTTACAGAGAAACCCCATCTCATAAAAAACAACAACAACAAAAGAAATCAGTAAATGTATCAATCAAATAAACAAACTGAAAGACAAAACTACATGATCATCTCATTAGATATAGAAAAGACCGTTGACAAAATCCAACACTATTCATGAAAAAAGTTTTGGAGAGATTAAGGATATATACCTCAACCTAAAAAGGGTAGCTTACAGCAAGTCCATAGCCAGCATCATCTTAAATGAAGAGAAACTCAAAGCAATTCCACTAAACTCAGTAAAAAGACAAGGTGGTCCAATCTATCACCATACAATATAGTACCTGAAGTTCTACCTAGAGCAGTAAGGCAACTAACAAGGGGATAAAAATTAAAAAGGAAGAAATCAAAGTATCTTTATTTACAGATGACATAATAGTACACATAACTGGCCCTAAAAATTTTCTGGGAAAATCCAAAGTAACTAGTTATGAAATTAAGTGATAAAATCAAGAGCCTTTCTGTATACAAATGACAAATGGACTGAGCAAGAAATCAGGGAAGCAACTCCTTCCATAATAGCCTCAAATAACATTAAGTATCTTGGGATAACTAACTAAGCAAGTGAAAGACTTGTACGATAAAAATTTTAAGACACTTGTCACGTGGTGATGGCTCATGCCTTTAATCCCAGCATTTGGGAGCAGAGGCAGGCAGATCTATGTGAGTTTGAGGCCAGCCTGTCTACAGAGGGAGTTCCAGGACTGGCTCCATAGTAACTGAGAAACCCTGTCTCGAAAACCCAAGCCAAAACAAAACCTTTAAGACACTAAAGATTAGTTTGGATAGGGGTTTGTCAATCTTGTTGATTTTCTCCAAGTACAAACCAGCTTTTTGTTTCATTGATTCTTTGGATTGTTTTCTGTTGTTTCTATTTTGTTGATTTCAGTCCTCAGTTTGATTGTTTACAGTCTTCTACTCCTCTTGGGTGAGTCTGCTTTTTTTTCTAGAGCTTTCAGGTGTGCTGTTAAGTCTCCAGTGTGAGCTTTCTCCATTTTCGTTATGTGGGCACTTAGTGCTATGAACTTTCCCCTTAGCACTGCTTTCATAGTGTCCCATAGGTTTGGGTATGTGGTGTCTTTATTTTTGTTGAATTCAAGGAAGACTTTAATTTCTATTTTTAGTTCTTCCTTGACCCAGGTGTGGTTCAGTAGTTGACTGTTCAGTTTCTACGAGTTTGTAGGCTTTCTGGGGGTAGAATTGTTGTTGAATTCTAACTTTATTCCATGGTAATCCAATAGTACACAGGTGGTTACTACATTTTTTTTTGTATCTGTGGATGTTTGCTTTGTTACCAATTATGTGATTAATTTTTGATAAGGTTCCATGAGATGCTGAGGAGAAGGTATATTCTTTTCTATTTGGTGGAATGTTCTATAGATGTCTATTAAGTCCATTTGGTTCATTACATCTGTTAGTTCTCTTATTTCTCAGTTAAGTGTCTGTCTGGTTGACCTGTCCTTTGGTCAGAGAGGAGTGTTGAAATCTCCTACTATTAGAGTGTGGGGTTTGATATATGCTTTGAGTTCTAGTACTGTTTCTTTTACACATGTGGGTGCTTTTATAACAGGGGCATAGATGTTCAAGATTGAGAATTCCTCCTGATGAATTGTTCCTGTTATGAATATAAAGTGTCCTTCTCCATCTCTTCTGATTGATTTTAGTTTGAAATTAATTTTCTTAGATATTAGCATAGCCACATCCACTTGTTTCTT
Source organism: Microtus agrestis (assembly GCA_902806775.1). Lineage (NCBI taxonomy): Eukaryota > Metazoa > Chordata > Mammalia > Rodentia > Cricetidae > Microtus > Microtus agrestis. The sequence goes on from CADCXT010002104.1 coordinate 1,154,569, forward strand.
ATGTCCATTTGATTGGAAAACCTTTTCCCAACCCTTTACTCTGAGGTAGTGTCTGTCTTTGAGGTTGAGGTGTGTTTCTTGTAAACAGCAGAATGTTGAATCCTGTTTGTTTCCTATCCATTCTCTTAACCTGTGCCTTTTTTATAGGTTAATTGAGTCCATTGGTATTAACTGATATTAATGACCAGTGGTTGTTAACTCAGTTAATTTTTTTGGTGGTAGTGTTAGTGTGTTTCCCTTCTTTGAGTTATGCTGGTGGAGAGTTGTCAGATGCCTGTGTTATTATGGGTGTTGTTGGCTTCCTTGGTTTGTGGTTTTCCTTCTAGTACTTTCTGTAAGGATGGGTTTGTGGCTACGTATTTGTTAAATCTGTTTTTGTCTTGGAATATATTATTTTCTCCATCGATGGTGAATGCAAGCTTTGCTGGGAATAGTAGTCTGGGCTTGCATCCACGGTCACTTAGTGTCTGCCAGCACATCTATCCAAGACCTTCTGGCTTTCATGGTTTCCACTGAGAAATCAAGTGTAATGCATGTACCTACAGACACCTGATCTTTGATGAAGAAACCAGAAATACATGGGGGGAAAGACAGGATCTTCATCAAATAGTGGGGTTAAACTGGATGATTGTATGTAGAGAATTCCTAATAAATCCATACTTATCACCCTGCACAAAACTCAACTCCAGATAGATCAAAGAGCTCAGTCAAGTAGAGCATGAGACTCTTACTCTCAGGGATGTGGGTTTATGCCCCACACTGGGCCACAGGTTTAGGCAAGGGTAAGTGAGTTCATGAGAGCCCAAAATAACAGAATATCAAATATTTATTGGGGAAGACTCATGAGTAACAATAAGGTGAAGAGTCATCACTGTCCTCTGCCCTGGAAGCCATGGAAGCTGCAACCAGATCTCCAACCACCACAGAAGAGAGTAAGAGACCATTCCTCTCCCTTATAAGAGATGATGTCGGCACACAGAAGCCACCCTAATGCTGAGACTCCCCACCCAAAAAAAAATTTTAGTGGAAAGGAATTCCGACACAGACCTCAACCTAAAAACAGCTATCTTAAACCTAACAGAAGAAAAAGTGGGAAACAGCCCTGAAACCAAAGGCACAGGAAAAGACTTTCTGAACAGAACACTATTAACACAGACACTATGAAAAGCTTCTGCATGGCAAAAGATCCCATCATTCAGACAAACGGCAGCTACAGAATGGTAAAATATTTTTTTTCCAACTACACATCTAATAGAGGGATAATATCCAAAATTATATATATATAAACCTCAGTCTGGGAACTGGAAAAGCCTGCTTGCTTAAGCCTACTGGCCACAGGCGTTCTGACGTCACGCGGGCGGGGACTTTAAAAGCCAAATGGCTCTTGGTTGGGGTTGGCGGGCGTTTTCTTTGCAGTTGTGCATTTACTGGAAGTGGGCTCTGGGTCTCGTCAAGAACCAGAGAGAAAGGTAACTGCTGACAGGGGGTCAACTTTGTTCCTGCTAAGAGGCTCTGGGGCATCAGAGGCCTGGGGCGGCATCTGCCAGGCTCTGGATTCAGGGAACAGTAAGTTTGTGCCCACAGCGCCTGTAGAGGGAAAAGAGGATACAGATTGCTGACCGAGGTGTGGGGCGGGGGAGGAGAGGTGGGGGACCTGCCAGGGAGGGACAGGTTAAAACGCTGCTGCGTTCGCCTGGTAATGCAGCATCTGAAAAGCCGTGTAAGGAGAAAACGTCTGGGAAACTGAAGTCTTGAGAATAAAATCTAAGTGGGATGTAAGCAGCTGAACAAGGAGGGATGTGGCTCAGTGCGCAGCCTATTGTGCTAAAGTCCCCAGCTCAAACAAACAATAAAGTGGGTGTTAGTATTTGGTGTTAGTATTTGGGCATCTGCATTGGCCTGCCTGCCCTCAGGGTCCTGACAGGATACTTCCTCACCTGTAGCCACTAAGAGCACTTCACCTGTAGCCACTTCTGCGCACATTTGCTATGGTTCCTTGTAACAGGTGGCCTACTCACCAACCCCCTCCCCCTTCTCCCAGTCTCTGCCTTCCTCACTCTCCTGCACTCTTGACCCCAGGGACTAGTCTGCCCCCCTCTCTGCCTCCTCTGCCCCTTCTCTCTCTCGTCTTTGAATAAACCTTCTATGTGAGCCTTATCACATGGCGTGATTTCTCTTCGCTGCTTATATTATTATTATTATTATTATTATTATTATTATTATTATTATTATTATTATCATTATTATTACAACAGTGTCTCACCCTCGAAGGAAGCCAGGGCAGGACCTGAAAAGGCTGAGTGGCTAGCATCTAGCACTGCAGAGACGAAGACAGGGTCCGACATAGGCATGCTTATGATACTAAAATGTTTTGAGAATGGAAGCAGCCTCTACATTATGTTATGGACTGGATTGCTTATCTTTACTGAAAGGGAGATTAGAACCAGAAGACAATAGTGGGTATTAAACTACGGGGTTAAACATAAAGCAAGAAAAGTAGATATTAGGAAAACAGAATGACTCCCGTTTTTGAAGCCAAAGGAAACATTTTGAGGAGAGTTAAGGAGCCTGAGATTTCTTGTCAAGCAGCCTGTGAATTACCATAGAAATAGACATAAGAGACAGCAGTGATGTACTCAGGGATAATGCATTGAAATTTTGCAATCATGGATTGCCTTGTGATGCGGGAATCATATATGTTCATTTTTGCATTGCCTTGTTTGAGTGTATTGAATACTTGAAGTTGCATAGGTGTAATCTGTAGTGAGGACTTAAGTGTACATGAAAAACAAATACAGCACACAGGGAAAATGCTATCGTAAAGGAACAGACTTAGTTACTCTTCTCCTTCAGAATAAACGTGATAATTGTTGCTTAATGAACCACTTGCATCTGGAACATTTTTCTGATTTTGAAATCATGAATTAGGTTCTAAGCATGAAGCGCAGTTCCGTTTCCACCAGTGGTGCCGACCGCCTCTCCACACAGGAATTAAGATCCCAGGACCTCGATAAACCAGACCTTTATACTCCTCAAGCGTAAGTGCCTCCAACTATGGGTCTCACCTCCATACTGCCATGTTCTGTACCTAGTTCTCAGAAACTGTAGAATCAGATGGTGAAAGTGGAGCCATCTCTAGTTCAGTATTTGAGTCTTTTACTCTCTGAAGGTTAAGAATGACTTCAAAGAGCTTTGGTTTTACTGTCTAAGTCTGTCAGTATTAATTATATTAGAAGTTAAACTAAGAAAATAACAATATAAACTCAATTTAAAATAACAATCTCATTATATGGTTTCAAAAATAAAATGGTTTTGTTTATTTGCTTCTTTGTTTGTTTTGGTTTGATTTTTGGAGACAGGATTTCTCTACGTAGCCCTAGCTTTCCTAGAACTCACTCTGTAGACCAGGCTAGCATCGAACATTGAGATCTAACTGTCTGTGTCTCCCAAGTGCTCGGATTAAAGGTGTGTGCCACAACTGCCTACAATGTTTTTAATTAAAAAAAATTTGGGGGGTGAGAAAGATGTCTTAGCAGGTAAAGGCACTTATCACCAAGCCCAAACACCTGCTTTCAATCCCCAGACCCACGTGGTAGAAGAGAACCTGCTGCTTCAGGTTGTCCTCTAACCACCAGCTGCAGTTCTCTCTCTCTCTCTCTCTCTCTCTCTCTCTCTCTCTCTCTCTCTCTCTCTCTCTCTCTCTCTCTCTCTCTCACACACACACACACACACACAAATAAATAAATGTAAGAAAATTAAAACATTTCCAATGCAAAACAATTTCATTGGGCAGCAAAACATGGACTCCCAGTTTTAAAGTCAGATCCCTTTAATAGCAGACTAATGAAAGATGGTTAGAATCCAGGTCTAGGAAGGTGAGCACCCAAACAGCCTAGGTGCCCACAAAGCCAGTTAATGCAGTAGGATCAAAACCCAGTGCCATTGTTCTTGGCTTCTCAGCAGCCCTCATTGTCCGCCATGTTCAGAGAGTCCGGTTTTATCCCATGCTTTTTTAGACTTAGTCCAGCTGGCCTTGGTGATCTCCTAATAGATCAGCCCCATTGTCTCAGTGTGTGGGTGCACCCCTCGTGGTCCTGACTTCCTTGCTCATGTTCTCCCTCCTTCTGCTCCTCATTTGGACCATGGAAGCGCAGTCCGGTGCTCCAATGTGGGTCTCTGTCTCTATCTCCTTCGATCGCCAGATGAAGGTTCTATGATGATATGCAAGATATTCATCAGTATGACTATAAGGTAGGGCCATTTCAGGCTCCCTCTCCTCAACTGCCCAAGGAACTAGCTGGGGACATCTCCCTGGACACCTGGGAACCCCTCTAGTGTCAAGGCTCTTGCCACCTCTAAAATTGGCTCCCTTAATTAAGATATATACTTCCCTGCTCCCATATCTACCCTCCTTTATCCCAACCATCCCATTTCCCCAAGTTCTTCCCATCCTCCCCTTCTCACTTTTCTCTCCCCATATCCCTTTCCCCCTCTTCTTCAGTCTTATTTTCTCTCTCCACCCAGCCATATTGTTCCTGTCTCCACCTCCCTAGTACGGCGCTTATAGGTGTGTGATCCCAAGTGCTGGGATCACCTCTCTGTGAGTTCTCTCTTTTACACAGATTCAGATTTGTGTAGCCCAGGGTGGCCTTGAACTAACAAAGATCCCTCTGACTCTGTCTCCAACGTCCCAGGATTAAGGGTGTGTGTCACCAATCCCTGGCCTCTAGTGGCTCAGCTCTGCACTCTGATCTTTAGGCAAGCTTTATTTGTTAAAACATAAACAAAATACTACTACATTTTCCCTTTTCTGCCTGAAATTAAAAAAAAAGAATGCTATAACTAAGTTAGAAACTACATACAATAAGTACAAATATACAATATATGCAGGCAGTAAAAACATCAACAATGTCTAGACTAGTTGCATTTGAAAATTCAGAGAAAATAAAATTTCCATATTAAAAAAAAGATGGTTAGAATCTATGTCTGCTACTGCATTCAGACTGTCGTAGCAGCCAGTCTCTAGGAAGCAATGTATGCATGACTGGATGAGCATGAGAAGAACAAACAGCATCTTAGTTTTGTTGTAGTGATACCTAGATATGCCTCGGAGAACTTTTTCTAGACTAGATAAGCAGTTGTCAAGATTGGAGGTGGGGAAGTTTGATACAGATTGACAGGAAGCAGTCTGTTATTTGTATGCACTGGGGTATGACCTCACCTTTTGTACTTTGAATTCCTTGTGTATAAGAATGGAGATAGGTGTAGTGGTGGTGCATGCCTTTAATTAGGCAGAGGCAGTCTAATCTCTGGGTTTGAGGCCAGCCTGGTCTACAGACAAGTTCCAAGACAACCAGAGCTACACAGAAAAACCTGTCTTCCAAAAAAGAAAAGAGTGGAGATACTGGGAGATGGCTCACTGGTTTAGAGTCATTCCATTTCTACCAAAGGACCCAAATTCAGTTCCCAGTAACCACATTGGACAGCTCACAACCCCCTCTAACTCCAGCTCCAGGAGATCCGATGCCCCTCTTGTGACCTCCATAGGCACTCACGTACATGTGTGGTTATGCATACACAGACACAATATACATAAATAAAAATAGATCTTTTCACTTTTTTAATGGAGATAAGGGCAGACTCTCCTTTACAAGTAGTTCTGAATATTGAGTGTTCATATGGGTCAACTGTTCTTATGTTCTTCATGCATATTAGCTCTTGATACTCAGAGACAATTTTCCCTTAAGGAATAATGGCAAACAAGGGAGTACAAGCAAGGGAGCAGTTATAGGGGCGTAAATAGAGAGGAAAGTGTTTAGGTTATTGAACAGGTTTGTAGACTACTTGGTACAGAAGATCTATGGGCCTGCAACACACTTTTAAGGATAATGTGTGTGTTGATAACGTCATACACAAGGAAATTTGGTTTGTTATTTGTGGTGCTGAAGATTAAGCAGATAGCACTTCACAAGCTGAACAAAACACTGAAATGTATCCTTGTTCCAGACATACATTTTATTCCCCCCCACATTTTATGACTAAAACTGCTGTAACCTCATGGTATGCTCTCCCGCTTTAAGGAATACATTGTGTTTAGTTATTTAAAACTTAAAGGCTAATGTTTAATGCTGTTGTTACTATTTGTGTGTGTGTGTGTGTGTGTGTGAGAGAGAGAGAGAGAGAGAGAGAGAGAGAGAGAGAGAGAGAGAGAGAGAGAGAGAGAGAGAGAGAGAGAGAGATGGATAGCCTTGAAATAATGCAGACTTGAACACAGAAGGAAATGTGTTTGATTGTCTTCTTAAAACATTATCCTAGGACCAGTGGCCATTCATCCAGAACTAGACAACTTGGGAAATGTTCACGTTCTGAAATGATGAAAGATCCAAGACCCCTTAATGATAAAGCGTTCATTCACGAATGTATTAAACAGCTCTATAAGGTATTAAATTGTCTGATTTGTGTTTTTGCTCCCAACATTTTTTCTAATCCAAAACTTTCAATGCCTCATAAAAATGATTGTAGTTTCTTACAGAAAATGGTTATAAACATCGTGTATCAATAAAGTCTCTACAAGCCCCATCAACAAAAGATTTCCTTAGTATCTTTGCATTTCTTTATGGTTTCCTCTGCCCATCATATAAAATTCCTGACAGGAAATTTGAAGAAGAGATTCCAAGAATTTTTAAAGACCTTGGGTATGTAATATTTTTATTAGTCTAAGATCTTATCAGAACATAGAAGAAACACATGTTATAAGTTGGTGAATACTTTGAATTAGTAGGTTCAGTTTTAGGATGAGCACTGTGAACAGTATGTATAGGATGAACTGAAGAGAAAGGAGAATTGATAGATTGTAGCATATTCAACGTTTTTTTTTCCTTTAACAAAACACCAATGCTTGGTAATTGGTAAATATAGGAGTTATTGAGCTAAAGAGATGGCTCAGTGGTTAAGAGAACTGGCTGCTTTTCCAGAGGACTCAGGTTAGGTTCTCAGCACCCACATGGTACCTCACAGTCATATACAATGATTCCTCTTTTGACCTCCACAGCCACCAGGCACACACATGTTATGCATATTTGGGGGAACTATGAACCCAAGCTGTTTACTGACTCCTTCTCCATAGCTTGCTCAGCTTGCTTTCTCCTACAGTCGGTACCACCTACTCAGTGGCACTGCCCACAGTGGACTAGCCCTCTCCCATCAGCCATGAGTTAAGGAAGTGCTCCATGGATATGCCCATGGGGCCAGCCTAATGGAGACAATTCTTTTATTGAGGTTCCGTCTTTCCAGATGACTCTAGTTTGTGTCTGGTTGACAGAGCTAACCAGCAGAGAGAGAAAGTTTAAAAGCATTATAAATAAAGACAAGCACAGATCAGATGTGGTGCTGCACACCTGTGATTTCAACACTTGGGGAAACTGAGGTGGGAAGCTGTTTGTTTGGAGACACAGGGACGGAAGTAGATTTAGTGACAGATAATCACTGAAGTGTAATAGAAGTACATTGAATGTAGGATAATGGAAAGGTTTTTTAGGAGAATCCTTCTATACTCAGCTGTTAAACACCATGCAAAGTAATCTGTGGGATGTGAATAAATACACAAAAGTCATTGGTGAATAAGATCTTCAGAGTAGACTCAAATATCTTCACAGCAGGTGTATGTGCAGCTTTAAAATACACCTTTACTGTAGCCTTTATGCTTGCTAACACGTTGCTCCTTATCTTCCTGTTTCTCCTAGGTATCCCTTTGCACTGTCCAAGAGCTCCCTGTATGCAGTGGGAGCCCCTCATACCTGGCCTCACATCGTGGCAGCCTTGGTATGGCTGATAGACTGCATCAAGGTATTTGATTGATAGTTTAAATCTTACCTTTAAACGTTTAGTTATTGTTTTGTTTTGTTTTTTCTCACAATCATTTTCTATTCTCTCCCAGTCTGACTTTTGCAACTTGTCTCAAACCCTGCTTCTGCTTTCAAAGCATGTTTGATTTGAAGTTCTTCAAACTGCTAGTGTAAGAACGGTGAGCAGGGAGAAGTTCTGCTTGACAGATTGTTTTCCTGGGGTGTTACTGTTTAGAAAAAATGAACCCATCATTTTTCTTTGCAAGATTCATTTTCTCCTTTTTAAAAAATGAAATCAGTATTAATCACAAAAATAGGAAAATATAGAATGAATATTCTCCCAACTTACAGATAACTTTTAAGTCATTTTCTTTGGATCTAGTTTTATTTGGTTTTGTGGTATTAGTTGTTGAACCGTGGGTGGCTCTACCACTGAGGTGCACTTCAGCCCTGGATATCGGTTTCAAAGTCCTGTTTACTCTATAGATGTGTACAGTCATGTTTCACATGCTGATGTTCATTGATGGATGGCATGGTGGTCCCATAAGATTATCACAGATATGAACTAATTTCTGTCACTTAGTGATGGAGCCATTGCAAAACTGCTCATCTCTGGTGATGCTGATATAAACCTGTGCTGCAGCCATATAAAAGTATAGCACATGAGTTAATGTTGCCTAACATGTTTACCCTACTTATTTTAGAGTCACTAAATTTTTTAAACAAATAATCTTTACTGTAAAACAGTGCCATGTTAATCTGTAGCAGCCTCTTTTTTCTACATATTAACAAGTTTTCCTCCAAGGAAACTTATAGCAGTTAAAAATACTCAGCCTCCAGATGTGATAGCACACCCCTTTAGTCCTAGCACTTGGGACAGAGGCAGCCAGATCTCTGAGTCCAGGGACAGCCTGGTCTATGCAGAGAAAGCCTGTCTCTATGCAGCCATGTGTGAGCATTGCGTGCCTATGGAGAGGCATTACTGTTTCAAACTCTACCAATGTGGAAACTTTAAAGCTGTTTGTTTTCTCAGTTTTCTCTCTCGCTATGTGCTTTTGCTATTAATTTGAAACTTCTTTTCTTTGGTTGGTTGGTTGGTTGGTTGGTTGGTTGGTTGGTTTTTCTGAGAGTGAATCTCACCATGTTGCCTAGTCTGTACTCTGGTCAAATAATCTTCCCACTGCAGTCTGGTAAAGAGCTGGAAGTACAGGTGTGTGCCACTGCATCCAGCTTTAGTCCAGCATTTAATTTGAACCCTTTCGTATGAAATCCCTTCTGTCTCAAACTGAGCCAATGATTTGGGAAGGGGTATTGTTGGGTTTGGTTTGCTTCTATTGTCAGGTTACTTTGCCTTTGAGAAAGGAATGGCTGGGATATGGTGACTGGTTGTTTTGGTTGACCATTTTGGAACAGAAACTGTATTTTACTGGTAGTCTTAACTGGGACCACCAGTCCTTCACATTATATCCATATTTGTTTTTTGTTGTTGTTTTGTTTTTTTTTACCTTTGGACTTGACTTCACGTTCGCCTAGGTTTATGTTCCCCCATGTTAGTGTTTGAGCCTCTTTTATTCAGTGTATTCTTCAGTTGAACCGCACTTCCCACTCCTCATGATGCCTTTGAAGGCTTTAACTTGTTATTTCTGTATGGATGAGCTATGTGTAGACATGCTTATGCTGTGGCACACATATGAAAGACATAGCATAATTTTTTGGAGTTAGTTACTGAGCCAGGTCTGTTGTTCATGGTTTTAATAACTGACAACAGGACAAAAAGCATATTGCTAATTTTTTATATTTTTATTTTTGTTTTTAAAGTTGAACTTAAAATTTCATACAAGAGTAATTGCCTGGGCTGGAGAGATGGCACAGAGGTTAAGAGCACTGACTGCTTTTTCAGAGGTCCTGAGTTCAATTCCCATAACCCCATGGTGGCTCACAACCATCTATAATTAGATCTCATGCTCTCTTCTGACATGCAGACAGAACACTGTGTACATAGCAAATAAATCTTTATTGAAAAAAAGAGTAATGGCCTGTCATTTCCTTTATTCCTTTTGCAATGATGCAAAAATAATATTACTGTGTATTATTGTGTGCACATGCACATGTATGCATGCTACAACATATATGTGCAATCAAGCCCAGGTTGCCAAAATTGTATATCATGCTTTTACCTCCTTCTCGCTAGCCCTTTTTTCCTTTTTTCTTATCAGTTTACAAAAACTTGTCTCCACTTCCTAGCACTGGAACTGCAAATGTTCATCTCTACATTCAGCGTTTACATGGTTACCTTAGCAGGAATTCAAATAAAAAACCTGGAGTCAGCTATCAGGGTAAGCTGAGCAATCCGGGAAGCAGAGTGCCCAACACTAGAGAGACCTTTAACCTCTACCTATGCTTAGACCGAAGGGGCAATCCTCTCCTCAGGCTCCCTCCTCAGGCTCTCTCCTCAGAATGAAGGGACAGTCCTCAGAATGCACTGAGCTCTTGTCTCCTCCCCTCTTATATTCCTCTCTCCATCCAGCCCTATCCATTTTGTCTCCACCTCTCTAGTGCTGGGATTAAAGGTGTGGGATTACCTCTGCGGGAGCTCTGTTTCTCTTTTAGACATTCAATCTCGTGTAACCCAGGGGGATCTTGAACTAACAGATCCCTCTGTCTCTGTCTCCTGAGTCCTGGGATTAAAGGTGTGTGCCAGGACCCCATGCCTTCTAGTGGTTTACTCTGCACTCTGATCATAGGGCAAGCTTTCTTTGTTAAAACAAAAAAATGTCACTACAGTTATTGGGCCTCCAAACTCCTCATGCTTGTATAGTAAGCATTTTATCCACAGAGCATTTTCCCAGCCTATCAATATTATTTAAAATTCTGTGTTTCGTTTACCCCTCCGCCTTTGGTTTCAAATTGCATTCATAAACATTAGGGGAAATTCCCATTTGGACAATATTTAACATTATCATCTGGGGAAGTATTGATTTTCTTCATTCATCTCTGTTTCTTCAGTAAGATATAGCTTTCTTAATATCAAGTACCATATTTTTCAGTTCCATTTGTTTTGATGTTTTCTGAACTATATTTCTAAGTTATTAATGCTGAGACTTGTAGTGATATTTCAAGACTTTCTTGTCTCACTACTCTTAATGAACTATCTACCCCATTCTAAATTATTTTCTATTACTACCACTGTTTACAAAGAAAGGGGTTTTTGTTATTTAGTCACGATATATTCAGATAAAAAGTAGTGTTTTTCCTATAGAAGTGGATCTGCTATTATCTCAGAAATGGCTTTTGAAGCCAGGCTTAGTGATTCCAGCCTGTAATCTCATCTAATTAGGAAGCAAAGGCAGAAGAATCACAGCTTCTTTTCCTTACAAGTGCTTCTACAAAGAGAGGTTTAGACCAGCCTGTGCAACTTAGATCCTGTCACAAGATAAAAAGGAAAAGAGAACTTGAACATAGCTCAGTGATAGTTTGCTGGTCTAGCATACACAAGACTGTTAATTCAGCCCTGCCTCCGCCTCCCATGAGGTTACTGCTGGCTGGTGATGGAACAGAGTGATAGGGAGCTTGTCTAAGCAAGTACAAGATCCTGACATAATGGTTGTAGGAACTATTGAAATATTCCTCAAAATATTATTTTTACTTATCTATGTGTGTGAATCTCTGTACGAGGCCAGAAGAGAGCATTGGGTCCACTAGAAACAATGTCGCAGGCATTTGTGAGCTATGTAACATGGGTGCTGGGAAACCAACTCGAGTCCTCAAGAAAAGCACCAAGGACTCTTAACAATTTTAGCCCTCTTTCCAATTCTGAAAATATAATCATTTTCTTGACCTCAATATATAATATATGATTGATGGCCTCTGTCCATTATTTGTTATTTTTTCTGATCCCAAATTGCTTCATAATATTTTATAAGTGGCTTGATACTTTCTTTCTTCACTGTGCCTCTTTACTCAGAGCTTGGCACACAGTCTGTCTGCATAGCAGCAATTTGACCATGGCCCCATCTCCTTTAGAGACTAAATAACAAGGTTGCATGAGCTCCAAAATAAATTTTGGTTAGGGCCTGGCTTGGATCTCCTGTGTCCTGAACAATGCTCAGAAATAGTCTTTTGTTAGAGAATACCACCTTCACCTGGTGGGAGCTCCATTCCATAGCTTTAGGTGAAGACCGTCTCTACGCAATGTCAGCAAAGGGCTTGAGAGATGACATGGTTAAGAGAACTTCCTACCCTTCCAGAGAACCAGAGTCCCAGCACCCACACCAGGTACCTCTTAATTACCTATAACTCCAGCCACAGGGAGGCCAGTGCCCTCTTCTGACCTCGCAGAACACCGTATATATAATAAACAAATCTTTAAAAAAGAATGAATTTTACAAACTACCAAACCACTAATCTAATGTGTTGTTTGTTTACTAATTAGATTCATCGTGCCATGAAAGAAAGCACAACTTATGGAGAAGAAACAGAAGATGGAATTAAACACAATAAGGTACCATATATTACTATAAACAATATATAAAGAGGATGCTTTTATATTAAACATAATAAGGTATCATATATTACTATAAACAATATATAAAGATGATGCTTTTATATTAAACATAATAAGGTACCATATATTACTATAAACAATATATAAAGATGATGCTTTATATTAAACATAATAAGGTACCATATATTACTATAAACAATATATAAAGAGGATGCTTTTATATTCTTCACAAAAAGGTGTTCTTTTATAGAACTTGTCTTTTGCTTTCTAGGAAATTTCTGAGGTTGATTTTTTTTAAAAAAACGGATTTAATTCATTAATTTTTCCTGTGTAAAATCCCTCATGTGGTGGCCACAGCTAGAGCCTTTGTCCTCTGAGCAGAGACACTGTTGCGAGTTTTCACAGATGGTCAATGAATTCCCGGTAAGGAGATTTGGTGAATATAGTCTTTTTCTGGAGTTAGGGGTCAGGTAACTATAGGTCATGGAGACGGCCTCAAAGGTAGCCTTGGCAAGGTTGCCCAAATTCTTACTACATATTCCTGACTGTCGTAGAACTTTCTATCCAGACCAGGCTGCTCCTGACTCAAAGAGATGTCCCTGCTTGGCTTCCAAATGCTGGGACTGACAACATTGAAAGCCATTCCAAAGAAAAATGCATATAAAATAGATTAATCTAAAGGAAAATATTTTTAGTAAAATAAGATTGTTCTGGGGCTGGAGAGATGGCTCAGAGGTCAAGAGCATTGACTGCTCTTCCAAAGGTCCTGAGTTCAATTCCCAGCAACTACATGGTGGCTCACAACCGTGTGTAATGAGATCTGGTGTGCTCTTCTGGCATGGAGGTGTACAGGCAGAAAGAACAATGTATTCCTAATAAGTAAATACATCTTTTTAAAAATTGATCTTTAAAAAATACTTAGTGTGCCTACTATTGAAATGGCATTATAACTTCCTAAAATTACTAAGCACAAAACTTAAAAATGTTAACTGAAAAATGCGAATTTAACCATGTTCACCCCTTTAATCCCAGCACTCAGGAGGCAGAAACAGACAGACCTCTGTGAGTTCATGGCCAGCCTGGTCTCTATAGTAAATCCCAGACTAGCCAGGGCTACATAGTGAGACCTGTCTCAAAAAGAACTGAAAGGAAGAAAGAAAGAAAGAAAGGAGAGGAAGGAAGGAAGAAGAAAGGAAGGAAGGAAGGAAGGAAGGAAGGAAGGAAGAAAGAAAGAAAGAAAGAAAGAAAGAAAGAAAGAAAGAAAGAAAGAAAAGTATTGCAACTAATATATGTGTTATAGATAAGTTTCCTTTTCCTCCTGTTTCTTACTTTAATGTAATTATTTGTCAATACAAAACATAACTATGTGGTGAGGAGAGGGGTTAGGGAATTGCTGGGGTTTGAATCCAAGGCATCTTACATGCCAAAAGGTCCTCTTAAATTATTAACATTGGCCTTAAACTACTGTGTACTCAAGGAAAGCCTTGAACTCACACACCTTCCGCTTTGGCTTCACAAGTAGCTGAGACTGCAGGATTGGCACATATTGACCCTTAAAAATTGCAGGTAGGTTGTTCTGGTTTATTTTGTTTGGGCTGCTGTAGTTAGACATATTGTTACTTAGCTCAGTTACCACTTCCAAAATTAGTTGTGCTAAATGTAATAAACAGTTGGGTATGGTGGTATACTCCCATAACCTCAGCACACAGAAGGCTAAAAAATGGGAGGTCATAAATGCCAAAGAGAAAAGTAATTATTTGTTGAAGAGATTTCTGTCTTGCCTGGTTCCCGCAAACATTAAGTCCCAAAGAAATCACACAGAGGTCTACATTTGTTATAAACTGATTGGCCCATTAGCTCAGGCTTCTTATTAACTCTTATATTAGTCCATTATTATCTGTGTTAGCCACATGGTTCAGTACCTTTTTCAGCAGCATAGTCACATCTTGCTTCTGTGTCTGGACAGGAGTGCAGAGAGAGCTTCCCTCTTCTCAGAATTCTCCTGTTCTCATTGACCACCTCTACTTCCTGTCTGGTTGTCCTGCCTATACTTCCTGCCTGGTTACTGGCCAATCAGTATTATTTAAAACATAATTGATAGAATATAGACAATTGTCCCACACCAATTATTTTTTTAAAAAAAATAAGTATATGGTTCCATATGCTTTATTAGGACATAAAATGCACGGCAAACCCCACTTTATTCTAAAATGCAAACATTAGCTCGAGAATGAATTTGACATTATTCATATTGCCTGATATATATTAAGGACCATAGGCATCTCAGAATAAAAATTGCTTTGTGCACTAGTTTTAACTGTGTCTTGTTAAAGCCTTTCTCACAAAATGAAAGTGGTAATCATTCTAGTCTTATTTTTTATCAATGCTTGAGATATAGTTTAAAGTTACATTAACTGACTAGCATAGCATCAATGACATGTTTTGCTCAGAGTGTATGTGTGCACATTCATGTGTATCACATGCAGATGTGAGATCAGAGGACAACTTTCAGGGGTTGACTCCTCCTCCTCCTACTAGAGACCCTGAGTCTCAAACTCAAGTGGGCAGACTTGCAGAGGAAGTATTTTCACCCACCCAGCTGTCCAACCAACCCACCCCTTTGTTTTAAACAAGAATGAACCTGCCACATTAAGCAGTGATCCAAGGTGCAGAGGCTGCTGGAGAACCTTTTACCCTTTCCTCTTGAGAATCCTCAGGCTGGAGACAGAGCTCTTTCAGAGCGCTTGCCTGAAGCATCCAGAGCCCTGGGCTCTGTCAGCCCCTCAGCAGTAACAGCAAAGCTCCTAGGGAAGAGCCCACCATGGCAGGACATATACAGCGGATTACACTTCTAGCAAAGTTTATCACAGGATAACTCAGCTTCTGGTCGTCAGCTTTGTGGGACTACAAACTACTTAGGATTCAAACTTACCATACCTAAGGAAAGTGATTTACAAGACAGCAGACTGAAGTGGCATGAAGGTATAGTCGTTTGCCACCAGTGGGCGCCCTTTCTGGTTACAGGAATGTTTACTGCCTATCTAGGCTTCTCTTCCATATCAACAGGGTAATGAGAGGGTTTGTTAGTAAGTACAGCATTGGTGAAAAAGGGTACACGTTTGTCTTGGGAAATATGTACTTTATCTAGGCTGTGGAACACTCTGATTAGCTGTTCTCAGAGTCATGTGTTGTGAGACAGTATGATTCCAACATTCAGGGAGGTTAAGGAAGGAGAATCACCAGTCAGAGGCCACACTGGGCTACATAGTGAGTTCCAAAGCAGGCTGAACTACACTGGTCAAAATGCTTCATGTTTGAAAACAGAACTTTCTCTTGGGTCACAGCTCTAATAGTCTCCTCTTAGGGCTCCACCTTCCATAGTATTATTCACCTGAAGTTTCTGACTTTCATAATTAGTCCCTGTCTGTCTAATTGGAATTAGACAATTATAATATATTTCAATTTTTCATAAGGTGCAAACCCTTCTTTTTTTCTTCCAGTCTTATAGATGCATAGTAGTGACTCAGAGCTATTTGTTTTGACTTGTTTGAGTCTTTGTTTAAAAGACTATTATACTATTACTATACTATTTATTATATTATACTATACTATTATTTTATGTGTGTGCATGGTTTGCCTCCGTGTAAGTCTGTGTACCATATGTGTGCAGTGCCCATGGAGGTCAAAAGAGTGTATCAGATCCTCTGCACTAGAATTACAAAGAGTTGTGAGCCACCATTTGAGTACAGAGAACCAAAACCAGCTCCTCTACATTAGCAACAATTACTCTCAACCACTGAGCTATCTCTGTAGCCTCAGCTTCATCATCATCATCAACATCATCATTATTATTGTTATGTTTGTTTGCTTTTTTATGTTTGGACATATTTTGCCTGCATATATGTGTGAACCACATATGTGCCTATTGCCCCAGGAAGTCAGAGAGGGCATCAGCTTCTCTGGGACTGGTGCTGTGAATAGTTGTGTGGCGCCATGTTGGTGATGGGAACAAACCAGGTTCTGTACAGGAGGACCACTGAGCATCGCCAGTCCCAGCATTCTCCTTAAAGAAGACTAAGTTTGTGCATTTTATGTCAAATTATACTTTTTAGTAATCTTCCTGGGTTGACTTCAAAATATCTACCCAAATTGTGTATTTTCATCCCTATTCATGTTTAGAAGTAATAGATTGTGTACATCTTTATAGCACAGTTAATGGCAGGTTTTCAATCTCTTATTCTAAGGAACTTATATAACTGCCTACTCCATTTTTATTCAAATTTAAATTTCCAATTTGAAAAAAATGAAACAAACTAAATACCGAATCATGTCTTTGTTTTTAAAATCTACTTATCACAATCAGCTGTTTCTGGACTACACCATCAAATGCTATGAGAAGTTCATGGCTGGAGCTGACACCTTTGAAGAGGAGAATGCAGAGCTGCAGTCGAAGCTGAGTAAGTGCCCTCCTTGCTGTGCTGCCACTTAACTCTGGGTGCTTGCTTGTTTTGTCGTGCCTGATTTTTTTATTAGCTACTTTATGAGGTGGGTACCTATGAACTGTTCTTTGATGGTTCTTTAATGGAGACAAGTAATAATTAAGCAAAAAATAGTGAGCCCTGAGTCAGCCCTTTTCTGGTTATGTGAATTCAAGACATGTTTGACATCTTTGAAACTTAATGAACTAGAAAGCAATGGAATAAAATACCAAATGAGCCAGGCGATGGTGGTGCACTCCTTAAATCCCAGCACTTGGGAGGCAGAGTTTGAGGCCAGCCTGGTCTACAAAGTAAGTTCCAGGAGAGTCAAGACTTCACAGAGAAAGAAGAGAGAGAGAGAGAGAGAGAGAGAGAGAGAGAGAGAGAGAGAGAGAGAGAGAGAGAGAGAGAGAGAGAGAGAGAGATTAAAGGACGTTAACAAGCCATTATATTTCCATATAAATTATTTTTCCCTCAGTGGTATGTAGTGATGGGGGAAGATGGGGGAATATCACTTTGACACCTATGGTACAAAAGATCAGAGGGGAAAACCAACATTCCTCAGGATGCACTAGGGATGTAAGAGTAGAGGACAGTCCAGCTGTTGTAACTATCCTCCATCTGTCCAGGGAGCACATAGATATAAAAATGTCAAGTGTAGCAGGTGGAAAGGTCGAGATTTGAGATCACTAGAGCTTGTCAGCCAGCCAAAATGACCAAACCAGGGATAGATCTTATCTAGGACATTAGATGAAAACAGCCAAGTAAGGTTCACATTGTAACCCTTGATTCTGTATGCACGCATGCATACTCATGACCACATAAACATGCATAACTCACACAAGGGAAAATTCATTGTGATCTAATATGGAAAACATTTGGTGAGTTATTTAATGTTTCTATATTCAATTAAACATATAAATTAATCTACTCAAATATATTTTTACATACCTACTGTGTGCCAGGCACCAAAAATGCAGTAATGAAGAACAGATTATCTTGACTTTATTCTCTTAGAAAGTAATGATAATTACATGGGGAACCATTAGGCAAATAACAACAGGTGCTATGAACGAAAGCTTAAGCAGGTTGAGGGCAACAGGCTATTCCATGGAGTAAAAATAGACTTGCTATTTTAGAAGGTAGTATCTACTGCATTGGGGGAAGGGAGGGGATAAGGTACTGAAAACCTGAAAGATGCTGTAGGTTGATTCTGATGAAGTGTTTGGGCTTTTTGTTCCCAGAGGATTTATATAAGGTGGATGCATCCAAGCTGGAGTCATTAGAGGAAGAAAACAGAGCATTAAATGAGCAGATTGCAAGGTTGGAGCAACAAAGAGAAAAAGAACCGGTTAGTAACCGTGTTTTTGAACTCACTTGATAACTCTTTAGACTCTTGAGCCTGTTTGAAAAGACCCTCTTATGGAAGGTGTTTTTAAATGGGTTAACAAATAAGCTTCTTAAAGGTAAGATAGTACAGACTTTTAGTGAAGCCATGGGTGGTATCTGTGGTGCTTGGTTTTCCCTTGTGGTCTATCAGTCGTGGACTAATGGTGCTCAGAATATGATGAAAGACTCCTGCCTGTTTACATAAGGCCCAGACTACCCTTTGGACAGGGTCCCTGGGGTATTCACTTGTAAGGAGCATTGTTCTCAAGAGTTTAGGTAGTGAAAACACAGTGGTATACTGTATACTTGTAGAGTATACTGTAACATGCATGCTTTTATAAAAGCAAGATGATAATGTGGCTGTTTATTTTATATGTGAGGGTATTTTGCCTACATGCATATCTGTGTACCACATGCTCACAGTGGCCGTGGAGAACAGAAGAAGATGTCAAATCTGAACTCAAGATGCAGAGAGTTGTTAAATTAAATCCAGGTCCTGTGAAAGCAGGCAGCGCTCGTAACCCTGAGAGCCAGCTCTCCAACCCTGATAGCAGAATCTTAACTATATCTTGGTTTTATTAGTGGAGCACCTAGATTGTTCTGAAAAGTAATCAGATATTAAGTATTTGTGTTTCTACATTATCCTTGGTTTTTTCCTATCAAAAACTGAAGTCTTTCATTAAATTATAACATTAGAGTAGTAATACCAAAATTCTTTTTTTTAGTTCTTTTGACTTCTTCTAAGATAAGTGTAAATAATATTGCTTTCTTTAAAATACAGAATGCTTTTTGGTAAAACTAATTTAATACATTTTTTTCTTCAAGAATTGTCTAGAATCTTTGAAAAAATTGAAAGCTTCCTTGCAATCAGATGTAGAAAAGTATAAAGCATACCTGAGCAGTTTGGAGTCCCATTCGTCCATCCTAGACAAGAAACTGAGTGGCCTGGATGAAGAAATTGGTAGACTAGGTAAGCAGAGCTAAGGGATCATTTAGACTGGCCTATGGGCCTCTGTGAACAGCTATGTGATCTTTTTCTTCTGATAACTTTCTGTAGTAGTTATCAAGTTTTCAGTATTAGTTCTTTCAACCAGGCATAGTAGCACACACCTTTAATCCTAGCACGTGGGAAGCAGAGGAAGGTGGATCTCTGTGAGTTTGAAGTCAGCCTGGTCTACAAAATGAGTTCCAGGACAGCCAGAGCTGTATCGTGAGACACTGTCTCAAAAAAAAAAAAAAAAAAAAAAGATAGTAATTGTTGTCTGGGTTTTCGTCCTGGTTTCTGTCTTCCCACCAGGTCCCACAGCCATTTATCTCCAAAGAAATCACACAGAGGTCTATAGTAATGACAAACTGATTGGCCCATTAGCTTAGGCGTCTTATTAACTCTTATAACTTATATTAACCCATTATTCTTATCTATGTTGGCCACATGGCTTGGTTCAGCGGAGCAATCACATCTTCCTTCTTCTGTGGTTGGAACAGGACTGGGGAGGAATAAATTCTTCTGTTCTCCTTTACTCACCTCTACTTCCTGCCTGGCTACTGGCCAATCAGCATTTACTTAAAACATAATTGACAGAATATAGACAACTGTCCCGCAACAAATAATAATTATTTTTTTCTCTCATAGTTCCAAATGTAATCTAAGAGCCAATGAATATGTGCTTGCCAAAGGACTCAGAAAGAATCTGTTTTTCCAGCTTCTATGGCTGATAGCATACATAGGTTTAGGTCCACATCACTCTAATCTCTACCTCCATCTTCTTACTGTCTTTTCTCTGCATCCTCTTTTTTCTTTCTTTTTTAAGACTATATTTGTATCCCATGCTGGTTTTGAATTGAAGATCCTCTGGCCCCAGCCTCCAGGGGCCCGTAATAATACATAGCCCAAGCTCACCTGAAACTCAAAATATTGCCTCTAAAAATTAGAATTATAAATTGCCACCACACCCTTCTCCCTTCTGTCCTCTCTCTGTCTTTTTTTTTCTTTTTGATTTGCTGGTTTGTTTTTTTTCTTCAGAGATAGGGTTTCCCTGTGTTGTCCTGGCTGTCCTGGAACTCTCTTTGTAGACCAGGATGGCGTTGGACTCACAGAGATCCGCCTCCAGAGTGCTGGGAATAAAGATGTGTGCCATCACTGCCCAGCTCTATTTTTTTTTAAGTCTTAATGTAAATGTTAAGTTTATGTATACCACGTGTGTACCTGATACCCTCAAGTCAGAAGAGGGTGTCAGATCTGCTGGAACTGGAGTCACAGATGGTTGTAAGCCACCCATGTAGGCCCTGGGAACCAAATCTGGGCCCTCTGGAAGAGCACTATGTGCTGCAACTGCTGAGCATCTCTCTGGTCCCTAAGTCTTCATCTTCCTATCTGCATGGACTCTCCATTTGCCTCTATCTTACAGTGATACCTATGGTGATGTTTAAGGCACACCTACATAATCCAGGGTTCTCTCACGTCAGCGTTCCCAATCAATCACTTGTATGAAGACCATTTTCCAGATAAGGTGATATTTACATGTTCGAGAGATGTGTAGCCCTTCCCAGCCCACTGTAACTTCCAGTGTTCTCAGTACATAGCTTTTTTGGTTTTGAACAGTCTTACTGAGCAAACCTGGTTGGCCTACACTCTTGACCGTCCACTTATCTCAGTTTCCCAAGTACTAGGATTATAGGTGTGCATTGCTGTTCCTGTCTGGCTTAAGCACAAGGCTTTTTGAAGCCAACAGACAACCTATTCTAAGAACAGAAGTCCTCGAATATGAACCTTATGTGTTTTTAACATAATAATACATTATATATAAATTTATAGCTATATATTATATATACTATAAACTATAATTTTATATATTTATGGTACATTCTAATATATTCTATATAAATATATTGTTTTACATTATAAACCAGATCCCTTTTTACATTTTTACTTAGTATGTGTATGTTATATGTGTGAGGACATGCCACAGGATACATGTGGGGGAAAAGGGACAACTTTTGCAGTCCATTCTCTCCTTGCAGCTTTACATAGTCTGGGTATCAATCTCACTTTGGCAGGATTGCTCAGCAAGGACTCTGCCTGCTGAGCATCTTACTGGCCCCAACCAGCGAGACTCTTGATCTCTGCCTCCTTCGACTGCCTGTAACTGTCGTACCCTATGTCAGTGCCATGTAAGCAAGTCCGCAGCTTAACGGGTAAAAACAAAGTGGGAACCTGCATGTGCCCCATCCTCTACACACAACAGCACAGCAAAGGATGCTCCTGAGTGTCGTGCGTCTTTCTAACATTGGATTCAGGAGCACATGCCAACTGTAGTTAAGCTTTGGAAAATACTGTGACACATAGTACTTGCTAACTTCTGTGATGCCAGAAAGAGAGCAGAAGTTGACTGAAGTCACAGAGCCATTAAACTACAGTTTAAAAATAAGTATATGGAAAGCTGCAGTTTTCCTAGAATTCAGCAATTTCTTCCTTCAGGATTTCCCAATTGATGTCTATCATATGTAGATTGTGAAGATGGTCTTTCGAGTTTTGGATTTAACTCTATGTAGTTCTGATCATCTACAAAACCAAGGCTTATAATTGTCACATAGTATATACTAAAATCAAGATTATACACAATACTCCAATTGTGCATATTGTGTTTGCTCTAAATGAACGCTTACTGTTTTCTTGGCCCCTGATCTATGTCCTTTGCTATTCCATATCATAGACTATTCTTAGTTCCAGTGTAATTAAACCAATACTAATATTATTCTTTTCTTTACACATAATCAAAAGAATTAGTACATATGTTCTTTTTGTGAGTGTATAGGACATGGCATACATATGTCTATGTGTGGGTTTATGTTCATGTGCGGTATGTGCATACATGTGGACCCTGGAGATCAACACCAAGGTCTTCCTTGCTCACTCTGCACCTTACTTTGAAACATGGCATCTCTCTAAATTTGGTGCTCATCTGTTCAGCTAGGCTGGCTGCCACTGACCTCTAGGGATCTGTGTCTGTCCACCTTCCACCCATAACATGAGGGTCACAGACACGTGCCCTATGACCAACTTCTGTGTGGGTGCTGGATCTAAACTCAGGCCCTCCTTCTTGCACCACAGACTCTTTACCAATCACACCACTTTAGCACCTCCTTATTCTTAGGAGAATATTACATCCAAATGTTGCCAGCTGTGTAGATGAGAGAGTAATATCATCTGTCATTTGTTTTAATTCTCTGACTAGGTTTACTTCCTTGATTACTTAAAGCCATTAGTGACTAAAAATGGGTAGGACATACTTAGATTCTGTAGATCTATCATGCTTTTGTGCAGAGACATAAAGTTACTTAAGCCAGCTAGAGGTAGAGTTTACCAATGATTGTGTAAAAACCACATTTCTGAAGAGTTCAAATTTGTAAAAGAGTATTAGAAGCATTTAAAATGAACATTAACAAAGTTGAACTATGCCTGTTTACAAGTTTTAAATGTAACTTTGGATGGAGCCACAATTTGTCAGACCCTTCCTTCTGAAAGTGTTGTAAGCCAAACATGGAAGATATCAACCTAGAGCTCTAGTTGTATGGCTTCTGTCATTAATGAGGTAGGATCACTTATTTAAAAGAATGGATGTGTATGTATAAAGTTGACATTTAAACAATCTTAAATTCTGCCATCAGTTTCACTGTAAGGTTTTTTTTTTTACAGAAATTTTGGAAAGCTTTTGTTTCTTCTCTTGCAGAATTAGAATGTGAAACAATGAGACAGGAGAACGCTCGGCTACAGAATATTGTTGATAACCAAAAGTACTCAGTTACAGACATCGAGAGAATAAACCATGAAAAAAATGAATTGCAGCAGACCATTAATAAATTAACCAAAGACCTCGAGACTGAACAGCAACAAATGTGGAATGAGGAATTAAAATATGCCAGAGGCAAAGAGGCGGTGAGTCATGAATATCCGCTCACACTGAAGACCTTACTAAAGGCCTGTGTGACCAAGGGGAATTCAGTAGGTAGAGGCGGTAAGTCATGAATATCCGCTCATCACGGAAGACCTTACTAAAGGCCTGTGGAACCAAGGGGAATTCAGTAGGTAGAGGCGGTAAGTCATGAATATCCGCTCATCACGGAAGACCTTACTAAAGGCCTGTGGGACCAAGGGGAATTCAGTAGGTAGAGGCGGTAAGTCATGAATATCTGCTCACACTGAAGACCTTACTAAAGGCCTGTGTGACCAAGTGGAATTCAGTAGGTAGAGGGATAAATTTACTAACACTGACATTTAGAACACCTAAAACACTCATATCCTTATGCCAGCTCATCAACACCTCTAATATTTATCAAATTTAAGATAAACTCGGTTTTCTGAGGATGAACTAAGATCTCAGCAAGTAAATAAATGTATGTATGTGATTCTAACATAGAGTGAGCAAGCAGTTCACTGTAAGTAGTCATCTGTCTTCCCTTATCTCCTAACCCTGGTAGGTAAGCTCCATCCCTGGGTATAAAGGAAATAGGTATACCTCTGTATACACATTTATGAGAGCTAACATCATGAGGGGTCTACCTAATGATGGAACACAAGCTTAGCTTGCTCAGGGAATCAAGTTCAATACATAATCCTAATGAGAAGGATGTGGCACCCAGTCTTTGAGCCTGGAATTTGGTCAAACTTGATTCAGCTTTAGCCTGTAATTTCTTATTAACAGCATGCATAGTCCGCATCATCTAGCCTTTTATAGCCTCCACTTGTTTCTTTAGAAAATGAAGTGTAGGAGGCAGAGGGAGGCAGATGTCTGTAAGTTCAAGGCCAGCCTAGTCTACAGAGCAAGTTCCAGGACAGTCTCTAAAGCTACAGAGAAACCCTGTCTTGAAAAGCAAAAAAAAAAAAAAAAAAGAAGAAGAAGAAGAAAATGAAGTGTAATTAGTCCACATCAGTTAATCTGAAGTGAGTACTTCAGAGTACCTTATCTCTCAGAGACTGTGAAAGAAAGGAAAGGTTATAAATCTCTGGAATAAGTAAACATTGGGTTAATGAAACTAAAAAGAATAGCATTTTTTTGGCTGAACATTCTGAAAGAAGAAAATAATCTAGGGGGTTGGTAAGCAAGGAAAGGTTATAAATCTCTGGAATAAGTAAACATTGGGTTAATGAAACTAAAAAGAATAGCATTTTTTTGGCTGAACATTCTGAAAGAAGAAAATAATCTAGGGGGTTGGTAAGCAGTGGCCTACGGAGGGGTCCAACTCCGGCTCTGAGAAAAGAACTTAGTGGGCTGGGTACCCATGAGCTAAGAGTATCAAAGGTCTGTCTAGGTTAGAAAAACTCGCCTAAACAATGCATCTGTAACCTTTTTTTCTGTACTAAATTTTGCCCTACTTGTCAAGTGTGGTAGTATAGCAGAACTCTTGTGAAATATAAGTATCAAGTTATATTAATATTAATATAACATCTAGAACTCTTGTGAAATATAGCGGTTGCAATTGCATCTAGATCATCAGAAGTGTTGGCTGTGGGAACTGATAATGGGAGAAAGAAGTAGAGACATAAGCAGTGCACTCCTGGATGCTCTTTCATTAGACTGAAAAGAGGAGCAGGAAGCAGTAGAACAGACCACTGATTGGGCCTAGAGAGTAACAGAAGAGAAGAGAAACTGCCAGGCTGTGTTCTAGGGCTGGGGAGGAGATACACACACACACACACATACACACACACACACACACACACACACACAGATATATCTGATTCTACAGAGCTTACATTCAGCTAGTAAAAGTGAACAGATATGTCACATTGTAAAGTAAATTAAGAGTTAGGGAAAACTGGGGACTCCATTAGAGGGAAAAAACACTGTTCTGGTAACAGATGTACCCTTGAAAGACAGAGAAATATGAACTACTAAAAAATTTTCAATATATTTAAGAGAATACTCTGAAATGTAAAAATCTATTTTTTTATTTGGGGTAATTAAAATGTGTTAATACTGTAAGATGTAAGTTTTGGGTTCCCCCTCACACACTTTGGATTTTTTGTTTTGTTTTTGTTTCTTTGTTTGTTTTTCCAGACAGAGTGTTTCTGTATGTAACCCTGGTTGTCCTGGAACTCTCTCTGTAGACCGGTCTGGCCTCAAACTCACAGAGATCCACCTGCCTCTGCCTCTGCCTCTGCCTCCCAAGTGTTGGGATTAAAGGCATGCCAAGCTCTAAACTTTGGTCTTATTTCAAATTTATATCTAGGTTTGAGAATGTAAATTTTAGTTGATAGCGAAACATACTCTAATTTATATGGAGTAAATGAACAGTGGTATAGTTCTCACCAATCAATTATTAGAATTCTTGCCTTAGAATTATTATCCAAACCTTTCATTTATATATTTTAATATTACTATCAAATTAATTATCAAACTACTAAAAACTGGCATAACCGCTTTGTAGAGTTACAGAAATGACCATTGAAAACCACACAGACTAGGACTGCTTTATTTTTAACATTTCTTTATGTGTTCTCTTTACCAGATCGAAGCACAATTAGCTGACTACCACAAATTGGCTCGAAAATTAAAGCTTATTCCGAAAGGTGCTGAGAATTCCAAAGGTTATGACTTCGAAATTAAGTTTAATCCTGAAGCTGGTGCCAAATGCCTTGTCAAATACAGGGCTCAAGTTTATGTAAGTCTGTGTCTGAACCTCACCTTACCATAATGCCATAGGACTAGACTAGGAAGGAGCACTTTCTTCTGCATGGTAGACGTCTTATTTCACAGCTGACTTTTGACTTTAAAAGCCTTTTCCTCTCTGCTTCCTTTACTTCGTCCAACAATCCATTAAAACGTTGGTTACAAGTAAAATCTATCAGGACTATGTCAACAATCTGAGGTAAGCTTTGTTGTCTAGCTACCTTCAGCCCCTCTCAGGAGATCATCATTAGCAAATGTCGGGTGCCTGCTTTACTGATGGTAAAACTTACAAGGTCACTTACCAGATCAGTTCTTCCAGCCAGACTGGAGCACGGTAGCCCTTCAGGGAAATCTTGAAAGATGAAATGTCAGTGGTACACCTATGGGAATAGTTCTAGTACAAGCACACACAGGAAGGTATAAAGTATAATGAATTATTTTTCAAAGCAGAAAAAGGAAAAAAGTCAGTAATCAACAACAACAAAAAAACTGTTCCTAATTTTGAAATGACCAAGGAGATAATTTTGAGAAAACATTTATTACAATTTTAGATTTATTCACAAGTGTCACAGATTTATTGCCGATACTAAAATACCACCTTTAAAATACTTACCTTTGGAATTCAAATCTGAGTCAAATGCTATACATTTTTTTCCCTTGAGAATTGTTCATCCAGACTATGTCCATCCCCCTGAACCTGCCTTATCTAATCAAAAGCTAAGCAGGGTCAGGTCTGCTTAGTACTGGAATGGGAGAACTGATCACCTACCATGTGTCTACTGTGTACAGACTGTGTTCCAACCCAGCTGTGTACTGGAGATGAGATAGCCAAGGAGAACCATATCTTCTCAGAGATAGCGGTTTACTGATGAACAGACATTGCTTAAATCAAGCCGCTACATTCACACATACACACCCACTTTTCAGTAGCGTTTAGACGAGATCTTACTGTGAATCCTGGCCTGCAACTCCCCATGCAGCCTGGCTGGGTCTCAACTCCAGACAGTGCTGCTGTCTCAGCCTCCTAAGTGCTGGGACTGCGGATGTGTGCCACAGCAACTCCACTTCCACATCTACTTCAGGATGTCACTGTGTACTTCTTGTTGGCCTGGAACTGCCTGTTAGACCAGACTGACCTCAGTCTCTTCTGGGTGCTGGGATTAAAGGGGTACAACACTACACTCAGTTTAGATTTACTGTCTAAATTAAGAAAAGAAAGTACACACAGTTAATCATTGCTTACTGGTTTTGCAAGCCATTAGATGTCAAACTACGCATATTGACTTTTTTTGTTTTTCAAGCCAGAGTTTCTTTGTGTAGTCCTGGCTGTCCAGGAACTCACTCTGTAGACCAGGCTGGCCTTGAACTCACAGAGATCCGCCTGCCTCTGCCTCTGCCTCTCAAGTGCTGACATTGAAGGCATGCACCACAACTGCCTGGCTGGCTGGTACACTGATTTCTGTTAGTAGCCAGGTAGCTGGCTGATTTTGCATATCACTACTTTGAGTGGTTTCATATTACTTCAGCAAGAAATTAATTACCTGATTTAAACAATTTTGTAAAAGGTATTTAGGCACAAAGGATATGTTCAGAAAATTAATTTTATTCTAGAAATATTTTATACAGTAATGAGCAATGGACTTAGAAGTAGGATGCTGGAGAGAAAGCTCAGTGGTTAAGAACATGCATTGCCCGTAGAGACATCTTGGGATGTCCAGTGCCTACCGCAACTAATTCACACCTGATTTTACTCCAGCTCCAGGAGAATCCTGTGTCTCCGGCCTCTACAGGCATCTGCATTCAACATGCACATGTATCCACAAAATTAATATAAATAAGTCCGTAAGGGAGAAAGCAAAATTAGTTAGGAATGATGGAGAGCATCTGTCATCCCAGGCACTTGGAAGAGAATTGTAAAAAGGCATTGAGTCCTTCAAAAAACAGGCCTGGGGTGGTTTTTTGTTTTGTCGTGTTGTGCTTTTGGAGTTTGGCAAGGGTTTTCATTTGTTTTCCTTTTAATTAGACTGTGGAAAGACGTGTGGGAGAGTACACGCAGTGACACACATGTGGAGGTCAGTTCTCTCCTCCACCTTAGGTGGTTTCTGAGGATCAAACTCAGGTCTCCAGACTTGGTCAGCAAGCTCTTTATCCACTGAACCGTCTTTCACATCCTGTTTTTGTTTTGTTGAAACTGTAACTCATAGTCCAGAGTGGCCTCAGATTGCTGTGGTTACAGGCTTATGCAACCACACCCATTACCAGGAGTTGAGTTTATATTCAGTGGTAGAGCCCATGTTTGTGGTAGAATATCTGGGTTTGATGGACAGCGTAAGAAAGGAACTGATCAAAATTAGAAGTCAATGATAGCTTTAAAAGACTTACTCAAGAGCCAGGTGTAATGACACAAGGCTGTAATCCCAGCACTCAGGAGGCAGGGGAACGTGGATCTCTAACTTTGAGGCCAGCCTGATCTACATAGTGAGTTCTAGGACAGCCAGGGCTACATAGAGAATCCCTGTCTCCTAAAAACAGAAACAAAAGAAGACTTAATACATGATGACATAATGGCATTTTCTTTTTGGAGTAATGAAGTATGTTTAAAGTACAAATGGCATTTAGATAACAATGTGAGTATACTACATCCACTGAATTGTATACTGTTTGTATACACTAGTTAGATAACAATGTGAGTATGCTACATCCACTGAATTGTATACTGTTTGTATACACTAGTTGTATAGAAAGTTTAGTTTCAGGTTACATTTAACATAACTATTTCTGTTTAATCATTTTAAAGTGGGTTGATGGAGGTGGGTCTTGTATCTTATCTGTTGCTTTCATTGGTTAACTAATAAAGAAACTGCCTAGGCTCTCATAGGAAAGAAAATTAGGTAGGCGGAGAAGACAGAATAGGATTGTGGGAGATAAAGGCTGAGTTAGATAATTCCAATGTGAGTATACTACATCAGGCTAGAATCTCCCGGTATACTGCTTTGTATACACTTTATAAGAAATGGGTTGTCAGTAGAGAAAGTTAAGGGTTTCAGGTGGCTAGGCATTTAAGGCATAACTATTTCTGTTTAATCATTTGGAAACCTAGGGGGGGGGGTACAACAGTGAGTATTACCTTGGTTTTCTCAATACAATGAGAAACAATGCAGTATAGTGTTGAAGTAAAATCAAGGTTAGAAGACAAATAGAAGTACAGCTAGAATCTTAAGCAAGGAATAAAGAGAAATGGGGTCTGGGGAGATGACTTATAGTTAAGACTGTGTCCTGCTCTTGGAGGAGGCCAGGTTCCAGTCCCAATACCCACATCAGTCACCTCACAGCCTCCTGTAGCTCCAGCTCCTGGGAGACCCAACTCTGGCCTCTGCAAGGACCTGCACTCACACATACATACATACAAACAGACAGAAATAAATGGACTGTCAGGCACTGTGACAGATACCCATAATCCTAGCACTTGGAAGAAGGTTGAGACCAGCTGTTTTTTCATTCCTAAACCTTGGCTTCAAAAAAATAAGATGTTTTCTCACCAATGGTATATTATATTTAAAATGTCCTGGCTTTATTTTTTTCTCTGAAACTGTCTTACATCCTAATATACTCATACCTCGTGGGAATTTTATAATATATCTTGACTCCCATATTTCATGTATTTTCTAGGTACCTCTGAAAGAGCTCTTGAATGAAAGCGAGGAAGAAATTAGCAAAGCTTTAAATAAAAAAATTGATCTGGAGAACACTTTAGAGCAAGTAAGTGTGGTGCACGTAATGCAGCCTAGTGTCAAGTGTGACTTGTGATTGCTGAGCAACAGTGGTTTAAATTCTGGTTTGTCTGAGACACGGTTTCTCTGTGTAGCTCTGGCTGTCGTGGAACTCACTCAGTAGACCAGGCTGGCTGGCCTTGAAATCACAGAGGTCTGCCTGCCTCTGGATCCTGAGTGCTGGAATTTGCTGGGATTAAAGGTGTGAGCCACTACCACCCAGTTTTATTCCTTTTTAAAAAATCAATCTGTAAGTAAAATCCACAGCTTTATATAAATATCTATTCAAGTAATCCACACAAAGTTGTTTTCACTGTTAACAAATTCTCTGACATCTGACCTCATGGGCTACAAACATGGCCCTGTGGTAAAGTACTTTCTTAGCGTGTGGCTGCAGCCCTTGGTTCAATTCCCAGTACCACAAAAAAAAAAAAAACCCTACTTTTTACTAGGAAGATCTTTTCCTCTCCTCAATAAAATAGAGGTCAAGAATGTGCATTGTACCGGCAATCCAGCACTTTGTTATCAGAGGCTGGGAGGATTGCAAGTTCCAGGCCAGGCTAGGTCACATAAACAAATATGCATAAAAGCAAATATAAAAGTTCTATAATGTTAAATGTTAATTTTGATGTCTGTCAAGCTGGACACCATGAAGACGGAGATCAGGAGAAATGTGAGGATGCTGAAGGAAGAGGTGCAAAAGCTGGACGACCTTTACCAACAAACTGTGAAGGTAGGAGCTGGACCGGTGTGTTCATCTGACTCGAGTCTGATTAGCTGGATGTGGCAGTATACAAAAGCTGAGAGGAGGCCTCAAAACTCAGCCAAAAAAGCCAGGTGTGGTGTCCTCATACCTGTAGTCCCAACATTTAGAAGACCCCGTGGGAGGATTGGCACAGCTTTGAGACCCACCTGGGCATAAGTAATCGTCCATTAAGAAAAATTGCAAGGGGCTGGAGAGAGATGGTTCAGAGGTTAAGAGCTCTGGCTGCTCTCCCAGTGCCCCTGAGTTCCATTGTCCCATTGTGGTCCCAGCATCCACATAGTGGCTCACAACCATCTATAATGAGATCTCGTGCCTTCTTCTGTTATGCAGGCAGAACACTATGTACATGATAAATAAATAACTGTTGAAAAAAACCATTGCAAACTTACTTTCACTACTGAATTTCTGTCTACTCATAAGAGCTCCAGAAGGCAGGTAAGATGGAAGACTGACCGCCACTGTTCTATCAACCCTGAATTTTCACAGACAGGCCAATTAAACCCCATTCACGGCCATCATACAATTAAGTTTTACAGCTGTGCCATTAGTATCACAAATAGAAACGTTTGTATTGCCCTATATTATATACAGGATGCTTTTTGAGCAGTGTAGAAGTTTTGGAAGTTGTAACACAACCTCTGATCTGCACGTGAAGTGTGAAATGTGTGCCTATTATTTTTACTGTTATCATATTCCCTGCATGAAAGGTTAAGTTTATTCTTGAAAGCACTCAAGTGAAAGACTTTGTAAGTCCATACTTCAGCATCACAAACCTAGGAATCTGAGAATGACTGGAACTAATTTTGCTAAACATAGTTAATATGTGTGTGAAATTTTAATCAAAGTACCAGGTTTTCTTAAATTAGACTTGAAACATTGTTAAATAGAGTGCTACACAGAATCTTCCTGGAGGGGGCACATTTGTGTTTATCATATGGAGTCCCCACTGGGACAGTTAAAGAAAGAAGGCAGTCAACAGCTTGGAAATATAAATGATGCAATGTTCTGGTTTTTTTGTTTGTTTTTAATGCTTAACCTACTTTACTTAAATCTGCTTTTAGCAAATGGAATATGAATGGAAAAGATGATTTTTCTCCTATAGGAGGCTGAGGAACAAGATGAGAAGTGTGCCAGGGAGCTTGAATCCCTGGAGAAACACAAGCACCTACTGGAGAGTGCTGTGAACAAGGGCCTCAGCGAAGCCATGGATGAGCTAGAGGCTGTCCAGCAGGAGTAAGTTCACCTCGCCAAGATCTGATTCTTTAAACTTTGTAAAGCTGCTTCCTGTTTTTTATCTTTAATTCCTATTATGAAACTATTTGGGGTGCAAAGAATGATATTTTAAGGATTTAAGTCAAAAAAATAAGATACCTTATGCCACTATTAGAGGAGGGTCATAGCATCAGGGTAGCTGACCACACATCAAGTGAACTGAAGCATCTGGTAGTGATCTGTGTGCTTACATAATGGCATTTCGATGGATTCTACCAGGCATGGTTTTCTTGGCAGTGGGGATGAACAGGGTTTCTCTGTAGCTTTGAAGCCTGTCCTGGAACTACACTCTATAGACCAGGCTGGCCTCAAACTCACAGATATCCACCCATCTCTGCCTCCTGAGAGCTGGGATTAAAGGCATGTGCCACCACTTACAGCAAGGCATGGTTTTCTTTTTTCTTTTTTCTTTTTCTTTTTTTTCTTTTTTTTTTTTTTTTTGGTTTTTAGAGACAGGGTTTCTCTGTGGCTTTGGAGCCTGTCCTGGAACTAGCTCTTGTAGACCAGGCTGGCTTTGAACTCACAGAGATCCACCTGCCTCTGCCTCCCGAGTGCTGGGATTAAAGGCGTGCACCACCACCGCCCGGCCAGGCATGATTTTCTATATCCACCAAATATTTCTCAGGGAATGTAGTAACATATATAAATGCAAAATTTGCATTTTGCTCAAGTTACTACACTGTACTAATTTATTCATTCATTTTCTAGATATTAAGCAATTGGTTTCTTTTTATTTTAATTCTGTAGATACCAACTGGTTCTACAAAGCACAACCGAAGAAAGGGGAAAAGTGACACATGACTTACTGAATCTTTTGGAAATGGTGGCTACACATGTAGGGTCTTTGGAAGTAAGTATGAAGCTCTTCGCTGAATTCTAGCTGCTTTGTTTCTATAAGAATTGAATAATAAATTTTCCTTTTTTCTTTTATTTATTTGAAAAAAACCCTACGTTTTAACATTTTCATACCAATCCCAGTTCCCTCTGCCTCCCCTCTTCCTGCTCCCTCCAATATCCTCCCAACTTATCCCCCATCCACTCCTCAGAGAAGGTAAGGCTTCCCATGGGAAGTCAACAAAGTCTAGCACATTGCTTTGAGGCAGGACCACTGCTCTCCCCACTACCTAGGCTGAGTAGAGTATCCCTACAAAGAGAATGGGTTCAAAAAAGCCAGTATAAGCAGTAAAGATAAATCTTGCTCTCGCTGCCAGTCGCCCCACAGTCTGCCCCAGACATTCAACCGCCACCCACATTCAGTGGGCCTAGTTCCCTCCACTGTCAGACTGGTGTCTCTAATCTTAGGACCAGGGCACATTTCTGGAAGGTGTAGGGCTGGAGCCTGGAGAAGGGCTGGTTGAAGCTTACAAAATGTCTTGCTAACGGGCTAGAAGAGGTTCATGTGAGGGGCCAAGGGCTGCTTTATATAGGGGGATGGGCATGAAGAGAAAAAGAAGGAATCCAGGTGTGAAGGAAGCCTGCCATACCTAGGAAAGATAGGATTTCATCCTTTGTGTTAGGAACTGTGAGTGACTAGATTGTTTTCTATCTAGGGTAATGGCCTTATGAGTTGGAGTGATGGCTAATCCCAGATGAGTAACCAGAGGAGTGTATAACTGGACCTTAGAGGGGCTGGACAGAAAGTTCAATAAAGCCAAGGCATCTGCCTGGCCAATGTGCAGGGATGGACGACAAAGGAGAGGATATCTGTGTACTGTATGAGTTTAGATTTTGGGAGAGACAGAGAGTAAGTAAATGTGGGCTGTCCTGGAATCCCTGGGGTAGGATGGTCCAAGTGAGCTGCATAGAGACATGGTTGTCTGGGTCAGTCCAAGGAAAGGCAACTATATGTTGTGACTGGGATCTAGGGGAATAGAAAAGAATGCATCTTTGAGGTCAAGAACAGAGATATGGGAGGTTTTTGAAGGGATAGTGGAGAGGACAATATAAGGACTGGGTACTATAGGATGAAGGGGAATTACTACTGAGTTAAAAGTCTGAGGTCCTAAACCAACCTAAAGGCTCCACTGGGTTTTTTTTACTTAAAAGATCAGAGATAAGAGGATTAAGTTCCCTGAGGCTTTAGAGAGAGAATGGGTGTTGGGCCCCTGTGATATATTTGATTGAGCTTTGTAGTTGGATGATGTTGGGGGTGATGTTTGACTGTAGAGGGATTCTGGGTGTCCCATACCTGAGCATCTACTTGAGAGGCAAGCTGGTAAAGGAAAAGAAGTGTCAGAATGTGTGGTTTGAAGTAGAAGGAGGGGAATGCTGGTGAGCTTGGGGTTAACCGGATGGAGGGAGCAAAGGAAATAGAGGCTCCTATTTTGGTTAGGAGGTCGCCTTACCAACAAGGGGATGTGGCAGGTTGGTACCACTAGGAAAGAATGGATGAGGGGAATACCCCTAAAGAAAAGGCTAAGTGGTGGGGTTTGATGAACTTGGTAAGTTTGTCACCCTACTAAAACAATAGAGAAACAAGAGGGTAAGGTGGGCCCCCAAAATTTTGTCAGAGCCAAAAAAAGTAGTCCTAGTGCCTAAGAGGAAGGAGATGAATCTCCCTGATACTGTGATAACTACCTGGGGCTCCCTGTTGGATATGGCAGTGGTCTGACAAAGGAAGCCCAGGTTCTATCAGTCATCCATTGCCAGACACAGAAGGTTGGCTGAAGGGTAGTCCCCCATGGCATGGCGACAATCAGTACTCCATTGTCCTTCTCAAAGGCACCCTGGACATGGTCCAGGTGGTTTACATGGCTTGGGACAAGTCCTGGAGCCCGTGACTCTCAGGACCATATTTGCAACAAGGGCATACAGGTTCTTGGGGTTCTGGATGCCAGGAACTTGGGTTTCTACTTTTGTCAGCTGAGAGACCCTAGCTATCATCAGGTACAGACTTTTTGTTTACAGACTTTTTCATCTCTTCCATGAGATCTCTTTATATCTTAAAGGCCACTGCTAAGGCTTCTGCTTGTGGAGTCAGAGGTCCTCTCTCCAAACGTTTAAGTTTAAATCTCTGGGAAATTCTGAGAGGAGAAATAGGTCAGAAGGAGCTGCTTTCCATCTGGGCTCTCGGGATCCAGGTTGGTGTGTTATAAGAGGGCCTTTGGAAGGCGGTTGAGGAATTGAGATGGATTTTCATGTTTTTCCTGAATGGCCTCAGGGAATCCCTACGGAGACCAGTTAGGAGGTATGTTATGAATCAATTCCTAGCTAGGGTGTCCCTGGGAGTAGTATAATCCCATTAAGGGACCTGAACAGGGACTGCCCCACTGGGTAGATGTTTTCCATTTGATGGAATTCAGCTGCATGGGCCCTGGCCTGACCCCAGATTTGCCTACACTCCTCTGGGAGGAGATGGTTGGCAAGAATCATATAGACATCGTGAAAGGTAAGATAATAGGATTGGGTAATGTACTGGAATTATCTAATAAAAGTGGAAGAATTGGCAGTGTAGGATACTAATCTTTTTTCTACTTGGGAGAGTTCAGATTAACAAGAAGGGTACATTTAGCTGACTAAACCATCCACCCCAGCAACCTCTCACCAAGGGAGAACTGGGGCTGCTTTAGATTGGGTAGGTACAGGAGGTTCTAAGGCAGAGCAAGAATGAGTAGCAGGAGGACTAGGGACTGTCAGTGGGCTGAAAGTAGCTGCCAGGGAGATCTGACCTGGACCACCTGAAACTGGCGAGGGAGAAAGAGAGGCTGAAGGGACCAGAAGAGGGGGAACTGTGGGCTTTTTTCTGTAGAGGGGAGGCTCATTGACTGGATCAAAGGTAATAAATTCATCCTGGTTCTGATCTGATAGCTAGTAGGAGTTGGGTGGGTAAACAGGAGGCACAGAGAGGAGACTTGGAGTGAAGGTAAGAGAATGCTTTAACATAGAGGGTCTCTTTTCACTTTCTTGATCACTGACAATAGTTGTTAATGTCCCAAATAATACTTGGATCTAGTGTGCCTTTAAGCAGCCATTTAGATTGTTACCTAAGGAATATTGAGGCCAAGTGGTACATACTGTGCTTGTCTTCCTGGGTCTGGTGTTTCTTTCTGTGGTCTGAGATTTCTTAACCTCACTCGTGACAGTTTTTTCTAGTTCCATCCATTTGCATGCAGATTTCAAGATATCATTTTTTTTAACCACTGAGTATAACCTCATTGTTTAAATATACCACATTTTCTTTATCCATTCTTAGGCTGAGGGGTATCTGGGCACCTAGGTTGTTTCCAGGTTCTGGATGTTATAAATAATGCTGCTATGAACAGAGTTGAACAAATGTTTTTGTATTATGACTGAGCATCCTGTGGGTTGCCCAAGAGTGGTATTGCTTGTAGATTGATTCCCAATTTTTCTGAGTTCTTTATATATTTTGGAGATCAGTCATTTATCTGATGTGGGGTTGGTGAAGATCTTTCCTCATTCAGTAGGCTATCTTTTTGTCTTATTGACTGTGTCCATTTCTTTACAGAAACTTCTAATTCAGAAGGTCCCATTTCTTTATTGTTGCTCTCAATGTCTGTATAACTGATATAACTATTTAGGAAGTGATTTCCTATGCCCATGCTTTCAATACTACTTCCCATCTTCTCTTCAGTGAGGTTCAGTGAGTGGTGATGTTTCTCTGATTTCTTTCTCAGCCCCTTTATCATTTGTATATAGGAGGGCTACTGATTTTTTTAGTTGATCTTGTATCCTGCTACATTACTAAAGGTGTTTATCAGCTGTAGAAGTTCTGTTGTCAAATTTTTGGGGTCACTTAAGAATACAATCATATCATCTGCAAATGGAGAAAGTTTGACTTCTTCCTTTCCAATCTGTATCCTCTTGATCTCATTTTGTTGTCTTATTTCTCTAGCTAGAACTTCAGGCACTATGTTGAATAGATATGGGGAAAGTAAGTGGAGAGTCTTGTCTTGTTCCTAATTTTAGTGGAATTTCTGTGAGTTTCTCTACATTTCATTTGAAGTTGTCTGTTAACTTGCTATATGTTGCTTTTACTATGTTTATGTGTGTTCCTTTTATGCATGATATCTCCAAGAGAAGGAGTGTTGAATTTTGTCGAATGCTTTTTCAGCATCTAATGAGGTGATCGTATGTTTTTTTTCTTTCAATTTGTTAATAGGGTGGGTTACATTGATAGACAGATGCTGCACCAGCCCTGCATATCTAGGATGAAGCTGACTTGATCATGGTTGATAATTTTTTGATGTGTTCTTGATTCAGTTTGCCAGTGTTTTATTGAGTATTTTTGCATCAATGTTCATGAGGGAGTTTGGTCTGTAATTCTCTTTTTTGGTTGAGTCTTTGTTTGGTTTCATTATCAGGGTAACTGTAGCATCATAATTGACAATGTTCCTTCTGTTTCTATTTTGTGGAACAATTTGATGAGTATAGGTATTAGCTCTTCTTTGAAGTTCTGAATACTGCACTGATACCAGCCAGCCCTGGACTCTTTTTGGTTGGGAGACTCTCAGTGACGGCATCTATTTTCTTGCATGTTAGAGGTCTATTTAAATTGAGACCTGATGGAGGTGGGTCTTGTACCTTATCTGTTGTGTTCATTGGTTAACTAATAAAGAAACTGCCTTAGCCCATTTGATAGGCCCACCCTTAGGTGAGTGGAGTAAACAGAACAGGATGCTGGGAGAAAGAAGCTGAGTCAGGGAGTCGCCATGATTCTCCCACTCCAGGCAGACGCAGGTTAAGATCTTTCCTGGTAAGCCAGCTCACGGAGCTACACAGAATATTAGAAATGGGTTAGATTAATATGTAAGAGCTAGCCAATGAGAAACTGGAACTAATGGGCCAGGCAGTGTTTAAAAGAATACAGTTTCCATGTAATTATTTCGGGGCATAAACTAGCCATGTGAGCGGCCGGGTGCCGGGGACGCAGCCCCACTGCTCCTCTTACAACAGAGACCTCTTCTTGATGGATTTTTTTCTGTGATGAGAATGAAGTGTCCCTCTCCATATCTTCTGATTGATTTTAGTTTGAAGTCTATTTTGTTAGATATTAGGATTGCTACACCTGCTTGTTTCTTAGGTCCATTTGATTGGAAAATCTTTTCCAACCATTTACCCTGAGAGAATGTCTGTCTTTGAGGTGGAGGTGTGTTTCTTGTATGCAGCAGAAGGATGGATCCTGTTTTCATATCCATTCTGTTAGCATGTGTCTTTTTATAGGTGAATTGAGTCCATTGATCTTAAGAGATATTAATGACCAGTGATTGTTAAATCCTGTTATTTTTTTGGTGGTAGTTTGTGTGTTTTGTTGGTGTGAGGTTATC
The DNA here is from genome assembly GCA_902806775.1 of Microtus agrestis. Lineage (NCBI taxonomy): Eukaryota > Metazoa > Chordata > Mammalia > Rodentia > Cricetidae > Microtus > Microtus agrestis. The sequence goes on from CADCXT010002104.1 coordinate 1,192,546, forward strand.
TGTTGACTGTGTTTTCATGGGTGCAGCTAGCTTCCTTGTATTGGAGTTTTCCTTCTAGTACTTTCTGTAAGGCTGGGTTTATGAATAGGTATTGTTTAAATTTGAATTTTTGTAGAATATCTTGTTTCTCAATCAATAGTGATTGGAAGTATAGTAGTCTGGGCTTGCATCCAAGATCTCTTAGTATCTGACTTTCTAACTTTCATGTTTTCCATTGAAAGTTGGGTGTATTTCTGATAGGTCTGCCTTTATATGTTTAGTGTTCTGATTATAATATGGCGAGGAGACTTTTTTTTTTGGTTCAGTCTACTTGATGTTTTGTAAACCTCTTTTACCTTCATAGGGATATCCTTTTTTAGTTGGGGAAGTTTTCATCTATGATTTTGTTGAATATATTTTCTGTGCTTTTGAGCTGGAGTTCTTCTATTCCTATTATTCTTTTATTATTGATATTTATTGAGCTCTACATTTTTCTCTGCTCCCTTCGCTGCCACTTTCCTTCTACCTCCAACCCTCCCCCAAGGTGCCCATATACCTAATTTTTCAGATCTTGTCTTTTTCTACTTTCTACTTTCCAGTAAATTAGATCTATGTAAGTCTCTCTTAGTGTCCTTATTGTTGTCTAAGTTCTCTGGGATTGTGATTTGTAGGCTGGGTTTCTTTGCTTATGTTTAAAAACCACCTATGAATAAGCACATATGATAGTTGTTTTTCTGTGTCTGGGTTACCTCACTCAAAATTTCTAGCTCCATCCATTTTCCTGTGATATTCAAGCTGTCGTTATTTTTTCTGCTGTATACATTATATAAATGTACCACATTTTCTTAATCCGTTCTTTGGTTGAGGGGCATTTAGGTTGTTTCCAGGTTCTCTCTATGGGAAATAAAGCTGCTATGTGTTGCAATTGGGAGCGGCCGGGCTGCGTCCCCTGCACCCGGCCTTCCACATGGCTTACTTATGCCCCGAAATAATTACACGGAAACTGTATTCTTTTAAACACTGCCTGGCCCATTATTGGCTAGCTCTTCTTGGCTAACTCTAGCACCTGGACTAGCCCATTTCTTATAAGGTGTGTAGCACCCCAAGGTATTCTTACCGGGGAGATTCTAGCCTGCGTCTGCCTGGCATGGGAACATCATGGCGACTCCTACTCAGCTTCCTTCTCCCAGAATCCTATTCTGTCTACTCCGCCTACCTAATTTTCTGTCCTATGAGAGCCAAGGCAGTTTCTTTATTAATAAGAAATCATTCCCACATCAGCTATGAACATATGAGCACATGTCCTTGTGGCATGATTGAGCATCCTTTGGATATATACCCAAAGTGGTATTACTAGGTCTTGAGGAAAGGTGTTTCCTAATTTTCTGAGAAATCACCACACTGACATCCAAAGGGGTTGTACCAGCTTGCATTCCCACCAGCAATGCAGGAGTGTTCCCTTTACCCCACAACCTCTCCAGTATAAGTTGTCACCAGTGTTTTTGATCTTGGCCATTCTTACAGGTGTAAGATGGAATCTCAGAGTTGTTTTCATTTGCATTTCTCTGATGACTAAGGATGTTGAACATTTCACCTCATTCTTTTAATAATTTACAAATGTCATTCTTGTATGCAAATGTCACACTTGTTTGTACATTAAGAGTTGTGAATTGTTTCCACTAGAAACACCTTGAAGAACAGATTGCTAAAGCAGATGGAGAGTATGAAGGATGCATGTCTGAAGATCTCTTGAAAAATATCAAAGAGATTGCAGAGAAGTACAAGAGCAGTGCTGCTCTAGTTAAGACTCCTGGTGAATGAAGATAAATTGATGGTGGCTGTCTTCTATCTGTAATAGACATATATTAACTAAAAATGTATATATCCCAAAACTGTGGTAAGGTGGTAGATTAGCTTTTTAGGTGTAACAGACAGTTAATAAAGTACATTAGTAAAGTGTGGGTTTTCGCTCCAGGTCTGTGACTCACTTCTGATGAAAGTTCATGGTTTGGACTAAACCAGGAGTTAGCAGACTACAGTGTAAACCAAGTAAGACACACCCATTCACTGACTTTCTGCAAATGCTTGTGCACTGTGATGGTGTTAAACAATCTAAAGAAGACACCACTTGGCCTGCAGGGCCAGACATATTGACTCTCAGGTCCTTGTGACTTTTCCTTGGATGGTGGGAAGAAGCATCTGTTCACTCTTCCTTCACCTGGATGAAAAAGGTAACAAAAACCAAAGAAAGGATTCCATCCCAATCTGGGTAGTGAATCAGTGAGTTCGTTGGGGTCACTTGTAGGATCACAAATGACTCAAGGCAGCTACAGCACCAGGAATCCTCCTGGAAAGCATACCAGCACTTAGACCATGAAGAGTACCTCTGAAAACACGGGCAACTCACAAACACCTTCACCACCGAAGAGTTTTGGGCAGCTTAAGGGAGGCTACACTACCACAAAGTTCCCCCACTCCAATTATGTACATCTTATAGAACCTCAGGGCAGGGACCCCCAAGCTCCCTAAGCTCCCTACTCTATCCGTGAGGAAATGTCGATTAAAAGACAGTTATCTGCAGATAAAGCTAAATGAACACAGTCTAGAGGTGGTTTTAACACTCAGGAGAACCTGCCAGGGAAGAGGAAGACTCTGCCTATTCAAGTCAAGCAGAACAATGTATGGGGCACCACAGTGGCCTTAAGAGTCAGAAACAAGTCATGTGCAAAGCCTGTGGAGGGGACTACTCACTGAGAGCACAGTAATATTTCACTTGGCTGTCCTGGAACTCACTCTGTAGACCTAGATGGCCTTGAACTCACAGAGGTTCCCCTGGCCTCTGCCTCCCTGAGAGCTTCACTTTTGGTGTGTGTTGGTCAGCCACATGTGGGAGACTGGATCTCTGTCATATCTGTGCTGTACATGGACATCAGGAGAGAGTTTGCTCATGTGTCATTTGGAGCTCGTAAGAGGACTGCTTATATTTTAGGTTGAAGAGTTTGCCTCTGTTATGTCTTTCTTCAGTTAAACTACTTGAGAGAGTGAGAGAGAGGGGAGAAGAGAGGAAAAGGAGGGAGAGATTTTGGAAATGCAATCTTTGTAAAATGGAGTATTTCCTAAGTCTAAGGATAAATCTTTGTATAATGCTCCATTGCTCTCTGACCTATGTCCTTTTATTAGTTCTGAACATATGAAAACCTTGAACGTCAGATCATTATTTAATAGACTTTACATAAGATACAAATGACTGTAGATTAATAACTGAAAGGGCCTTTAGCTGAGAGAGGCAGCATCTCTAATCTAAACTGGTGCCTGTTTCCACTGTGGTCATGGACTAGACTGCTTCTGTGCCTTATACAACATCTCAATCCATTTCAGATGGCCCTAATCACAGTCTTGGCTTTTCTTCATCGCTGTGTTTGTATTTTAGAGTTTCTATAGCTACATAATCTAGTTATCTAAAAACAGGATTGTCTGTCTGTCACCTTGCCATTCTGGAGGCCAGTTGTCTGAGATCAAGGTGTTGGCAGGGCCATGCTCTCTCGGAAGGTTTTGAAGAAGGCAGCTTGCTTCTTCTTAATTGTAAAAGTTACTGGCAATTCTTGGCTTGTGGCTGTGTATCACTCCACCCACTGCTGTCTTTCCTGTTTATTTATCTGTTTATACTTTTTATGTAACATTGTAAATTGATGTGGGAGTCCCCTCTGTAAGCTGTGAATACCATTGGTTAAAAAAGAAACTGGTTTGACCTCATAGGGTTGATAGAACAGAGCGAGGCAGGGAAAACTAAACTGAATGCTGGGAGGAAGAAGGGCAGAGTCAGAAGAAGCCATGGAGCCACTGCCAGAGACAGACATGCTGAAACCTTGCTGGTAGGCCATGCTGGGTTAATTCTAGATGTAAGAGCTAGCTAGCAATATGCTTAAGTATTTGGCTAATAAGTAATTTAATTAATATAGTTTGTGTGTAGTTATTTTGGGAGTCTGGACATCCAGGAAATAAACAAGAGGCCTCCATACAACAAATTGGCACGGCAATGTGGCCAACTAAAATTCACATAAAACCTGAGAGGGCTGGGAAAGAAATTCTAGACACTAAAAACAAAGTTTAGCCACAATTTTTTTTCCCAAGTGGGCTTTGCTTGCTGGTAGCATGCTGTGGCTTCAAGAGAGGTCTTACTGATTCAGCAGTAGTAAAAAAAAAATTGTGCTGTTTTGAAACAGCAGCTTCCTGCTCTGTGCTTCCAGCACAAACACTGGCTCTTTTTTTTGGTTGATGCCTACTACCCACTTTGGGTCCTGAGTGTATTTGTCTACTCAGGGTAGGAAGGAAAGTAGCTGAGACCATGCCCAGGCTCAGCACTCTCTGCCTGGGCAATCAATAGGATCTAGTCTGCTAGGAGTGCACAGGCAGAAAAGTATGGTGGATTCCTGCTGCCATACACAAAGATATATCCAGGCCATGCAATGCACTGCATAGCAGATTTAGCTTTTGAGGTGGTAAGGATGGCTCCCATCTGGTGGTCCTAGAACCTGTGGTGACCTATCTCCACCACATTTAAAGCCTGAGAGAGGGGAGCCAGCACCCATGGCCTCTGGGACCAAGCTGCTTAGCATTTTAAAAAGTACTCTTGGACAGAAAATGATTTCAGATACACAATAGGATGGATTCAGACATAAAATACTCTAAACAAGTCACAGTGTTGGATAAATGTACGTAAGCTAGAGAGAGAGAAGAAAAAGAGCATAGAGAGTTATAAAAAGAAGTTTAAATGGCTTTTAACAGTCATAGATAAAAGGAGTAAAGATAATAAAATATTAAAAAGTAATACAGAAAAAAAGCCATATAAAGATGAAATATACACATAGATTCTAGATTATGTATATTATTGTATTTTCTTTGAATTTTTTGACTGTGAATGTACTAGGTAGAGAGAGACATTTCATTGTATAGGCTGCTAAGGTAAACCAACATATAGATCTTAAAGGTGTCTTGATTTTAAAATATGGGTCTAAGGATATGTTGCTTTGGAAAAGAGGTTCTTCTTTTGTTACCACAGAAGATGAGAACCTATGGATTAATTTCCAACTACAATGATTTGGGCCAAGACCCCATGAAAAATCACTGTAAACACCCCCCCAAAATACTTAGCCAAACAAAAAGCAGAAAGCAATTTGGAGAAAACTATGCCCACATTCCCAAATATTGTTTATAAATGTTTGTTTACATTTAAAAGGGAATATGCTATAGATTTGCATTGGTATGGCTCTTGGTTTATTGATACAAATTTAAGATCAATTTTGTTATATGTATGTTCCTGTTCTTGATTAAGGTATTGTGTTTGCGCAACTCATTTAAAATGCAATGTACAATTAAGAAATATAGGCCAATAGATAGTCATCTATAATAGTCAAGCTTGTAGTCATGTTAGTTAGGTTTATTAGATATATAGAGATATATTTCAATTAGGTAGGTTACTTCAAACCTTTCAAAGACCTATAGAATATGCCATTTAAATCTTTTAACAAGTAAGGACTTTTCATGACAGTGAGACACATCTGCTCCTGGCAGCACCAATTACTTCAAGAGGAAGATGGGCATCAAAGAGGCTCCTTATGGAGTTGGTTAGTCATTTGGGCAAGAAACTGCTCTTGCCTGGATTGCTTGATGAACTGGACATGCAGGACCCATGGAAAATGACTCCTGAACTTGCCTAAAGGTGAGACAATCTTTTGGGGTTCCTGCTTTGGGGAAAAGTCTGCTGGACATTCTACAGGACACAGAAGAAAGTGACTGACAAACTGCCAATATAGGTGGAAATGTCTTTGAAATTTCCTGCTTCATGGTAAAGTCTGCCAGATACTATGGGCATGTAGTCTGAAGATGGATGCCTCAACAGTACAGAAGAACTTTGGGTGACTGTTCAGGCAGTGAGATGTCTCTGTCATTTCTAGAGTTTTGGAAGTTGCTTCTAATGTACTTCCTGTTTACTTAGGTAATATTATATCCTTCTGGAATCTTTGATGGAGTTGAAGAATTTATAATTATAATTTTCCTTAGTTCTTAGATATAAATATTGTAACTGTAATTATTGCTTGATATCTGTTTTATTATATATACTTTTACTATGTTAAAGTTAAAACATATTCCTTTTTATTTAAACAGAAAAGGAGAGGTGATACGGAATTTCCCTCTGTATGCTGTGAATACCATTGGTTAATCAAGAAACTGGCTTGATCTGATAGAACAGAGCTAGGTGTGTGTGGGGAAAGAAATGAATGCTGGGAGAAAGAAGGGTGGGGTCAGGAGAAACCAGAGCCACCACCAGAAACAGACATGCTGAAACCTTGCTGGTAGGCCATGTACCTCGTAGTAAAATATAAAATAATGGAGATGGGTCAATTCTGGATGTAAGAGCTAGCTAGCAATGCGCCTAAGTAGTTGGTTAAGCAGTGATTTAATTAATACAGTTTATATGTTGTTATTTTCGGAGTCTGGGCAGCTGGGAAACAAACAAGAGGCCTCCATACAACAGTAAGTCATCAGAATTTATCAATTCTTTGTTGACTCAGTTAGGATACTTCTGGTTTGTGGCTATTGAAAGTTCTCTAACTTTTTTACTTTAAGCCAGACTTCTCTTGAGTATGGACCAATGTAAGTGGTTCCTTAACTATGGCTCCCACAAAAAAATGCCTAATGAGCTGTGCAAGCTTGGTGATAAGCTATGCTTAATTTTGTTTTTCTTTAGAAATAATATTTACAACAAAGATGCCCTTTCTTTCCTTCCTCTCTTCCTTCCTTCCTTTTCTTTCCTTCTTTTTTTTTTTTTTTTTTTGAGACAGGGTCTTGCTATGTACCTTTTAATGGTCTGGAACTCCATCTGTAGACTAGTTTAGCTTCTAATTTATGGAGATGGGTCTGCCTCTGCTTCCTGAGTGCTGGGATTAAAGGCATGTACCACAATGCTGGGCTCAACCAAAATGCTCCAGATGTAAAATAACATTCACAACATTGTCTTTGCCCAGCCTCATATCATGAATGTGGTTTCCTGTTCCTTACCAAATCTTAATGACTTTAATATTGATAATCTAGAATTGTCTTGACATCTTTTGATGTGAGAAAGGGATGAAGTTGTGATTCTTAGATTGTTCTTGCTATTCCAGCCTTTTCTTGGCTTGCTTTAAGGCTCTTTGCTGAGAACCAGAGAGCTATGATATTCTTTCCGGGCTCTGTGTTCTGTCCCCCTGATCTATTTGTTGATCCTTGTCTAGTACCACACTGCACTGGCTCCTGGACCTTTAGTCATGCGATCAAATTTAAAATCAATTTGAATTCTTCAGTGTAGTCCATGCTTAAGGTTGATCTGGCCTTGTTAACCTGTGTATTTCATAATTTCTCAGCTTTCGTATATTTTGATTCCAGTTTAGATATTATTTTGGGTTCATTAAATCACCTTCTATTTTCATTGTAAGGAACATCTGGAATTTTGATTGACAGGTTCACACTGACTTAACACCACAGCTTTCTTGGGACCTATATTCTACACATACCCAAGCTAGATTACCATCTTGTGATTTGAACCTTCTTTATGTTTGTCCTCTCTAATGCTACATTTCACAAAATGCCATCATAATCCCCATCATTTTCCTCCAAAACTGGGAATATCTGGGCCTTGAAAGGACTTACAGTGTCACTTTATGTACAAAGTGTCATCCTTTCATTGTACTGTTGCATGTCTCCTGCTCCTCTAGAACAAATGTCACTCCAGGCCAAAAGAAGTAAGAATTCAAAACTTATTCTGATGAAAACGTTTTTTTTTTTTCAAAAAACAGGATGGCACTGTTGTATTGGAGAAAATTTTGCATATGTTCAAATAAAGACAATTTGGTTTTCTACGCCTTGTTTATATGAATTTGACCTCATCAATGGACACTTTCCCAGTGTGAATTATACGATTCACACCCCTGAAAACCCAGTAATCCATTACAATAGAAGATCAAAAGAAAAGTGGAACAAGAAACCAGTGTTGGTCAATGACTGCACACTGCAGCTTGAGAGAGAATGAAGCTTATGAAACAGCTTTCATTGTGTACTGTTGAGTGTGTAATTCTGAAAGCCAGTTTGATTTTAACGTTTTAGTCATGCAGTGATTTTTATCAAACCTAATGGCATTTGGAACAGTTTAAATAGATTGGATAGGACTTCATGGAAGCCAAGCTTTTGAGTTAAAAATTGTTTAACAACAACAATTGTTTAACAACAAGCTAGATTGTTGGCAGATGCTACAGAATACAGTATCCAGGTATTAACTTCAAAAGCACACATTGCTCCAGCAAGACCATTTCTGCGAGTGTAGTTCTGCAAGTTTAAAAGCCTAGTCAAATTCTGCAAATGTGTTATTCGCATCCCTGGGCCACTTCTGTGTGTAAAGATGTGAAAGGGGAAAGAGTAAGCTCACTTCACAGCTGTAGGTGAAAGCCAACACTAGTTAGATGGGGTGATCTTTGAGATTTTTAACTTGAAGCACTGAAACAGGAAGATGGCAGAGACCTCGGACCATGCCTTGGTAACCATATTTCCTAATAATAATAAATACTAAAGAGCACTATGTTACCGGCTCCACATGGCTACATTTTGGTGAATCCTCATGGGATTTGATTGTGACCTGATTGAGGTTCTTTGTATCCTCTCCGGAGATCTTGAGGCCAGTGACTTCTGGGCTTTTGGTTGGAATGAGAAATGGTAATGACTGGTTGCATTCTGTGGGGCTCTGTTCAGGAGCCCTTCCTGACCAATTATAACCATGGATACAACACTGTGACATGCCTGTCATCATACTACGGGAGTCAAGATGACTTTGTTGCCATGTCATACTTGTAATTCTAGCACTGAATTACAACCTCGGCTATATAGCAAGACTGTACCCCCAAAAAAACCCGTCCTGCGCCAAATAACATTTTTTCCCCAACGTATGTTACAGTTTTAAGAGGACTAAAGACTCTTTATGAGGGTCCAACCTCTGCTATTAAAGCTTTCACATTAAAAATCTCTGACAAAAATTTCACTGGTCTATTTATAGATTCAATTATGTGCACAGTGTAAGTACAGTTCAAAGGATCAGAGAATTTGGGAAATTACATCCTATTTGTATGAACTACCCTCCCACTGGCATTTCCTTCAGGTTATGAATTTAGGCAACTCAATAGCGTTATCAGTTCACCGTGAGAAATCAGGTATTTTCACAATAGTTGCTGACCTCACAAAGTATGCTGTTCTCTCCTTTTGTTGTGGTAGCCATTACACTGCTGCATTTGCATCTGTTAGATTACAGATTGTATTAAAGCTTGATGACTGTTTCTACATAATTCATTTTTTATATGAAAGCCTAGATATTTTGTCTTCATTATTCTGAAAACGGTTCTAGATGCTTAGCTATGTAGATCTGTGGCACAGAGCTGTGGCCCTTGAGTAAGGCTGTCCTGTTTCCCAACTAGTTTTAGACTCTGACGTATTTCCGGGTCCACTAGAATACAACAGAATTAGGTTTTGATCACAGATCAGTTATAGAGAATAACACAGCAGAAGCCTAAGGCCATAGCAGGCTGATGGTCCATCCAGCTCATCTACCTTTTCTCCAGGGAACAACCTTGACTTGGCAAGCGTATTAGCTTTAAAAGGCTCTTATGCACAAGTTTCCCCTTCAACTAGTTGTTTTAGAATAGCATTACTATTTCTAGAAAGTTTAGTAGCTAATATGGGAAATGATATTAATTAGAAATTCCCAGAACTGTACAGCTTTGTGATTGTATTCCTATAAATCAAAGACCATTGATAGTGAAACAATATCTTCTGGATGTAAACAACAATACTGCCATTGCAGTCAATGCTGTGCTAGCAGGGGACCCTCTGGAGAGCTGAATTCTCAGAGTTTCCCAACTAGAATTTGACTGGCTTAGCACGAGGCATCCTAAATTTTGCTACACTCTTATTGATACAATTTAATATTCTTTGAGCTGATTTCTGCTAGGTTTGTGAGGAGGCCTCTTTGGACACAAGAACACTAAATGTAATAAAATATGGACTAATCATGAGAATGCCAACTTAGGAGTTGAAAACGCTCACTTAGGGATAGTTCATACAAAGGCACACTGAAGATGTTCTGTAACGGAGAGAGAGAGAGAAACCCACTTTTGGATCTTAAGTTCTCCTTATTAGAGAGAAGTAACAAGATGCTATGTACCATAAGCTGAGCTGCGGCTGAGTTAAAAATGAAGACGGTTCAAATACAGTATGGTGAAAACGGTGAGGTCATTTTTATTTCAGTTCTTGACAAAATAGCCCAGTAAAGTTCAAAACTTCTACCATTATACAAAAATAGGTCTCTCCAAGTGATGCTGTGTCTTCATCACCAGTAGCAAATATATTAGGCAGAAACATGTAACCTTGTAAGAAAAGTGCAGGACACTGCGAGCTACACATCTAGCAGCATTGTCATTTGAAAAACTTTAACCTTTTCACCCATGTGATAAATACAGTTTATAATTTAATCATTTAAATTAGCATTCCACAAATATACATGTAATTTAATGATTACTGTCGGTGTTTATATACACATACTCCAGTTTGTCTTTATGTGCTGGCAAGGATTTGTACACAACCATAAGTGTGTTTGTACTGGTTGGTCCCACACAATATATATATATACAATAAAAAAGCACAAAAGAGCCATTGATTTACAAAGGGAATCTATTTAAAATTCAGTTAATGCTTTCTCCTCATGACAGCATGATTTGAAAATTATCTCCTCATACCAGTATGATATTGGGAGGCAGGTGAACCTGTAAAATAAAAAAAACAAAACAGGAGAATCAGACTGTTACCAATATCAGGGCAGCCAGTTCACATAGGCAGATGATCTGTTTATAACCATCTCAAGATGTTGGGGGCCAATGAGATGATTCAATGGAGGTGCTACAAGCCTGACAATCAGAGTTTGGTGCCCGGAACCCACATGGAGGAAGGACAGAACCAGTTTGCACATGGAGGAAGGACAGAACCAGTTTGCACATGGAGGAAGGACAGAACCAGTGTCCACAGGTTTTCCATGTCACATGCATGCTGTGGTCCAGATGTGCACATACGCATTAACGTAAAACAACAACAACAAACCCCATGACTTCAGACCTGAACTCAATTGTCTTCTTAAACATTTATGTGTGTGCGTGCCCATACTTGTGAGTACAGTCCAAGGATACCCTAGAGGACTGGATCCTCTGAAGCTGGAGTTACAAGGGAGTTGTGAGCTATTTGACACTGGGTGCTGGGAGCAGCCGCAGGTCTTCTAGAATAAATAGTGAGTCCTTAAGCACAGAGCTATCTCTTCAGCCCCATAACTCAACCTTAGCTCTAAGAGGCTGACTACATTTAGAAGTCACCAAGCAGGGAAGTGAGACAATGCTCATGTGTTTTGTGTCTGAAGGTTGCCTGGGTTAAAAAATGACTTCTGAAGTCCGTAGTATGTGTATTCATAGAAAGAGTCCTAAACATGATTAGGACAGGAGAAATGCCTTCCAAGAGCACTGACTGCTCTTCTGCAGACCTGGATTTGGTTCCCAGCAACCACATGGCAGCTCACAATCACCAGAAACTCCCATCCTAGCTGATCTGATGCACTCTTCTGGCCTCTGCAGGCACAGGCATGAATGAGGTACACATACACACATGGGGGCAAAACACCCACCCATACAAAGAATAAATAATTAAAAAGCAAAAGCATCAAAGTGAACTGCTAGCACAGTAACTTAAACAAAGTGATTCAGTTTTGGGGCCAGTAGTGAGCAAAGGAAGGCAGGGAAGATTTTCCATGATGAATGGAATCTGCCTCTATATAAAGTTTATACAAAAGATACTTCTTACAAAATCTATCTGTAAAAATCTCTTAAATCTCATATTTTTATCTGTATGTGTATGCAGGTGATAACCCACAGTGCAGTGATAACCCACGAGGGCAGCTTGTGGGAGTTGCTTCTCTCCTACTTTGTGGATCAGAGTGACTGAATTCAGTGACTCAGGCTTAAAGGCAGGTGCCTTGACCTGCTGAGCCATTTCTCCAGCCCTTAAAGTCCACCTTTATGGAGTATATGACAGTGAACTTTTGAGGAGAGAAAAGACGATGCTTACAGTGCAAGGGATGGCTTGTTTAAATGACATGTAGAAGGACAATTAGGAATGGGGACAATGGCTGCATTACTCGCTCAGGGCAAGGCTTGCTCTGCCTTCTACACTTTACTGCTTCCTATCATATGAGGAACAGGTTCTGCTGTGGACCTCAGTCTCAGAGTCCCTGGCAGAGCTCATCATGAATTTTGTCTAATCACTCTGTCAGGAGCTGCTGATAGAACTTGGGAGTAATGAAGAGCCAGTTCTCTGCTGGTCAGAGTTTAAGCTGGTACAACCTGGGTACTTATGCACCAAGCTACAAGATTCGATTAACCCAAAGAAACCTGTCATGGAATTAGAGAGATGGTGGGTCTAGCATTGCCACAACAGAAAAGTGGTAAAATCAGCACCTGACTGTAAAGTAGTTCCGAGTCGTCTCTGAAGTGCATCGATCTGGGTGACATAATCTGTCAGCGTTCTGCCAGGGTTATACTGCTGTAGCTGAGGATTTGTCAGGGCAGGATTGAAATCTACAAGAGTTCCTGGGTACCTGTGGATTAGAGTATGGTCAGAATCCAATTTCACAGAAACAGTCAGCCAAGTTGCCAGACTGCCTCTTCCCTGATCTATGCACTATCTGACCTATACCCCCAGACATCTAAATAGAGGATAACAAGGAAGTAACTCTTCACTAAGCTCAAAGATGCTATTGTCACAGGAAGGCCCAGTACCAAGACTGCAGAGTGCTCAGTGAATGATGGACATGTGCAAATCAACTGTTCCTGCGTGTACTTTTCCAATGTCTAACTACAGCACGTATTTATAACTACAGCATTTGTTTCCTTTAGAAACCATTTAGAAATTAGAAGTAGCTCGTATTCTGAGCTTTAAGATATAGAAACTACATATAACTAAAGATATCTAGCTATTATAATGCAAAGTACTCTTAAGTTCTAACAGTTGGTCCACTCCTCTCTGAAACATTACTATATCTACTCCATCGAGGTTCGATAATTCTTACCTATTAAATGGTAAGGGAGACCTCAGGAAATCCAGGTCTGATCTTGAACTATAATGTGTCATTTGCCTTGAATCTGGATACAGTTCCAGCCCACTGGTGGAATGATAAAGTGGATCAGTCCTTTCAACACCTAAAGAAACCCAAAATACAAAAATACGTAAAGAAAAACGTACCAAGCCTCAGAAGACAGACATAAACCCAGTAAGGGTTTAAAAAGCAGTATATGATCCATGTGCTATTTACAGTCAGTTTCTCTTCTTGCTTAAAGAGAACAGTGCAACGCAAAGAGCCTTTCAGTAGTTTTCTGATTACCTTCCAACATGAATTAAGAGCTATGCTTCAAAGAAGATAAACTCACTGGAATATTTTATTTGTAAAATACAAGATCAAAGGGGGAAGGGTTTCTGAGTGGGTGTGCTGGGGGTGGGGGAGATGATGTGGTAAAAACCCTATACTAATGAAACCAATTCTTTTAGTGGAAACAAAACAAAACCAAAAAAGTGAAATCAAGATTTTTGCTAACTGCTTGTGCCAACACAAGTGCCTGTGGTAAGGATTTCATCTCAGTGTGAGGCTATCCTAAAATACTCTCAGGAACCAAACATACTTCCTTTTCTCTGACTCTCAGAAGTCAGGACACCTGGACATGGCACAGCCCTGACATCACAATGTGTCCTCTATTCTGTGCCCTCCAGCTTTTGGCCTCCTTATGCCTTGAGAATTGTTCCAGCCCTAACATTTTGCTTACTGAGTTCTAGCTGTAGAGAGAAGGAATTTAAAGTTACCATTAATATATAACATGCTCAGAAATATAATGCTAAACTGTAAAAACTTTAAACCACAATTCTTCCACATGACTAAGAGCAATGCTCTCCAGCCCTGGCTCCACTATTTCCCTGCTGGATAATCTGAGGCGAATGGCAGGTGCTCTCCATGGCTCAGCATCAGCAACAGTAACTGCCTATTAGAGGCCTGAGAGAACCCATGAAGAACAACAGGGCTTGGTGCCGTCTACGTGCACCAGAAATCAGGCTCTAATTCTGGAAGTCCCTAGCCTTACTCTAAGGCTGCTCACTGTCTTTGGACAGTATCAGCATTAGAACTGGTCATGTGACAGCTGAGTCATACACAGAAACTATGTCATCTGACCTTACCTGGGCCCACTCCAAAGCCATCCCTATTAACATTGCTGGGGCCAGAAGCTTTGACTCGATGCCATCGCCGAACCAAATATTTCATTCTAAAAGAGACCACAAGATAAAATCTCAAAGGACAGCTATGTAAACATAAATATACAAACTCAAGAAAATTATGTCATTTAATTATGAACACAGAACACATTTCAGGACAATCACATGACTGCCTCAGTTAAACTCCACGTATTCTGTTGGTTTCTGGCCAAGTCACCAGGCACAGGGCAAAGCTGTGAGCTTCCTCTCTCCCCAAGAGGCCAATGACTCTAACAAGTGGGGGAAGAAGGAGATTAAGAGCAAAAGTGGACAGAAAAAGAGTGAACAAAGGAAGAGCGAAAGGTAAAAGACAGAGGAGGGAGGAGTGGAGTCAGGCAGATGAGGGACGAGAACAAACCTCCACAGGCAGCGAGAGGAGGGCAGACATATGGGGTGTGTTAGACCCCGTGAGCAGGAATAACAGTGGTGGTTTCAAAAGGAATGGGCTGTGCCCCCAGCTAGCTGAATTCCTTGCTGACTGCCCATTCTGCCCTGGGCTACAGAACTTTTTGGAGTACCAGTTTTAATTTCTAAATGCCAATTTCAGGGTCCAGTGTAAGGAAGGTCAAAATATCACATGCCTACTGCAGGGCAAAAAGGGAGGGATTAGAGAGGTTTCATGGTGCACACCTTTAACCCCAGCACTTGGGAGGCAGAGGGAGATAAATCTTTGTGATTGAGACCAGTCTGGTCTACAGAGTGAGTTCCAGGACAGCCAGGGTGACATAGTGAGACCCCATCTCAAACCACACCCCTAAAGCAGGGAGGTGAGGACTTGACCGTAGCTTCCCTCCTTCATGGTACCTTCTGGCATTTCTCAGCATTGCAGGCTCACTCCCATCACATCAGAAGACCATTTCCTGTCTATAAGGTCCAGGTATTCTACCCTCCCCACTAGGCTGAGCTGTCTATATTAATGTACCCACTGTGCTTACCCCGTGCTTACCCTGGCTTATCCTATACTAGGGAGGAAGGGAATGAGAGGTGAGAAAGGAGTGGAGCGGTGAGGCCTGGAAGAGGAAGGCAGGGCGGAAGCCAGCAGTAGATAAACCCTAGATCCTGTGTAGAACTCCATGGCAGACAGCGGCTCAGCCTCCCTGAGCTTGTCACCTCTTTTTGTTCCATCTGTGAACTAAGTTTCTTGACAGTATTCTCTCAACAGTTTCTAGTTGTGCCTTATTTTCCAAAGAAAATGAAGGGCTGGAGAGATGGCTCAGTGGTTTAAAGCACTGGCTGTTCTTTCAGAGGAGCCCCATCTGATTCTCAGCACCCACATGGTAACATGGGAGCTCACAACAGATTGTAACTCCAGTTCCAGGTGCTCTGACATCCTCTTCTGGCCTCCGCAGGCTCCAGGCACACATGTGGTACGCATACATACACTCAGGTACCACATCAATACACATACAAATAAAAATAAGAAAGAAAAAAACAAAGGTAAACCAGCCAAACCCCATTAAGACTAGTTGCCATTCTCTGACTGGCAGAACTTTTTAAAAACCAAAATTTGAGACTCGGGCTGCAGAAAGACAAAAGGAAAGAGACCCAAGGAGAAGCCCAGATTAAGACTCCAGTGGGTCAGGACTGGAAGACAGTTGGGGTCTTCACTCCACTGTAGCCACATACAGGACAGATGTTAAGTTCCTAGCCTTGCCTTCTAGACCTGAGCAGTCTCCGAACAGGCTTTCTTCAGTCTGGCACTGTGGAGTGACTTATTTTAACAAGTAAGAAAATAAATAAATGTAGCAGCCTAAGTAATTTTTCAAAAACATCCTTCCTCCTTCCACTTTTATGATCTATATGTGTGAGGTGGGATTATTTACAATTTTTAAAGAATTATTTGGACTGGAGTCATCAGCTCCTAATACCTGGGAAGACACTTTCCAGGGAAAGATTCTGCTACAAGGTGAAAACCTTGAAAGAAACAAGCAAGATGTCTACAGAGCCTTCTTCACGTGTCCTTAGAAGGTTTAGGACGGAAATGAATTTTCTTCACAACTTTACCTTGTAATTGCAATAGACACTCTGACAGCTTTGCGAAATATGGCCAATCCCTTTGGGCGGCTGGTGCCTGTTTCAGGATTGCGAAAGCCTGGGAATCCTGTCATGCGGAAAAGCAGCCCCACAGTGGCCTCTTCGCATTCCTGGAATCTCCCCAGGAGCAGCAGCAGGTATTTCTTTTGGAATACAAGGGCTTTCCGAAAACTCTCAGCTCGCAAGTATTTACCATAAATTCTCTATATTTAAAGAAGGGAAGAACAAAGACCAGAGAAGTCAGTTGAGCTGTCCTCCAGAGGGGACTGCCTAGACTGTAGGCCAGGCTGTTGTTCATGGTGTTACCTGACATGACAGGAGACAGAAGAAGCCTTTGGAATACAACTTCCTAAATCAGAGTTATGTTTTGTGTTTTTTGGGGGCTAGCTGTTTTACTCAAATTTACTGCAAACAATTTTTTTTAAAAAAATATTTATTTATTTATTCTGTATACAATATTCCGTCTGTGTGTATGCCTGCAGGCCAGAAGAGGGCACCAGACCCCATTATAGATGGTTGTGAGACACCATGTGTTTGGTGGGAATTGAACTCAGGACCTTTGGAAGAGCAGGCAATGCTCTTAACCTCTGAGCCATCTCCCCAGCCCTGCAAACATTTTTTATCATTATCATTTATGTTTAAAATACTTTGTTTGTTAAAATTACAGTCACTTATCAATTTATGTTCTTAAATACGTTAATGTTTTCTGTCACTGTATTCCGTGCCATAGCTGGAACGAATATTCCAGATACTTTTCTTCCTTTTCACGTTGGACTTTAGATGAACTGATCATGGCAGTGTTACTATTGCATACATTCGCAGCATTAGAGAGACCACCACAGGGCACGGTGCTCTTCCAGACAGCCATGCTGCTGTGCTTACACCACGCACGACAAGAGTTCTGTGTGTCTAATAGGAGACAAGACTGGGGAATAAGGTCACACTGCTGACAGCAGGAGAGCAGAGCTGCACGTGCTGCAGTTTTGGGCATGCCTCTTTACAGATCTGTGACCAGGAAGACATTGTCATCACAGCAGATTGAAGACAGATCCCTCTGGACACAGTCTGAGCAGCAACTGTATTTCTGTGGTCTGTTCAATTAGGAGAAAGCCAGAGGGCTTTGCGTACCTTAAAGACTGCATTCTCAGGGCTCCTATTCTGATGTAAAGTGTCATTTTTCAGCTCATCTTTTAGTCGGCACACTTTCGCTTCTGCCCTTTGCAGGGATTTCTGAAGAGTCAACTTCTCGTTGCTCCAGACTTCTTTTTCTGAGGCAATGATGTCTTTGATGCTAGCACTACCATCAAATGAGAACCTAGAGAACTGCAGAGACATGGCCTGTCACAGGTTTTCAAGAAGACTGAATTAAATCACAGTGGATTACCTAGCCTTGGCCTTTTAACACGACAGGGAGCTCACAGTCACAAACACAATGGCCTGCGTCAAAGTGTTGATCCCCTATCACTGAAGTAAAGAGAAGCCACATGAACACATTATCCACTTGGCTATGTGGATGTTTTGATGGCCTTTTCTGCTTTAAAATATAAGGGTAAACATAGAGACTAGCCCTATTCTTTGTAGCTTTAAAAAAAAAATTGAATTCAGAGAGTAAGTTATTAGCCCGAAATAATTTAACTTTTTTTTTTTTTTTTTTTTTTTAAGACAATGTCCCAATGGTGAGGGAAGACTAACCCTCAGCGATTTTGGTAATGTAGACCAGACTAACCATGAATTTACAGAGATCTGTCTGCCATTGCCTCTAGAGGGCTGGATTTAACATCATCTTTCACTTGGTCATAAATGTAGTAAGCAGTAACTGATGTGAATAATAATCAGTATCTGCATTTGAACATCTCTTTCAGTGTGTCTGCTTTCAGTGACACAAACTTCTTTAGACCTTTGAATTTGAGTTGGTTTCCTCATGTACAAGGCTGGATGCAGATGAGCAATTCTATGTGTGGGTGCGTGTGTGCGTATATATATGTGTGTGTGTGTGTGTGTATACGCACACATATACACACACATAAATACGCACCCCACCCCTGCGCACATAAAACCCAGAGTGTGGTAAAGAAGTGTCCCTTAATAATAAGAATTTTTATTATTGTTGTCATTGTATATAATATATTCCACATATCCTAATAAGAGTCATACATGGAATTTTTATACTATGCTTAAAAATAGAACTAGGGAGAAATACTTAGTTTTATTACTTCTAAAAACAAACTTACACAATTTCTATCAGCACTTGTCTGTTGATAAAACTTTATCTGTTCTTCCAGTTGCATAATAATGTTCCGTAAGTTGTTCTTTTCCTCAGTTAGTTGGTTAACATGTCCTGTAACTTCAGAGATTTGTCTTAATATGGTTTCCGTACAAGAGGTACTGGAGGATACTAAGCTGTGCTGGAAAAACAAAATGACACAAGGTTATACAGACACACATGTACATGAGGAGACAGGTGCTGACACCAACAGAGTCCATGAATTCGTGCTTGGTACTAGTAGAAATCTGCCAGGCAGGAGAGAGCTGGGAGGACACAGGAAGCAGGAGGAGCATAGAAGGTTAGAAGCTCACACAAGAGCGCCGCTCTGAAGGAGCCTGCAGATGCTTTGTCAAACTAAGTGTTGCTGCATATGATGACGACAGACCTAAACAAGGTGACAGCGAGCCAAGGAAGATGTGAGGGGGGGAGGGGGCTACCACAAACAGAATTTACAGCCTTTGGCAGCAGTGTAACGTAGAACAGCATATGGATACATAACATCCATGGTACCTGCTAGTATGGATAGGAATTGTAACAGGTTACAGAAGAGAACAGAGAGGAAAGGGCACAGGAGTGGACATTTCCATAGCCTGTGACTGCTTCCATGTACAGGTAAGAGTGAAGGATATGGTCTATGGTGACTTTTGGCTTTCCACACTGAGTGATAGCAGAACCAGAAAAGGGGTATGAGGAAGAAAGGTGGAAGAGAAAACAATGTTTAGGTTTGATTGTGTCTGTGACCTCCTGACACAAATATGTCTAGTAGCTAGCTGAAAACAGAAGCTTGGGCCACAGGTTAAGAAAAAAGGCCTATACCAAAAACAGTCCACAGGTCCAAATTCTTGTCACTTTGTCCACCTAAGCCCCAGAACCTCAAGCAACAATTGGACAGAGCAGGAGAGCTCATGCTGAGGGAACGGGGAGGTTCACAGTTGGAGTCACAGAAAAGCATAGCAACTGCAGAGAGAGCAGACAGCTGGCTGCAGCAGGTGAGGGAGCAGGTGAGAGAGCAGGCAGATGCTGGAGCAGGGGAGGGAGCAGGCACAGTGGCTAGAGCAGGTGAGAGAGCACACAGCTGGCTGGAGCAGGGAGCAGGTGAGGGCAGGTGGAGCAGGTGAGAGAGCAGGTGAGAAAGCAGGCAGAGCTGGCTGGAACAGGGGAGGGAGCAGGCAGAGTGGCTAGAGCAGGTGAGAGAGCAGACAGCTGGCTGGAGCAGGTGAGGGAGCAGGTGAGAGAGCAGGCAGAGCAGGTGAGGGAGAGCACGGGCACAGAAGACAAGGAAAAACAGACTTTAAGAGAGTGAAACAATCTAGATGCCGCTCAATGGAAGAGTGCATAAAGAAAGTGTGGCACATCTACACATTAGAGTACCAGTCAGCGGTATAAAATAATGACAACTTGAATTTTGCATGCAAATGGATGGAAACAGAAAATACTATACTGAGTGAGATAACCCAGACCCAAAAAGATGAGTATGGTATGTACTCACTCATTAGTGGACTCTAGCCATAAACAAAGGACATTGAGCCTATAGTTCACAAGCCTAGAGAAGCCAAATAATAAGATGAACCCAAAGAAAAACATATAGATCCTCCTGGAAATTGGAAGCTGGGCAAAAGTTGGGAGCATGGGGGTGGGGTGGGGGAAAGGGGAGAGGGGTAGAGAGAAGGGAAGGACTGGGGAGAGCTTGGGGGAGTGGGATGGTTGAGATGGAGGAAGGGCGGATATGGGAGCAGGGAAGAAGATATCTTCATTAAGGGAACCATTTTAGGGTTGGCAAGAGACTTGGCTCTAGAGGGGATCCCAGGTGTCCATGGGGATGTCCCCTGATAGGTCCTTGGACAGCAGAGGAGAGGGTGCCTGAACTGGCCTTGTTCCATAGCCACACTGATGAATATCTTGAATATCACCATAGAATCTTCGTCCGGTGACAGATGGAGATAGAGACAGAGACCAACATCAGAGCACTGGACTGAGCTCCCAAGGTCCAGTTGAAGAGCAGAAGGAGGGAGAAGATGAGCAAGGAAGTCTGGACTGCGAGGGATTGGTCCACCCACTGAGACAGTGTGCCTGTTCTAATGGGAGCTCACCAAATCCAGCTGGACTGGGACTGATGGAGCATGTGATCAAACCGGACTCTCTGAATGTGGCTGACAATGGGGGCTGACTGAGGAGCCATAATGGCACTGGGACTTGTTTCTACTGCATGTACTGGCTTTTTGGGACCCTAGTCCATTTGGATGCATACATTCCTAGGCATGGATGGAGGATAATTTCATTTGATATTTGTTGTCTCTACAAAGAATTTTAAAAAGCCTTACCTCATTATGTGGACAGCTAGTTAGTCGTTGTACTCGCAAAATAAGTCGATCAATTCTTTCTCGAACCCAATTTAAAACATCCTCATCCGATACTTCAAACTCTTGTCTTTATAAAAAAGACAAAAAGTCAAAACAGATCTCACAATAACACTTCTTAACACACACTAGAGGCTAGAGACACTCTGCCTGTTGTACTAACACACACTAGTGACTAGGGTTGCTGTTTGTGTCACTAACACACTCTAGAGGCTAAGACCGCTCTGTCTGCGTCACTAACACACACTAGCAGCGAAGGATGCTCTGTTTCACTTGTCAGTTTACTCTTAAATATGACCCCTTTCTGGTTCAAGGAGTAGTTGTTTCCAGACAGGTAAGCCCTGCTAAAGAACACCATCTAATGCAGACATGCATTATCTTTAAAATATTTCTTTTTTGGTATGGGTGTGGTGTTGCATGCCTTTATTCCCAGGAGGCAGAGGCAGACAGGTTGTTCTACACGCTTGAGGCCAGCCTGGTCTGCAGAGTGAATTCTAGTCCAGCCAGAGCGACATAGTGAGATGTTGTCTGAATAAAAGAAAACAAAAACAAAATCCAACATTTTCTCACTCCTGCCTGATCTGTCAAGAGTATCATTTCTATAGAGTAGGCAGAAGGCTAACCTGTTACAGGCTTTCTGGGCTATGTGTAGTTGAAGTTTCGTAGCCAAATGCTGAAGTTTCTGTCTGATAACGTGTACATCATTATAAGAGACAATTGCTCCTCCATTCGTTTCAATCACTTTTGCATAGCTTGTGTTTTTGGTTTCTTCCATTTTTTGCTGAAGAACCCAGTTTCTAGTTCGGTCGTCAGTAACGTTCCAGGTGGCTTCCTGGCAATTTTGGACAGGAAAAAAAAATACTCACAAATGAGCAACATTTCATTTTTTTTTCTTGACGGGAAACTCACCTATCATCCCCTGCTACCTCAGAGGAACTCTGAACTACAGGCTGCAGCTGCACACAGCGGGCCAAGAGGCTGCAGCTGCACACAGAGGACCAAGGGACTGCAGCTGCACACAGAGGACCAAGAGGCTGCAGCTGCACACAGAGGACCAAGAAGCTGCAGCTGCACACAGAGGACCAAGAGGCTGCAGCTGCACACAGAGGACCAAGAGGCTGCAGCTGCACACAGTGGGCCAAGAGGCTGCAGCTGCACACAGAGGACCAAGAGGCTGCAGCTGCACACAGTGGGCCAAGAGGCTGCAGCTGCACACAGAGGGCCAAGAGGCTGCAGCTGCACACAGTGGGCCAAGAGGCTGCAGCTGCACACAGCGGGCCAAGAAGCTGCAGCTGCACACAGCGGGCCAAGAAGCTGCAGCTGCACACAGTGGGCCAAGAGGCTGCAGCTGCACACAGAGGACCAAGGGATTGCAGCTGCACACAGAGGACCAAGAGGCTGCAGCTGCACACAGAGGACCAAGAGGCTGCAGCTGCACACAGTGGGCCAAGAGAGACCTCAGCAACTTCCTGAGACACAGACAGTGACTGCACAGAGTAGATTAAGAGCAGCTCCCTAAGACACAGACAGCAAATTCAAGGATTGGACCAGGAGGCAAAGAAGCAGTCAGTACCAACTGAAGGAAGAGGTGGGTAGGCATCAATGCAAAAATGCATCCAATAACCTAAAAAGCAATGTGGTAATGCCAGAACCCAGTGGTCATACAACAGGAAGACCTGATCATTCTAATCCAGAGGCAGCAGAGGAAAATTTATATATAACTTTCTGAAGATGATAGAGACCCTAAAAGAGGAAATGAAAAATTCCCTTAAGGAGATGGAGGAAAAGACAAAAAATTGAAGGAAATTAGTAAATTTCTTAAAGAAAGTCAAGAAAACTAAGAAGAAACAAACAGGTGAGAAACCAGTTCAAGACTAGAAAACTGCAATAGCGAAAACACAAACAGAGAGAATTCGGGAAATGGAAAATCTGGGTAAATGAAGAGGAACTACTGATGCAAGCATAACCAACAGAATACAAGAGATGGAAGAGAGAATCTCAAATGATGAAGATACCATAGAGGAAATACTAGTCATTAGTCAAAGAAAATGTTAAATCTAATAATTTCTTAACACAAAGCATCCAGGAAATCTGGGACACCATGAAAAGACCAAACCTAAGAATAATAAGGAATAGAAGCAGAAGAACTCCAGCTCAAAGGCACAGAAAATATATTTAAAATCATAGAAAACGTTCCCAACCTAAAGAAGGTACAAGAAGCATACAGAACACCGGATAGACTGGATCAAAAAAAAAAAAATCCCCTTGCCAAATAATAATCAAAACACAAAACATACAGAATAAAGAAAGAATATTAAGAGCTGCAAAGAAAAAGGTCAAGTAACATATAAAGGCAGACCTATCAGAATTACACCCCATTTCTCAATGGAAACCATGAAAGCCAGAAGGTCCTGGACAGATGTGCTCAGACACTAAGAGACCATGGATGCAAGCACAGAGTACTATACCCAGCAAAGCTTTCTTTCACCATCAATGGAGAAAACAAGATACTCCATGACAAAACCAAATTTAAATAATATCTATTCACAAACCCAGCCCTACACTGATGCAGGACAATTGTCTATATTCTGTCAATTATGTTTTAATTAAATGCTGATTGGCCAGTAGCCAGGCAGGAAATATAGGTGGGACAACCAGACAGGAAGTAGAGGTGGGTCAATGAGAACAGGAGAATCCTGGGAAGGAGGAAGCCCATTCCTCGGCAGTCCTGTCCAGACACCGAAGAAGCAAGATGTGACTATGCCACTGAAAAAGGTACTGAGCCATGCGGCTAACACAGATAAGAATAATGGGCTAATGTAAGTTATAAGAGTTAATAAGAAGCCTGAGCTAATGGACCAATCAGTTTATGATTAGTGTAGACCTCTGTTTGATTTCTTTGGGACTTAATGACTGTGGGAACTGGACAGGGATAACACTACACAAAGTACTAGAAAGAAAACACTAACCCAAGGAAGTTAACTGCACCCAAAAACACACAGGCAACAGATAGCCTCATACCAGGAAATCCCAAAGAAGGAAAACACACAAACACTACCACCAAAAAAATAACAGGAATTAGCAATCACTGGTCATTTATATCTCTCAATATCAATGGACTCAATTCATCTATAAAAGACACAGGCTAAGAGAATGGATACTAACAGGATCCAGATTTCTGCTGTATACAAGAAATACACGTCAACCTCAGTGACAGACATTACCTCAGAGTAAAGGGATGGGACAAGATTTCCCAATCAAACAGACTCAAGAAACAAGTTATCATTATCCTAATAACTTTCTTGAGGGAACAAAATCACTATACATATTTCAAATAAAATTCTACAGACACTGTTTTTGGGATGATTTGAACATAAGTATTTTAAAATATTATAAAATATTAAGATTATTGTTACATATTAAAATTACTTATAACTTTAAAATAATTGTTATCACTGTGTGTGTGTGACGGTGTGTGTCTATGTGCACCCATGCCACAAGGTACATCCAGAGGTCAGAGAGCAGCTCTGTGGATGTGGGTGTGAGACTGAACCCAGGTCTGCAGATATGACCTACTGACCTGTCTCTCCTGCCTTCATACACATGGGAAAAGAAACAAACATTTACCTCATTAATATTCTGATATACCAGTCGTTTACTTCTCCGTTTTTCCTCCTGCCCTAGCTCCTGATTTTGGAATTCCTGCATAACCGCTTGTAGTCGCTTTCCCTCGAGGTCAAGCTTGTGTACCTGGTGTCTTTTCTCTTCTAGTTGGAGCTGAAGCTCCTCCACTTTGCCCTGAAGCTCCTCCATTTTTCTCTGGCCCAAGTTGTTTGCTTCTTTTTCTAGCTGCAAGGTTTTCTGATGAATCTGCCTGTCCTTTTCCATCTGATATTTAGTTTCCAAAGAATCCAGTTTATATTTTTGAGATTCATTTACAAGTTCGATTATGCGTTTTTGCTTTTCCTCTACTTGTTCTTGTAGGTACTGAAGCAGTTCCGCAGGAGGGACGACTGGCTGGGGCTGCAGGTCATCACCTCTGTTCTTCAGCTGGGCATGCAGCTCTCGCTCCTTGTCTAAGCTCTCCTTCAACTCCCGAATTCTAACTTTTTCAGATTCTAGAAGAACTTGGAGCATTATGTTCCGGTCTTGTTCTTCTGATAACTGTGCATTATGTAATATTTTCTGTGACTCCATTTTTTCCTGTAGATCATCTAATAGTTGTTTTTGTTGTCCCAGAAGTGTATCTAAGTGTAGATTCCTCTGTTTCTGGTCCTCCAGAATGAATCTGAGATCCTTGAGATGAAAATGTTAATATTAAAAATACTGTTAAAGTATATAACCATGACTTCGCAGGAACATGAAAGCACTTGGTAATTGAAGACAGAATTGTTATCCGTACATAGAGGGAATTATTTAGACAGCCAAATGGCTTGCTTGCATCAAGGATATAAACACAACCTTCTCCAGCTAAATATAAAGCAGAGTACATTTCTCCAAATTACTATCTTTAAAATATGTATGTTCTTATGCTAGCTTTGCAATATATTAATAAAACATTTTTAAATGTTTATGTACGTATACATAACGGCACAAGAAAACAGCTGTTCTTCAGTGTCATGACAAGCAGAGAAGAACCATGGGCATGGGGGAGGAGGTCACTTCAGAGAGGAAGAGGGCATGGAATGCTTGTGGAATTAAAATACAAAGGGGTTGCTGGTGGCGCATGCCTTTAATCCCAGCATTTGGGAGGCAGGAGCAGATGGATCTTTTGTAGATGGAGACTGCTTGGACACTGCTTGTTCATTTTCCGGCCACCCAGACCCAAGTAATAACATAGAAACTATATTAACTTCTAGTCTATTCCTAGCTAGCTCTTATATCTTAAATTAAGCCACACCTATTATTCTGTGCATCACCACGAGGCTGTTTACCAGGTAAAATTCTGGTGTGTCCTTCTCCTTCTGAAGCTAAATGGCATCTCTCTTGACTCTGCCTACACTCTATTATATCTGTTCTGAATTCTCACCTGGCTTTACTCTGCTAAGCCTTTGGCATTAACCAACAGTAATAAAACATATTCATAGCATACACAGGGGACTCCCACATCAGATCTCTGAGTTCAAGGCCAGCCTCATTTACAGAACGACTTCCAGAACAGCTATGTAGAGAAACCCCGTCTTGAAAAACCAACCAACGAAACAAAAAACCAAAGAGAGCTCTTTGTGGGGAGGTAAAGAACAACTAACTGGAGGATGGGCAGGGAGCATGAGAAGGCACTGAGTGGGCAGTGAATGAGAACAAGAATGACGCATGGATGGAATACCATAATGAAACTGATTACTTAAAAGATTAATTTAAAAACTAGAGTTTAAAAAGGAAATGTGCAAAAAATGGTAAGATTTGGCGGCATAATTCTTTCTTCTGCAATGTGGATTTCTGATAGCATGTGATAGAAACTGAATTTTACTGTCTCAGTCTTTTGGAAAGAAGGACCCTATTGAAAAATGGCCAGATGTCTATAGAGAATCTGAGATAGCTGCTCCTTTGCTTTCTAATGTTCATTGAGCAAACTTTGCCCCATGCATATAGTCATTAAAAAGTTTGCTGGGTTGGCTGGAGAGGTAGTTCCGTGGTTAACAGCTGTTCTTTCAGAGGACTGGGTTCAGTTCCCAGATAGGTCACAGATGGCTGTAACTCCAGTCCCATGGGATCAATGCCATCACCTGACCTCCTCCATTAATGTATGCACATGGTGCACAGATACACATGGAGGCTAAAACTCATATGCAAAATTTAGAATCTCTCTCTCTGTGTGTGTGTGTGTTAAAGAGGCAAGCAAAGGCAGCAATAAACAGTACAGAGAACAGGTCAAATCCAGAAATACCGAAGCTCAGGTTATTTAAAAAATACCCTAAAATAGGAATATTAATCAAAACAGCAGGGAAGGAGGAGCGTCTACCCCAGTGAACTGCAAGCAAAGACAGAAGGTCAGCCTTTGCAACTCACAGGTTCACAAATGACAATGCAGAAATAAGGGCAGACAGGAGATCTGTGTGTTATAGAGCACTCAGCTGCCAGGGAAGGGGCCTTGCAATCCCTGGTAGGAGGAACATTAGGGAAGGAAACACACAGTATCACAACATTAACTTTCCTTCTATTATGGTCTAGACAATTATGCAACAATATTAAAGACAGCATTAACAACTTACACCTTTTAAAGGAGAAGACTGACAGCTGGAAGGAGAAAGCCTTATAACTTAGAATTCCCCATGATAATAAAGACAATACCTTAAGTTCTTCATCCTGCTGTTCGCTGTGGCCTGATTTGGCTTTCTCTGTTGCTAAAGCACACTGAAGTTCTTGTGATTTCATCTGTTCATTTTCTAATGTATCAGTTGGTAAATGAACGTCATCTACTTTATCTTGAACTTTGAGCCTAAATTAGAAAACATGAACTAAACATTATCTTGGTGAACAGTATCACCATAACGAGGAGCTTGCACTCCAAGACTGAGGCATAATATAAAGTAGCCACAGTGTGTCAAGTCAAGGCTTCTTGACTGGTTCACTTCAAGTGAACGGTTATCTCTAATAGTGTAATTTATTTACTATGGTAAATAGTAACTCAATTCAGTGCCAGAAAGATACCATATATAACGTTTTTTGTCTTTTACGGCACATAGAAATCATATGCATTTTTGTGTGTGAAATCAACATCAGTAATTGGTTAAGATAGACGCCAAAATAATATCTAATAATTGTTGACTAGGACAGAAGTCATAGCAGAGGGAAGCCAAAATGATCACATTTTAACTTTGGGAAAAACAATCAATTTTCTTGCTCTCTTCATTCTTTTGCTATTTAAACTCAATGCCTGTTACGTCTGTGTGTACCATGTGCATAACGGTTATGACAAGTCAGTACAATTCTTCCTCTGATCGTCAAACTAAAGCAGCCTGGCATACCTGAACGCTTCCAGGTCCTTTATGTGTTTATGCTGGACCTTCAATGTGGCTTCTAGCTCCAGTTGTGTCCGTGAAAGGGCATATTTTAATTTTGAAACCACTGTTTTTTCCGAACTCAGCTGTTCCTGTAGCTTGGCCATTTTGTCTTTCACGCCACATGGTTGTTCTTTGGTCTCCAGCTTGTCAGACTGCTGCATACTGCAGTCCAGGAGTTCTACAGGGAAAGGGACAGGCATTAAAAGATGGCCTAGCAACTCATGTGTGACTGGTATTTTGCTTAAGAACTAATCCATAATTCAGGAGATTACTACAAAAAAAAACAAAAAAACCCCCCCCCCAAAAAAAAAAAAAAATTTAAAAAAATTTTTTTTTAAAAAGAGGGGGGGGGGGGGGGGGGGGGAAAAAAAAAAAAAAAAAAAAAAAAAAAAAAAAAAAAAAAAAAAAAAAAAAAAAAAAAAAATAAATGCTCATAAAATTCTGTAGATAGGAGCTTGTGTATTTGTTGACTTGGAGTGCCAACCATTGATAGTGAAAATTCCCAGTGCTTTCTGACAGCCATACACAACATTCACAGGAGTTACCCATGGGACAATAACTACAATCATCCAATTATTCTCGCTATTTTTTTCAGTTTCTTTTAGATAAGGTCTCACTCTTTAATCCTGCCCAGACAGGTGAAGCTCTGTGGTGACATCAAACCTGTGCTGTCTTTAAACTATATGAAGCACAGTTACTAAAGATGTAGCAAGTGTCCTCCACACGTGATGAAGGCTCCTCTCTAACTAGCTTGACTGAAGCATGTCTCTATTGAGAAGTGGGAAAGTAACCCTAAGGCCCACCCAGAAGGAAACTCCAGCTAGTCTATAACCATGTAAAAAGGGGACATGACACATGTGCACAGCACAGGCAACATGTCTGACAACACCAGCTGTAGGCAAAGATGTTAAGCAGCAAAACATTCATACCTTGCTAGTGAGGGCCACACTGAAGGATTGTTTTCCAAATTTTGGGCAAGGCAAGGTATTGCAAACTTGTTACTTGTGCTGACATGGGAGGGTAGAAACAAGAAGACCAGAAGCTCAAGACCACCCTTACATACACAAAGCTGGAGGCCAGCCTGGGGTACTTGACCACCTCTCAAGAACTAAATAAAATATCTGGCATTATCTAATAGATTTGAAGATACATATCCCATGACCTAGTGATTCACTTCCTAGGAGGCTGGGAAGGTGTCCATGAGTCTTAGAAATCTCAGAGGACTGTCTGTAGCCCTGACTCCGACAGCTAACAGCAGAAATGACCAAAGGTTCAGACACAGAATTTGCACATATAGTTATGGAGATAACTCTCCACAGCAACAAAAGCTACCTTAGAGATAGTCACAGAAACTTGGAAGGATGCCATATAAAGGTGAAGAAACAAGATACAACATATCCACAGATTGATAAAGTTCAAAACTAGGAAAAACTTTATAAACATATACAGTCTAGGAATTTATAAAGTAGTAGGAAAAATTAAGAAAAAAAACAGGGAAATGATTACCTTAGTTTGTATGGAAGAGCACGTGAGGGGCTCTTGGGAAAGTTCCACTTGTCAGGTAAGTAATGTTCCCACATACTCATTTTATATTTTGTTATAGTGTACATCTGAATTTTCTAATTTTCTGTATGGATGCTATACATTACATTTTTGTAAGCAGAGGATTCAAAATAAGCAGCTACTTTTATTGTGGATTCCCTTTTATTTTAGATAGATATCTTAAGTGGGTCAAAAGACTTTTCTCAAAAAAAAAATAGTTTTACAATAAAGGAAATAAACCGATGAGCTGAACCATATCAATGCAGTGCCTATTTATCTTAATGAAATAGAGCTGTTTAAAAACAACCTGACAATCATTAGTCCTAATACTAAGAATATGGACTATTTCCTTTGTGTCTGAAAACCAAGAGAAGGTGCCTGAGCAGAAACGTTTTCCGAGGGCAACAAAGCGAATGTTTTCAGCTGGCTATGGGATCACAGCACCTGGCATGCACACACCTTGGCTCGTAGTGCCAGCTTCTTCTTCTCTGCTCTGGACACATTCCATAGACACTTGATACTCAGTGCCCTGTAACAAAGGAAATTGAAAAATTAAGTGAGGAGCGGTGTAGAGATAATGGAATTACCAACCAGGAAGTCTGAATAAGAACATACTAAACTTTTTTCATTAAGATTTCTCTCTTTTTTTTTTTTTGTTCCAAAAAAGTATCTGTGAGGGTCTGTTGCAGACAGATGGACCTTAACGTCTAACTATTGCTATGCATTTCCTAGAAAACAGGAACATTCTTATTTTTATTATTTATTTACTTACTTGCTGGGTGTGTCTGTGCCCGTGCTTGTGCCCAGTGGGCATGTGGTAGTCAGAGGCCAGTCTGTGGAGACTGGTTTTCTCCTCCCACCCTGTGGGCTTCAGGGTCAGACATCTGAGGTCGTTAGGTTTGGCAGCTAATTCTACACAACCACAATATCCTTAGCAAGAATAATTAACATTACTACGCTATCTAACACAGGGAACTTACAGAAATTTCCACCAAATGTCCTTAGGAAAAAGAAAAGTGGTACCAGCAAGTCTTTTGGGACCTTGAAACTTCTGCAGAACACAGGCTAATTTGTCCTATGTTCTTCAAAAAAAAAAAAAAAAATCCTATTTTGTACTAATTTAAGTCAAAGCTCTTGATTTCCTCAGCTAGCTTCCTGCATTGATAACACCCCCCACATAACTGGAAACAGCACACTGTCAAACAAGGAGGCTGACAGCATTATTTAAGCTCCACCAGCTTTAATATGCATGCTGTTTTCTCGGTATCCAGCATTAGGAAATTTCATCCCTTGTACAGGGTTTTGTTTCATGAGCCCTGCCATAGTCACAGCACAGAACTACCTCAGCAAAGATTTGTCTTGAACTCACAGCTTCTCCCCAGCCTCAGCTCACGCAAGAACTCATATCTGTTCTTTATCACTACAATTTTATCATTTTAAGAAAGTTTACATGGCATACAGAATATTGAGGACATCAATAGCTTGTCTTTTAGCTACTGAGCTGTTTTCTTTTTTAAAAAATTTTATTTATTTATTATGTATACAATATTCTGTCTGTGTATATGCCTGAAGGCCAGAAGAGGGCACCAAACCCCATCACAGATGGTTGTGAGCCACCATGTATTTGGAAAAGCAGGTAATGCTCTTAACCTCTGAGCCATCTCTCCAGCCCCCTGAGCTGCTTTTGTATTCTCTTCTTTTTAAGAATTACTTATCTTTACTTTATGTGTATGTGTGTGATTGTGTGAGCTCATGTGCCCTAAACCATGCAGGATCCTGCAGAACCAGAAAAGGCAGTGGATCCCTGGAACTGATGCTATACACAGCTGTGAGCTGCCATGCTGGAAACTGAACCAGGTTCTCTGGAACGGCCAGTTCTCTTAACTCTTAACGCCTGAACTATCTCTCCAGCCCCTACTGGGTTGTAGTTCATTGGAAGGATGTACCACAGCTGGTCCATTTCCCACTGGAGGATAAATGGCTTGTTTTTAGTTTGGGAACAATTACAAATAAAACTTATGAATACTTATGTATAGCTTATTTTTTTTTAAATGGTTCATTCCCTTTTATGTGTGAGTGTTTTGCTTGCATGTATACAGCATGTGTGGTTGGTGCGAACAGGTTGAAAGAGGCAGTGGAGCAATGGATCCCCTGAAAATGGAATTACAGATGGCTGCTAGGCTGCATGATAAAAGCATGTGTAACTCCCTAGCTTCCAGAATTGCTCTCCTACGGCATTCTTCCTGCATTATTGCAATTTGCAGCCTCTCTGCCTCTCCATCAGCACTCACTGTCTGTACTTTTCTGTTTGCTTCTTAATTTAACAATAGCACAACAACAGTGCTGTGTCCTTCCCACCAGGAGCAAGCTGACACCACTGCTAGACTGACTGCTTTAACTCAGAGGTGTGTGCAGGGTCTCTCCACTTTGCAGTGGAAGGTATCTTCTGGAGAGGTATTTCACAATTATGCAAATATCATATAACAACATTTCCACACTAACTATAGCATCCATCACTGTTCGTTATTTGATAAAAATAATCATGCTTAATAAAGAATTCTTTAATTAAATGGCTCCTTTTAGAACATTCTACCATGCTATTTTAATTTATCTATTGATGAATATGATCTTAGGAATTCTTTTTTTTACTCTGCTTCATAATCTATCAATATCATTTAGTTTTTTTTTAAATCTTTTGTTTTCTTTTCTTTTCTGGGGGGTGTGGTGAGGGTGGGGCATGCATATGTGTAGGTCTCCCCAGGACAAGTTTTGTCACACAACACCAGGCTAGTACCCTTGTATTCAGAGATCTGCCTTTCTTTGCCTCCTGAATGTTAGAATTAAAGGTGTCTGCTATCTCACTCAAATAGTTTGATAAATTAAATGTTTGGCCAGTAAGAAAGCCTTCATGTCAGCTTCTCTGAGCTTTTTACACATTCTCTTTATTCTATGAACATTTTGTTACTGAAAATCAGGAGATTCTAGGTTTCATCTTGTGTCTCCCATACTCCAGCCCCAGAATTCCCAGGTCTCCAAGGAGCTACAATACCTTTGAAGGATCCTGTCCATCATCATCAGGAAGGTCCGCAATTGAAAGCATCTGTATGCCCTCGGTATGGACAGCTCTCAATAATCCCTAAAATAAAGTATCAAAGACAAAATTATGACTTCAAGGATGGAAAAATAAGACATGCATAGTTAAACAAGCACTCCATCAACCTCAACTGAAGACCACTGTAGACAAGAAACTGGACCCCAACATTTCAGATGTCTGCTTGCTGTGGAGTGGTGAGTGAATCCTAACAATCTGTCTGCTCGTAACTTGCACTTCTAAGTTCCTTCCTCTATTTGGCCAACACACTCGTTCTATACTTAGTGATTAGTCACTGATTTGACCAAAAGAAATAATGTGGGAAATAACTTGCATTTCGAGACTGCTTTCATGTTCTTGGTGAACAAAAACATGGAGAATAAAACTGGGTTATATATATGGTGTGATACTGCTCCACAAGAGAATGATTCTCAGTGTCATGTAATTAAGAGTTTAAGAGTGAGCCCAATGCCCTAACAAAGGACCACCCTCTCTACTTATTGTACAGCACATTAAGTGTGGTATGGAAAGGAATGAGGAACTTGTCTTAAATTTTTTATAAGGGGAGAAGGTGATTTTCTGACTTAATGGACCCTACACCACACAAAGATTGGTTATGGAAAGGAATGAGGAACTTGTCTTAAATTTTTTATAAGGGGAGAAGGTGATTTTCTGACTTAATGGACCCTGAACAAACAAACCTTTAAATGATCTCAAAGTATTCAACTGACTTGGTCACATGGTTAGGAAAATCTGACTGAAGGCAGGCTACAAGAGGTGTGCCAGAAGAATCATCTGAACAACATTCAACTTTACTATCTATGGAGCTTAAGAAATGACGTGAAATAGATTTCCACGGATACTTTTAACTATGCAATTCTTTCTTTGTAGAAGACCTTTCTGTGTAACTTCAAGCTGACTTCCCTCTTCAGCATGGAGATGATACTAGCTAAGCTAACTAAGGGGTTTTTGTCTCCAGTACCTTCACTACCTTTGGAACTATAGGTGAACTTTCACATTCTTCTTGACCTTCTGACGCTATGTCAAATGCCTGGTCCAATTCAGAATCAGAATCTAGAATTAAGAAAACAGCCATCTGTAATTACACATGTGCATGCACATGCAAAGCAACAGTTTAAAACAAATACTATTCTATTTGTTTAAATATTCCAGAGTTAAGCAACTTACCACTTGAACATGTTTCTCTAGTTTGGTGAGCATTAGAATATGTCATCCCAGGAGTGGAGGACGCCTAATTACAGAAGACAAGAACAGAAAATACATGGCTTGAAAATCAGACCCAATGACTCATTCATCTATTTTCTGATATAGTTAAGGGAGAATCAAAGACATCAAATGATGAACACAAGGAGAGCACAGTTCATGCTTCAATGATCATTTGCACTGGAACAGGAAAATCAACCAAAGGCCTCAGTTTCCAAACACTTTTTTACAAACTATGATCAGATTACAAAGTAGTGAGGTTGTATTATCCGTTTTTGTTCTCATGGGATCTTTGTTTCTGTTTAATACACATCTTTATCACAGAGTACAGATTAAAAGCATCCTCTCAACCAGTTTTCCAAAGGAGGCATAGGAAAAGAAATGATAACAACAAAATTTTTCTTTAAATTCAAAACAGGCTTTTCCCTATATCACTAATGTTTAAGGTATAGATCTAGGGAACTGATTGAGAGGAACTGAAGATAGGTTGAACGGATGAATTAGGAATTATTTTGGTCATCTTACCAAAAGCTTGCCATCAAATATTTCTGTCTTTTTATAACTGGCTAGTTCTTTGTGAGACATTGATTCAGCTCCAAGAGCTTCATGTTCATCCAAATGTTGATGGTCTCTACCTCAGCACTTGTCTGAGGGAGAGTGGAAAGAAACCATCAGTGGCTGTCCAGAGTACTCCTAACTGTAATGCACATTTACTTAGGATGACTGCTTACACTCAGAGGACAAAATGGCCAGTGCTTGTTAAATCAGCGAGGATGTTTTCAGAACCATCACTTTATATGAAGATAATAAGAGCAATTTTCTGAGACTGATGGTCAATCATGTCAATAATATATATGTATATGCATATGTATGTATGTATGTATATGAATGTATATATTCAAATACTTCATTGGATCCAATAATTTCAAATTTATATGGTATTTCTCATAGAGTGCCAGACTTGACTAAGTTATTTTTTTAGATGCTGAAGGTGGAAAGTCTTACTGCCATTTTAATATTTAGTATACATAGTAAAGTGGTTCCAAATGCTGGTAGGGGAAATCCCATATGTAAAATTACTACCCTTTGCAATAGAAATTATTACAAACACTGCATTTCTATGACTTTAGACTGTAAACAACTGAGAAACTAAAATTCTTTGTATTATATTTTGTATAATAAGAATCAGCTGTGGTTTCAGATCCTTACCTAAGAAGACATAGAGATCCCCAACACATTTTTTTTTCTATGAAAAATGAAATCTCACCAGGTATACAATTTCCAAGAGCTAATGAAGTTCCCACATTAATTCAGTGAAATATTAATGTGAAAACTTCTTAAAAGGGATGATGACAAAGCATATGTACTAGAAAGAAATTAAGGCAGAGAATCCCACACAAGTCCCAGAGAATACAGCTTAAATGTAATTATTTTTTATATTTCTTCTGTTTCAGTGAATAACTTTACTGATGGGACAGATATCATATTTGAAGACCACAGAACATATCTGCACTTGTTACTCTAATGATAATAATTACAGAGTTTAACAAAATTTAATCTGTCTATAGCTTTTGTTCTAGTGTAGGGAACTGCATCTCATACAGTATGTAAACAAATTAAGAGCCTAACATGGGAGTAATGAAACAGCTAAGCCTCATGCAGCCAATCATGAGCAGCTGGGCTTCAGGCAATCCATCGGATCACCCCAAAGCCTTAGCCACAACCTTTCAAGCCCCCACTGTATGTTACTTGGGACTTCTGTCTGTAAATAACCCCTGCTGTCTCAGAGTGGAACTTCCTGAGCCTCTCTGAGTGTTACAAAATTCACGAACCACAATTCACAATCCAAATGAACTAAAGCCTATCCTTTAGGAACAGCGTATTCTCACGAAATCTCATCATATATAAGTTGCTTTATGTGAACTAAACACCGGGGTTATCAATCAATTTAATGACCAGAGGTAAAGAGTTAATAGAAAAAAAGGGCCAACTGGAGTGGGAAACCAACCAACCCTGAACACCCTGACTCTGAATCCAGAGCCAGTAAAAGAAACATGCCCTGGATCTGAGACCTGAGCCAGGGAAAGAAACATCTTTATCCCTGAACCTAGGACCAAAGAAACATTCCCAGACTCTGAAACCAATTACAAAGAAGCACATTTTGTCCCTAGAAACAGAACCACTGAAAGAAATATGCCCTGGTCCCAAGATTAGAGTCAAAAGGCTAAATAGGAGCAGTCAAAAAAAAACAGTTTAGCCCTGAGATCAGAGGCATTTCCGCCCTTGACCAACCAAAACCACACACACACACACACACACACACACACACACACCCCTCTGCCTGTTCCCTTGGAGACTGTCTTTTACCCCCTTCCCTCCCTGACAGAGGCAGCCACTCTCCTGGACTCCTTCCCAAATAAATCTTTTTCTCTAAAGAGTCTTGGGTGATGATCTTCATCTGTGGTGCAGAATATAAAAACCTAGCTGGGAAGTCCCTTAGGGGATTGTGCTAAAAAACCTTGCTGAGAAATTCCCTTGGGGTGGGGGTGGGGCTGAGCAAGGCTGAGCAGTAAAGGTAACAACTTTTGGCTGAGTGGGAGGAGAGTAAACTGTTTATTGGGTCAGAGAAGAGGCTGCTGATAGCTCTGCTAGGACATTCCCTTAGGGGAACAGGGCAGAGCTCAGCTGTAGAGGCTCTCCAGGACAGGAGCAGGATTGCTATATCCCATGGGGAGACCACCCCCCACTGCACCCCAGCTTCAGGTAGCCTGGCCTCCTGATTTTTCTCCAGACCTGAGCTGTCCTATTGGGGCTTTAAGTATAGCCTGGTTTTCCAATAAGTCAGGATATTTGCAGCTCCAGAGCTGTAGCACTCACTTGCCTACAGTTACTGAGAGTATTTAAGTAGAAAGAATAAAAAAAAAAATCACATTGAAAGTAACCATGCAAATCTAAAAATCTTAGCGGCTTCTTTCTTTCTCTTTGCCTTGCTGATTGTTTGCAGTGTCCTCTTCTAAAGGTTTCTGTAGCTCGAGCTCTTTCTCTTCCACTTCCACTTGTGTTCCTTACAGAAAACTAAAATGCAATTCAGGCCCTGCCTCTCTAACTCTGCTATTCTCAGTTAATGTGGAGACATCCTGTCAGATGATCTCCATTCTGTCTCTCTATCCTTTCTGCTTGGATGACAAACAAATTTGAAGTGGCCCACCTCCTTATCTGTTGTTGCAAGTTTAAGCTGCTGATGGACTTTAGCCAACTGTTCATTTAACTGGTCAATTTTAGCGTCCTTTTCTTGTATTATTTGTGCGAATTTCCCAAATAACGTAGGCTGATCTGGAAGAGGTGTAGGATCAGATTCTTTCACGATAAACTCCAACTTTTTCATTTCATCCTAGGGACAAAAATAACTCATAATTATATGATCATTACATGTTATTTTTCAGAACATTTCCTTAATTAAGTACCATAAAAATATAGTGTGTATATAATAAAATTAAAATAAGATACTGTATTTCAATAATTCAGAAAATATTTTGATAAACAATCTCAAATATTTTTATTCATGACGAATCCAATTGTCTATGTTGAGCCGTAAATAAGTCCCATTCAATTTCACTTGCTTATTAATGTTGCTGCTAGCAAATATTTATGAAAGTACAAAGTATTAAAAACGTGAATTGTTTTTATAAGCTAATTACCTGATACAACTTATTTTCTTGCTGGAGCTCTTGCAGGCGGGTGGTGGCCTCCTTTCTTTGTATTTCTAGCTGCATGTGGAGCTCCTGAACCTCGTCGTTCTTATTTTCCAGTTCTTCTCGGAATTGCTCTAATTGCTCTTCTAAGTTAGAAATCTTTAGAACAAAGTTATCCGAGAGGGGAAAAACAAAGCCCAGATGATACAAATGCTACTGTCAAACAGAAGAGTTGTATGTAATTTACAAAGGATGCATGTTCAAGACATGTGAATGGCAATGAAGGAAAATGGTTTCTAAGCTGTGTTTACCTAAACATGCTCAAACTATATTTTTCTGTTTTGTTTTTTGAGACAAGGTTTTTTTTTTTTTTTTTTTTTTTTTATGTAGCCCTGGCTGTTGTGGAACTTGCTGTGTAGACCAGGTTAGCCTCAAACTCAAAGATATGCCTGCGTAGTGTTGGGAATAAAGGTGTATGCCACCATACCTGTCCTCAAACTACAAAAAAGATTTTAAAATTATGTGTAGATGGGTTTTTTGAGGATAGTAACAATCATTTAACCAATGACTTTATAACTACTTAATAGATGTTTAATGAAAGGATTTCCACATGCCTATTTAAGTGATGACTTAAAAGCAACTTAAGATACAGGTGGGCATTTATTTTCTGTGGCGCCAGGAATCAAACCAACATTTTATGTACCCCAGACTAATCCTCTGCCATGGACTACTTCTCTAGCCTTTCGAATTAACGTAGTATCAGTCTCTCCACATCAGTTCTTGAATAAAGAAAAGTGATTACGCATAAAAAATGCTCTTTGCTTTCACAAAATAATAAAACCTAAATAAACAAGACCTTTTCAGATAAATACCTGTCAGATGAGCTGCCAGTAGAAAGATCACGCTATATTAGAAAGGTTCTTTCAACTACCCTTACCTGCATAGATGTCATCATTTGAGCTGATATCTGAACATCATTTTGGCTGTTATCTAAACTATTTCTGTATCTTTTAAAGCTTGTTTTAACATTTCTATATTATTTAAATCCAACAAATATTTGAAATATATTTAATGTCCTGAAAAATTATACTCAGAAAAACATGTAAGTTGAACAATTTTAGGACTGGCAGATGGCCCATTTGGTAAAGCAGTTGGCAAGCATGAGATCTACTGCGTCCATGTAAAGTCAACAATCATGATAGCACATGCTTGGAATCCTAGCTCTAGGGAGGTAGAAGTGGGAGGATCTCCGGGACTCACTGACCAGCCAGATCCAGTCTAACGGGTGAGTTCCAGGCCAGAGAGATGCCCTGTCTCAAAAACACAGAGACAAGGATGGAGTTCTGGGGACACGACTCAGTGGTTAAGAGTACACACAGCTCTTACAGAGGACCCTAGTTTGGTCCCTAGCACTCATGTTAGGTGCCTCAAAATGCCATGCAGCTCCAGTTCCAGGGCAGTTATACCCTTTTCTGTACTCTAGCTGGTGGACACAGATTCACAAGCACATATCTCATGGAAACACACACAATTAAAAAAATAAAGATAAATCTTCGAAAAATAAAAGAGGTGGACAGGTCCTGAGGAATGATTCCAGCAGCTGAGCTGTGTTTCTACACAAAGGTGCATGAGAGCATGCACTCCTAACACTTTTGAGAGGTCATATCCACATCATTAACATGTAATCCAGAAAGAAAACTTTCAAATATATTATACATGAAGTAGGAAGTTGAATTTGCTTTTGTAATAATAATGAATTTTCTCTTTTAAAATAGGCCTAACTATGTTTCTCAGTCTGACTGGGAACTCCAGGTCACTGTC
Source organism: Microtus agrestis (assembly GCA_902806775.1). Taxonomy (NCBI): domain Eukaryota; kingdom Metazoa; phylum Chordata; class Mammalia; order Rodentia; family Cricetidae; genus Microtus; species Microtus agrestis. The sequence continues at coordinate 1,231,965 of CADCXT010002104.1, forward strand.
CTTGCACCCACCTCAGTCTCTTGAGCAACTGGGTTGTAACACCATTCCTAGACAGATGTGATTCTCTTCAAGCAAGGAGTCCAGAAAAACAGGAGGACTCTTATTCTTCCTGTTGTGGTGGCTATTGCTAGTATTTGTGATGATGGGGAATCCCAGGGCTTGCACAAGCTGGGCTAGTGTGCTCTAACAGTGAGCTCCATGCTCAATCCCAGTTACTGTAACTTCGATCCACTATGTTAACAACATGCCTTACTTATGAAGGAGGGCAATAATCTCTCGGGGAAATATTTTAAGTAGTAAGAACTTCAACAACGGAAGCTGGCAAAGACGTAGCAGAGCAGCAGTGACAGACTGCGCACATTGCGGGCAGCAGCAGAGAGGCACAAGCTTACCGTGGCCCCACACTACCAGCTCTCTATTCTCCTCTTCACTCAGGCCACACCAACTACACTGGTTTCTCTTTCATCTAAATGTCTTCCTGCTTCAAGGTTCTCTCTCCGTGAACACTGCCTTCATTCGCTTATCTGTTCGGATTATAATCTCCAGGGTTAGTCTTCAAGGCAGTGAACTGAGAACCAGGGAACTTTGCTTTCAGACAATCATGCCCTCTGTTCAAATGATACTTTGAAAGTAACTGATGTAAAATAATTCAAACCACATTTAAACAGAAACCCCTTACCTCCTTTTCCTTTCTGTCAATAGCATCCCGTTCAGCCTGCAACTGAACTTCTAAAGATGGTCCAGGCTCAATCTCTACACCTCCAGACTGCTTCTGGCTGTTTATCTAAAAAATACATTAGGAACTTTTTCAAAACTTCAGACATTACCCTGACAACTCATTGCAACATTTTTATTTATTTAGCAGTAACTCTATTTCTCCAACTTAAAAGGGGGGAAATTCTACATTTGAAAATATTCAAAAAGGTACAAGTGTTCAGTCTTGAATGAATTTTTCATAAATCAAACACAAACTGCTGATATTTAAAACTCAATCTTCATATAAAACGAAAGACTCTTCCCATCTGCCTGATATTTAAAACTCATTCCTCAGATAAAACAAAAGTCTTTTCTCAGCTGCCTGCCTCCAAGCTTTCTCAGTCTATTCTTCTATTCATTCTGCTCCTGTAGAATAATGGGAAGGACTTCATTACATCTTAGTCTGGAGTCAGGCTAGAGTCTAAAATTTAGCTCATGGTCATAATTGAAAGATAAAATTGTAATGAACTCTTCTAGCTTAACTAATCTTCCTGTATTACAGACAAGGAATGCAAATTATATCTGGAAGGAAAACAAACAGAGTTATGAATATACACTGTTTCATAATGTCGAAAGGTAACACCACTCTGTAACTAAGTGTGGCTGTCACCGAGCTCACGTGGTCCGCGCACCTCTGCAGTGGACTCAGCACTAACAAGCAGGGCGTGCTCCAGTTCCTGCCTCTGGCACTGCAGCTTCTCTATCTCGGCATCACGGTCCTGCACATCCCTCTGCAGCTGCTCTTTGCACAGCAGCAGCTCACTGCACTGGTCTGCTTTCTCTTTGAGATGACCAGTTAACTTTTCAATCTGAAAATAGAATGAAAAGTGTTTTTAAATGTAGGGCATTCATAATTATTAATTATTTATTTCTTAAAAACTGCTTTCTGGGCCGGGCGATGGTGGCGCACGCCTTTAATCCCAGCACTCGGGAGGCAGAGGCAGGCAGATCTCTGTGAGTTCGAGACCAGCCTGGTCTACAGAGCTAGTTCCAGGACAGGCTCCAAAGCCACAGAGAAACTCTGTCTCGAAAAACCAAAAAGAATAAAAGAAAACAAAACAAAAAAAAATGCTTTCTGGGGCTTGAAAAGGTATCTCAGTGGTAGAATTGTGTAATATATGCAAGGTCTCAGGTTTGATCCTCAGTGTCCCCCACCAAAAACAGAGATTTTAAAATATGTTACTCTTATTATAAATAAGGATAGCAATGGCCATCTCTAGCAAAAGTGACATTTTGTATACTGATAAGACTTGGCAAACTAGTACAAAGAGAAACACTATTGCTTCACAGAACTCATTTAAACATTATTTCTCCTAAGATCATCATGACTTCATCCTGGAATAAAGAGAAAAATGCATTTTGAATAATGTGAATTATCTAAAGGCACAACACACTACAGGCTAATGATGTAATAAAGATGGCAGACTTGCAGCTCACTTGTTGCCTTGCTGTTAGGTGAAGAGTATGTCCTAAAGTCTTCTGCATATTTCATTTGGGAAGAATTATTGGGCAAAGGTTTAGTCTGTACACTCTCTGGGTTAGAAGAGATGAGAAGACATATACGAAGGAATCTGAATTTCTTTAAGTGGTCCTTCTCTGCCCAAAATAAATAGCAATTGTTCCGAGTCATATCTTTAAGGACTGATATACAGTACCTCAAGTGTTGAACAACAGAAATGGAAGAATATAGGAAGCATTAATAAGACAGTTTATGGACATACTCATCAAGGAGGAAGTACTAAAATATTGTAATTCTAAGAAATACAGGAAATACTATGTTTCAGTGAGACACTTTGAAGAAACTACAAAAATTACAAAGCTTGCTCTCAGAAAATTAAAAAATGAAAGCATAATCTACCTACAGTCTCATGGATGGTAGTAATAAAGCTACTGAGGAAAACTAGCAAGGACAGGAGGAGAAGAGTCATGAAAGCAGACAAGACAGCAGGTGTGATACAGGAGGAGAAGAGTCATGAAAGCGGACAAGACAGCAGGTGTGATACAGGAGGAGAAGAGTCATGAAAGCGGACAAGACAGCAGGTGTGATACAGGAGGAGAAGAGTCATGAAAGCGGACAAGACAGCAGGTGTGATACAGGAGGAGAAGAGTCATGAAAGCGGACAAGACAGCAGGTGTGATACAGGAGGAGAAGAGTCATGAAAGCGGACAAGACAGCAGGTGTGATACAGGAGGAGAAGAGTCACGAAAGCGGACAAGACAGTAGGTGTGATACAGGAGGAGAAGAGTCATGAAAGCGGACAAGACAGCAGGTGTGATGAAACAACGCAATAGGTTTCTGGGTGGTTTCCTCATCGGGAGGAAAACAGAAGGCAGGGAGGCAGGCACAGCCTTGTCAGATGTCTCAAGTTCCATAAGGACATAGCCAGTTTTGTCAGCCTACGACAACTCATATCACACCAAACGACCACTTAGGTGAGTGGTTCTCGACCCCTGTGATGGTTGATTGACATTATATTTTGTTTTCTATTTCTTTAGAATTCTTGGAAGTAAAATGAAACCAAATCAACTACATGAAAATTATAATATCTAGAATTAAAATTATTTCCAGAAATACACCGTAGTTAATCTAAGTGTCTACTAAGGCCATGCCAATAACCAGATAAAGTGTAAGCTTTTCCGTAGGCTAAACAACTTGGTCACTGTAATCAATAAGCAATGGCCCAGTGTTTGCTTTAGCAGGAAAAGGCTTCTCTTACATTTATAAAGGGAGCCTGCCCTCACCTACAGGGCACTCATGCAGTCAACAGAGCTCTGGCTATATTTATGAACTTGAAAATGGAACAGTGGGGGTGAAGAGCGTGGTGAGAAGGATCAGCAGGTGCCGGCCTACTGACTAAAGTTCCATCCTGAAATGCAGGAAGAGAACTGATCTCACAACTTGCTGTCTGAGTGTGACATGTGTACTGGAACAGCATCCCATCGTTAACACACACACGAGAGAGGGTGAAACACACAGACACACAGAGAAACACATGCACAGTCACACAGAAAAATATACAGATACACAGACACGTAGAAACACACATGTATACACACATAGAAACACATACAGACATACGTAGAAACACACACACACATACAGATACACAGACAAAGACACATACAGACAACATACATACAGATACACATAGAACAACACACAGAGACATAGATAGAAACACACACAGACACACACAGAGAAACATATAGAAACACACACGATTGAAGAAAGGGAACAAAATCAGCAGAGAGACTGGTTAGGATGCTACCACAACTTTCCAGACAAATAATCCTAACAGCTCAAATGTATGGAAATGAACAAAAGTGGAAACCAGATATAGTACAAATTTGACCTACCAACAGGATGGTGACTGGGCTGAGCAAAAGAACAACTGAAGAATATAGGTTTGAAGCAATGGAGGATGCATAAAAGATATGGAAATTATTGAGATGAAGAGGAGTATTGTACATATGGTAGGAAAGGCAAGTTCTTCTATGGCTCTACTGTTCTTGTGGTAAGTGGAAGGAGATGACAGTTGAATATTTAGGTGTGGAGCTCGACAGATATGTTGAAAGGAAGCTACAGATGAGATCATTGATACATGACTTCTGGGAAGGAAAAGAGACCTACTCCTGTGCCTTGGGGTGCTCCATCACTAATTCTGGTCGGTAGAAGAGAAACAAATGGGAGAGAAGACCGATGGGGCAAGAGTATTGCAGATGTTAAGACAACACAATGCCTCTAGAAGACTTTATGAACCATCTCTGAGCAGCTGTGTGGGTGAAGGCAGGAGTGATTTCTATAAAGCCAAGAGGTGCTAGGAAACCTAACAGAAACACTATGAATGGAACAGAAGGGAAAACTCAAGAGGTACTGGATAACCTTCATAGCAAAACTTTTTTTTTTATTGAAAATATTTTGCTTAAATATCCTGACCCCAAAATGATAGGTGTAAAATAAAAATTCATTAACATGATAAAAGGAGTGAATAGACAAGTTGAAGGATTATATGCTACATTCCTAAACATTCTGTTGCCCAGACAAGACAAGTAATGATCACACCCTAGAGCAAAACATACTGTAGGCAAATCACTTCCTGGATGGAATCCATAATCATCTCTCTTTAAATGCAGCAGAGGGTAAAAACCCAAAGACAGAGGAGCTGGAAACCTCCCTGGAGCAGATTCAAGAGAGAATGGGAGATTACATAGCTAAGAGTGAATGCAAATGACTTTTTTATTATATTCATTCATGTCCTTGTGTGCGTGCTTGTTCATCTGAACATGTCACAGCACACACACATACTTCAGAGAACCAGTTGCAGAGGTCAGTTCTCTACCTCCACTTCCCAGGAACAGATTATTTCCCTTGGCAGAAAGCACCTTTACCCACTGCCTTAGGGCTATAATTGCTGTATGAACACCACGACCAAAAGCAAGTCGGGGTGTGTTGGGGGGGGGAGTATTTGGCTTACACATCAGCATTGCTGTTCATCACTGAAGGAAATCAGGGCAGGAACTCAAACAGGGCAGGATCCTGGAGGTAGAAGCTGATGCATAAGCCATGGAGGGGAGCTGCTTATTGACTTGCTTCTCCTGGCTTGCTCAGCCTTTTTTCTTATAGAAGCCAGGACCACCAGCCCAGGGATGGCACCACCCACAATGGGCTGGGCCCTCCTCTATCCATCATAAGAAAACGTCTCACAGTCAGATCTTATGCAGACATTTTTTTCTCGATTGAGGTTTCATCCTTTTAAATAACTCTAGCAAGTGTCAAGTTAACATATGTCTTGCTGACCAGTAAATAATCTCAAATTTCTTTTATCGGGAATGAGAATAGAGAAACGAAGAAGGAAGTTTATTCAGTTGTGTAATACAAAGAGGAGAGTAATTCCAAATTTCAAACTTCCTCCCCTACCCGTTCCCTGTATTGGTGTTTGAACAACAAACTTCAAACATGCTAGGTAAATACTCTTGAGACATATTCTCACTCCAATACATTGCATTCTTATGGTTACCAGGTGCCTCATATTTAAATAACACTTTTTTTTTGGATTTTTGTCATTGACAAAAAGAACTCACTTTTGGGTTTTTCCAAATACCGTGTTTTACACTCAAGAGAAAATAAGTGCAAGGGAGGACACTATCAGCACGTTCTTACTTCTCTGGCTTGCTGCTCACTGCCAGGTTGAGGTCGAGGCACCACCTTAATTTGCTGCTCCAGCTTCTGGATTTCCATTTGGAAGATATCTCTTTCATGTTCCCTGTCCACGGTCTGCTCCTGAAATTTAACAACAATGATAATAGTGATGATGATGTTGATATTGGGTTGGGCATGGTGGCATACGTCTTTAATCCCAGTACTTGAGAGGCAGGGGCAGGCGAATTTTGTGATTTCAAGGTCAGACTGGTTTACATAGCAAGTTCTACACTAACCAGGACTTCATGGTAAGACCGTGTCTAAAATAAATAAATAAATAAATAAAATCAAAAAAACTATATAACTTACGACACTATTATTTATTTAATTGATGATTATTGTGTCCACTAGTTCTTATATCCCTTTAGCTAGAGATTTAGAGATTATGGACTGATACATGAATACCCCAAACCACAAAGCTTTAAAAAAAAAAAAAAAAAGAATTCTTTCCCACACAAAACTGTAGCATCTGGGTGGCTTATGGGGAAGTTCAGCCAATCACATTCTGTTTAGGGTGTGTCCCCCTGAGGCCAAGAAAAAAAAAAACATCCAGGTGCACCTAGTGCAGCTGTCTTTTTGTTCCCTGCTCTCCTGGTGTTCGCTGGAACCCTGGTTGTGTGAGTTCCCTTTTTTCTGTTTATTAAAGCTAAATCTTTTATATTAAGCTGGTCTGGTTAATTCCAACTTATTGATCGATCACACCCATCAGGTGGCGACATCCATGTAGCCATCTTGCAGTATAAAATACATCAAAATGGAATGTTGTGTGCCATGAATGTAAATTTGTCAGTTAAAAAGTTAATCTCATTTTTAATATTTAAAGTCTCCATTCAGTCTAGTGGTTGTCATTTTAGCTTCAGAAAACTTTTATATTTTTTAAAATTATTGATGATACCAAAGAAATCTGGCTAATATGGCTATCAATATTAAAATTATTAGAAAGTAAAACAGGGAAGTTTTAAAATATTTGAATACTTAAAAGTTGCAGTAAGTGCGATAATTCAGCAATAACACAATACGTATCTTTAAAAATACCTATTTGTGAGAACTATAACCAACATTAATATTGAGAATAATAATATCTCCTGAGACAAGAGGCATTGTTCTAGATCTGATCTTTTTCTTATGTTTTCCCTTTTACTTAACGTTTTCAAATGTAAGAAAGGAAGGCAAGAGGCTTGCACTCGGAGCTCTCCCGAATCCCAGTTGCATGTGCTTCCAGGAGGGCTGTTGTCCTGCGACACTGCCGATGGGGTTATCTTCAAATGCAAGCAGCTGCTTGAAAAGAAGGCTGTTTTCAAGGAACTGGGATGGCGTTCCCTGATTCTACACCCCAGCCTGATGGGGGTGATGGTGGGGGGTGGTGTTGAAGATTAATTTCCAGGTGGCAATTGGAACCCTATCTATCAGTGACCTATTGACACGCCCATATTAAGCCACACTGGTTTCTTTGGAACTTTTACAGACTCAGGGCTTTGAAGAATCATGTGTTGGCCATTTGGAAAATAGCAATTTATCTCAAATCTCCCTAACACTAACCTATCTCATCACGCAATATTTAATAATCAAACCACACTGATTAAGGCCACCAAGAATCTCCTCCCAAAATCTGGTTCCTGCTCACACACATCAGTACCAGCACCTTCCATAAACTGCCAGATGACTCCAGCATGCAGAACTGCATTGTGGGTACTTTAGTCATACAGAATGCTGGAAGAAACCTGTATCCAGAAGCTAATAAAATTAGTGACTTTTGTTGTTATTTAAAAAAATAAAATAAAAAAGAAGAAAACACATCTTTGGAGGTTATAGTACATTGCATATTTGGGCTCTTTAACAAAAACTTGAGTATTTAAAATTATTAGCAGTACTATCCTTTTTACTAAAATAATGTTAAACGTAGAATAAGAACAAGATAAATTTGTACAAAGGAGGAATCTATTGCTAATTCAGTTTGAGAACAGGTAAACAATATAAATTAGTTTGCTTAATCCTATTCTAGATGCACACCTAAAAATACAAAATGTATTCCACTGATTCTCTGACAAGTGAAGGTCACTGGCTGCTGTGAGCAGTCACAGTCCTGCACACTGTGAAGATGTGTTGCTCTCACTGGTCTAATAAAGAGCTAACTGGCCGACAGGTACGCAGAAAGAGGTTAGGCAGGACTTCAGGACACGGGAGAGAGCTCTCAAGATGAGCATGCCGTACAGAGTGACGTGGTAGGGTGTAGGTAAGAAATGTGGGTTGCACATTTATAATTAATAATAAGTCTGTGTGGTTACTTGGGAGCTGGCTGGCAGGACAGAAATATCAGCCTACACTGGCTTATGAAACCCTAAAGATGTTCTGTGCGAGAAGTCAAAAGCAATGAGATTCTAGGTGAGAATGGCGGCAGCAGGACAGCGGTACCTGCCCCAGTGCTATGGGCCACACCGGGAGCTGTGCAGGAGCAGTGGTAACTCTTGGAGTTCTTCTCTGATGTGGCTACTATCAAAAGGCAAAACTAGAAAAAGCTTAACTCTGAATTTGGAAAACAGAGCTGCTTAGGGTTATTCACAACTAGGAGTGCTTTTAATTTCTTTATAAAAATTATTTATCCATTAAACCTTTTTTTTTTTTTTTGAGACACTTTCTCTGTGTAACAGACCTGGTTGTCCTGGAATTCACTCTGTATACCAGGCTGGTCTTGAACTCACAGAGAGCAGCTTGCCTCTGCCTCCTGAGTGTTGGGATTAAAGGTGTGCGCCAACACCACTCAGCTCATACTTAATCTTTGTGTTGCTAGGCATTCGATTCAGAGACTCCTGAATACTAAGCAATCATGGATTGCATCACCAAGTTGTACCTCAGCCTTAGTGATCATCCAGCTACCCACCCAATCCATCCACCCATCCACCCACTTAAACACCTATCTGTCCCATTGTTACTCGTCCGTCTGTCCACCCACCCATGAATTCATATCTGCCCATCCAACCAACAAAGACATGATTTCAAAATGTAGCTCAAGCTGAAGATACTTACATCAACAAATTTTCTCAAATTTTCTAGTTGTTTCTCCAGGGCTTGGTTCTGCTGCCTGAGGTCTGTTACTTCGGCATTTTTCTCCTGCTCCATTTCTATTAGCTTACTGATCTTTTCTTCAACGTCAATTTCGAGAATTTTAACTTGATTCTGGAGTTCACTGTGTACTTTTTCTGCTTGGCATTGTACTTGGAGCTTTTCTTTCATTAGCTTTTCTGTCTCCTGCAGAAATCCTGTTTGCAAATACGGCACAATACACTTGGGTAAATAATGATTTATGATATTATGATAATGAAGACACAAGCTACTACCTTTAAACTTTATCTTCATGAAGCAAAAGCTGAGAATTACTTTACATTAAAAACTAAATTCTTCTTTTGGAATATCAAAATATTCGTACCCAAGAAAGTTAACTACTATTAGGTAGAATGAAAGAAAATAAAAATTTCTATTACAGAAAGGTATTTTTGTGAAAACAATATAGTAAATAACAGAATAATCCATTTTTATGATTAGGGAAAGAACAAAGTTCAATTGAATTAATACATAAAACACTGACCACATTTTTAACCATAGGCAACAATGAGTCTATTCCAAAGCCAAAAGTCACCTTCATATGCATACATAATAAACCCAGTAAGCAAATACTGTAAATCTTTAACCAAGAAAAGGGGAACATAAAGAGGAAGGAGACGACAGTCAGAATTTATGACTAGTGTTAAGTTTTATTACACTAGATCCATATCCCTGAACTACCTTTCATGTTTACATGGTTTGCAGCAAGGGAACATGCACACGTACGGGACGATGTGGTTAGTGCATGAGGAGCACATTCAATTCCTATTTCCACTACTTCTCTCCTATGTGACATTTTCATTATATGAGCAACTGGGTATGAAATTAATATGTGTAAAAAACAAGTGTCTGGGGTATAAAAAGGATTGTGTGAAGATTAGCTGTTGTTATTGTAGGTGATAAAGTATAGACAGCAAAGAGAAAAAGAGAAAAGAAACTTCTAGGACTTTTATACTAACTGATGTGCCACCATTGTGATCAGATCTGGAATCTGTAGAGAACATCTTTTCTAAAATAATATCACTATTATATGTTAGTATCAAAGTTAATCAGCCACAAAGCCTCTTAGTAAATTAACTGATTCATTTGCCACCATCAGCTTACCAGCTCTTCTGTTTGACAAGAACACTCTGAAGAAACAGAGAGCTTAACTCATTCATAGAACAAAAATAGTTTGTTTCTTAACGATACTCAACATTTCTTTTGAGATATCAAAATGGTTTTGGACTCTGTGCAAAAGCAGATGAAATAAGACGATGCTAACTATGAATCTCAGATGTTAATAGCAAAACAAAATGTTTTTATTGTAAATTAAGCTGTGTTACTGCTGAAAAGAAAACATTGTTAAGTATGAAAGAAACACAACAGAGAAACTGCAAAATTAGAAATGTTAGTTGAAAACTGAGGGTCACCCAAATTTTAAGTTGTGAGTCTACCACCCAAAAACAGTGCATGCAACTGCACACACCTCCTCCGGGAGCTGCAGCAACTGCAGCATTTATTGGCCCTAGGAGAGTAAAAACAAAATTACAGTTATGTCTTCTACTACCTCAAATATGATAATGCATAGCTGTACACATTAAAATGCTGACATCACTGGTTATCACTGTGTTACCCACAGTCTTTTGCAAATTTTTTATGTATTAATGAGACCTTTTAACCTTAAAAATTCCAGCCCTGAACTTGAGTCACACTAATCTGAGTCATCTTCCCACAACACACACACACACACGAAAATGTAAGTTTTATTTCTAAGTTGATGAAAATAGAGAAACTCCAAGTATATAGATCCCAACTGTGCATTTAAAATCAAAGAGGGTGTGAGAAACAGGAGTCAGAGTCCATGGTCACAAACACAGATATTCACCACTCAACAAGCTTTAAAATCAAGATGTATGGGGGCTGGAGAGATGGCTCAGAGGTTGAGAGCATTGCCTGCTTTTCCAAAGGTCCTGAGTTCAATTCCCAGCGACCACATGGTGGCTCACAACCATCTGTAATGGGGTCTGGTGCCCTCTTCTGGCCTGCAGGCATACACACAGACAGAATATTGTATACATAATAAATAAATAAATATTTAGAAAAAAAAAGATGTAAAAATTAGCTATTATAAAGTTAAATGTTCTTTGAATCCCCCTGAAGGAGATGTCAGAAATCTGTTGGGTCTCTGGGGCTTGCAAGCTCACATAGCCTACACCTGCTCATGACCAGCACCAGATCAGTGTTGGTAACATTTTCATCACCTGTCTCCTGTAGAAGGAGCAGGGGGCCGCTTCAAGTCGCCAGGCTCACGGCCACCAGCTAGCTTTACCCAAAATAATTACATGGAAACTGTACTCATTTAAACACTGCCTGGCCCATTAGTTTCAGCCTCTTATTGGCTAATTCTCACATCTTGCTTTAACCCATATTTGGTAATCTGTGTAGCACCAGGAAAGATCTTAACCTGCGTCTGTCTCAGAGAGGAGAGGCATGGCGTCTGCCTCACTTCCCTTCTTCCCAGCATTCTGTTCAGTTTACTCCGCCTATCTAAGCTGCTGTCCTATCAAAGGCCAAGGCAGTTTCTTTACTTGACCAATGAAAGTAACAGATAGACAGAAGACCCATCTACATCAGTCTCCTACTAAAAGAACTCTGTTGTATCCATTTCCAAAACACACAGCCTCATTACTTTCAGCTTTTTCCTTTTTGATAAGATGTTGGAGCATAAATAAATATCTTTTCCTGCTAAAAGTTAATATCCTTAAAAGGCAAAATAGAAAATGATTCCATAAAAATGGCTAATAACTCATTTTTCAAGTTTGTATATAAAATATATAAATAATGGCACTTAAGAGGACTGTCTGTCGCATGAGCATCTGAAGAAGAAAAACAGAAGAGGAACTATATGATACAAAGTCTCAGTACATACGCTGCTCCACTGGGCCTGCCATCTCTCTCATGGCCGCCTTCTGCCTGGACAGCAGCTCTCTCTCCTCCTGCACTTGCTGTTGCTCAGCTTCCAGTTCCTGCAGTCTCCGGTTCGCATGTAACAATTGCTGCTCTAGATGATCTATCACATACGATTTCTCCTGAATTTCTCTTTCAAAAGCAAGTTTTTCATCTGAATATCCATCAATAATATCTATAAGACACAAAGCAGGAGAATGGAATTGCTTCTAATTTAAATTCACGATCAGGTTTTGTTTTTTGAGATAGGGTCTCCCTATTATACCCTATGCTAGCCTTGAACATTGTGATCCTCCTGCCTCAGCCTTCTAAGTGTTGAGATTGCTGATGTGTGTATCTAGGCCAAGCTAAGCATTAGGTATTAACAATAAAGACATCCTGTGAGCAAACTTTCTATCACTCCATCCTATTGAAAGCCTGCTGCTGAGCTTTACTGTCATTTTTAGTAATTGTTCTTGTTCACTGCACATAAACACGGACTCTATCTAAACTGTCTAGTACTTGCTATACTAAAGTACCACAACACACATATGCAGTTCAGTTTATCAAACAGACAGAAACAGACAGGCTCCTGGGATCTTAAAATACAGCTTGTGAATTGGATCATATTTTAAATATATTAGAGAAGGTTGATATAACAATTCTAAAAGGCCAACACCCTCAATAGTCAGAGACTAGAAGAGGGTTTTAGAGGTTAAAGTCTGCGACCACATTTAATAATGACCTTATACCATACAAATAGAAACCTTAGCCTTAGTTTCTCATTTTTTTTAATATTTATTTGTTTGTTTTTATTATGTATACAGTATTCTTCCTGCAAGTCTCATTACAGATGGTTGTGAGCCACCATGTGGTTGCTGGGAATTGAACTCAGGACCTTTGGAAGAGCAGGCAATGCTCTTAACCGCTGAGCCATCTCTCCAGCCCTTAGTTTCTCATTTTTAAGGAATTACCTCAGACTCACCATCATCTACTTTTTAATCACATAACTTTTGAATGTTATCTATAATTCTATAGATTCTTTTTATAACGTGTATGTGTGCATTCTTAAATTTTTTTAACTGCTTAGGGAAACTCAGAGGACAAACTATAGCCATTTTTCAAAGTTCACTTTAAGTTAGACTGGGGGTTTACAAACCAGAATATGCATCCAAGTCTCTATTTTAGGACTGAAACATCTCCTGTCACAGTGACCAGAGGCAAGGCACTTACTTTCGGCTCTATTCAGCTCCACAGCCAGCTGCTCTCTGGCGCTGGACTCATCCTGAAGTCGCTCCTGGAGTTCTTCTATGCATCTAAGTGACTCCTCTGCTTCCTGTTTTTGTCTAACCGTTTCACACACCAACTGGGTCTGTGTAACTTTCGCATGTTCAAGCTAAACCAGGAGGGCAAGAGAACACAAAGGAAGGTAAGTATTGGGAACTCAGTATTATTTCTTGTAAACAAGCAAAACAATAAAAAAGAATCCCAAATAAAGACATTAAATTACAGTCAAACACTTGCAGCACATGTTAACAGCAGGTAGGATAAGTCAAGGCAAATACATATGTTTGTTGTATGCCACGTTCTGTAAGGGATCTAGGCCAGTTTCACGGAGTTATGGAATATGCATCTGAATCTGACTCTAGATCAGTGGACATACATTGTCATCCAACAGGGATAGAGCTAGTGAGGCAAAGCTCTCTGTATTCCTAGAGGCTTCCACTTCAACATCTGACTGTTAACATCTTCAGTACTGACTGTATACTAACACATGGCATCAAAAACAAAAATCACAGGACAGCAGTAAATAAAATTGTTAACACGTGCGTATTAAACAGAAGCATCATACTTCTGGAAAGAATTTGTAAAAACGTTAAAGCATCTGAAGATATTCAGCTTATTGAAAAACCTTGGATGACAGAAACATTAAAAATCTAGTGCCCTTCAAGTGCTGAGAGCATAAAGACTCATGGGTGGCAGAGATGGCAGAAGGGACTGGAGCCACAGATTTGAAGCAGTAGGTAAATGGTCACTGTTACTGGGTCAGTGGTGTGAACTCACAAAAAGGCAGTAACCCTGCTTGTGTCATCTGGCCTCTGAAGGGCTGTCCTCATTACCTGTCTTCATCAGTACCAATCTGAAGCTTTCAAAAACAAGTAGCTGCATGTGTCTACAGTAGAGCCACAGCAAGTCTTGGGGATCTTTGAATTTACATGTACTCTGTGAAACTCAAAGATAGAACTACTAAGTTCTAAATTTAAAATATAACCGAATTAGTGGTTTCTAGCTTAGATAGAAGAAATGTATCATAAAACACATTAATATTAAAATAACTATATAATTCTAAAGATAATAAAGAACCAATATATTAAAACAATGACATATTTAATTATATTAATAATGCATTTATATATTATTTTTGTGCTTCACAACTGAGTACTATTTATGGAAAGACATAGACTATAGTGTCACTAAAGCTTACGATCACTCTAAATTAATGGTTCTCAACCTTCCAATGCTGCCACCCTTTAGTACAGTTCCTTGTGTTGCAGTGTCCCCCAATCCTAAAGTTATTTTCATTGCTACTTCATAACTGTAATTTTGTTGTTATGAATTATAATATAAATCTGGTTTTCAATGGTCTTAGGCAACCCCTATGAAAGGGTCATTTGATCCCCAAAGGAGTTGAGATCCACAGGTTGAGAACCACTGTTCTAAGTAAATGTCCAAAGAGCCACATGTAATTATTCTTGTTTTAATAAGACACTTAAAATATCACTTAAAACATTATTTCAATGAGAATTCATATGTAATGGAAAATATCACCAAAAAGGATAAAACTTTTATGTAAACACATTTAATTGGAAAAAGGATTTATTCTTTTAAAATGCAAAATACGTTTACTTAGATTGTAAAGAAACATGACCAGAAAGTATGAACTCATTCGGACACAAATACCTTTTTAAAGTTAGCTGCAACAGCTATTTCCAGAAGTATCCATCACTTCTGCATATGCACATGTAAATCTCTCCAGGAAACTTAACTGTCACCTAGTAAAAGTTGGAACTCTCTAAGAGTTCAGTTTGTAACCAAAACAGGTGCATTTCTTTCCACATTTCAGATTTATTACAGAAATTCAATAGAGGATTTAAACAAAATAAAATCCTGCTTTACATGAATGAGCTGCCAAACCCTTGCTTTTATCTCTCATTTCACAAGACTTAGGCTAGTTAGCATGACAGTATGCACAGAAATTTACAACGAGAACAAGGAAAAGCAAAACACAAACTTTGAAGCAATAAAACAAAACAAAGCTATGAAACAAATTAGGATAACACACTGGGTTCATACTTCACTGGAATAAATTAGGATAACACACTGGGTTCATACTTCACTGGAATAAATTAGGATAACACACTGGGTTCATACTTCACTGGAATAAATTAGGATAACACATTGGGTTCATACTTCACTGGAATAAATTAGGATAACACACTGGGTTCATACTTCACTGGAATAAATTAGGATAACACACTGGGTTCATACTTCACTGGAATAAATTAGGATAACACACTGCGTTCATACTTCACTGGAATAAAAGATCCTCTCAAATTTTCATCTCAATAATTAAGACCTGAATTTCTTCCCCACAGGTAGAGCATGACTGATCCCTACCATGGGCAACAACATGCAATACATATAAAAAATAAAACAAAATTCAGAGTTTTAACTTTTCAGCAAACAGTGTTAAACTATGCGTAAAGCATTAGTAAATATTCTGTCACTTTAAAAATTGTTAGTGAGGCAGCAGAACTATTCTTAATCATCTGGCACAGTAAATATTAGCTACGACTTATAAAGCCATGCAAGTCATAAAAATGCTAAATAGCCCATAGAGAATGTTCACAACATATTCAAAGATGCTATGAACCAGAAGTCCTGAACATGCAGGCATTTTTACACTGAGCATTTGATCTTAGGAGTGTTCACAAAATATACTTCATGTTAAAAGCTAAAAAGGTTATTTCTCTATGAAATTAAAAAGCTTATTAAAACAGAAAACAAGTCCCTGCAGTCGTAAAAAGCATTCAGAATACAAGTTCCTTTTACTATGTCTATAGCTATGGCCAATATGTCTATAGCTATGGCCAAGTGGCACAGCAATTCCCTAGGCAATCTTAGGCAGCATAAAACCCATTTTCTCACAGACATTCACTGATTTTTTTTTTTATTACAAACACACACTGTTAAGGACTGGAAAGCTCTTTTTAAATAGCTTGACTGGTACTGAAGAAGTGTAATATTTAGCTTATTGTACTATCTTAAGTCAAAAGCAGTGAAGTTGTGGTCTGAGGAACAAATTTAGCACTTCTGCCCACCTCAGGTGTGTGAGCAGTAATACCCAATGAGAGTCAAGCTAAGGTCTGGTCCAGTCACCCTCTATAAAGACAGTGACATTTTCAACTCATTACAGTGCACTACATTGTTAAAGTACTACTATATACTTACTGAATAAGGAGGGGTGGGCAGTGAAATTTTAGAAATAAGTTTTAATATGTGTCCATTTCTTTTGTGAATAAAATGAAAAATAGAAATGTTGATAATTACTGAGTTCTTTTCATCCAAATATTCAGACAGAGGATAAGGATACGGCAAAGGCACACGAGATTCAACTTCATAAAAGTCAACCTCCTGTTCTTCCAATGAGGAGCCACTGAGCTGGACAGTGGTCAAATAGGTCCTGGAAGAATCCATTCTATATGAGGTGCCGAGCTTCTTCTGCTCCATCAGTTTTCTTTATACTTACTACATTAAAGTTCCTTTGAATTTATCAAGACATTCTATACTAGTACAAAATTTTCTTTAGTATTTACAAGTAAATTATAATTCATAGAAATACAACAACAAAAAGCTGATACAAAAGTTTAGCTTAAAACAAAAAAACTATCCCACAAAATCCATCAAGTCAAAAACCAAAATAGAAGAAAACCCCCACAACCCAATAATAAATGCAACAAACAAAAAATATAGTTCCAACTAGAATAATTAAATCCTCGACAAATGAAAAGAATAAAACAAGGATCTAATTAGCCAAGCAATAGAACTGCTCTCAGTATCCAATGTGTCTAAGGTAATAAGCAGGCCTTCCAAGAAGATCTTGCAGGCGAGGTCAGCTTGTAAATCTTCATGGTAGCACTTGAGAAATGCTGCTCACTTTCTCTAGCTCTTCAAGCCTCACAATTCAAAAAGAAAAGCTCCTCTCAACTGAGCTATTCAAATAACCCCATGCTGAGCCAAAGGAGGAAGAGGCTAGCACAGAGGGTGTGGTAGGTACGTGGACAGGTAGGATGTGAGTAAGGACGCCAACACAAAAGCCTGCCTAACAGGATCCAAGTCCCAGTTTAGAGCTTTGAAAAGGGTATTTAAACAAGTTTATAATGCTTTGGAGATAAGCTAGTGTTTTCCGTCCCCACTAGAATGCTGCTTTAAGAATATAAAATAGAACGTATGATTGTGTTCACATTTCTAATTCAAGCACATCAAAAATCATCAGTTCTGAAAAACTGAATTAGAACCTGTGCTATATTTCCTTAGAAACAAGACATTTAAGAAGCCCCTGGCTTATACATGTTTTGGCTACAACCCATTTTCAGTTTCTAGAGTGCATGTCAAGGACAATTTCCTTTTAAAGCTGTATTACATATATTAGTTAGCAATCACATTGCCGACAGCAGCCCACGGGTCCTGACTAAAAGCCCATGTTGGTCACAATCAACAGCCCGTCTCCGCAGCTGCAGAAACTGAGGCAACTGTGAGTGAGACAGTCACTCAAAATTTTAAAAGATAAATAACTTACTTAAAAATAATCCTGACAAAAGATTCCCAACAATGAAAGTTGTTTTAAGTAACAGACATTCATTTTGATGTTTGTTTTTTTTTATTCTGTAACTAAATATGCGAAACCCACAAAAAAACTGTATCTAAATGGAAAAACGTACACTAAAGAAAGAGGTAATACCATGAAAACTGATTTCACAGTCACTCTCATTTCATAGTCTGTGCTGGTATTTAAATCTTTCCTAGCAAACTAGTAAGCAGGGCAAGAAAAACAAAATCAGAAACCATGACCACCGCCCCCACACACAGGAGAGAGAGAGAGAGAGAGAGAGAGAGAGAGAGAGAGAGAGAGAGAGAGAGAGAGAGAGAGAGAGTGAGTGTGTGTGTGTGTCCTGGAGCTAAGGGTGATGGCTCTGGTTGGGAGCAGTGAAGCAGAGAGGTGTCTACATGCTGGGAGTTGTTGCTGGCTACAGATGCTCACGCCCTCCAGTTGCTGGAAGTGTCTTCTCATCTATATGAGATGGAGGAGTAACGCTATTACTATTGCAGTGAAATGTAATCTCTCTCTCTGTGTGTGTGTGTGTGTGTGTGTGTGTGTGTGTGTGTAGGTGGACGCCCAAGGCAGAAGTCAGGAATCATCTGAATTACTCTTCCATCCTTTTTGAAGCAGGGTTCCTCTATCAGACCGAGCTTGCCAATGTGGCTGCCTTGCTACACTGTGTGCTCTGGGGTCCCCTGTCGTTGGGACTGGAATTACAGATGAGTCACCAGACCTAACTTGCACTTTGTGAGTTCTGGGGATCAACTCAGACCTTTGTACTTGTGTGCAGGTGCCGTAACCAGGGAGCCATCTTCTTGGCCCTGCATTTAATTTACTCTTAAAAGATTTTGAAACCAGAGGACAACTTGGGGTCCACTATTCTCTGTCTTACTACTCGAGATGGTCTCTACTGAACTTGGCTAGGAGGACTGAAGTAATCCTCCTGTCTCCAGTCTCTCTCCAGAACAGGGATTATAGAAGAATGGGGCCACGCCTGGATGTTTACATAGTCACTGGTGGTTCAAGCTCAGGCTCTTGTGATTGGGCCTGAGAATATTCTTATACACTGAGCATTATCTCAGCCTCTCTACTGTGATTTTATTGAGGTTTCAGAAGATACGTGTCCAGCATAAAAATTCTGCCTTAAAATATTCTTTCCTTAAAAAAATTCTTTCTTATTTTCTCTGCAATTAGTTTATTTTGATACTCTGTCATTCTGTTTCTCATTTCTAAAGAAAGAACAAAACCATGTAGGTAAAAAAAATATTCTTCATATACTGTAACACTTATGTTGGCGTAAGAATTAAGCACCAGGTAAAGGAAAAGAGGAAGAATATGTAACAGATCAGGATGATTTAGCATGGAGAACGATTCTTGATAAATGTGGTGGTTTCAATAGGAATGATCCTCACAAGTTCAATATTTGAATGCTCAGTCACCAGGGAGTAGAACATTTGAAATGGATTAGAAGGATAAGGAGGTGTGGCCTTAGTGGAGTACTGGGATTGGGCGCTGAGGTTTCAAAAACACATGCTTCCCCAGTGCCCACTTGCAGACTAGGCTATAGCTTGTAGCTATTTCTCCAGCACCATGCCATGCCTTCTGCCATCCTCCCCACCACGAAGACAAAAGACTCTGAAAATGTAAGCTAGCACCCAATCAAATACTTTCTTTTTGTGAGTTGTCTTGGTCACAGTGTCTCTTCACAGCAAATGAACAGTGACTAAGACAATAACAGTGCAGTAACCGATGATAAACTTTATTAATCCATGTTCACGAAGAAGACCCTCAATTAAAATATGTTTTATTGCTTTTGCCCACTTATAGAAGCAGGCACACCTTGCTTATATTTATATAAAATGAAAGTCTATAAAAAGCATTCCTTTATAGCCAGGAACAGAGATTAAAGTAAGAAACTAACACATTAGGGGCTGGAGAGATGGTTTTATGGTTAGGAGCACCTATTATCCTTGCAGAGAACTGGGATGTGATTCCCAGCGCTAACATGGCATAACCATATGTAAACCCAGTTACCCTGAGACCCTCTTCAAGCCTCTATGGGCATCAGCGAGTGTGTAGTATACATGCATTAAGGCAAAACACCCATATACATCAAACAAAACACTAATAAAGAAACAACACATAGATATATGTATGCACACACACTAAGGTAATTAGTAGGAGGTTTCTCAGAAAATCAGGAACACAATCTTCCTCAAGACCCAGCAATATCACTCTTGGGCATCTATCCAAAGGATGAATACTGAAATTACAAGGATATTTGCTCAGCTATGTTTATAGCAGCATTATTTATAACAGTCAGAACCTGGAGACAACTTTGTACCCTTCAAATGAAGAATGGATAAAGAAAATGTGGTACATTTACAGAAACAATGACATCTTGAAATTTTCAGGCAAACAGACAGAACTGGAAAAACTCATACTGTGTGAAGTAACCCAGATCCAGAAAGACAAACATGGTATGTTCTCACTCATACGTGTATATTAGACGAAAAGCAAAGGATAACCAGCCTGTAGTCCACAACCCCAGAGAAGCCAGGAAACAAGGAGCGCCCTAAGACAGACATACATGAATCCCCTGGAAAGGTGAAAACGACAAGATCTCCTGAGTAAATTGGGAGCATAGGGGGAGGGAGGAGGATGGAAGAAGAGTGAGGAGGGGAGAAAGGGAGAAAAGAGAACGTGGATCTGGAAGGATCTGGAAGGTAGAGTTGAGGGAAGGAAATCTGGCACCTGGGAAGTTCCCAGGAATCCACAAAGATGACTACAGCTAAGAATCTAAGCAACAGTGGAGAGGATGCCAAAACTGCCCTTACCCCTGCAATCAGATTGATGACTAGCTTAACTGTCACAAAGGAAACTTCATCCAGTAACTGATAAAAGCAGAAACAGAGATCCACACTAAACACTGGGCTGAGCTCCTGGAGTCCAGTCGAAAAGAGGAAGAAACAATAATATGAGCAAAGGGGTCAAGAC
Source organism: Microtus agrestis (assembly GCA_902806775.1). Taxonomy (NCBI): domain Eukaryota; kingdom Metazoa; phylum Chordata; class Mammalia; order Rodentia; family Cricetidae; genus Microtus; species Microtus agrestis. Next base: position 1,252,826 of record CADCXT010002104.1, read on the forward strand.
CATAATGGGGAAACCCACAGAAACAGCTGACTTAAGCAAGTGGGAGCTCACTGACTCCACACTGACAGTTGGAGAACCTGCATATGACTGAAATAGGCACTTTGAATGTGGGTGACAGTTGTGTGGCTTGGATAGTCTGTGGGGCCACTGGCAGTGGAACCAGTATTTATCCCTAAATGCATAAACTGGCATTTTGAAGCCTATTTCCTATGGAGGGATACCTTGCAAAGTCTAGGTAAGGGGGGGCTTAGTCCTGTCTCAAAGTGATGTGACAGACTTTGTTGACTCACCAAGTTCTAGAACATCTAGACTTAATTCACATTTGCTATTAATTTATAGCATAGAGCTGATTATTTTCCCCAATAAAACAACCTTAGATATAAACATACATTTATAAATTTACCATTACATGGATGACATTTTTGCTATCTGATTCAAATATAGATACTTTAGAAGGAATGTTTGAAGAAGTAAAGAAAGTTTTGTCTAAATGGAGATTATGAATTGTTACTGAAAAAAAAAAACAAAATAACAAAGAGGAGATTCTGTCAACTACCTAGGTTATAAAATAGGCTTACAGAAAATTAGCATACACAAGGCACAAATTAGAATAGACCAATTGCAGTTTCTTAATGACTTTCACAGATTGTTAGGTGACATTTTCAGTCTAGAGCAGATGCTGAGATAACACCTCATCTAATAATTCATTTAAACAAAACCTTAGATGGTGACAAAGACTTAAATAGTCCCAGAGAATTAACAGCTGAAGCTGAGAAAGAATTAACTATGGTTGAAATTATAGGAGGCACAAGTGGATAGGGTGAACCCAAATCTTGATTGCATTCTAGTCATACTGCCTTCCAGAATTTCCTCTATAAGAATTTTAAAGCAGAGGAAAGATATTATCTTAGCATTTAAATTTTTTTATCACATAAACCAAGTAAAAAATTAAAAACTTATGTGGAAAAGGTCTCTGAATAATTATAAAAGGAAAACTGAGACTTCGTCAACTAGCAGGAATAGACCCTGCAGAAATTATAGTGCCTTTTATTACTGATGAAATTAAAAATTACGGGAAGACATTGAACCCTGGCAAAGAGCTTGTGCTAATTTTTTTAGGAGAAATTAATAGCAATTATCACAAAGGTAAGAGAATTAATCTTATAAAGAAAACTACTTGGATTCTTTCCTCAATTGTATGCGACACACCAATAACTGGAGCCTGTAGATTTTAAACTGATGCCAACAAGTCAGGAAAGGCAGGTTACAAACCAGAAGATTTAAATAAAGTGGAACAAAGCTCTTATAATTCTGTCCAAAAGGCAGAGCTTTATGCTAGTCTCATGGTACTAAGGGATTTTTTTCCATTACACTTCTTTTAAATAGAATTTTATTTTTATTACATTACTTATAGCAAATTACGTTTCACAGTTCCTTCTTTCCTCCCTTCAGCTGCTCCTACGTTTTCTCCCTCCTTCCTTCTGTTTCCCTCACTCTCAAATTGAGAGTATTTTTATCTGTCTATCTATCTATCTATCTATCTATCTATCTATCTATCTATCTATCTATCCATCCATCCATCCATCCATCCATCCATCCATCCAACAGACTAAGAAGAAAGATAATTATGTTCAATTGAAACTAATTGCAATTTGGTTGCCTGTAAGCAAGAACTCCTTCAGCCAATTGATGTATTCAAAGTATGAAAGTGAGTGGTGATTGAAACATTAACTACTTAGACTTCTGCTGAAAATAAACTTGTATGCTTTATGTTATAAATATCTGAGCACCATGAGCATAACTTCCTATTTAGGAAGCAAATGCCTTTATTAATTTAATATTAATGAAAACAAAGTTTATTTATGCAATATTTAAAGCTGGGCAATCATCATTAGGAAACTTAGAAGCCAACTGAAAATGGATCAAAACACAAATATAAAAACAGCCTTGGCATGTTGTATTTATGTATGTGTAGATAGGTACTAAGGGATTTTAAAGAACCTCTCCATATAGTTACTGATTCTCAATATACAGAAATTGTCTTGCATATTGAAACCATTGAATTTATACCAGATGATGCAGAATTAACTTCATTAGTCATTCAGGTTCAAGATACAACTAGGAATAGGCTTTGTCCCATATACATAACACACATCCAATCCCATACGGGTCTGCCAGGTCCTCGAGTACAAGGTAACGCTGAAATTGATCGATTATTGATTGGAAATTTGTTGAAGGCCTCAGAATTTCATAAAAAAATCATGTCAACAGTAAAGGCTTAAAGAAAGTTTTCTATTATATGGAAACAAGGTAAGGAGATTATAAAGAGATGTCCTACTTGCTCTTTATATAACCAAACACTGCTACCAGCAGGGAGTAACTAAAGGGTACTCAAAGGAATAAAATCTGGCAGATGGATGTGTTCCACTTTACAGAACTTGAAAATTTAAAATATGTACACCACACTATTGACACTTATTCAGGTTTTCAATGGACAACTGCCTTGAGCTCTGAAAAGGCTGATTATGTAATCATGCATTTATTAGAAGTTATGGCCATCACAGGTATATCTGCATGAATAAAGACAGATAATGGTCCAGTATATGCCTCTAGAAAATGAAAGTTTTTTGCTGATTATAATACAAAGCATATTACAGGTATACCAAACAATCCTACGGGTCAGGCAGCTATAGAAAGATACAATTGAACTATAAAGATATGTTAAACAGAAAGGGATGGAAAATACCCCTAAAATAGGTTGCATAATGTTTTATTAACCTTGAATTTTCTTAATGCTAAAGGCAACAGAGAGACATTGGATAATAGAAAAAAACTTCTGAATTAAATCAGCTGGTGTATTTCAAGGACATGTTGACCTCAGAATGGAAACCAGGAGATGTGAGACACTGGGGAAGGGGTTTCACTGTTTCCACAAGAAAAGCTATGATATCACCAAAATTAATAAAGATTCAATTTGAAAAGAAGAAACCTCTTGAGAAAGAGAAATGATAGCTCATCCACAGAAGTGACAATCATACAGGTGGTAAGAAAACATCATAAGGCTTGCGGCAAGGTTCTGGTCTTGTCTTTGCAGGAAAATTCTTATCTTCAAAAAGTCAAGAGACCCTGGGCATTTAGATGCCTAAAGAAGAAAAGGTAACTATCCTTGATGCTGATAGCGTTACTTTAAGACTAGTTTTGGGTACCAGATGCTCAAGATGGTTCCAACCTGGTTGACTGAAATGGTGCACTTTTTTACAACATTCTGGTCAGAACTCCAAATAAGAACTATAGAAAAACCCTATGGACTACTCATAGACTATTTGTAATTATACCAGATAGTAATCTTGGAACCTAACTATCATTTTAGTTATACAGGATCCCTTAGAAAGAAGTTTGCCCCATGACAGCTGGAAGTAATTCTAGAAGATGACAGTCCTTCTCCCAACAAAGTTTGCCCTCAGGGTTAGGGACATCAATTAGGGGGTGATTATAACTGATACGAAATTGGGGGTTAGGGTGGAAGTTTTATAGTCTCAGAGATCTCACTTTTAAAAAAAAAAGGAAATTGAATGGGATAATAGGTAAGTTAATGTGAGCTTACTCATACTAATAATAATAGTGAGTAATAGAGTGAATAGTTGTGAGCTATTATTTATAGACAATTTACACTGGTATAGATTCTTGTATACTAATACAAATTCAAATTATATTTGTTATGCTGAATATGCTCCTATTTCTGTTTACAGTATTTATACACTTATGCAAAGTTATTTGTCATATTGTATGCATGCATGTTTCTACCTCTTCTTTAAACATTTTTTGCCTCAATATACATCATATTGCATTATTCATTTCTAACTCTGATCAAGATATATATTGCTTACATTTTGAGGTCATTGTCCTCATTTGCTGTACTACTGTTTAAAGATTGTTTAATAATCTAATATGAGCTCTTAGTATCAAGAATTATAAGTCGGGCTGGAGAGATGGCTCAGAGGTTAAGAGCATTGCCTGCTCTTCCAAAGGTCCTGAGTTCAATTCCCAGCAACCACATGGTGGCTCACAACCATCTGTAATGAGGTCTGGTGCCCTCTTCTGGCCTGCAGACGTACACACAGACAGAATATTGTATGCATAATAAATAAATAAAAAAGAATTATAGGTCAACAGCGATCCATGTTTGTCATGCTTACAGTTAGACTAATCAGGTTCTTTAGATACAAAGAGATTGTAATCATCAACCACTTCAAAGAGCTATAGAATATGGAATTTAAATAACTTAGGGTTCTGCTGACATGAGACACCATTGCTCCTGGCAACACAGATCTATTCCCGAGAGAATGTTAAGCACTGAAGACACTCCACTTGGAGCTTGTTTTCTTCTTGGAAAAACTGGCCTTTGGGCAAGGAAGTACCCATGCCTCGACCACTGACAAAATGTATGGTGTTCAGACTGGAGAAGCAGGATATAAGAAAAAAGACTAGGCCGGGCGATGGTGGCGCACGCCTTTAATCCCAGCACTCGGGAGGCAGAGGCAGGCGGATCTCTGTGAGTTCGAGACCAGCCTGGTCTACAGAGCTAGTTCCAGGACAGGCTCCAAAGCCACAGAGAAACCCTGTCTCGAAAAACCAAAAAAAAAAAAAAAAAGACGGACAAACTTTGCTAAGACAGAGTAAGACAGTTTCAAAAATTTTCCTGCCTCTAAAAATGGTCTGTCAGTTACTCTAGGTCTTTCCCAATGTTGGTTGCTCCAATGTTGCAAATAAGACTTGGGGTGATTGCCCAGGTGGCCAGTTGTCTGTCATTTACTACACATTTTGGAAGCTGCTTGATTGCACTTCCTGCCTACTCAAGTAATATTATCTCCCTTCTCAAACATTCGATGAGGTTGAAGACTAGATAGTCATAGTTACCTTCCTCTTATGACTTAGCCAAGCCATTTCTAATATAAAAGTTAAGACTCCTTAGGATAGAATAATTATTGAAACATTTAGCATATGTTTCTTGCTTAATATTATTTATGCTGGTTTTAATTCTAATTTTTATATTTGATATGTTTTTATTGTATACAGTTTTGTGTATATAGTTATTTAAACAAGAGGGGAAGTGATGGGGAACCTCCTTCAGTCAATGGCCTTTGAGAACAGAACCAGGTTGGGCATGGCTGACTTTTACAATGGAATTCAGTACCTCACAGTCACCTGCAATGGTCTCTAGTGGAGGCCAGCTCAGGTGCAGAGCCATCCAGTCCCCTAGTGCTCGGGGTTCTATGTCTTCCTTCCCTCCAGGAACTAGGTAGAAAGTGATGCTCTGTCCCACATCTATCACTACTAATTCATCTGATTTCCATCTGAGAAAATCCCACTCTGCCCTTCTCATGCTAGTTCAATTTTCATTCAAACTAAATCAAAATTATTCAAAAATAAATAAAAATTGATTTATTTCTTCAACTGCTAAGTCTCAACTTTTAATTCTCCTGTATCACTCTATTAAACTGTTTTCAGCAGGTTCATCGATGACTGCCATACTGAAACATACAAAGGACACTAAACTTTAAGCATCCCGAACTTCTCCTTGGTCTGCAACACTTTTGGTAACTCCTCATGGAGCTTTTATGAAATTACCCCTACGGCTCTACTCTCACCTCTGTTTCTCAATATCCTCTGTGTATTTACACTAGATTTATGGCTTTCCCTCTCTCTTTTGTACCAGTATTCTATGAGTACACCCCCCCCATCATTTTATAGCTCCTCTAGAGTATGAATCTTGTGATGAACTGAATTTCAGACCCCTGGCTTACACAGTGCGCTTTGCAAGACTGGTCCTTGATGGAAAGGGGAGAGAAAAAGAAGCACAACCATACTTTCAAATTCCTAGAAATGATGACAGTCCTAATCGAGTACTCGCCAAACTTCAGACTATCTCAGAATATCAGAGGTCTGATAACATCCACACTTTACCACATTTCTTAACCCTGGCATTAAAATGCAGCTTCTCTGCAATAGAAGGCATGACTCACTTCTTCCATATCTCAGGACTCAAGCCGAAGGTACTCCCTTCATTTTCAGTGCACCTTTTCCAGTGAATTAGACTAATCTCTATTACATTCTAACCACACTGCAAATCAGTTCCTACCTGCCAAACTTCATCTCCGCTACTTCTTACCTCCTGGGAGATTCTGAGTCTCCCATCTTTCCACATTTGGGACCTCATTCCTCACCACACTGCCATTTCAGAGATTTGATATCGTTTTTTCCTACTAAAATAACTTAATTACTTACTACATCTCCTTTTCAGTAAAAAGCTCACAATGGACTCTGACCTGTGATCATCACCCATTGATAAACTCTCATAATATGGAACTCTCTACTTTTCTTCAGCACAGGCCTGCTTTACAACAACATGCTCAGCCAGCTGTCACAAATTTTCTTCTAGATCACACAGCTAGCTTTTCTTTGTCTTTAATTCTTCACTTCACTTCGATCCATTCTCTTAAACCAGGCTTTTATTTCTGCTATTTTACTGAAATGGTCTTGAAAATCCCCAGTGATGCCAGGATTTCAAAACCCATCTTCAGTTGATCTCATATTACCGATCAGTGTTATATGAGAGGGAATCATTTCATTCCTGTTCAGAGGGCAGAAGTACTGATTAAGAACACTGACTCTGAAGTTAAATTATCTGGGTTCAAATTGTAACTCTACCACCTGACTAGTAAGCTGGGCACGTGACCTCTGGAGCTTGTTTCTGTGTCTCTATCCATCCTGCGAGTACATCCATCAATCCTCAGTACTCCAGCTCTATCCTGCGAGTACATCCGCCAATCCCCAGTACTCCAGTTTATCATCAGCAAAGCCACAAAGTGTTGGTTTTGAAAAATGAGAATCTCAATACCCCAAAATGGAAACAATCTCTATGTCCTCTAATCGATGAGCACGCAAACTGGCTCATCTCTTCAATGTAATATTCCTCATTTACACACATCATAATATTCCTCAGTACACACCATAACCAAATCGGAAGCACAGTTTGTTAAGGCGATTGAAGGCAGACTTGAAAGAGTACATAAATATGATTTCATTTATGATACTCTTAAAAATATTAAGTTGTATTGTGACTTCAGTGTAGGTATATGTACCTCTCAAATGGCAGAACTGTCCACATAGAGTTAATTTCATCAAATTAAAAAGAATCACCATAGGAAGAAACCAAAATGGAAACAATTCATAAATTAGGTGTATAATAAGAAGATTGACACTGGTAGAGTAAGGAAGAAAAGAGTAATACAAGGAACTTTGAAAAACACAATTGTGATGTATATATAAGGCTAAAGAGAAAAAGCATTATCTATATATTTTTTATTACAAACTGTAGTCACACACTTGTTTCTACTAGAGGTATAGATTAGCAATTTTGAATTAGGACTCACCCAAGGTTAAAGGCATAGAGTACAAATGCAATAGAAATGGAAAATCCTTCCTTACTGTTGGAGAACACTTTTAAAGGAAAGGGGGAAGGGAAAATGAATGTTACTGATAGGAACTGGAAGTCTCAGTATACATTTTATTGTTTTAGGAACTCACTATGGATTGGTCTTGAACTCAGAAATCCTCCAGCCTCTGCTTCCCAAATGATGGGCAATTGTTTTATATAAATGTACATACATAATGCATACATACGCATATAATTTCAAAGTGCTCACTAAAAGGAGCTATGATATCCAAGTAACTATGAGCACATTCGGCACCCAGATTGTGGTTTAAGTAGTGTTTTCCAACAAAAGAAACATGTACTTTTTGGAGAAGTGGTTGATTCTAAAGCTGGGGCAGAGAAAACACAAATCAGGTGTATCTTACAGGATAAATGTTCAAAAGAGAAAGCCTCCTCAAAGGTACAAAAGCAGACCTGAAAGATTTCTCAATGCTCAAGCTAGAATAAAGCAAGTAAACAAGGTATAAAGTTATAACCCACAGAATAAAGCAGTCCCAAGTCCATAATTCTGACTTGGTAGCTCACACTTTAGAAAAATTCTCAATAAATAAATGAATGAGTAAAACATAAAATCATCATTACTACAGGTAAGATCCAACGTGAATAATCTTGTGTGTATTGCTGAAGAGGGATAGAAAGATGTCAGAGCTGAAGTCCGGGAGGAATGGGGTCAAGCTGTTTTCTAAACCTGACAAGACCACTGCATTCATAAACCAGCAGCCATGCTTGCCTACACAGGAGCAAACCAGGAATGGGCCAGCAGGGTTGGGGGAGGGGCAAAGAAGATCACATCCTTAGCTGAGGAGCTCTTCACAGCTGAGAGTCGGCTATCTTTAGGGGTGTGGTCTTTGGTAGGTTGACCATGCCCCAGTGGATGGCCCCAGGAATGACAACCACACAGTAACTAAAGGAACTGACTCTGGAATGGAAATGTAGAAGGAACGGTATTTCCACAGCTGCCCTCCCAGCGCTACTCTAAGAACAGGCTGAACTGAGTGATCTCGTAGAGAAGAGTGATATCAAAGAAGAACCAAACATCAGCAATGACACAATGTCCGCTGCTCAACCTCTCAACTTGTTTCAAAATTTTGGTTTAAGATGAGTACAGACAACAATGAAATTAGTGATTTACTCTGTACTCGATAATATCAGCTGTAGATTCAATTGCCTTAAGATAAACATTTCGAAAGTAAATTTCATTTTAAAACTGCCAATATTTTAAAATTCTGCATACAGCAATTTAAGAGTCAATGATCATAAAAGGTATAGTAAAAATTACATAGACAGAAAATACCAATTTATAAATAGCAAAATCCTTGAAAGGTTTTGATTTTTAAAAACTACTTTAAAAACTGTACCAAACTAATTTCTTACTCAGAAATAGCTTGAAGGCAAACTCAACACTCACACATGTAAAATGGATGCAAACAAAACGTAAAGGAATTACAACTTTGAGTATGATGGGACGATGTTAGATACTCTACAGTGCAAAGTCCAGACAAGCTTCCACAGAGGACATTTTAACGGAGTATTTCCAACAATGGTAGAGCTAAAGTCTCTGCGATCTATCTGTTTGTATACTCATTGTTTAGTGGGTCTCTTTTACACATTTTACTTTATTTTAAAGGCAGGGTCTCACTAGCTGCCTAGCCTACCACATAGATGGAATTAGCGGTTTGCTCCACTAGACCTACCTTGAAGACAAGCAATAAAGGAAGTCTGGCCAAATCTCTGAAACAGTAGAGAATCATAAATTCCATATCACACTCAGCAGAGACTTGAAGATAACAAGGTTACCTGGCTGCTTGTTTCACTTATGGCCTCGAGAAGTTTTTCAACTGCTGCTTGTAGTCGAGAGCTAACATTCAACATAAATTGTACATTTTCAGGGTCTACTTCAGGTCCAGCAAAACTACTTGTTCCAAACTGCTGTGATAGATCTGATTCTTTGTCAGTAACATTTGACCACTTGCCGTCATTTCTTGATAAGGCATTTCCAGGATAAGAGGGTAAGGACTCATCCGTAACTGGAATAATAGTAAGTTAAAGGCATAAATTAATCAGAATATTTAAAGTTACAACAATAAGTAACTGAAGATACCAAGACAAATTAAACTTGCATCATTATAATTTCAATATCTTCAAATAATAACATAATGAACATGCAGTAAGACTAGGAATGGATAGTGTTGTGCTTAGAAGAGTACAGAAGTTAACACTTGGATTATTCAGAATCTTTTCTGGTAGAAAAATTATTCTTTTGGTGAAGGGGATTAACTGGAGCTTTAGTTATGTGTACCGTCTACTGAGCCACACTCAGTGTGATGAAAAGCCGCTGGGACAACTTGAAATTGATATTTAGCCAAGTGGTGTCACGCAGTGACAGTGAAATGTGAGCTTCGATGTCGGAGGGCTGGTTCCCATCCTCACACTTTGAGTGAAGTGAGGGCTGGTTCCCATCCTCACACTTTACAGCGCGAGAGAAAAGAAACACAGATGGCAAGGCTCAAAGTGCGCTGGAGAGGTAGCTCTGGATCAAGTGCTTGCCACACGAGCATGAGGACCCGGGTTCCATCCTCAGCACCCACAGGGGGTTTCTGACTGCAAACGTCAAGCATGTGTGAGCTTTCCCAGAACAGTGAAATGCCTCCTTAGGTGGTATAAGTAAAACCAGTTCATTGTTCTCTGAAAGTTTAATTTGATTAAACACTTTTCCAGATGAAGGTTCTATGGTGATATGCAAGATATTCATCAGTATGGCTATAGGATAGGGTCATTTCAGGTTCCCTATCCTCAGATGCCCCAGGAACTAACTGGGGACATCGCCCTGGGCACCTGGGAGCCCCTCTAGGTCCAAGTCTCTTGCCAACCCTAAGATGGCTCCCTTAATTAAGATATGTGCTTCCCTGCTCCCCTAACCAACCTTCCTTTATCCCAATCATCCCATTTCCCCAAGTTCCCCCCAACCTCCCCTTCTCACATTTCTCTCCCCTTCTCCCCTTACCCCCCTCCCACCACACCCCCAAGATCCCAATTTTTTGCCTGGCAATCTTGTCTACTTCCCATAACCAGGAGGATAGCTATATGTTTTTCTTTGGGTTCACCTTCTTATTTAGTTTCTTTAGGATATCAAATTATAGACTCACTGACCTTTATCTCTAGAAACCAATTATGAGTAAGTACATCCCATGTTCATCTTTTTGGGTCTGGGTTACCTCACTCAGGATAGTGTTTTCTATTTCCATCCATTTGCATGCAAAATTCGCGAAGTCATTGTTTTTTACCACTGAGTAGTATTCTAATGTGTATATATTCCACTTTTCCATGTTTAAATATGACCTTGCTTTCTACACATCAGGATCCACACACATTAAAACAAACCCTTTGCTCTAGAGCTTATTCAGGGGAAGTGTTAATCTAAAGAGTTAATCCACCAACTAGGAAAAGAGTGAATTTGAAAACAAAGTTTAAAAACTGCTATTATTCAATTCTTTACTAAACTATTTTAAAAATTATCTCTGAACTCAACTGAAGTGTTCTGAAGCTAATCTTCTTTCAAGATTTAAATCAAGTTTTCCTTTGATCTGAGAAGCACACTGCTGACTAACCTATAATTAAGCACACCATTTATATTTGGATGTTTTCTTCTATTTCTCTACAGATAACTTAGCAAGCCAAATGCCTTCAAAAATTCCAAAAGCAGGGGCTGGAGAGATGGCTCAGAGGTTAGGAGCATTGCCTGCTCTTCCAAGGGTCCTGAGTTCGATTCCCAACAACCACATGGGTGGCTCAAAACCATCTGAAATGAGGTCTGGTGCCCTCTTCTGGCCTGTGGGCATACACACAGACAGAATATTGTATACATATTAAATAAATAAATATTAAAAAAATTCCAAAAGCAGCATTTTGGAAGTGCTGCCTCTGGCTAGGGAGTGGATTCGGGTGAGGGATGGAAGTAACTAGATCTTTGAATTCAAGATTTTTTTTTTTCAGACCCTACTTCTCTGAACCTGACAAAGCTTTCTTGTCTTTTGATTTCCTGATTCTTCTTCAGCAGGGAACACGGAACTTAAAAAATATGAGAGGCTAGAGATTAGCAAGATGGTGGCAAGAGACAAAAAAAAAAAAAAAAAAAAAAAAGCCCAGCCTATACAGCCACAGAACTAAGAAGATGGTGAAAGGAAGTCAGAACTGAGTCCAACATGCAGACAGGACACACTTTCCAGAAGGCAGAGAGGACCTATTAGAGGATAGTCCAAAACAAGATCAACTCAGGTTTTATAAAGACTTGTTTAATCTTTTCCAGTAGTGCGGGACTCCTGGAAACGCCCTCATTTCACCCTTTCCTTCATTCACAGGAGGGTGTGAGCATCCTGAGGGGCAAAGCATTATAGCTCTTTAGTAGAAAACGGGGGAGTAACCCCAGGCGTGTATGGGGACAGCCCGAGGCACCCATCTGCAAATGCTAGACAGTAAGGGTGTTTGAGAAGATTAGCTTTAAAGTCTTTGTGTGGCACAGTCCATTAGTTGCAAAAACGTTGAATATTCTCCCTTATGTATTTTTCTATACTCCGGGAATGCCTTGAACTGAGTCTGGGTTGAAGATGAGGACCATTTCAATAGTATATGGAGCCATTACCTCTCCCATATTCCTCGCGGAAACCAGGCTTTGCACATAAGTCTGCTTCTGTTCTCCAAGGCAGGCTGGGAGCTGGCTGAGCTTTACTAGATCTGTCCAAAATTTTAAAAACATGACAGCCAATTGTTTCTTCCACAGCCGCTGTTGTATTGGCAACTTCTAACAGGATCTTCAGAAGTCTACTATTGGCTTTTTGAAGAGCATGTCTATATAGAAAAAGAAACATTTGTTAAAATGCTTAATTAAAAACTAAACAAAACATTCTGTTATTATGCCATAAGAATGCTTTATTGCTGGGTGGTGGTGCACACCTTTAATACCAGTACTCAGGGCAGAGACAAGCAATTCTCTCAGTTCAAGACTAGCCTGGTCTACAGAGTAAGTTCCAGGACAGCCAGGACTGCAAAGAAACTCTGTCTTAATCAATAAACAAGCAAATAAAGAGCCAGTCAGTGGTGGTACACGCCTTTAATCCCAGTACTTGGAAGGCAGAACAAGTGGATCTCTGTGAGCTCGAGGCCACCCTGGTCTGTTGTTTCTAAAAATGCTGTAAAGTCCCAGGCGGCAGCTGCGAGCAGCCAGTCCCGAGGCAGAGGCGGCTGCTGGTCCCAGAGTGGTGGCCCAGGCGGTGATGGCGGGCCATGCGGCCAGGAGAGCGAAGTGGCGGCGGGTTCCCAACAGCAGGCGGGGCGTGTGTAAACAGGCGGTGGTGGGTAAAAGGCACATAGACACATAAAATAGGCATAAAGTTAAACATTTATTAAAGGAAAGAGGAAGAGAGAGACAGAGAGAGAGAGAGAGAGAGAGAGAGAGAGAGAAAGAGAGAGAGAAATAGACAGATACACGTGTGCACAGGCAAGAGGGAAAGGAAGAAGGAAGCCAAGATGGTGGGGTCAGAGGTAGCGGGAGTGGGCATGGCTTGCCCCTTAAAGAGACAGAAAACCATAACATGGTCTACAAAGCAAGTTCCAGGATATGCACCAAAGCTGCAGAAAAACCCTGTCTCGAAAACAAAGAAAAAACAAACAAACAAAGAAAAGAATGAATGAATACATAAATAAAGAAAAGGAAAGAAAGAAATGCTTTGTAGCTGGAGAATGTATTAAAATAATCTGTAACTACCCCACTGTGAAGTTCTGGTTTTCGACTTACTGTAAACTACATTATAGAAGCGCATATGTTCTTCTAACAGTTCTACGTAGCTTAAAACAGTTTTCTGTTAATTGTGCATTTTATTGACCTAAAAGAAATAAAGTAACTAAGCTTTTATATTAATGATTGAATTTTTAAAAAATATTAGAATGTGGCAAGAGCCAAGTGTGTGCCTGTAAGGTACTGAGCTGGTAATACTTTTCATGGTTACTCATACAGAAGTTCGGTACTTCATCCGTTCGTGTGTCAAATGGCATATTCTAAAGGATACTTTTCAAAGTGGCACTGTTTTTACAACTTGATGATGACAAGTGAGACGCCTAAATTTAAACAGAACTAATAGACAAAGTCTTGATTTGAAAGGTCAACAGTGAAATCACAGTCTGATAACACAAAAGCAAGCGTCACAGGCCTTTAATAACCTGTATTTATTTTAGAGACTAAGGTGTACCTAGTTTCACATAGCACTAGGTATTTCAGACAATTGGGGGAAGAAGAGTTTTCAAATAAACAGAAATAAATTATGTCTTTTTTAAAAAGGTACAAACAGTTTTTTTTTTTAATTAAATGCCACTGGTTAAGTCTTCTCTGAAAAGTCTTGGCATTCAGACTTAATCATTGGAATTAAAATAAGAGTTATATATTTATTTTCATTTATGTGCATAAGTGTGTGCCTGTGTGAGTTTGTGTGCATCGTATGTATGCAGGAGCACTCAGAAGTCTGGAGATGGCACTGGATCCCTTGGAACTAGAGCTGTAGGCTGCTGTGAGTTTCTAAGTGAGAGTTCTGGGAACTGAACCCAGGTCCTTGCAACAGCATTAAGTAAGTGTTCTTAACCACTGAGTCATCTCTGTATGTCCCAATCTTAAAACTGTATTGCCTAGATTACCTTCTACCCTCTGTCTTACTCAAAAATACACACATTTTTAACACAAAACATGAAGATTGTGCTAGACAAATCATGAGGTTTCTTTTTATAGTAAAATGAACCCTTTAAAACTGTGTCCAAAAAATGTATTTCCATAAATACTGATGAAAAAGATTAGCTGATTAAGCTTAATAGTTTAACACACCAGCAGCAGTAAAACAGCACACTTGGTACGTAATCCATAAAGACAATGGCAGTCTCCTGTGGTAAAGGTGCTCTGCCTCAAGAGCATTGGATTTTCATCTTCACACGGCAGGAGATGACCAATAACCAGGTGAATGACTGTCTGTCCCCAGCACATGAACTACCTAGTTTAGGATGAGGGAACCAAGGGAGGTGCTTGCCTTTAGTAGTTTTCAAGTGTAATGAGGACAGGCTTCTATTTCTATACATAGATCAAGTTATCTGCTTACAGAATAAAACCAAATAAGAAGAAGTAAAACGTCTTATTTCTTTAGCTTTTACTTAAGTTTTGTTCAAATGTCAAACGCCATGATTAGAATATTGAACTTATTAAGGATTAATATTCATTTTATCAATTAACCATAAAAATTTCTAAAAGGCAAACACACAATGTGTAAAAAATACAAAATAGTGAAAAGCAGTAATTTTATATTGTTTGTTTTATATTGTCACGGTAATTCTAATTTTCATACACTGTCTTCCTGTTTTGAGATCCAACCTCCATCCAAGCTGAGGAAGGAGGAGAGGAGGACACAGAAGGTGACAGTCACAGAAACTGATAGTAGATACTAGTTCTGATTTTAAAGAAGTTATTTTAATTTAAATAAGTAAAAATTTAAAGCACTGTGCCTTTTAAAAGGGTGCTTGAGTTAATATGGGCTGTTCTCATATACTATAGTATTATAATTTTTTTAAATCTCTGTGATATCAAAGCAAGAAACAGTTTTCTTACCACTGGAACATCTACTCCTTTAAAAAACTGAATATGGATTAAAAGTTTGTATGTGTATACATAAAATACAAAAATAATCTAAATATGAAATATTTAATCTATTGTTCTCTCAATTGAATATTATTTGACTATGAAATAAATGTTTTTAATGAAATAAACAAGGCACAAAACTCACAAGAAATGATTTTTAGTATAGAAAATAGCATTAAGAAAAATAAAGTTATTCAAGACAAGTCCAACATTCAAATAACACCTAGATGGAATTAAGATCAATATCTAATAAGTTAATAGTGCATGCATAAACATTAGTCTATTTAATGATAAGAATTATCAACCCTTCCTATAGTATACTTATATGGACAAATTTCATACACAGGACAACTTTTAAGACAAAATACAAATTTAAGACAAATATAAGACAAAATGTGTTTACTGAACAGACAGCGGCATTTGACCCTGTTCTGATCAAGTGCACACGCTATACCTTTCATTGCAGAGGTTTACATCAGTTGTCGCATCTTCAGGTTTTCTCACCAATACTGTTTCTTCTGATGTACGTTCATCAACGTTTTGCGTATCATTTTCATCCTGTGTAAGCTGGTGTAAAGGTAGAGAGGACAAGACAAAGAGAAAACCTGTCATCTTAGAAACAGCAAGTCCTACTTCTATACTGGTACGAGACGGAGCAAAGGTCTGTCTGTGCATGACGTCAGACACTGCTTGAAATAATGTTTAACTCTATGGTATGTAGAGATTAGCATTATCAAGAGAAGATAAAATAGTCTAACACACAGATGAGAAGAATGGGATGAGTCCGAAGGAATGCATGTTGTATGCTGTGACAGTGAAATTTGTTAGCTGCTGCTGCATGGTGCAGCAAACAGTTGCAGCTATTGCAATACCAGAATCAAATTACCAAGCACAAAGAAGGCGACCTTCCTTCCATGGGTGTAATCACAAACACATTAAGCTCAATGCCCATAAAAAATGTTATCTCACAACAAAAAGGAAGACAAACAAATCCTATTGCACAGTTGATCCACTGCTCCTAGAAGAGCCAAAGTCCACACTACCTGTGTTTGAGTACTGCTGTCACGCAGCTCACAACACAGCTGCTCTCTTCCAGCTAGAGTCAGCTGCCTTAGTGCTTCCAGCTCCTCTAGGAGCACTGTTTCTCTCTCTGATACCACACTGTCAATACAGAGTGAAGAGCTCTAAAGAAGAGAAAAGGTTGTAAGCAAATTTTGTTGGCGAGAAGACAAGAGAGCAGAAACAATTAGCAGATTTCATTCAAGCCCTTAAAACCAATAGGCCTTTGTTTAAACTATGATTGAGAAGACATTATAAAAGGCATAGAGGCAAATATAAAATTCAATGCAAAATTTGAAACTTTAGAAAAGAGTTAAACATATAAATTCTGGAATTTATAATGTATTTTTATAAAGTAATTATATAATATATAATAATTCTAATATATATTATATAATTATTATATATTATATAATACATGAAGTAATTATACAGTATATATTAATACTTATTAATACTTTTACATCAAATTTGCATTGAAAAATTCAGAAATCTGAATTCACAAAATACAATGAAGAAAAGCAAAACTGATTTGGCAAAAGATTGATATTTTATGTTCCAACCCCAAATTTCTTATTATTTTATTTCTGAAGGAATCCAAGTCAAGGATTCTCTACTTTAGCTTTTAGTTTTCAAAATTGAATTTAGTACTTTCATAGTAGCTTTTCTGCAATGATTTTGTAAGTATATTTTATATAGCAACCAGTAAGAATATAGTTCCCAAATACCAAAGAATTTTCAAGTTTAGTCGAGAAAGGGTTAAGAGTGCTGCATTTTTTCAAATCACCAAGAAATGCTTCCCCAGACAAAGTTCCAGAAGCGTGCTACCCAGATTTCCGTTGATTAGCGAGGTGCATTACAGACAGACAGATGTGCGCCTGTGACTGAGGTAACCTGACTATGGGTGAGAGCTGCATTAGCACGCGCTCAGCGCAGACTGCCAAGCAGACGAGGC